>CM077161.1:160934074-161217972 GCA_039583875.1 Platanthera guangdongensis
TATTGGCTGAATGGTGTGCTTTTTGTTGTTGATCACGCTAGTTTCCCTTTTAACTCTTACCCCTCTTTTTTTGCCTTTTTTTTTTTTTTTTTCCTTTTTTTTTTCCCTCTTTTGTATCATTTTTTTAGTATTTTTGATTTAGTTTTGAGGTTTTTCCCCCCTTTCCCAACTTGTACTCCTAAGTTGTTGTTTGAGAGAGATGTTAAACAAAAAGGCACACCATTCAGCCAATAAAAAGCCCACGATGTCTATCCAAATTGCTCCACTGAACAGCCTCAAGGGTTGTCACGATGACAACACCAAGGTTGCGAATAGCCGCTCAAATCAAGGTGTAAATCCCTTCTAAACAGCGGAGAGCTAACACCAAGCAGCCCCAAAAGCACACAAAAACAACCGAACAGCTAACACCAAGCAGCCCAAAAAAAACACAAAAACAGTCGGACAACTAACCCCAAGTATCCAAAAGCACAACCAGCAGCACCAGGTAGCCCTCAACACACAGTCGACAAACAAAGGTTGCAAGGGGGTCAAGACAAAACCCTAATGAAACCCTAACCTCATCTCTCCCAAAAATTAGCTCAAATTAAGGTTTAGGGTTTGGAAAGTTATACAGAAATTTTTGATGTTAAAAAGAGTGAATCAAAATCAAAACCCCAAACCCTAGGGTTTTCACCCATCGTCAATCGTACACAAACTTCATGATCAACACAAGAGGAGTGGAGGTAAAAAGATTACCTTCCAAGAAGAAGAAATCGTATGAAACATAAGAGATTGGAGGCGGCTAGGGAAATGTTGAAGTATTAGACCGGGCGGCTTAGCGGTCTGTTCCAGCGGTTTGTTGAACGAGCGGTCTGGCGGTCTCTCTGGTGCCTGGAGACCGGGCGGTCTATACGGTCTACCTCTGCGGCCTGTTCTATCTGCGGAGTTGCCGAGCGGTTAGCCATCTGTCTAAACGCGCGGCCTATGCGGTCTCCGTTGTTCTAGCCGCGCTCAGTACTGTAAATGTTTAGTCCCACATTGTTTGTATACTCTCTTTCTTATCTCCTCCATTCTATATAAGGGAGGCCACATACCTTTGTAAATGATATCTTTTTTGGATAATAAAATTTCAATTATTCAAAAGTTATTCGCTTGTCTTCTACTTTTCGCTTCTTTTCTCTACTTTCTACATGGTATCAGAGGACACGGTCATTTCCCTCTGATTCTGTGCGCTCTCTGTTGTTCGCGGCTTGTTTTCCGCTTCTGCGACTTGCTTCGCGACTCGGCTGTTTCTGTCCGCTGCCCCGTTCGCGCGGCTTGCTTCTTCTTCTCTTCTCCTACTGCTCTTTGTCGCCGCGACCTGTTTCCTTGTCGCGCGCTCCTTGTTCTTTCCTCCCGCTCCGACTTCCTAGTCGTTGCGGTCTGTCCCTATCCGCGTGTGTTGTCTCTCTACTCGCGGCTTGCTGCTTGCTGTGATCTGCCTGACCGTGCGGGTGTTCCTTTCTCACCCGCATCTTGGTCGCGGTCATCAGCTCTTCTCCTCTCTTCTGTCGCTCGGCCTTTTTAGTCCGCGCGACCTCTTCCCCGCTGTGCCTTTGACCGCCTTCTCGCCGCTGCTGTGATCTGCCTGACCGTGCGGGTTATTCCTTTCTTACCCGCATCTTGGTCGCGGTACCTGCTCTTCTCTCTCTGCTGTTCGCTCGGCCTTTTCAGTCCGCGCGACCTCTTCCCCGCTGTGCCTTTGCCTGTTTCAAGCCGCTACTGTTCGCGCGGCTTCGTCTGTTTTCTAACCGCTTCAGTTCGCGCGGCTTCTTCTGCTTGCCGGGTTCTATGACTACCTCCGGTCTCACACTACTCCTGCAGCTCCTTCTCCTCCTCCTCCTTCGGGCAATCTTGGCACTGTGTCCAAGCTTGTTCGCTCCAACTATCCCGATTGGAGGTTTCTTTCACCTTCTCCTTCGTTCTCAACGCAAGCGTCATCACCTCACTGATGACCTCCTCCTCGCACCTCTCCTGAGTTTGATGACTGGGATGCGAGTGATGCTCTTGTTCGCACCTGGCTGGCCAACAGCCTTTCTGATGAGTGCCTTCCCGTCATTCGCCATGATGGAGACGGTCAAGGCCGCATGGCTTCACCTCGCTGCTCTCTATTCTAAGGGGGCCAGACGTCCCGCATTTATACTCTCTATGCGGACCTCTTCGCCCGCCCTTCCAGTCCCAGTTGCGGCTTATCAGCAGGTTCAGGCTCTTGGGGCTGAAATCCTCCAGAATCGCCCCTTCTCCGCGGACTTGGCCGACCAGCACAAACACTTCCAGGAAACTCCTGGTTGTTTGTTATCTTCTTCGTCTTCCCGACTCTTATGATATGATCCGCCAGCGATCTTGGGTGAGGCGGAATCTCCTACTTTGGATGCCCATGCGGCTCGCATTGCCGCCGTTACTTCGCTCCTCCAGCGGCCTCTGTTGTCCTCCCCCCCTTCCAGGACTCCTTTGCTCACCAAGCTCAGCGGGGGGGCCCTAGTGGCCGTGGCTCCTCTGGCGGACGGGGTTCCTCCCGGTTCTTCTGCTCCACTGTGGTCGTACTGGCCATACTGTTGGACCGCTGCTGGCAGAAAAATCCTCATCTTCGCCCTTCCGGTGATGCTCCTTCTTCGGCCTCCGCCTCTTCTAGGCCGTCTGCCTCTGTGGCCACGACGTCAGGTAGTGCCCACGTCGTTACCCAAGGTAAATGCTGATTGACTCCGGTGCCACCAATCATATGACGGGCAACCCTCATTGCTTCTCCCGTCTTGAGAACCATGACCGCTTACCCTTGTGCGTGTGGCGGATGGTTCCCCGTCTCCGGTTCATGGGACGGGCATGGTTCAATCACTCCTTCGCTTTGCTTGGAGGATACCCTTATATGTCCCGAAGTTCCCGTGCAATTTGTTATCAGTTACTACTTTATGCCGGCAACTTCAGTGCTCCGTTTTATTCACTCCCACTACTTGTTCTTTTCAGGACCCGAGGACCCAGCGGACGATTGCTACTGGGACTGAGAGCGGCGGCCTTTACTTCCTCGACGATGGTTCAGCTCTTTCTGCCTACTCTCCCCACCGATCTCCTTCAGTGGCATCTTCGTCTTGGACATCCTCCTCCTTGGCTCATTCGTCAGCTTCTGCCCCACTTACCTCCACCAGTTCTCCGCTCAACTGTGATGCGTGTCAGCTTGGCAAACATCATCGCTCCTCCTTCCCACGAAGCAAGGCCGTGGCTCCTCTCGCATTTTTGATCTTATTCATTCTGATGTATGGGGTCCTGCTCCTTACCCTCACAGTTGGTAGGGGCAGTTCTATTTTGTCACCTTTATCGATGATTTTACTCGATGTACCTGGGTGTATCTATTAAAGGATCGCTCTGAGCTATTTTCTGTTTGGCAATCTTTTTACTTTATGATTAAGACTCAATTGCTATTTCTATTAAGTCTTACGTTCTGATAATGCCAAAGAATATCTGTCTCATGAGTTCTCCGCGTTCTTTCACCAACACGGCCTCATTCATCCAAACGACTTGTGTTTACACCTCCCAACAGAATGGGGTGGCGGAGCGTAAAAACCGTCACCTGCTTGAGTGCGCGTACTCTCTGACGCAGATGCACGTCCCTCGCTCCTACTGGGGCTACGCTGGCTTCTCGCTTGCTATCTCATCAATCGCATTCCTCACGGTCCTCACGGCCGGACTCCCTTTCTCCTTCTCTACCCCCACCAGGAACCTTTTCCTCTTCCTCTCCGTGTCTTTGGCTGTACGGCCTTTGTTCACGCTCCCTCCGCTACCCGCGACAAGCTTTCCCCCGTTCCACCAAGTGTGTCTTTTTGGGGTACTCTACCACTCAAAAAGGCTATTGCTGCTTTGACCCCTTCTCCGCAAGCAGTTTGTCTCCGCAGATGTGACTTTTTTCGAAAATGCTTCCTATTTCTCTCCTTCCTCTTCTCTTCCTTCTTCTTCCTTCTGATATCTCCGTTTCTTCCACCCCTCTTCACGTTTTCCCACCTTCGTCTCCTCCTACACCCACTCCTTCCCAGTCCGTCTCCCCACCCACCCCTCCACCCCTCTCCGCTGATTCCGTCTCTCTCTAGTCTCCGGGCCAGCCTTCAGTCGCCACTACGGGACGCTCTCCGGTCGCTGACGCATCCTGTCGCCGACGTCCGAATGATCTGGATGTTCCCATTGCCCTTCGCAAAGGGGTGCGGGCGTGTACTCAACACCCGCTCACGGCTGTTGTTTCTTATGATCAGCTTTCTCATTCTCGCAGGTCGTGCCTTGGCTATCTCTGCTACTTCTACTCCCAGTACCTACCAGGAGGCTCTCGCTCTCCCTCATTGGAAGTCTGCCATGGATGAGGAGATGGCTACTCTTACTGAACGGGGTACCTGGACTCTGGTTCCTCCTCCCGTGGGCACTGATGTGGTTGGCTGTCGCTGGGTCTTTGTTGTGAAATTTCGCCCCGATGGCACTGTGGATCGCTACAAAGCCCGGCTGGTGGCCAAGGGCTTTACTCAGACTTATGGCGTTGATTACTTGATACCTTCTCTCCGGTTGCTCGCCTCAGCACAATCCGGGTTCTCTTTTCTGTGGCCGTTAACCGGGCTTGGGCTATTTCCCAGCTTGATGTGAAGAATGCCTTTCTCTATGACGATCTTCAGGAGGACGTCTATATGGAGCAACCTCCTGGGTATGTTGCTCAGGGGGAGACACGTGTCTGTCATTTGAAGAAGGCCATTTATGGCCTAAAGCAGAGCCCTCGGGCATGGTTCGAAAAATTCAGTGGTATTGTGGCAACCATCGGCTTTCAAAGGAGTTCGACCGATCACTCCTTGTTCATTCGCAAAACAGCCTCGGGACTGGTGGTTTTAGCCGTATATGTGGATGATATTCTCCTTACTGGTGATGACCAAGATGGGGGGGACTTGACGAAGAAGCACCTCCGTCAGCACTTGGTCACGAAGGATATGGGCTCTCCAAAATACTTTTTGGGGATAGAAATCTCTCGGAAGCCTGACTCCTTGGTTCTCTCTCAACGGAGTATGCCCTTGATCTTCTTCAAGAAGCAGGCTTGACAGGTGCCAAACCAGCTCATCTTCCCATGGCTGTTGGAGAGGACAAGACGTGGACGGATGAATCGCCTCCTCTATCTGATGTCACACGGTACAGACGTTTGGTAGGCAAACTCATCTATCTCACGGTGACTCGACCCGACATCGCCTACGCTGTAGGAAAGGTCAGTCAGTTTATGCAAGCTCCCAGGGAGTGTCATCTTCAGTCCGCCCTGAAGATTTTAGAGTATATCAAAGCAGCACCGGGCAGAGGGTTACTCTTCCAGAAGAATGGCCATCTGAGGGTTGAGGCCTACTCAGATTCCAGTTACGCAGATGACAAAGGCGATCGTAAATCCACGTCAGGTTTTTGTACCTTTGTTGGAGGTAATCTCGTAAGTTGGAAGAACAAGAAACAGTCAGTTGTTTCCAGATCCAGTGCCGAAGCAGAATACCGGAGTATGGCGTCAACTACGTGTGAGTTAAAATGGTTGCGGGCTCTCATGCTTGACCTGGGCGAGGTATATGATTGTCCTCTCCCTATGTTCTGTGACAACAAGGCCGCTATACACATATCCAGGAATCCGGTCTTCCATGAGAGAACGAAGCATATAGAGGTTGACTGTCACTTCATTCGGGAGGAGATTTTGAAGAAACAGATTTGTACTCCTTTTGTCACCTCTGACAAGGAGTGGCAGATATCTTCACCAAGCCGGTTTCTACCTCTTCTTCCGCATTTGTGACAAGCTGGGCATGATTGATATCTATGCTCCAGCTTGAGGGGGAGTGTTGAAGTATTAGACCGGGCGGCTTAGCGGTCTGTTCCAGCGGTTTGTTGACCGAGCGGTCTGGCGGTCTCTCTGGTGCCTGGAGACCGGGGCGGTCTATCGGTCTACCTCTGCGGCCTGTTCTATCCTGCTGGAGTTGCGAGCGGTTAGCCCATCTGTCTAACCGCGCGGCCTATGCGGTCTCCGTTGTTCTAGCCGCTCAGTACTGTAAATGTTTAGTCCCACATTGTTTGTATACTCTCTTTCTTATCTCCTCCATTCTATATAAGGGAGGCCATACCTTTGTAAATGATATCTTTTTTGGATAATAAAATTTCAATTATTCAAAAGTTTATTCGCTTGTCTTCTACTTTTCGCTTCTTTTCTCTACTTTCTAACAGGAAATTGGCGCAAGAGCGGCTCCGACGGTTCGTTCCGTCGAATATGAAGAAGAACAAACAAAGCACGATATCATATAGCACGAGATAATGCCACCGCTGAACCCAGGCAACCGGTCACACCACCAGTTCTATCGGTCTCAACCCATGCACAACCACAACCAAGCCCAAGTTCATATCAAATCTGACCAACTCAAGCCATTCATTTAAATGAAAACGAAGCGGCTGTCGCAAATAAAAAATATCAGACGAAAAAAAATCCGAACATCAAAATTAAAGTGCGACGTCAAATCAACACTGAAATCAATTGTTTTCCATCACCAGAGAATATTTACAGAGCCTTTTATCTATATATATGCAAACATATTAATATTAGACTTAGGGTCTTACAATTTCTGCCCTCCTTATCCGAATTTCCGTTCTCGAAAATTCAAGCAGTTTCTCGATTCTCAAAGAAAGAGGAAAAAATTTTCATCAACAAGGCCTCTCGCTCCCAAGTAGCATCCTTGGCAGAGTGACCGGTCCACTAGACCTTGACAAAGTTCACCTGTCGATTCTGGAGGTTCTTGTTCTGCCGATCAACAATTTGATAAAGTGTCGTCGGACTGGACAAATCAGCTTCGATCTGGACATCATTGGCAGATATCATCAAATTTGGGTTCGGAATATACCGTCGAAGTGCAGATACATGAAAGACATCATGCAACTTCTGTAAGTCAGTAGGCAAAGCTACGCGATACGCCACCTCACCAATATGTTCAATCACTGGGAATGGGCCACCATATCTTCAACTCAGTTTTCCAATTCGTCGCAATCGTGAAATCCCTTTAAACGATTAAATTTTCAGACACACCTGATCTCCCACAGCAAATTCCACTAGACGATGTCGGGCATTGTAATATTTCTACTGCCGATCCTGTGCGATTTTCATTCATTGTTGAATAATGCGGACTTTCTCCTCAAGTTTACAGTATCAAAATATCATTTACTTTAGGGCTACGCTATAAATAATTATGAGCGGACTCCTACGACAGTCACAACTACGACCTCTAGGAGCTGTCTGGGGAAGGACTTGCGTGGGTGATCAACAAGAAGGCACACCATTCAGCCAATAAAAGCCCACGATGTCTATCCAAATTCCTCCAAAGCACAACCTCAAGGGTTGTCACGATGGCAACAGCAAGGGTTGCGAATAGCAGCTCAAAGCAAGGTGTAAATCCCTTCTAAAACAGCCGGACAACTAACACTAAGCATCCCAAAAGCACAAAAACAGCAGGACAGCTAACACCAAGCAGCCCAAAAGCACAAAACAGCCGGACAGCTAACACCAAGTATCCCAAAAGCACTACCGGCAGCACCCAGGTAGCCCTCAACAACACAGCCGGCAAACAAAGGTTGCAAGGGGGTCAAGACAAAACCCCTAATGAAACCCTAACCTCATATCTCCCAAAAATTAACTCAAATTCAAGGTTTAGGGTTTGGAAAGTTATACAAAAACTTTTGATGTAAAAAAGGAGTGAATCAAAACCAAAACCCCAAACCCTAGGGTTTTCACCCATCGTCAATCCGTACACAGACTTCATGATCAACACAAGAGAAGTGGAGGGAAGAAGATTACCTTCCCGAAGAAGAAGAAATCGTACGAAATGGAGGAGATTGGAGGTGGCTAGGGCAATCGGCGCATGAGCGGCTCCGACGGTTTGTTCCGTCGAATATGAAGAAGAACGAACAAAGCACGATATCATATAGCACAGGATAATTCCACCGCTGAACCCATGCAACCGATCACACCACCGATTCTACCGGTCTCAACCCATGCACAAGCACAACCAAACTCAATTCCAACCAAGACCAAGTTCATATCAAATCCAGCCAACTCAAGCCATTCAATTTAAATGAAAACAAAGCGGTTGTCGCAAATAAAAATAAAATATCAGACGGAAAAATCCGAACATCAAAATTAAAGTGCGACGTCAAATAAGCACTGAAATCAATTGTTTTCCATCATCGGGGAATATTTACAGAGCCTTTTATTTATATATATGCAAACATATTAATATTAGACTTCGTGTCTTACATTCTGTGGTTACCAAAGGTCGGCCGCGAGCTGGCGACAATGAAGGCTCCTCGCACAGGAAGCCGAATAAGGGGAAGGAGAAAGCCAAGTCCCCCGAAACAAGCAAAGAAACGCGCGAAGATCTCGCATGAGCTCTTCAACAAGAGGGAGTCATCGGTGGATGTCAGAGCGTCGTACTTCCATCCAAACTACAATCTAGACCATGAGGGTAAAGATGACTTCAGCTGCCCGCTGATGTCCTTGGCTGGGAACGAGCACAAGGTGGCACTAAGCACCAACCTACCGGCCTGGTATGAAGATTGTGAGGACAAGGACGCGACTGAAGACGTTGCCCGCGCTATTTACGGGCGAGCTGTCGCCGAGTCGTTGCAGGACATCGACGCGCAGGACCTCGTCAGCCAAACTACTCGCGCGCTCCTGCGAGCTATTTAGATCGGCCACTGCACGATGAGGAGGCTGCTCAAGTTGTAGGAACAACTGGAGATCATGTCAAAAAGGGTGATCGACCTGAGATTCAAGGCCACCCAGTGCAAGGAATATGAGGTAGCTTTAGCTTCTTTGCACGACTTCTCTGTAGTTGTCACTTCACTTGCTTGATTTTCTGATAGTTTGTTGTTGATACTCGCAAGCAGCCGAGATAGAAACGACGAAGAAAATCTCCCAGCTCGAGCAAGAACTTGCTGATACCAAGACCGAGCTGGAGATCGTCCAGGTCCGGATCGCCGAGTTGGAGACTCGCCGACGATAGCTAAAACTCGCCCTGTTTCGGAGGATACTTGCCCAGTTGGGCATCAACCGGCGTTGAGTCCTCACGAGACGGGGAAAAAGATCCTCTTCCACGGAGACGCAATGCTCGCGATTCTTCACGACATCGCATGGGCCACGGGAGATGTCGTTCTTGTCAAGCTGAGAATGGATGGTTTCTTTAGCCCGGAAACCGATCACTTGAAAGTGGTGGACCTCATCCCCAACATGCTTGCCGAGGAGTCCAACTCGCTAGATCGCATCATGTCCTCTACTGCTGATTCTGACGATGATGAAGACAGTAGCTGTGAAGAGTTCAGCGACAATAGCGATGACGATGACGATGTGGATGGTGAGGAAAATGTTGACGACGAGGAAGATGTCGTCATTCAGGATGAGGATTACAAGCCTGATACTAGCGATGATGAGTGCTAGTCGACCGACGACCTCATGCGTGTGATCATGTATACATCATGTAACATAGCTCAGGAAATTTTTGGACGGACCTTTATTCAAGGCGTCATTGTCCTTTTTGTGATGTAATGCTCGTCACATATATATATGAATTTTTTGTGCTTTGTTCTTTCATGCTCGGTTTTTTGTCCACATACTCGCTTGTCTTTTGTACTCGCTAGGCTCATAGGCGCGGGGATATTGAGTGCTTGTTGTGTGATATTCACTTGTATTCTCGTTAATACTAACTCGCACGACATTGCTCGTGTATCGTTGCTCACACAACGCTACTCGTACCTACATGTTCGCACGTCGCTACTCGCACCTGCATGCTCGCACGTTGTTACTCGCATCTACATGCCCGCATGCCATTACTCGCATCTGCATGCTCGCACAATGAAATCATTACATTTGTTCGATTTTTGCAAGCTTTGGTGAAATTGCCCAAGGAAAGGTACTTGCTGAAATGAAAACAAAAATATTTTCTTTATTTGCTGACTATGATCTTTCGGATAAGGGAGTTGCACTCGAGGGTCTCGTAAGACACACTCTCACGACCAACACTCCACTTCAACCGACAAAGAACATTGGGCATCCAGAGATAGAGAATGACGGTCGAGGGGTCCAACAAGATGCACACACTCGGGGCCTCCTTCCTTCCACGGACTCGAACCTCCAAGAACTTCTTTGCTTAACTTCTTCCAAAAGCATTGTTGAAGTATTAGACCGGGCGGTCTTGCGGTCTTGTCTGGCGGTTTGGTGACCGAGCGGTCTGGCGGTCTCACTCAGAAGCCTGGAGACCGGGCGGTCTATCGGTCTCCTATTGCGGCGTGTTCTTATCCTGCTGGAGTTGTCGAGCGGTTAACCCATCTGTCTAACCGCGCGGCCTGTGCGCTCTCTTTAAATCTAGCCGCTCAGCCCTGTACATGTTTAGTCCCACATTGTTTGTTTGTACTCTCTCATATCTCCTCCATTATATAAAAGGGAGGTCATACCTTTGTAAATGATATCTTTTTTGGATAATAAAATTTCAATTACTCAAATTTTTGTCCATTTCTTAGCTGCGTATTCGCTACTTCTACATGGTATCAGAGGACTCGGTCCTTTCCACCTGACTAAGCTCTCTCTGATCTCGCGGCTTGATTTCTCTTCTGCCCACTGCTCTTGTTTGCGCGGCTTGCCCCTTCCCGCGACCTGTTCTCGTGGCCTGTCTCTCCTTTCCATGGCCTGTCTCCGCGGCTTGGTTTCTTTGCTTCCTCTTCTCTTCTGTTCGCTTGGACTCTTTCAGTTCGCGCGACCTCTTCCCTGCACTTTGGTCTGCTTCCTGGCTGCTGGTATCCTGCCACCATACCGCTGCAACTTCTTCTCTTCAGCCCGCTGCGGTTTCATACTTGTTCGCTGCGGTTTCTTTCTCGTGTCCCGGCCTCCTCCTTAGGTCGTGCAGCTTGCTCTCCGTTTTTCTCTCCCCACGGTATATCTTCTTCTCGCGCGGTTTCCTGCCTTCTTTATGACCACTTCCGGTCTCTCCACTCCCGTTATCTCTACATCCATCGCTCCCGCAGCTCCTGCTCCTCCTACTCCTTCGGGAAAGCTTGGCACGCTTTCTAAGCTTGTTGGCTCCAACTATCCCGATTGGAGCGTTTCTTTCACCTTTCTTCTTCGCTCACAGCGCAAGCGTCATCACCTCACCGATGACCCTCCTCCTCGTAACTCTCCTGAATTTGATGACTGGGATGCGAGTGATGCCCTTGTCCGCACTTGGCTGGCCAACAAGCCTCTCTGATGAGTGCCTTCCCGTCATTCGCCATGATGAGACGGTCAAGGCCGCCTGGCTTCACATAGATGCTCTCTATTCGAAGGGGGGGGCAGACGTCCCGCATTTATACTCTTTATGCGGACCTCTTTGCCCGCCCCTCCATGTCTCCTGCTGCGGCTTACCAGCAGGTTCAGGCTCTTGGCGCAGAGATACTCCAGAATCGCCACTTCTCCGCGGACTTGGCCTCCCAGCACAAACACTTCCAGGAACTCCTGGTTATTTGTTATCTTCTCCATCTTCCCGATTCCTATGATATGATCCGCCAGCAAATCTTGGGTGAGGCGGAATCTCCTACTTTGGATGCCACCGCGGCTCGCATTGCCGCTGTCACTTCGCTGCTCCAGCGGCCTCTGTTGGCCTCCCCCCTTCCCAGGACTCCTATGCTCACCAAGCTCAGAAGGGGGGCCCTAGTGGCCGCAGCCACTCAGGCGGGCGCGGTTCGTCCAGGTTCCTCTGCTCTCACTGTGGTCGTACCGGCCATTCTGTTGACCGCTGCTGGCAGAAACATCCTCATCTTCGCCCTTCCGGTGTTGCTCCTTCTTCGGCCTCCGCCTCCTCTCGGCCGTCTGCCTCTATGACCACGACTTCAGGTAGTGCCCACGTTGTTACCCAAGATAAATAGCTGATTGACTCCGGTGCTACAAATCATATGACTGGCAACACTCATTGCTTCTCCGTCTTGAGACGCATGACCGCTTGACCCCGGTTCGTGTGGCGGATGGTTCACCGTCCCCGGTTCATGGGACGGGCATGGTTCAACTCACCCCGTCGCTTCGCTTGGAGGACACTCTCTATGTCTCGAAGTTCCCGTGCAATTTATTATCTGTTACTACTTTATGCCGGCAACTTCAGTGCTCCGTCTTATTCACTCCGACTTCTTGTTCTTTTCAGGACCCGAGAACCCCGCAGATGATTGCTACTGGGACTGAGAGCGGCGGACAATATTTCCTCGACAACATTTCCGCTCTGTCCGCCTACTCCTCCTCTACAGATTTGCTTCAATGACATCTTCACCTTGGACATCCTCCTCCTCGGATTCTTCGACAGCTTCTGCCCCACTTACCTTCGACCAGTCCTCCGCTCAACTGTGATGCGTGTCAGCTTGGCAAACATCATCGCTCCTCCTTCCCACTGAAGCAAGGCCATGTGAAAGATATTGTCCCTAAGCACCTAGAGGGGGGGGGGGGGGTGAATAGGTGACTTGAATCTTTTTAACTTTTTAGGCAGCAAACAGATAATATCACAGAATTATATCTAATTTATCACAGCACATATTCAACAATCACAGCAATCCACAAACACACAGTAGACACAGAGTTTTATAGTGGTTCCCCAAGCTTTGAGTACATCCACTCTCCCCCTTCGCCTATCTAGCAGTGTACTAGATTCAGCCAAACTTCTCCACTAACTCAGAACCCAAAACAGGCTCCTACACCTCAGGCCCAAGGCCCTACAACTCAGCTTTTCCACAAAGCCTACACTCAGCCACAAAGGCCTACACTCAGCCACAAAGGCCTACACTCAGCCACCAAGGCCTACACTCAGCCACCAAGGCCTACACTCAGAGATTTAACTCTCCTACCCTCAGCCTTTATAATTACAGACTTACAATCTCAGATCCCTAAGGATCCTACAAGTTATAATGAATACAAAATGTATAAACTCAACAACTTAGATGAAAGAGAGCTAAGTTGTGAGATTCTTGATGAGTTCTTGGAAGAACTCAGTTGGACTCAATCTGACTTAGCTTTCTTCAAAGCTTCTTGAAAGTAGAACTCAATAAGATTGACTCCTTCTGCAGTTGATCCTTGATCTCTGCTACTTAAGGTTCAGAGTAGATCTGAACCCTTCTTCTCAGTCTGGTTCCAACAACTGATTTCTTGGATGGAGCTCTCTCTCTCTCCAACTTCTTAGATCTTCACTTGAAAGCTAGATCTTCTTGTGTGTTTCTCTTGTGAATGATCACTTGAACCACTTCATCAATCCCAACAACTTCAACAACAGTTTCTATAGACTGTATAAGCCTATTTATAGGCCTTCTTCATGGTAACCGGCTGGTCCGGTCCATAACTGAATTCTGACAACTCTGACAGGTGCTGTAGACCGGCTGGAATGGCAGCTGTCAAGTCATCCAGTCAGTTCTTGAAAATTCTGTAACTGTCTGCAAGTGTCGAGACTTTCTGTCTTTAAGTGTCGACACTTATAGACCAAGTGTCGACACATGTTGTCTGAGTGTCGACACTAGTCTACAAGGTGTCGACACAACTCCTTGTGTTGTAGATTTTGTATCTCGACACTACTTCTTCTTCATGTGTCGACACTGAAATTGAGTGTCGACACGAGTACTTGTTCTTCAGAATTTTGCTGAATTCTTCTAAGTGTCGACACAACACCTTTGTGTCGACACATCTTCATGTGTTGTATCTGTTAAGTGTCGACACTGCTTCTTGGTGTCGACACATGTCTTCATTGTTGATACTTGTTGAGTGTCGACACATTGCTCTGGGTGTCGACACTTTCTTCTTCTGTCGAGACTCTGGCTGAGTGTCGACACAACTCCTTAGTGTCGACACTTGTACTTAGAATATTCTTGAACTTTGCTAATCTTTGCTAAGTGTCGACACAGCTCCTTGTGTCGATACTTTCTTCAAGTGTTGAGTCTTCAGCTAAGTGTCGACACATTGTTCTGGGTGTCGACACTTACTTCCAGTGTTGACTCTTCTGCTAAGTGTCGACACATTGTTTTGGGTGTCGACACTTACTTCAAGTGTTGACTCTTCTGTTGAGTGTCAACACATTGTTCTGGGTGTCGACACTTGTACTTAGTATCTGCAGACTTTTGCTGAGTGTCAACACAACCTCCAAGTGTCGACACTTTCTGATGTAGACACAGTTTTTCTGGGTGTCGACACAACTGTTAAGTGTCGACACTGTTTCACTGCACTTTCTTCATTGAGTGTCGACACAGCTCCTTGTGTCGACACTTTCTGTCTGGTGTCGACTCAGCATCCCTGATGTCGACACAATGACTCCAAGTGTCGACGCTGCTTGCCTGGGTGTCGACACAAGTCTTCTTAAGTGTCGACACTTTCCCTCTGGGTGTCGACACATGGACTTAGAAACTTTTCTTCTTTCCTGCAAATACTTAACCTGCACAAGTAAACTCAAAATACATCAAATACATTTTGATGTATATCATTGAGTTGGGTGAGGCTTCTTCAAATCAGGTACATTTAGACCAATGTACCCAACAATCTCCCCTATTTGGAGAAGTCATAACCCTTAGTCAATGATATACACCATTCATAATTAAATTACAAAATGATGTAAAGCAGGATTATATATAGCAGAGTAAACATAAACATGTATCAATCACACATGTATACATAGACATCATCACAGAACAATTATGAAACAAATTTATTACACAACAAATTTATCACACAAAACATTGTTCCAATACTTTGTCATATACAAAATTCTAAAGTTTACAGAATGTTTTATATCAAAAGAATACATAGTAAACTTAAGAAATTTTCTAAGCTATTTCTGTTCAGCCTCCTTAATGACTATTCCTTTTCCAGCTTGAACTCTAGCTTGAACAGGAGCTTCAGCAACTTCTGCATCAGCAGGCTTCTTGCCTTTCAGATCTTTCTTCTTAAGTTCTTCTGCTTTAATCTTTTGCCTTTCAAAATAATGATAAGGCTTGGGAAAGTACTTGCTAGGCTCCAGAGCTGTAGGAGGTAGCTTTCCCATCTTGGCCTTTCTCCTGTATTGGACTATTGCCTCCTGCCTTGTCTCATGTTTTCTCCATTCAGCCTCAGAAAACCATTTGTTCCTATCATGCACATTATCTTTGGCAGCTTTCCAGGCAGTCAAAATGATATTTCTTGAGGTAGGGCTCCACTGCTCAAAGTCTGGTCTTTGTTCAGCTTGTTCCCTAAACCTCTTCTTAGATAATCTTGTCTCTTCTTCTTTTTGCAGTGCCTCTTGCATAGCTTCAGAAATTGGCTGAACAATTTTCTCAATAATTACATTGTGCTTGCCCCCAGGTGGGCTATACATGGACTGTATGTCAGCATGAATCATGTAAAAATCTGGAGGAGGGTAGATAACTTGAGCCACTTCTGTTTGCTCCCCTCCTAAATATGCAGGATGAATTCCAGATTCAGCAACATTGTCATCATCACAAAGAGGAGGATAACCCAGTGTAGCTCTGATGGAATTAGATATCCACTTGGCATGATCAGAGCTAGCTTTGACTAAAACCCTCTCCCCCTTTATGACTTATCTTTCGACATGATCTCTGACATCATCTTTCTGAAATCTCGCTTGATTATCCAAATAATTGACTCCATCCTTAAAGAAAGGTTTTAACCTTTGGAGTTTGTCAGTTATAATCTTTTGTGAGTCTTGGATGGCAGTCTTAACAGCAGTGATTTCTTCCTGGAATACTTTGTCAAATTCAGCTTTAACAGTAGCTGGAGTCTGCCCTACAGCTAGATTCTTCAGTTCTGTGACTATTGCATTGTGAGATGCAGTAAGGTTGTCATTCATTCTTATCTGATTTTCAAGAACATAACCTTGCTTAAGGGCTATGTCATCTACTTGAGTCTTAATCTTTTCTTGGTGTGTAGCTAAGTACACTACTGCATTCCCCCCTTTATGGAAGCAGTCTGTCATCTCCTTCTTGTTAAGATTCATTTCAAATCTTATTGACTTAATATCCTGGGCCAAATCAAACTGTAATGATTTCTGCCCTTCATCCACATAAGTCTCTATTGCTTTTCTATGCTCATCCAGCTTAATTTGCATATCAACCATCAATGCACTATAATCAACAGTAGGTGCTGGCTGTGCTATAGGCTGTGAAGCAACAGTTTGCAAAGCCCTCTTATAACTCTTGCTTCTTCTTCTGAATACTTGAAATTTCTGTTTCTTAGCTCTTGTATCCTCCTCATCTTCAGATGCTGAGGAGCTGGCTATATCTACCCGTTCCTTTGGTAGTTCCTCAACAGTTTGGGGCTTTACAGTCTCTTGCCTAGTAGGCTCTTCAACATATACTACTTGCTCCCCCTCAAGTGGAGCATTCTCCCCTGCAGCAGCTGGTTCTTTGTCAAAATCTGTTTGATCCAGGTTAAGGAACAGATCTTCCATGGTATACTCTTGAGGAGAATGAGCAAGAGAAATTCTGGGCTCATCTACCACTGGATCAGATACAAACTGAGCTGCAGCAGATGTGTCTTCCATGACAACATCTGCGACTTGACTAGCAGTCTGTGGTTGCTGATAAACATCAGACAAATTAGTATCTTCTAAAGGAAAATCTAAAGCATTAAGCTCAGTGATTACCTCTAGGATGATGTTGGTTGCATGTTCACTTTCTAGTGTAGTTGGTTCTTCTACAACTAGAGACTTCCCCTGGATGTGATCCTTGTGTATGAGGCTAGCTTGAGGTAGCTCCCCCTGGATCTCAGCAATATCTTGAGGAGCAGGAGACTTTACAGCAGGTCCTTCCTCATCCTCATCTGGTGTAAAAACCACTTGCTCTTCACTTTCAGAGCTGCTAGTGGACACTTGAGCCACTGGAGCAGTTTTCCTCTTCTTCTTTGGAGGTGATACTTTTTCAGAAATTATCTTTTCAGGGGTTGGCATATCCTTAGTCAACACCCTGTCCCATCTGGAAAATATCCTTAAATCCATCTTCCTCATATGATTAATTTTTGTTCCAGCAGCTTGGTGCATAACCTCTGGAATACTTCCAGCAAGGTATAGACTTATAATCCTGCCCAGATTGGGCTTCTTCAAGCTTTCCTTTATCTTCTCAAGAACTATCACAGACCAATCTGTTTGCAAAGTGAAGATGATCCTTGTCATAATACTGAACATAGAGGCAGATACCCTATCATGCCCTCCTGGCTTACTGAGAATTACTTTGCCAACAATCTCAGACAGAAATTTCCCTTGGCTGTTCATGCCCTTTCTATTAAAAACAGATCTAATTTTCAGTTTTGAATCTAGTCCACACTAAGTAAGAGCTTCTCTGGTCTTTGAAGCTGTAACTTCATCTTCTTCTTTAGTTCTTGGGAGCTGGAGTACTTTCCTCAGACTTTTAGGTGAAACCTTCACCTTCTCACCATGAACTCTGGATTTGATCTTGAATCCAGTTTCGTCTATCTTAGCTCCATTTAGGAATTCCAAGACTTCCTTTTTCCAGATCTTTGAGGCTCAGAAACCAGAAATTCTAATCCCGAGTCTGCAATTAGGGTTATAACGTTCTTGATCTCCGGGTCGGCATCAACAAATGCATCGCGCACCAGTTCATAACCCTCATTGACGTTCTCCTCAAGCTTTGGTGCCATTAGGGTTTGAAGAATTTGACTTGAGAGAAGAGAGCTGTCGACACAGAAGTTTTGGTCTCGAAACTTTTGAAAGCATGTCGACAAACTAAGGCAAAACCCTATTTATACCTTTCTAATTTTGAAGATGAAAAGGCGGGCAGCCAACTTAAATTGTGTCGACACTGGCAAAAAGTGTCGATACTAACTTATAATGTCTCGACACCTATGTGTCGATACAAGTTTAGTCAACAGATTATATGTGTCGACACTTGTTTATGTGTCGACACCAGTTAACTCGACATTTAGTCGAGACTTTACTTAGATAATTCTGAGTAAACACTAAGTGTCGACACCACCTTGAATGTGTCGACACCTACTTGTCATGTGTCGACACTATTATTCTGAAGTGTCGACACCAACTTCCTAGATGTGTCAACACCTTTTTCCTGAAGTGTCGACACCACTTTTCTGTGTCGACACAGAGATCTCTGTGTGTCGACACATTTTTACTTAGCCAATTTCCAATTCTATAAACTTACTCTAAGTTTATCATTCCTAGTTCAATTTTAAACCTATTGAACTTAGCTTCTTCTAGGGGCTTAGTATACATATCAGATAGTTGATTATCTGTTCTAACATATTCAAGTAAAATATCTTCTCTTTCTACATGCTCCCTAAGAAAATGATATTTAATTTCAATATGTTTTGTTCTACTATGGGATACAAGGATTATTAGCTATTAAAATAGCACTAGTAGAATCACAAAAGAGTGGAGTTCTACTTACCTGAAATCCATAGTCCTCTAGCTGATGTTGTATCCACAGAAGTTGAGCACAACAACTTCCTGCAGCCACATACTCTGATTCTGCAGTGGAGATAGCCACACTTGTTTGCTTTTTGCTACTTCATGAAATTAGTCTCCCACCTAGGAATTGACAGGTTGCAGTTGTGCTTTTTCTATCTTCTTTGCATCCTGCAAAGTCTGCATCTGAATAACCTGTTAGTTCAAAATCCCCATTCCTAGGGTACCAGAGGCCTAGATAAGGAGTGCCCTTTAGATATCTCAATATTCTTTTGACTGCGTCAAATGTAACTCTTTAGGGCAGGCTTGATACCTTGCACAGACACATGTAGCATACATGATATCTGGTCTACTTGCAGTCAAGTATAATAGGGAGCCAACTATCCCTCTATACAAGGTTTCATCTACAGGCTTCCCTGCATCATCCTTGCTAAGAGATATACTTGATCCCATAGGAGTCTTCATGGTACTGGATGAATCCATACCATACTTCCTTATGAGTTCTTGGGTGAACTTGGACTGGCATATGGATAAACCACTCTCAGTCTGTCTTACTTGGAGACCCAAGAAGAACTTTAGCTCTCCCATACTACTCATCTCAAATTGACTTTGCATTAGTTTTGCAAACTTTTTGCAAAAACTACTTTCAGTAGACCCAAATATAATATCATCTACATATATTTGGACTAGTATTACTTTGCCTCTAGATTCCCTAAGGAATAGAGTCTTATCTATTTTCCCCCTTGAGAACTTGTTCTCAATGAGGAAACTAGATAGGGTTTCATACCAAGCCCTAGGGGCTTGCTTTAACCCATATAAAGCTTTCCTAAGTCTATAGACATGATTAGGTAGAGTTGAATCAACAAAACCTGAGGGCTGTTCCACATAGACTTCTTCTTTAAAATTACCATTCAGAAATGCTGACTTGACATCCATTTGGTAAACTTTGAATCCTTGAAAAGTTGCATAGGCCAGGAACATCCTTATGGCTTCCAGTCTGGCTACTGGAGCAAAGGTTTGATCAAAGTCAATACCTTCTTCCTGCCTATATCCTTTAGCAACCAATCTTGCTTTATTCTTAATGATGACACCTTGTTCATCCATCTTATTCCTGTAGATCCACTTGGTTCCTATTATATTGTGGTCTTTAGGTTTAGGAACAAGTTCCCAGACCTTGCACCTCTTGAACTGATTCAGCTCTTCTTGCATTGCTTCAGTCTATTGTGGATCTAGAATGGCTTCTTCAAACTTCTTTGGTTCAACTTGAGATAGAAAACTGGAGTATATTGCTGCATTCAGATTTCTGCTCCTTGTTTGTACCCCTTGTCTTGGATCTCCAATAATCTGCTCTACTGGATGATCTCTAAGATGCCTATTGGCTGGAGGCATCCTGACTTCTGGTTGAACCTCTTCAGTTTCATCATCATGCTGTACTCCTTGAACTTCATCAGCAATTGGTACATGTAGTTCTCCCCCTAGACAACAGCCACTGTCTTCTACCTGCTGTCTTGTAGTAGGTTCTTCTTCTATAGTGAGCTTGTCCATTTTCTTTGTTATATCTGTGGGGCTGCATACACTACTAGATAACTCATTGTTAATAAGCCTAGTTTCATCAAATACTACATGTACAGTCTCTTCTACAACTTGAGTAGACAAGTTGTAGACTCTATAAGCCTTACTATTGTTGCTGTACCCAACAAAAATTCCCTCTTGGGACTTGGCAGCAAACTTAGTCAAGTAAGACTTTCCATTGTTAAGTATGAAGCACTTACAACCAAAGATCCTGAAGTAGGATAGGTTTGGTTTCCTGCCTTTCACAACCTCATAGGGGGTCTTGTTGAGACTTTTAGTTATGGTAGCCCTATTAATAACATGACATGCAGTATTGACTGCTTCAGCCCAGAAATATTCTGGTAGTGATGTATCACTTAATAGGGTCCTACCAGCCTCAATCAAAGTTTCTATTCTTCCTCTCAGCAATGTCATTTTGCTGAGGTGTTCTAGGTGAAGAAAACTCTTGAAAGATCCCAAAGTCTTCACATAGTTTTGCCATACCCTCAGACTGAAATTCAGTACCATGGTCACTTCTAATCTTGACCACTGTACTGTCTAGTTCATTCTGAATTTGCTTGACAAAGCTATAGAAGACACTAGGTGTTTCAGATTTCTGTCTTAAGAAAAACACCCAGGAAAACCTTGAGTAGTCATCTACAACTACAAAGGTATAGACCTTCCTACCTAGGCTGTGAACTGGTATTGGACCAAAGAGATCCATATGCAAGAGGTATAAACACGTCACAACATCTTTGTTTTCTATGCTTCTAAAGGTGGATCTAGTCTGCTTGCCCTTTTGACAAGCTGAGCAAATACCATCTTTAACACACTTAACTTGAGGACCATTCCTTACTAACTCTTTGCTAAAGAGTTTGTCAATTGTCTTGTAGTTTAGATGAGCTAGCCTCTTGTGCCATTTGACACAATGAGAGACTTTCTCATTTGCTACAAGACACACTTGAGAACCATTGGCCTCACACATAATGTCTAGGCAGTAGACATTACTCTTTCTATAACCTGTCAAAATGATCTCTTGATCAGTTGACCTCTTGATATGACAACCATTCTTAACAAATGAGATGTCATACCCTACATCACTTAATTGACTTATACTTATTAGGTTGTGTTTCAACCCTTTAACATAAGCCACTTGAGTAATGGTAACTAAGTTACTAGAAATGTTACCAAATCCTTTGATGATTCCTTTTTCAGAACCACCAAAGGTGACTTTTGGACCATCTTTGATTGAAATGTAGTCCTTTAGTAAACCCCTTGTTCCAGTCATATGTCTGGAACATCCACTGTCCAAGTACCATATTGGGGCATGACAACTTGGACTCACCTGCAAAACAGATTAATGAACCTTAGAACCCAAAGTATTCTTGGGTCCTTGGTATTTGTTAGTTTGCATCCTGACAAGACTACCTGCTGGTTTTCCAACAGCCAGTTTGCTACTCACTTTGGCACTAGCATTGTGCCAGCAGTCCATTGCAAAGTGGCCTATCTTGCCACAATACCAACACTCAAACTTATTGTACCTTTGCTTAGGTACAGTCTTAGCTGTTTTATTCACAGCTGGCTTGTTGAGTATTGGGGCTTTGCCCTTGGACTTGGACTGGATAGTCCTTGCAGGTTTAATAAAACCCAGTCCAGCCTTGCTTTTGTGATGAACAAATTCATCAATTAAAGGTAGAACTGACTTAGGTTTAGAAAACCTAGCAACCAAGTCCTTCTCCTTCTGAAGATTAATCTCCAGACTCTTGATTTGATCATTCTTAAATGATATAGTTCCCATCTGAATCACAGTTATGTGCTTCAGTCTGGCTATCTCATTGAGCTTTTGATCAAATGACTTCTCAAACTCAGTTGCAGCAGCTTTAAGATTAGCAATTTCTTTTGCCTGACTTTTGGCTAGGGACTTGCTCTTCTTGTAAGCTTGCAACAGTACTTTATATTCATCTATTAACTGATGAATATCTTCTTCAGACTCAGAATCACTCTCATCATTTGATGATGATGAATCTGATTCTGTACTGGCACAAGAAATTGAACTTAAAGTTGAACTTTGTACCTTACTGGGTCCTGGCTGCTCCAGGATTTTGTCACTTTCTGTCAATGCCATTAGCCCTTGGCATTGAATGTCTTCTTGTTCATATATAGACTCCATAATCTGCATGAACTCTTCTTCTTCTTCTTCAGCAAACAGCCCTATATATGCCTCAGCATCTGACTCAGTTTCTGATGAAGAGATATCTGACAGGGTCTTCTCCTTTTTGGCAACAAATGACTTTTCTTTCTTGCCTTTGAAATGAGTCTTCTTCTTGTCACTAGACTCCTTTCTCTTTTCTGGACAATCTGCAACAACATGGCCTTGTCTATTGCAGCAATAGCACACTATTTTTGAAAGTGTAGCCTTGCTAGACTTAGTCTTTTTCCTGTCCTTCTTTGAAGCCTTTTTATTCTGATAAAAGTCTTCTTTTCCCTGTGAAGTAGAAGGCCTTGTCCTCCATTGTTTCTTCTTCAAGAACTTCTGAAAATATCTAGTGAAGGCAGCAAAGTCCTCATCACTTTCACTGCTTTCAGACTTTGTACTAGCTGACTCATCTGACTCAGATTCAGCAACCTTTGGAGGTGGAGTAGGTGACTTTCCTCTGTACTTTCTGGGGGCTTCTGATTTAAAGGCCACTGTCCTTTCCTTGTGTTCATTTCTTGTGGATTTCTCCTCTTCTTTCCTCACTGTCAACTGCATTTCATAAGACAACAGTTTACCAAACAGTGTAGGTGGAGGAATTTCTGCCAACTTAGCCATTTCTCTAATGGCACAGATCTTGGTGTCCCAATCTTTTGTTAGGGACCTTAGAAATTTGTCATTGAGTTCATAATTACTGAACTCTCTGCCATAGGACATGAGTTCATTTACAATCCTGTAAAACTTCTTATAGCACTCAGTTATGCTATCACCCTTTCCTTGTCTAAAACTTTCATACTCTTGATTTAGCAAGGATTTTCTGTCTTGTCTTACTTCTTCTGAACCCTCCATGTACACAATAAGAGTTTCCCACATCTCTTTAGCTGTCTTACAGTGTATCAGATTCTGAAAAGTTGCATCATCTATGACACTCACTATTATGTTCTGAGCCCTCTTATCCATAGTGGCTAGAACAATTTCATCCTTTGTCATTTCAGAGAAATCCTTGGGTGTTCTCTGATTGGCATCCAAGACTGACACCTTCATGGGCACATATGGCCCTTCCTTTACTATGATATCAATTCTAGGGTCTGAGGCTTCCATAAACAGCCTCACCCTTTCCTTCCATATGCCAAAGATTTCCTTCCTACATATAGGTAGTTTCATGGATCCCAATTCCTTGTGATTTTCAGTGGAACCTATGGTTCTTGATTTTCTTGAATCTGTAATTGACTTAACCTGAATCTGCCAACAGGATCTCCTCAGACTGTTAGTCCTTTTTGAGGAACCTCGCTTTGATACCACTTGAAAGATATTGTCCCTAAGCACCTAGAGGGGGGGGGTGAATAGGTGACTTGAATCTTTTTAACTTTTTAGGCAGCAAACAGATAATATCACAGAATTATATCTAATTTATCACAGCACACATTCAGCAATCCACAAACACACAGTAGACACAGAGTTTTATAGTGGTTCCCCAAGCTTTGGGTACATCCACTCTCCCCCTTCGCCTATCTAGCAGTGTACTAGATTCAGCCAAACTTCTCCACTAACTCAGAACCCAAAACAGGCTCCTACACCTCAGGCCCAAGGCCCTACAACTCAGCTTTTCCACAAAGCCTACACTCAGCCACAAAGGCCTACACTCAGCCACAAAGGCCTACACTCAGCCACCAAGGCCTACACTCAGCCACCAAGGCCTACACTCAGAGATTTAACTCTCCTACCCTCAGCCTTTATAATTGCAGGCTTACAATCTCAGATCCCTAAGGATCCTACAAGTTATAATGAATACAAAATGTATAAACTCAACAACTTAGATGAAAGAGAGCTAAGTTGTGAGATTCTTGATGAGTTCTTGGAAGAACTCAGCTGGACTCAATCTGACTTAGCTTTCTTCAAAGCTTCTTGAAAGTAGAACTCAATAAGATTGACTCCTTCTGCAGTTGATCCTTGATCTCTGCTACTTAAGGTTCAGAGTAGATCTGAACCCTTCTTCTCAGTCTGGTTCCAACAACTGATTTCTTGGATGGAACTCTCTCTCTCCAACTTCTTAGATCTTCACTTGAAAGCTAGATCTTCTTGTGTGTTTCTCTTGTGAATGATCACTTGAACCACTTCATCAATCCCAACAACTTCAACAACAGTTTCTGTAGACTGTATAAGGCTATTTATAGGCCTTCTTCATGGTAACCGGCTGGTCCAGTCCATAACTGAATTCTGACAACTCTGACAGGTGCTGTAGACCGGTTGGAATGGCAGCTATCAAGTCATTCAGTCAGTTCTTGAAAATTCTGTAACTGTCTTCAAGTGTCGAGACTTTCTGTCTTTAAGTGTAGACACTTATAGAGCAAGTGTCGACACATATTGTCTGAGTGTCGACACTAGTATATAAGGTGTCGACACAACTCCTTGTGTTGTATATTTTGTATCTCGACACTACTTCTTCTTCATATGTCGACACTGAAATTGAGTGTCGACACGAGTACTTGTTCTTCAGAATTTTGCTGAATTCTTCTAAGTGTCGACACAACACCTTTGTGTCGACACATCTTCATGTGTTGTATCTGTTAAGTGTCGACACTGCTTCTTTGTGTCGACACATGTCTTCAGTGTTGATACTTGTTGAGTGTCGACACATTGCTCTGGATGTCGACACTTTCTTCTTCTGTCGAGACTCTGGCTGAGTGTCGACACAACTCCTTAGTGTCGCCACTTGTACTTAGAGTATTCTTGAACTTTGCTAATCTTTGCTAAGTGTCGACACAGCTCCTTGTGTCGACACTTTCTTCAAGTGTTGAGTCTTCAGCTAAGTGTCGACACATTGTTCTGGGTGTCGACACTTACTTCCAGTGTTGACTCTTCTGCTAAGTGTCGACACATTGTTCTGGGTGTCGACACTTACTTCAAGTGTTGACTCTTCTGTTGAGTGTCAACACATTGTTCTGGGTGTCGACACTTGTACTTAGTCTCTGCAGACTTTTGCTGAGTGTCGACACAACCTCCAAGTGTCGACACTTTCTGATGTAGACACAGTTTTTTCTGGGTGTCGACACAACTGTTAAGTGTCGACACTGTTTCACTGCACTTTCTTCATTGAGTGTCGACACAGCTCCTTGTGTCGACACTTTCTGTCTGGTGTCGACTCAACATCCCTGGTGTCGACACAATGACTCCAAGTGTCGACACTGCTTGCCTGGGTGTCGACACAAGTCATCTTAAGTGTCGACACTTTCCCTCTTGGTGTCGACACATGGTCTTAGAAACTTTTCTTCTTTCCTGCAAATACTTAACCTACACAAGTAAACTCAAAATACATCAAATACATTTTGATGTATATCATTGAGTTGGGTGAGGCTTCTTCAAATCAGGTACATTTAGACCAATGTACCCAACACCATGCCTCCTCTCGCCCGTTTGATCTCATTCATTCTGATGTATGGGGTCCTGCTCCTACCCTCACCGTTGGTCGGGGTAGTTCCTACTTTGTAACTTTTATAGATGATTTTTCTCGATATACCTGAGTGTATCTATTAAAAGATCGCTCTGAACTCTTTTCTGTCTGGCATTCCTTTTATTTTATGATTAAGACTCAATTTGACATTTCTATTAAAGTTTTACGCTCTGCTAATGATAAGGAATATCTTAGCCATGAATTCTCCTCTTTCTTTCGGCAACATGGTCTTCTTCATCAAACCACCTGAGTTTACACCTCCCAGCAGAATGGGGTGACGGTGCGTAAAAACCGTTACCTCGTTGATGTCGCTCGCACTCTCATGACGCAGATGCAAGTACCCCGCTCCTACTGGGGCTATGCTGTGCTCCTCGCCTGCTATCTCATCAATCGTCTTCCCTCCACGGTTCTCCACGGCCAGACCCCCTTCTCCATTCTATACCCCCACAAGGAACCTTTTCCTCTCCCTCTCCATGTCTTTGGGTGTACGGCTTTTGTTCACGCTCCATCCGCTACCCGCGACAAGCTTTCCCCCCGTTCCACCAAGTGTGTCTTTTTGGGGTACTTTACCCCTCAAAAAGGCTATTGTTGTTTTGACCCCGTTTTGCGCAAACAATTTGTCTCCACAGACGTGACATTCTTCGAGCATGCTTGCTACTTCTCTCCTGACTCCTCTCTTCCTCCTGATGTCTCTGCTTCTCCACCGCCTCTCTCCGTTCCTTCCACGCCTCTCGACGTCTCCACCTTTCCCCCATCTCCTCCTCCGTCTCCTTCCCTGTCCGTCTCACCCCCTTACCCCTCCTCCCTCTTCTCCGCAGCCGCCTCTCTAGTCCCGGGCCAGCCTTCTCCACCACGGACGCTCCGATCGCTGAGGCCCCCGTCGACCTGGATCTTCCCATTGCTCTTCGTAAAGGGGTGCGGGCGAGTACTCAACAACCGCTTGGGACAGTTGTTTCCTATGATCAACTTTCTCCTTCTCGCAGGTGTTTTGCCTTGGCTATCTCCGCTGCTTCTACTCCCCGCACCTATCAGGAGGCTCTTGCGATCCTTCATTGGAAATCTGCCATGGATGAGGAGATGACTACTCTTACTGAACGGGGTACCTGGACCCTTGTTCCTCCTCTAGTGGATACTGATGTGGTTGGCTGTCGCTGGTTCTTTGTTGTGAAATTTCGCCCCGACGGCACTGTGGATCGCTACAAGGCCCGGCTGGTGGCCAAAGGCTTCACTCAGACTTACGACGTTGATTACTTTGATACTTTCTCTCCGGTTGCTCGCCTCAGCACCATCCGGGTTCTTCTCTCTGTGGCTGTTAACCGGGATTGGGCTATTTCCCAGCTTGATGTTAAGAATGCCTTTCTCTATGGCGATCTTCAGGAGAATGTCTACATGGAGCAACCTCCTGGGTATGTTGCTCAGGGGGAGACACGCGTATGCCGTTTGAAGAAGGTCATTTATGGCCTAAAGCAGAGCCCTCAGACGTGGTTTGACAAGTTCAGTGGTATTGTGGCTGTCATCGGCTTTACAAGGAGTTCGACTGATCATTCTTTATTCATTCGCAAAACGGCCTCGGGACTGGTAGTTTTGGCAGTGTATGTGGATGATATTCTTCTTACCGGCGATGACCAAGCTGGGGTGGACTTGACGAAGAAACACCTCCGTCAACACCTGGTCACGAAGGATATGTGCTCCCCGAAATACTTTTTGGGGATAGAAATCTCTCGGAAGCCTGACTCGTTGGTTCTCTCCCAATGGAAGTATGCCCTTGATCTTCTACAAGAGGCAGGATTGACAGGTGCCAAACCGGTCCGGTTTCCCATGGCTATTGGAGAAGACAAAACGTGGACGAATGACTCGCCTCTTCTATCTGATGTCACAAGGTACAGACGGTTGGTGGGCAAACTCATCTATCTCACAGTGACCAGACCCGATATCTCCTATACTGTAGGCAAGGTCAGTCAGTTTATGCAAGCTCCCAGAGAGTGCCATCTTACGTCTGCCTTGAAGATTTTAGAGTATGTCAAAGCAACACCGGGCAAAGGGCTAATCTTTCAGAAAAATGGTCATCTGAGGGCTGAAGCCTACTCAGATTCAAGCTATGCGGATGATAAAGACGATCGTAAGTCCACATCAGGTTTTTATACGTTTGTTGGAGGAAACCTTGTGAGTTGGAAGAGCAAGAAACAGTCTGTTGTCTCCAGATCCAGTGAAGAAGCCGAATACCAGAGTATGACGT
This sequence comes from Platanthera guangdongensis, assembly GCA_039583875.1. Taxonomy (NCBI): domain Eukaryota; kingdom Viridiplantae; phylum Streptophyta; class Magnoliopsida; order Asparagales; family Orchidaceae; genus Platanthera; species Platanthera guangdongensis. The sequence continues at coordinate 160,961,956 of CM077161.1, forward strand.
CAACCACGTGTGAGTTAAAGTGGTTGCAGGCTCTCATGCTTGACCTAGGAGAGGTCTATGACTATCCTCTTCCTATATTCTGTGACAACAAGGCTGCTATATACATATCCAAAAATCCGGTCTTCCATGAGAGAACAAAGCATATAGAGGTTGACTGCATCTACCATCTCGACTACTCGCGAAACTTTTCTCCTTGACTACGATCCATGCTCACCGCACCAAAGTGTTGAAGCAAGGAAAATTCATACTTCAAAATTAGGATCCATGTAGCCTAAGGTTATAGGTCCAGCGGTCGGGCTCGACGGCTTAACGGGCTAGATTTCAGAAACACGGGGACAACAAAAGGGACCCCGGGTGCTGCGGCAGGGAGGTCCCACCACGTACCCGGTTGTTTTGAATAAGCTTCCCTTTCATAAACAAAAATGGTTGAGCAGGGTACAAGGTAGATTCTAGCTAACGACTAAGTCAAGGCGATCACAAAGAGGGATAATCGCTAGCTCGCACTTATCTCTTTGAAGAAAGGATCCAAGCGCTCAACTCAATGTCTAGAAAAAAAGGTCGTCGAGATCTTTTGCAAGATTCCAAAGTCCTTATCCCCGTACCACTGAGATCTTATTTATAGGCAAATCCAAAAGGAGGGGGGTGTCTTATTTATAGCCCCACCCCGGACGACTGGGCGACTTCTGAGAGAGCTTGCTTGGCTGCAGGAGAGCAACTGCCCTAGTTGCCTATCAAGCATGTATGGGAGGGGAGCTTGTCATACTCGCTTAGGCCTTCTATGATCTTGAATGCTTACTTTTGTCTCTTTCTTGACCTATTGACTTTGACTTCTTGCCGACCTGACTTTGGGGGGTCCACCCTCGATGAATATGGGTTGTACAACAATGGTTATGTCTTGTTGCACATACCGCCCCTTTCTAACCGGAGCCGATATTTTTTTTTGAAAATTTTCCTATGTCGCCTCCTTCCAATCGGGGTTGATAATGAAAACCACACAATTAGTGATTTCATCTTTGAAAACTAATATCCCAGTGATATCTTTTTGTTTTTGGGAACTTTCCAATTTTCCCTTGATGAATGAGTACATATAGAAGGAGATGATTTCATGCTCAGTTTCAGAAGCACTCTTGCAAGATCCGGTATTTCATACCCGATTTTTTGGGATCCTTGATTTCATGCAATCCTTGTCATTTAGGTTTTTCATATTCCTATAAATTGCAGTGTCGGGTTCATCTCTTTATATTCACATGCAAGGATCAGCCGAATGAGAGAGTTGGCCGCCAGTTCCTCTTCCTTGTTGTGGTGGTCTACTTTGGCTGAATGTTTCGCGAAAATTTCAGGGAAGCGCAAGTCTCTCTTCACGCGATTTCTTCTTCCTCAGCCACAGTGGTGCTTGTTCGTCTTCCTATTTGATGTTGCCACACTCGGATGAATTCTTACGAAGTGAGATTGCCAACGTCTTTAGCGAAGAGGGCATTGTCGACAGAGTTGAGAAAGAACAGTGGTATTTTCTTTTTCGTCTTCCTCGTAGGGCAATACCTATGTCTCATCTTGTTACCCAAGGTAAATGGCTGATTGACTCCGGTGCTACAAATCATATGACTGGCAACACTCATTGCTTCTCCCGTCTTGAGACGCATGACCGCTTGACCCCGGTTCGTGTGGCGGATGGTTCACCGTCCCCGGTTCATGGGACGGGCATGGTTCAACTCACCCCGTCGCTTCGCTTGGAGGACACTCTCTATGTCTCGAAGTTCCCGTGCAATTTATTATCTGTTACTACTTTATGCCGGCAACTTCAGTGCTTCGTGTTATTCACTCCGACTTCTTGTTCTTTTCAGGACCCGAGAACCCCGCAGATGATTGCTACTGGGACTGAGAGCGGCGGACAATATTTCCTCGACAACATTTCCGCTCTGTCCGCCTACTCCTCCTCTACAGATTTGCTTCAATGACATCTTCACCTTGGACATCCTCCTCCTCGGATTCTTCGACAGCTTCTGCCCCACTTACCTCCGACCAGTCCTCCGCTCAACTGTGATGCGTGTCAGCTTGGCAAACATCATCGCTCCTCCTTCCCACTGAAGCAAGGCCATGTGAAAGATATTGTCCCTAAGCACCTAGAGGGGGGGGGGGGTGAATAGGTGACTTGAATCTTTTTAACTTTTTAGGCAGCAAACAGATAATATCACAGAATTATATCTAATTTATCACAGCACACATTCAGCAATCACAGCAATCCACAAACACACAGTAGACACAGAGTTTTATAGTGGTTCCCCAAGCTTTGGGTACATCCACTCTCCCCCTTCGCCTATCTAGCAGTGTACTAGATTCGGCCAAACTTCTCCACTAACTCAGAACCCAAAACAGGCTCCTACACCTCAGGCCCAAGGCCCTACAACTCAGCTTTTCCACAAAGCCTACACTCAGCCACAAAGGCCTACACTCAGCCACAAAGGCCTACACTCAGCCACCAAGGCCTACACTCAGCCACCAAGGCCTACACTCAGAGATTTAACTCTCCTACCCTCAGCCTTTATAATTACAGACTTACAATCTCAGATCCCTAAGGATCCTACAAGTTATAATGAATACAAAATGTATAAACTCAACAACTTAGATGAAAGAGAGCTAAGTTGTGAGATTCTTGATGAGTTCTTGGAAGAACTCAGCTGGACTCAATCTGACTTAGCTTTCTTCAAAGCTTCTTGAAAGTAGAACTCAATAAGATTGACTCCTTCTGCAGTTGATCCTTGATCTCTGCTACTTAAGGTTCAGAGTAGATCTGAACTCTTCTTCTCAGTCTGGTTCCAACAACTGATTTCTTGGATGGAGCTCTCTCTCTCTCCAACTTCTTAGATCTTCACTTGAAAGCTAGATCTTCTTGTGTGTTTCTCTTGTGAATGATCACTTGAACCACTTCATCAATCCCAACAACTTCAACAACAGTTTCTGTAGACTGTATAAGCCTATTTATAGGCCTTCTTCATGGTAACCGGCTGGTCCGGTCCATAACTGAATTCTGACAACTCTGACAGGTGCTGTAGACCGGCTGGAATGGCAGCTGTCAAGTCATCCAGTCAGTTCTTGAAAATTCTGTAACTGTCTGCAAGTGTCGAGACTTTCTGTCTTTAAGTGTCGACACTTATAGACCAAGTGTCGACACATGTTGTCTGAGTGTCGACACTAGTCTACAAGGTGTCGACACAACTCCTTGTGTTGTAGATTTTGTATCTTGACACTACTTCTTCTTCATGTGTCGACACTGAAATTGAGTGTCGACACGAGTACTTGTTCTTCAGAATTTTGCTGAATTCTTCTAAGTGTCGACACAACACCTTTGTGTCGACACATCTTCATGTGTTGTATCTGTTAAGTGTCGACACTGCTTCTTGGTGTCGACACATGTCTTCATTGTTGATACTTGTTGAGTGTCGACACATTGCTCTGGGTGTCGACACTTTTTTCTTCTATCGAGACTTTGGCTGAGTGTCGATACAACTCCTTAGTGTCGACACTTGTACTTAGAATATTCTTGAACTTTGCTAATCTTTGCTAAGTGTCGACACAGCTCCTTGTGTCGACACTTTCTTCAAGTGTTGAGTCTTCAGCTAAGTGTCGACACATTGTTCTGGGTGTCGACACTTACTTCCAGTGTTGACTCTTCTGCTAAGTGTCGACACATTGTTTTGGGTGTCGACACTTACTTCAAGTGTTGACTCTTCTGTTGAGTGTCAACATATTGTTCTGGGTGTCGACACTTGTACTTAGTATCTGCAGACTTTTGCTGAGTGTCAACACAACCTCCAAGTGTCGACACTTTCTGATGTAGACACAGTTTTTCTGGGTGTCGACACAACTGTTAAGTGTCGACACTGTTTCACTGCACTTTCTTCATTGAGTGTCGACACAGCTCCTTGTGTCGACACTTTCTGTCTGGTGTCGACTCAGCATCCCTGGTGTCGACACAATGACTCCAAGTGTCGACACTGCTTGCCTGGGTGTCAACACAAGTCTTCTTAAGTGTCGACACTTTCCCTCTGGGTGTCGACACATGGACTTAGAAACTTTTCTTCTTTCCTGCAAATACTTAACCTGCACAAGTAAACTCAAAATACATCAAATACATTTTGATGTATATCATTGAGTTGGGTGAGGCTTCTTCAAATCAGGTACATTTAGACCAATGTACCTAACAATCTCCCCCTATTTGGAGAAGTCATAACCCTTAGTCAATGATATACACCATTCATAATTAAATTACAAAATGATGTAAAGCAGGATTATATATAGCAGGGTAAACATAAACATGTATCAATCACACATGTATACATAGACATCATCACAGAACAATTATGAAACAAATTTATTACACAACAAATTTATCACACAAAACATTGTTCCAATACTTTGTCATATACAAAATTCTAAAGTTTACAGAATGTTTTATATCAAAAGAATACATAGTAAACTTAAGAAATTTTCTAAGCTATTTCTGTTCAGCCTCCTTAATGACTATTCCTTTTCCAGCTTGAACTCTAGCTTGAACAGGAGCTTCAGCAACTTCTGCATCAGCAGGCTTCTTGCCTTTCAGATCTTTCTTCTTAAGTTCTTCTGCTTTAATCTTTTGCCTTTCAAAATAATGATAAGGCTTGGGAAAGTACTTGCTAGGCTCCAGAGCTGTAGGAGGTAGCTTTCCCATCTTGGCCTTTCTCCTGTATTGGACTATTGCCTCCTGCCTTGTCTCATGTTTTCTCCATTCAGCCTCAGAAAACCATTTGTTCCTATCATGCACATTATCTTTGGCAGCTTTCCAGGCAGTCAAAATGATATTTCTTGAGGTAGGGCTCCACTGCTCAAAGTCTGGTCTTTGTTCAGCTTGTTCCCTAAACCTCTTCTTAGACAATCTTGTCTCTTCTTCTTTTTGCAGTGCCTCTTGCATAGCTTCAGAAATTGGCTGAACAATTTTCTCAATAATTACATTGTCCTTGCCCCCAGGTGGGCTATACATGGACTGTATGTCAGCATGAATCATGTAAAAATCTGGAGGAGGGTAGATAACTTGAGCCACTTCTGTTTGCTCCCCTCCTAAATATGCAGGATGAATTCCAGATTCAGCAACATTGTCATCATCACAAAGAGGAGGATAACCCAGTGTAGCTCTGATGGAATTAGATATCCACTTGGCATGATCAGATCTAGCTTTGACTAAAACCCTCTCCCCCTTTATGACTTCTCTTTCGACATGATCTCTGACATCATCTTTCTGAAATCTCGCTTGATTATCCAAATAATTGACTCCATCCTTAAAGAAAGGTTTTAACCTTTGGAGTTTGTCAGTTATAATCTTTTGTGAGTCTTGGATGACAGTCTTAACAACAGTGATTTCTTCCTGGAATACTTTGTCAAATTCAGCTTTAACAGTAGCTGGAGTCTGCCCTACAGCTAGATTCTTCAGTTCTGTGACTATTGCATTGTGAGATGCAGTAAGGTTGTCATTCATTCTTATCTGATTTTCAAGAACATAACCTTGCTTCAGGGCTATGTCATCTACTTGAGTCTTAATCTTTTCTTGGTGTGTAGCTAAGTACACTACTGCATTCCCCCCTTTATGGAAGCCGTCTGTCATCTCATTCTTGTTAAGATTCATTTCAAATCTTATTGACTTAATATCCTGGGCCAAATCAAACTGTAATGATTTCTGCCCTTCATCCACATAAGTCTCTATTGCTTTTCTATGCTCATCCAGCTTAATTTGCATATCAACCATCAATGCACTATAATCAACAGTAGGTGATGGCTGTGTTATAGGCTGTGAAGCAACAGTTTGCAAAGCCCTCTTATAACTCTTGCTTCTTCTTCTGAATACTTGAAATTTCTGTTTCTTAGCTCTTGTATCCTCCTCATCTTCAGATGCTGAGGAGCTGGCTATATCTACCCGTTCCTTTGGTAGTTCCTCAACAGTTTGGGGCTTTACAGTCTCTTGCCTAGTAGGCTCTTCAACATATACTACTTGCTCCCCCTCAAGTGGAGCATTCTCCCCTGCAGCAACTGGTTCTTTGTCAAAATCTGTTTGATCCAGGTTAAGGAACAGATCTTCCATGGTATACTCTTGAGGAGAATGAGCCAAGAGAAATTCTGGGCTCATCTACCACTGGATCAGATACAAACTGAGCTGCAGCAGATGTGTCTTCCATGACAACATCTGCGACTTGACTAGCAGTCTGTGGTTGCTGATAAACATCAGACAAATTAGTATCTTCTAAAGGAAAATCTAAAGCATTAAGCTCAGTGATTACCTCTAGGATGATGTTGGTTGCATGTTCACTTTCTAGTGTAGTTGGTTCTTCTACAACTAGAGACTTCCCCTGGATGTGATCCTTGTGTATGGGGCTAGCTTGAGGTAGCTCCCCCTGGATCTCAGCAATATCTTGAGGAGCAGGAGACTTTACAGCAGGTCCTTCCTCATCCTCATCTGGTGTAAAAACCACTTGCTCTTCACTTTCAGAGCTGCTAGTGGACACTTGAGCCACTGGAGCAGTTTTCCTCTTCTTCTTTGGAGGTGATACTTTTTCAGAAATTATCTTTTCAGGGGTTGGCATCTCCTTAGTCAACACCCTGTCCCATCTGGAAAATATCCTTAAATCCATCTTCCTCATATGATTAATTTTTGTTCCAGCAGCTTGGTGCATAACCTCTGGAATACTTCCAGCAAGGTATAGACTTATAATCCTGCCCAGATTGGGCTTCTTCAAGCTTTCCTTTATCTTCTCAAGAACTATCACAGACCAATCTGTTTGCAAAGTGAAGATGATCCTTGTCATAACACTGAACATAGAGGCAGATACCCTATCATGCCCTCCTGGCTTACTGAGAATTACTTTGCCAACAATCTCAGACAGAAATTTCCCTTGGCTGTTCATGCCCTTTCTATTAAAAACAGATCTAATTTTCAGTTTTGAATCTAGTCCACACTAAGTAAGAGCTTCTCTGGTCTTTGAAGCTGTAACTTCATCTTCTTCTTTAGTTCTTGGGAGCTGGAGTACTTTCCTCAGACTTTTAGGTGAAACCTTCACCTTCTCACCATGAACTCTGGATTTGATCTTGAATCCAGTTTCGTCTATCTTAGCTCCATTTAGGAATTCCAAGACTTCCTTTTTCCAGATCTTTGAGGCTCAGAAACCAGAAATTCTAATCCCGAGTCTGCAATTAGGGTTATAACGTTCTTGATCTCCGGGTCGGCATCAACAAATGCGTCGCGCACCAGTTCATAACCTCATTGACGTTCTCCTCAAGCTTTGGTGCCATTAGGGTTTGAAGAATTTGACTTGAGAGAAGAGAGCTGTCGACACAGAAGTTTTGGTCTCGAAACTTTTGAAAGCGTGTCGACAAACTAAGGCAAAACCCTATTTATACCTTTCTAATTTTGAAGATGAAAAGGCGGGCAGCCAACTTAAATTGTGTCGACACTGGCAAAAAGTGTCGATACTAACTTATAATATCTCGACACCTATGTGTCGACACAAGTTTAGTCAACAGATTATATGTGTCGACACTTGTTTATGTGTCGACACCAGTTAACTCGACATTTAGTCGAGACTTTACTTAGATAATTCTGAGTAAACACTAAGTGTCGACACCACCTTGGATGTGTCGACACCTACTTGTCATGTGTCGACACTATTATTCTGAAGTGTCGACACCAACTTCCTAGATGTGTCAACACCTTTTTCCTGAAGTGTCGACACCACTTTTCTGTGTCGACACAGAGATCTCTGTGTGTCGACACCTTTTTACTTAGCCAATTTCCAATTCTATAAACTTACTCTAAGTTTATCATTCCTAGTTCAATTTTAAACCTATTGAACTTAGCTTCTTCTAGGGGCTTAGTATACATATCAGATAGTTGATTATCTGTTCTAACATATTCAAGTAAAATATCTTCTCTTTTTACATGCTCCCTAAGAAAATGATATTTAATTTCAATATGTTTTGTTCTACTATGGGATACAGGATTATTAGCTATTGAAATAGCACAAGTAGAATCACAAAAGAGTGGAGTTCTACTTACCTGAAATCCATAGTCCTCTAGCTGATGTTGTATCCACAGAAGTTGAGCACAACAACTTCCTGCAGCCACATACTCTGATTCTGCAGTGGAGATAGCCACACTTGTTTGCTTTTTGCTACTCCATGAAATTAGTCTCCCACCTAGGAATTGACAGGTTGCAGTTGTGCTTTTTCTATCTTCTTTGCATCCTGCAAAGTCTGCATCTGAATAACCTGTTAGTTCAAAATCCCCATTCCTAGGGTACCAGAGGCCTAGATAAGGAGTGCCCTTTAGATATCTCAATATTCTTTTGACTGCAGTCAAATGTAACTCTTTAGGGCAGGCTTGATACCTTGCACAGACACATGTAGCATACATGATATCTGGTCTACTTGCAGTCAAGTATAATAGGGAGCCAACTATCCCTCTATACAAGGTTTCATCTACAGGCTTCCCTGCATCATCCTTGCTAAGAGATATACTTGATCCCATAGGAGTCTTCATGGTACTGGATGAATCCATACCATACTTCCTTATGAGTTCTTGGGTGAACTTGGACTGGCATATGGATAAACCACTCTCAGTCTGTCTTACTTGGAGACCCAAGAAGAACTTTAGCTCTCCCATACTACTCATCTCAAATTGACTTTGCATTAGTTTTGCAAACTTTTTGCAAAGACTACTTTCAGTATACCCAAATATAATATCATCTACATATATTTGGGCTAGTATTACTTTGCCTCTAGATTCCCTAAGGAATAGAGTCTTATCTATTTTCCCCCTTGAGAACTTGTTCTCAATGAGGAAACTAGATAGGGTTTCATACCAAGCCCTAGGGGCTTGCTTTAACCCATATAAAGCTTTCCTAAGTCTATAGACATGATTAGGTAGAGTTGAATCAACAAAACCTGAGGGCTGTTCCACATAGACTTCTTCTTTAAGATTACCATTCAGAAATGCTGACTTGACATCCATTTGGTAAACTTTGAATCCTTGAAAAGTTGCATAGGCTAGGAACATCCTTATGGCTTCCAGTCTGGCTACTGGAGCAAAGGTTTGATCAAAGTCAATACCTTCTTCCTGCCTATATCCTTTAGCAACCAATCTTGCTTTATTCTTAATGATGACACCTTGTTCATCCATCTTATTCCTGTATATCCACTTGGTTCCTATTATATTGTGGTCTTTAGATTTAGGAACAAGTTCCCAGACCTTGCACCTCTTGAACTGATTCAACTCTTCTTGCATTGCTTCAGTCCATTGTGGATCTAGAATGGCTTCTTCAAACTTCTTTGGTTCAACTTGAGATAGAAAACTGGAGTATATTGCTGCATTCAGATTTCTGCTCCTTGTTTGTACCCCTTGTCTTGGATCTCCAATAATCTGCTCTACTGGATGATCTCTAAGATGCCTATTGGCTGGAGGCATCCTGACTTCTGGTTGAACCTCTTCAGTTTCATCATCATGCTGTACTCCTTGAACTTCATCAGCAATTGGTACATGTAGTTCTCTCCCTGGACAACAACCACTATCTTCTACCTGCTGTCTTGTAGTAGGTTCTTCTTCTATAGTGAGCTTGTCCATTTTCTTTGTTATATCTGTGGGGCTGCATACACTACTAGATAACTCATTGTTAATAAGCCTAGTTTCATCAAATACTACATGTACAGTCTCTTCTACAACTTGAGTAGACAAGTTGTAGACTCTATAAGCCTTACTATTGTTGCTGTACCCAACAAAAATTCCCTCTTGGGACTTGGCAGCAAACTTAGTCAAGTAAGACTTTCCATTGTTAAGTATGAAGCACTTACAACCAAAGATCCTGAAGTAGGATATGTTTGGTTTCCTGCCTTTCACAACCTCATAGGGGGTCTTGTTGAGACTTTTAGTTATGGTAGCCCTATTAATAACATGACATGCAGTATTGACTGCTTCAGCCCAGAAATATTCTGGTAGTGATGTATCACTTAATAGGGTCCTACCAGCCTCAATCAAAGTTCTATTCTTCCTCTCAGCAATGTCATTTTGCTGAGGTGTTCTAGGTGAAGAAAACTCTTGAAAGATCCCAAAGTCTTCACATAGTTTTGCCATACCCTCAGACTGAAATTCAGTACCATGGTCACTTCTAATCTTGACCACTGTACTGTCTAGTTCATTCTGAATTTGCTTGACAAAGCTATAGAAGACACTAGGTGTTTCAGATTTCTGTCTTAAGAAAAACACCCAGGAAAACCTTGAGTAGTCATCTACAACTACAAAGGTATAGACCTTCCTACCTAGGCTGTGAACTGGCATTGGACCAAAGAGATCCATATGCAAGAGGTATAAACACCTCACAACATCTTTGCTTTCTATGCTTCTAAAGGTGGATCTAGTCTGCTTGCCCTTTTGACAAGCTGAGCAAATACCATCTTTAACACACTTAACTTGAGGACCATTCCTTACTAACTCTTTGCTAAAGAGTTTGTCAATTGTCTTGTAGTTTAGATGAGCTAGCCTCTTGTGCCATTTGACACAATGAGAGACTTTCTCATTTGCTACAAGACACACTTGAGAACCATTGGTCTCACACATAATGTCTAGGCAGTAGACATTACTCTTTCTATAACCTGTCAAAATGATCTCTTGATCAGTTGACCTCTTGATATGACAACCATTCTTAACAAATGAGATGTCATACCCTACATCACTTAATTGACTTATACTTATTAGGTTGTGTTTCAACCCTTTAACATAAGCCACTTGAGTAATGGTAACTAAGTTACTAGAAATGTTACCAAATCCTTTGATGATTCCTTTTTCAGAACCACCAAAGGTGACTTTTGGACCATCTTTGATTGGAATGTAGTCCTTTAGTAAACCCCTTGTTCCAGTCATATGTCTGGAACATCCACTGTCCAAGTACCATATTGGGGCATGACAACTTGGACTCACCTGCAAAACAGATTAATGAACCTTAGAACCCAAAGTATTCTTGGGTCCTTGGTATTTGTTAGTTTGCATCCTGACAAGACTACCTGCTGGTTTTCCAACAGCCAGTTTGCTACTCACTTTGGCACTAGCATTGTGCCAGCAGTCCATTGCAAAGTGGCCTATCTTGCCACAATACCAACACTCAAACTTATTGTACCTTTGCTTAGGTACAGTCTTAGCTGTTTTATCCACAGCTGGCTTGTTGAGTGTTGGGGCTTTGCCCTTGGACTTGGACTGGATAGTCCTTGCAGGTTTAATAAAACCCAGTCCAGCCTTGCTTTTGTGATGAACAAATTCATCAATTAAAAGTAGAACTGACTTAGGTTTAGAAAACCTAGCAACCAAGTCCTTCTCCTTCTGAAGATTAATCTCCAGACTCTTGATTTGATCATTCTTAAATGATATAGTTCTCATCTGAATCACAGTTATGTGCTTCAGTCTGGCTATCTCATTGAGCTTTTGATCAAATGACTTCTCAAACTTAGTTGCAGCAGCTTTAAGATTAGCAATTTCCTTTGCCTGACTTTTGGCTAGGGACTTGCTCTTCTTGTAAGCTTGCAACAGTACTTTATATTCATCTATTAACTGATGAATATCTTCTTCAGACTCAGAATCACTCTCATCATTTGATGATGATGAATCTGATTCTGTACTGGCACAAGAAATTGAACTTAAAGTTGAACTTTGTACCTTACTGGGTCCTGGCTGCTCCAGGATTTTGTCACTTTCTGTCAATGCCATTAGCCCTTGGCATTGACTGTCTTCTTGTTCATATATAGACTCCATAATCTGCATGAACTCTTCTTCTTCTTCTTCAGCAAACATCCCTATATATGCCTCAGCATCTGACTCAGTTTCTGATGAAGAGATATCTGACAGGGTCTTCTCCTTTTTGGCAACAAATGACTTTTCTTTCTTGCCTTTGAAATGAGTCTTCTTCTTATCACTAGTCTCCTTTCTCTTTTCTGGACAATCTGCAACAACATGGTCTTGTCTATTGCAGCAATAGCACACTATTTTTGAAAGTGTAGCCTTGCTAGACTTAGTCTTTTTCCTGTCCTTCTTTGAAGCCTTTTTATTCTGATAAAAGTCTTCTTTTCCCTGTGAAGTAGAAGGCCTTGTCCTCCACTGTTTCTTCTTCAAGAACTTCTGAAAATGTCTAGTGAAGGCAGCAAAGTCCTCATCACTTTCACTGCTTTCAGACTTTGTACTAGCTGACTCATCTGACTCAGATTCAGCAACCTTTGGAGGTGGAGTAGGTGACTTTCCTCTGTACTTTCTGGGGGCTTCTGATTTAAAGGCCACTGTCCTTTCCTTGTGTTCATTTCTTGTGGATTTCTCCTCTTCTTTCCTCACTGTCAACTGCATTTCATAAGACAACAGTTTACCAAACAGTGTAGGTGGAGGAATTTCTGCCAACTTAGCCATTTCTCTAATGGCACAGATCTTGGTGTCCCAATCTTTTGTTAGGGACCTTAGAAATTTGTCATTGAGTTCATAATTACTGAACTCTCTGCCATAGGACATGAGTTCATTTACAATCCTGTAAAACTTCTTATAGCACTCAGTTATGCTATCACCCTTTCCTTGTCTAAAATTTTCATACTCTTGATTTAGCAAGGATTTTCTGTCTTGCCTTACTTCTTCTGAACCCTCCATGTACATAATAAGAGTTTCCCACATCTCTTTAGCTGTCTTACAGTGTATCAGATTCTGAAAAGTTGCATCATCTATGACACTCACTATTATGTTCTGAGCCCATCTTATCCATAGTGGCTAGAACAATTTCATCCTTTGTCATTTCAGAGAAATCCTTGGGTGTTCTCTGATTGGCATCCAAGACTGACACCTTCATGGGCACATATGACCCTTCCTTTACTATGATATCAATTCTAGGGTCTGAGGCTTCCATAAACAGCCTCACCCTTTCCTTCCATATGCCAAAGATTTCCTTCCTACATATAGGTAGTTTCATGGATCCCAATTCCTTGTGATTTTCAGTGGAACCTATGGTTCTTGATTTTCTTGAATCTGTAATTGACTTAACCTGAATCTGCCAACAGGATCTCCTCAGACTGTTTGTCCTTTTTGAGGAACCTCGCTTTGATACCACTTGAAAGATATTGTCCCTAAGCACCTAGAGGGGGGGGGGTGAATAGGTGACTTGAATCTTTTTAACTTTTTAGGTAGCAAACAGATAATATCACAGAATTATATCTAATTTATCACAGCATACATTCAGCAATCCACAAACACACAGTAGACACAGAGTTTTATAGTGGTTCCCCAAGCTTTGGGTACATCTACTCTCCCCCTTCGCCTATCTAGCAGTGTACTAGATTCGGCCAAACTTCTCCACTAACTCAGAACCCAAAACAGGCTCCTACACCTCAGGCCCAAGGCCCTACAACTCAGCTTTTCCACAAAGCCTACACTCAGCCACAAAGGCCTACACTCAGCCACAAAGGCCTACACTCAGCCACCAAGGCCTACACTCAGCCACCAAGGCCTACACTCAGAGATTTAACTCTCCTACCCTCAGCCTTTATAATTGCAGGCTTACAATCTCAGATCCCTAAGGATCCTACAAGTTATAATGAATACAAAATGTATAAACTCAACAACTTAGATGAAAGAGAGCTAAGTTGTGAGATTCTTGATGAGTTCTTGGAAGAACTCAGCTGGACTCAATCTGACTTAGCTTTCTTCAAAGCTTCTTGAAAGTAGAACTCAATAAGATTGACTCCTTCTGCAGTTGATCCTTGATCTCTGCTACTTAAGGTTCAGAGTAGATCTGAACCCTTCTTCTCAGTCTGGTTCCAACAACTGATTTCTTGGATGGAACTCTCTCTCTCCAACTTCTTAGATCTTCACTTGAAAGCTAGATCTTCTTGTGTGTTTCTCTTGTGAATGATCACTTGAACCACTTCATCAATCCCAACAACTTCAACAACAGTTTCTGTAGACTGTATAAGGCTATTTATAGGCCTTCTTCATGGTAACCGGCTGGTCCAGTCCATAACTGAATTCTGACAACTCTGACAGGTGCTGTAGACCGGCTGGAATGGCAGCTGTCAAGTCATTCAGTCAGTTCTTGAAAATTCTGTAACTGTCTGCAAGTGTCGAGACTTTCTGTCTCTAAGTGTAGACACTTATAGACCAAGTGTCGACACATATTGTCTGAGTGTCGACACTAGTCTATAAGGTGTCGACACAACTTCTTGTGTTGTATATTTTGTATCTCGACACTACTTCTTCTTCATATGTCGACACTGAAATTGAGTGTCGACACGAGTACTTGTTCTTCAGAATTTTGCTGAATTCTTCTAAGTGTCGACACAACACCTTTGTGTCGACACATCTTCATGTGTTGTATCTGTTAAGTGTCGACACTGCTTCTTTGTGTCGACACATGTCTTCAGTGTTGATAATTGTTGAGTGTCGACACATTGCTCTGGATGTCGACACTTTCTTCTTCTGTCGAGACTCTGGCTGAGTGTCGACACAACTCCTTAGTGTCGACACTTGTACTTAGAGTATTCTTGAACTTTGCTAATCTTTGCTAAGTGTCGACACAACTCCTTGTGTCGACACTTTCTTCAAGTGTTGAGTCTTCAGCTAAGTGTCGACACATTGTTCTGGGTGTCGACACTTCCAGTGTTGACTCTTCTGCTAAGTGTCGACACATTGTTCTGGGTGTCGACACTTACTTCAAGTGTTGACTCTTCTGTTGAGTGTCAACACATTGTTCTGGGTGTCGACACTTGTACTTAGTCTCTGCAGACTTTTGCTGAGTGTCGACACAACCTCCAAGTGTCGACACTTTCTGATGTAGACACAGTTTTTTCTGGGTGTCGACACAACTGTTAAGTGTCGACACTGTTTCACTGCACTTTCTTCATTGAGTGTCGACACAGCTCCTTGTGTCGACACTTTCTGTCTGGTGTCGACTCAGCATCCCTGGTGTCGACACAATGACTCCAAGTGTCGACACTGCTTGCCTGGGTGTCGACATAAGTCTTCTTAAGTGTCGACACTTTCCCTCTGGGTGTCGACACATGGTCTTAGAAACTTTTCTTCTTTCCTGCAAATACTTAACCTGCACAAGTAAACTCAAAATACATCAAATACATTTTGATGTATATCATTGAGTTGGGTGATGCTTCTTCAAATCAGGTACATTTAGACCAATGTACCCAACACCATGCCTCCTCTCGCCCGTTTGATCTCATTCATTCTGATGTATGGGGTCCTGCTCCTACCCTCACCGTTAGTCGGGGTAGTTCCTACTTTGTAACTTTTATAGATGATTTTTCTCGATGTACCTGAGTGTATCTATTAAAAGATCACTCTGAACTTTTTTCTGTCTGGCATTCCTTTTATTTTATGATTAAGACTCAATTTGACATTTCTATTAAAGTTTTACGCTCTGCTAATGATAAGGAATATCTTAGCCATGAATTCTCCTCTTTCTTTCGGCAACATGGTCTTCTTCATCAAACCACCTGAGTTTACACCTCCCAGCAGAATGGGGTGGCGGAGCGTAAAAACCGTCACCTACTTGATGTCGCTCGCACTCTCATGACGCAGATGCAAGTACCCCGCTCCTACTGGGGCTATGCTGTGCTCCTCGCCTGCTATCTCATCAATCGTCTTCCCTCCACGGTTCTCCACGGCCAGACCCCCTTCTCCATTCTATACCCCCACAAGGAACCTTTTCCTCTCCCTCTCCATGTCTTTGGGTGTACAGCTTTTGTTCACGCTCCATCCGCTACCCGCGACAAGCTTTCCCCCCGTTCCACCAAGTGTGTCTTTTTGGGGTACTCTACCCCTCAAAAAGGCTATTGTTGTTTTGACCCCGTTTTGCGCAAACAATTTGTCTCCACAGACGTGACATTCTTCGAGCATGCTTGCTACTTCTATCCTGACTCCTCTCTTCCTCCTGATGTCTCTGCTTCTCCACCGCCTCTCTCCATTCCTTCCACGCCTCTCGACGTCTCCACCTTTCCCCCATCTCCTCCTCCGTCTCCTTCCCTGTCCGTCTCACCCCCTTACCCCTCCTCCCTCTTCTCCGCAGCCGTCTCTCTAGTCCCGGGCCAGCCTTCTCCGCCACGGACGCTCCGATCGCTGAGGCCCCCGTCGACCTGGATCTTCCCATTGCTCTTCGTAAAGGGGTGCGGGCGTGTACTCAACAACCGCTTGCGACAGTTGTTTCCTATGATCAACTTTCTCCTTCTCGCAGGTGTTTTGCCTTGGCTATCTCCGCTGCTTCTACTCCCCGCACCTATCAGGAGGCTCTTGCGATCCTTCATTGGAAATCTGTCATGGATGAGGAGATGGCTACTCTTACTGAACGGGGTACCTGGACCCTTGTTCCTCCTCTAGAGGATACTGATGTGGTTGGCTGTCGCTGGGTCTTTGTTGTGAAATTTCGCCCCGACGGCACTGTGGATCGCTACAAGGCCCGGCTGGTGGCCAAAGGCTTCACTCAGACTTACGACGTTGATTACTTTGATACTTTCTCTCCGGTTGCTCGCCTCAGCACCATCCGGGTTCTTCTCTCTGTGGCTGTTAATCGGGATTGGGCTATTTCCCAGTTTGATGTTAAGAATGCCTTTCTCTATGGCGATCTTCAGGAGAATGTCTACATGGAGCAACCTCCTGTGTATGTTGCTCAGGGGGAGACACGCGTATGCCGTTTGAAGAAGGTCATTTATGGCCTAAAGCAGAGCCCTCAGACGTGGTTTGACAAGTTCAGTGGTATTGTGGCTGTCATCGGCTTTACAAGGAGTTCGACTGATCATTCTTTATTCATTCGCAAAACGGCCTCGGGACTGGTAGTTTTGGTAGTGTATGTGGATGATATTCTTCTTACCGGCGATGACCAAGCTGGGGTGGACTTGACGAAGAAACACCTCCGTCAACACCTGGTCACGAAGGATATGTGCTCCTCGAAATACTTTTTGGGGATAGAAATCTCTCGGAAGCCTGACTCGTTGGTTCTCTCCCAATGGAAGTATGCCCTTGATCTTCTACAAGAGGCAGGATTGACAGGTGCCAAACCGGTCCGGTTTCCCATGGCTATTGGAGAAGACAAAACGTGGACGAATGACTCGCCTCTTCTATCTGATGTCACAAGGTACAGACGGTTGGTGGACAAACTCATCTATCTCACAGTGACCAGACCCGATATCTCCTATACTGTAGGCAAGGTCAGTCAGTTTATGCAAGCTCCCAGAGAGTGCCATCTTACGTCTGCCTTGAAGATTTTAGAGTATGTCAAAGCAACACCGGGCAAAGGGCTAATCTTTCAGAAAAATGGTCATCTTAGGGCTGAAGCCTACTCAGATTCAAGCTATGCGGATGATAAAGACGATCGTAAGTCCACATCAGGTTTTTATACGTTTGTTGGAGGAAACCTTGTGAGTTGGAAGAGCAAGAAACAGTCTGTTGTCTCCAGATCCAGTGAAGAAACCGAATACCAGAGTATGACGTCAACCACGTGTGA
This sequence comes from Platanthera guangdongensis, assembly GCA_039583875.1. Taxonomy (NCBI): domain Eukaryota; kingdom Viridiplantae; phylum Streptophyta; class Magnoliopsida; order Asparagales; family Orchidaceae; genus Platanthera; species Platanthera guangdongensis. Next base: position 160,979,490 of record CM077161.1, read on the forward strand.
GTTAAAGTGGTTGCAGGCTCTCATGCTTGACCTAGGAGAGGTCTATGACTATCCTCTTCCTATGTTCTGTGACAACAAGGCTGCTATATACATATCCAAAAATCCGGTCTTCCATGAGAGAACAAAGCATATAGAGGTTGACTGCATCTACCATCTCGACTACTCGCGAAACTTTTCTCCTTGACTACGATCCATGCTCACCGCACCAAAGTGTTGAAGCAAGGAAAATTCATACTTCAAAATTAGGATCCATGTAGCCTAAGGTTATAGGTCCAGCGGTCGGGCTCGACGGCTTAACGGGCTAGATTTCAGAAACACGGGGACAACAAAAGGGACCCCGGGTGCTGCGGCAGGGAGGTCCCACCACGTACCCGGTTGTTTTGAATAAGCTTCCCTTTCATAACCAAAAATGGTTGAGCAGGGTACAAGGTAGATTCTAGCTAACGACTAAGTCAAGGCGATCACAAAGAGGGATAATCGCTAGCTCGCACTTATCTCTTTGAAGAAAGGATCCAAGCGCTCAACTCAATGTCTAGAAAAAAAGGTCGTCGAGATATTTTGCAAGATTCCAAAGTCCTTATCCCCGTACCCCTGAGATCTTATTTATAGGCAAATCCAAAAGGAGGGGGTGTCTTATTTATAGCCCCACCCCCGACGATTGGGCGACTTCTGAGAGAGCTTGCTTGGCTGCAGGCGAGCAACTGCCCTAGTTGCCTATCAAGCATGTATGGGAGGGGAGCTTGTCATACTCGCTTAGGCCTTCTATGATCTTGAATGCTTACTTTTGTCTCTTTCTTGACCTATTGACTTTGACTTCTTGCCGACCTGACTTTGGGGGGTCCACCCTCGATGAATATGGGTTGTACAACAATGGTTATGTCTTGTTGCACATACCGCCCCTTTCTAACCGGAGCCAATATTTTTTTTTGAAAATTTTCCTATGTCGCCTCCTTCCAATCGGGGTTGATAATAAAAACCACACAATTAGTGATTTCATCTTTGAAAACTAATATCCCAGTGATATCTTTTTGTTTTTGGGAACTTTCCAATTTTCCGTTGATGAATGAGTACATATAGAAGGAGATGATTTCATGCTCAGTTTCAGAAGCACTCTTGCAAGATCCGGTATTTCATACTCGATTTTTTGGGATCCTTGATTTCATGCAATCCTTGTCATTTAGGTTTTTCATATTCCTATAAATTGCAGTGTCGGGTTCATCTCTTTATATTCACATGCAAGGATCAGCCGAATGAGAGAGTTGGCCGCCAGTTCCTCTTCCTTGTTGTGGTGGTCTACTTTGGCTGAATGTTTCGCGAAAATTTCAGGGAAGCGCAAGTCTCTCTTCACGCGATTTCTTCTTCCTCAGCCACAGTGGTGCTTGTTCGTCTTCCTATTTGATGTTGCCACACTCGGATGAATTCTTACGAAGTGAGATTGCCAATGTCTTTAGCGAAGAGGGCATTGTCGACAGAGTTGAGAAAGAACATTGGTATTTTCTTTTTCGTCTTCCTCGTAGGGCAATACCTATGTCTCATCTTCTTACTCTCTCTCTGTAATCGTTTGTTTATCAGTAAAGAATTTTTTTTTGCATGCGCAGTGGATGTACCCAAAATTCGGGGAACTACTTTAAATTTCTGTGTTCTTTGATTGTGATTTTCTTCTTTTTACATTTGTGGCTTACTCGAATCGCTCTTCATAACTACAATAATTTTTGTCGTCAGATTAGTTTTTGTATTGGGAAATCATCTGTCTGACTTGTTTTCACAACAAGTGTTATCAGAGCTAGATTTGATAGATGACTGATTGTACGTTCCGTTTTGAGTTAGGTCAACGGTAGGTGATGTCGTCAGTCCGCTCCTTATATTCTCAATCTTGATTCGTGAATTAATCAGGTTGCCTTGAGTTTTAGTTTTAGTGCAGATTTCAGTTTGATTTTTATGACATCTCTTACACCTAGTGCAAAGTTTGAAGTTGCGTTATTACAACTCTTGTTTCTGAGTTATTTTTTCTAGTCAAAAACTTTATTTTATAAATGCAGTTTGGTTGCTCAATATTACTTAAACTCTTTCATTGTTACTCATTCTTTTTTACATAAGCTTAGAGTGTCTCTAATCAATTTTTGATTAGTTCTCATAAGAGTTCATTTTCCCCATACTGAGAACAGTTTGTTTTCATTCATTGTTGATGTGTCTGCATTTGTCATTTTCTCTCTCACGCACATATCACAGGTCAGACGTCTTGACAGGTTCAGTTTGCTTTGGGAGACCACCGCTGGAGGTGGAACTGTTGATATTTAGCTTCAAGGTGGAGCATTTATGAGACAGTCACGTTTGTCCAATTTGTGTGCTACTCAGGATTGAAGGAGATTTTCTGATCCATTCTTGGCGGAAGTACATTTAGTTGGTTCCTTTGGCATTTGCTTTTGGTGACCATTAGAGTATCTTGGAGTTATCTTAGCATAGTGGGGCATGTCATGAAAGAGGCGTCAATGTTATCTTTCTTATGTCGTCTCCTTTAAATCGGGGTTGTTAACGAAAACCACACCGTTAGTGGTTTTATCTTTGAAAACCAATATCCCAGTGATATCTTTTTGTTTTTGGGAACTTTCCAATTTCCCTTTGATGAAGGAGTACATATAGGAGATGATTTCATGCCCGATTTTGGGAGCACTAATGGAAGATCCGGTATTTTATGCCCGGTTTTTGGGATCCTTGATTTCATGTGATCATTGTCATTTAGGTTTTTCATCTCTTCATATTCACATGCAAGGATCGACCGAAGGAGAGAGTTGGCTGGCAGTTCTTCTTCCTTGTTGTGCTGTTGTGCTTTGACCGAAGGTTTCGCGGAAATTTTAAGCGCACATCCCTTTTCACATGGTTTCTTCTTCCTCGGCCACAACGATGCTCATTTGTCTTCCAATTTGATGTCGCCACAGCGGTGCTCCCTCGACCGAATTTTTAAGGAGTGAGATTGCCAATGTCTTTGGTGATGTGGGCATTGTCGACAAAGTTGAGGAAGAACATTGATATTTTCTTTTTCGTTTTTCTCGTAGGGCAATACCGATCTCTCATCTTTTTTGTTCTTACTCTCTCTTTGTAGCAATGTATTTATCAGTAAAAGAGATTTTTGCATGCGCAGTGGATATACCTAAATTTTGGGAACCACTTATAAATTTGTGTTCTTTGATTGTGTTTTTTCTTTTTTTTTTTTCACTTGCAGCTTGCTCAGATCGCTCTTCATAACCGCACTATTTTTTGCCGTCAGAGAATGTATTTATCAGTAAATGAGATTTTTTTGCATGCACAGTGGATGTATCCAAATTTCGGGGAATCACTTATAAATTTGTGTTCTTTGATTGTGATTTTCTTTTTTTTTCGCTCGCGGTTTGCTCAAATCACTCTTCATAACCACACTATTTTTTGCCGTCAGATTAGTTTTTGGATCAGAAAATCATCCGCCTGACCTGTTTTTATAACGTCTAACACCATGAAAATGAATGAAGTTCCACACCTAACCATGTTCACAACTGCTACCACCATGCAACAGCCTTAAAATCAATTGATTATATATGAAACAAGGATATTAAACGCATGATAGCATGGTTTCCAGCGCTGGATTTCAACCAGCGGCCGACCGTCGCTCTGTCAGTCAGTCAGTCAGTCTTCTCTGTGTTCTCTCTATTTGTCTCTGCCATTAATACTCCACCGTCGCTCCGGCGAGAAACCCAAAGCAAGATAAAGAAAGAGAATAGACTTTTGTCACGATACTACTTCCGGCACCCATTTTGACGACTTCTCTTCTTTTTTCTCTCACCTTCTCTTCGTCGGCCAGTCCTCTCTGTTTCTCTCGCCGGCTTTATCAGAGAAAGAAAGAGAGAGAGAGAGAGAGAGAGAGAGAGAGAGAATCCCCGGTCGTGTCAGCAGAGCTGGTCCCGGTTCGATCGATCAGAACCGGGACGCGGTCTCGATGCAGCTCTGCGCTCGTGTCAGCAGCAGAATCTCTTCTGCCTGCACTTTGGCCCACGCCGCCGACGAGCTTCCGGCGGATGGCCTAGCTAGGGTGTAATCGCCGTCGAGATCGACGGCAAAAAGAGCGTAGACCGGGCGGTGGTCGGAGAAGCGGGACTCGCCGCGGCGGTACCACTGCTGCTTCATCCCTTTACCCTGCCAGAGAATGCGGTCGCACCTGCGGGAATGGGGATCAATTAATGGTTTAAATAAACAATAAATGATATAGTATTTAATTTTTAAATGATAGAAAATTATTTTGGAGCCTGAGAAAAAATAATAATATTCTCTGGCCCACTTCTGGCATTTGGAAACCATAATAAAAGTAAAAAAAAAAACTATAGTTGATATCTTTTTACCTATGGTTAAAAGATAAATCATTAAACTAATGCTTAAATTTGATTAAAATATAAATTTTTTTAATATGAGCACACCAGTACAAATAATATTACTCCTTGGATAATTTCTTTAGCTTGGCACTATTTTATAAGACGATTGTTAACCGCAACCCGTAATTGGTTAGTCGTACTACAAAATCTTCTAATTTTTCACACCTTTTTAAAATACGCCTTGTACATGCAATTTCAGGAAAAGTGTTCACCACTAAAGTTTTAGATATGGACGAGATCTACAACTTTCGTATTGAAAACTTTTCCTGAAATTGCATGTACAAGGCGTATTTCGAAAAGACGCAAAATCTGAGCATATTTCCAAAGTACGCCTTGTACATGCATTTTTAGGAAAAGTGTTCAACACGAAAGTTGTAGATCTCGTCGATATCTACAACTTTCGTGTTGAACACTTTTCCTGATATTGCATGTACAAGGCGTATTTCGAAAAGACGCGAAAAATTGGGAGATTTTGAGGTGCGACTAACAAAATAACGGGTTGCGGTTAACAATCACCTTTTATAATGGTTCAATGAGAGCTGTCATCTTCTTCTTACTCCATAAATTAAGGCTTTGTTTGACACTTCTTATTTTGCTCGGCTCAGTTTGACCAAAAATGTATATCTGGCAAGAGAGATTATGACCAATATCAAAAAAAATTTTAATTTTGAGCATAAAATGCATGAATTTTTTTATATGAGATCGGGCATTCACGAATGACAGTTCCTTACCGAGTTCATGGCCACAACCACTACGCCAAATGAAGCATAAAACTAAGCTTATCGAACTTCAAACCAACACTGGTAGCCGTTGTTGAGAGGAGCTAGAATCCAACAAATAACATAACAAAATTACAAGGATGAAGAACACTCAATGATTTCCCACAAACTTTATACACACTATTGGAAAAGAAAGTTACAAATTAGGACTACTAACTACTAAGTAGGAAAAAAAGATTCAAGACATGTCCCAAAGTTGATATCAAATGAGAGAGGTTTTCCCTTTTCCTCTTGAGGCTCCCACCAAATCATAGAAGAATCTAGCTAGCCTTTATATATAAGACTAAGCTATAACATTCTCAATAATGGTCTTTTGGGGATAAGGATCACATTGTGAAAGTTTTGTTCTCATCATCAACGTTTTGTTCTCATCATCAAGGTTGTTTTTGGTTTCACAGCGGTGGGAAGAATGCTCGTGTCAAAATAGTATTTTTGAAACTTGTTTAAAAAATAATGAACCCTTTCATTTCTAAAAGAAAGTTAAAACACTTTCCATGGTTCAAGAGCTAATCCAAACACTCAATGCTTTCTAACATCTCTAATCCAAACACTAATTTGTCGCCCCCTTACTCACATACACCCAATACTATAATCTACTCCCAATTATGGTCACCTAAACTCAGCCACACTAATTTTAACCGAATAGAAGTAGGGAGAAAGACTCACCAAGCAGGCGCACCACGTTTGCCTCCAGATCTTGCCAGTCGAATAGCGTAGGAGTCGGAGTTCGCAAGGTATTTGTACGTCGGTGGAAAGTTTATGATTCCTTCTTCCCAACCGGCGAGCACCCGTCCACCTCTCTGCTCCCCCTTCAGCTGCATTAATCCATTCATAAACATTTTAACTTCTTTGCCTTAATCTTCTAATGCTAATCTGGCAGTTAATTATTATATGCTCATAATCAGCATCAAATTGTAATTGGTTCAGAAAATAATTAACTCACCTGATCTCTCTCCAGCAGCGCCTTCCAATCCTTCTCCTGAAGCAGCTCCAGCGTCTCATCCCATGAAGAAGCTGCTTCCAGCCGATAATTCAAATCCCCCAGCCATACTATTTTGCTGCGCCCAGTAACACACAGTAACCATCAGCTCATAGTAATAATTCATAAACAAAAAATTTAAATGAATGTATTATGAATTATAATGTGATTTGGGACTAAGTATTACAAATTATAATGTGATTTGGGCATTATTATTCAAAAAATCATGCTAGGAGTAATTAGAGTCTGAATGAAAAATGTATAATTTTATTAATACTCTATTGTAGGTCTTCATTCTAACAATTGCTTAATTGGCTAATTTTTAAGAAAACCCTTTCTATAAATTATTTAAAAACAACTATACCTTGTTAGCTCATATTTTCTCAACATAATTAAAATGGGAGTGAACCCTTGCACCTAAAACAATGTACAATATTTAAACTATATGCCTCCGAGGTTCTGTTTAGGAAGGATTTTCAGAAAGGAAAAAGGAGTGGTAAGGAAGATTGAAAAAAAGAGTTTTTGAAAAATGTATAATGCAAAAGGTGATTTATTTGGGTGCATGGATTTTCAAAAAGCAGAATCACTTTATAAACTGTTTGGAAAATCTACGTTGCCGTGACTTTTTTACTAAAATGCGCGCTCGGAGAAAAAACGAGCGCCTGTGAGAAAAAAACATGCTCAGGCGAAAATGCACGTCAGGGCGAAAAATGCGTGTCCAGACAGAAAAAGCGCGTTCGAGCGGAAAATGTGTTTCCAAGTGGTGGAAAATGCGCGTCAGGGCGAAAAATACACTCCCGGGCGGAAAATGCGCGCTCGGGCAGAAGATGCGCGACCGTGCAGAAAATTCACGCCCAAGCGAAAAATTCGCACCTTGGCGGAAAAATGCGCGCCCGAACGAACAATTCGTGGCCTGTCTGAAAAATCCGCATCCGGGAGAAAAATGCGCGCTCTGGCGAAAAATGTATTGTTAGGAGAACTAGATCATCTGGAGAAAGGCTATGTTTTCCTCAGTGCTGTCGAACTGGATCCAAAAGGGGAAAACGTTTTCGTAGAGTCAACTGTGTATCAGGATCAGGATAAGGAAATGCTTTTTGAAAAGTTGAAAAATAAGAGGTCTGTTACTTTTCAAAAAGAGGTGAAAGAGTTTTGGGCGGATAGCTTTTCTCACCGGTAGACATTTCAAACGGCATGTTAAGTGCGATAACGCTTTACAGGAAACGGAAAAGAGCGAAAAACCCTCCCAAACAGGCTCTAACATGGGCTCTGTTAAGAACTGTGGTGTCAATGGGAAATTTTCTATTCCCACCGTTATTGCAGTTTTGGTTGCTTTTGGTTTTTTTTGATGATGGGAAAAGTGTTTGTGGATAAAAGACCATTTTGGAAATCAACAAATCCTTTCGCTTCCACAAAGCTAGCTGGCTAAGTTTTCATTTGGCGCGGTGTTTTCAGTGGGCGTTTGTAGCGTTTACAAACGCCACCCGGGAAATCAAACTGGCTCCGACGGCGTTTGCTCAGTCCGCTCCCGCAGCGCCCTGAGGAACGGAGCTAAAAGCTGCGCCTGAATTCCCTCCTCCCCTCCCCTCCTCCAAGTTCGAAAGCTCCGTCTGCTCCTGCTGGTTGCGCCCGCCACACCCGCGCCAAATGTGGCCCAAGATGAGATTTTCATGTTTTCCTGCCTCTATTCATGTAGGTTAACATCATCCTTCTACGGCTTCTCCTACCACACCTTTTCTGAAAATTCTAATCACCATTAATTTTCCACCACAACTTTTCCTCGCTTTTAGAGAATTAAACCTAGTGATATATCAATATTATGCACATCAAACATTAATAAAAGAGAGCGAACATACTCGTGTTCCAAGATAGTGTGAGGCGAATCACAAAAGAAGCTCTGGGTGTTGCTAAACTTAGTCTTCTTTAGTATCTCCATCACATCCTTGTTTCTCCTCGCTGCGTCCCCTTCCTTTTCGCCCGACGTCAAGTGCGTGCACACGAAGCAGCAGGACGTCCCCCTCACCGTCACGCTAACAGAGATCGAGCCCTGCTTAGAGTAATAAAATCAAATTTAATCTTAACAAAATTATTAGATTCCCTTAACACATCTACCCTTGCTGAGCTAAGCCATTCAAAAGAAAAGTTAGTATATGTACTAGTAAAATATATTACATGAAAGTGTATACAATAATACAAAGAGGTGTAAATCAGGGGAGTTCGAGTCGAATTTCGCAAAATTTTCAAGCTCAAGCTCAACAAACTCACTTTATTCTGGCTTAAGCTCGAGCTGCTCATGAGTTTTTTTTTAGCTCACCAGCATTATTTATATATATATATATATATATATATTAAATGTAGAAATAAAAGCTCATGAGTCGAACCACAAGCTCCTGAACAAAAATATATGAGCTAGAGACTCGAGCCCGAGCTGAACTTTATTCCACTCGACTTGCACATTATGCACCCAATTATATAGAAATACGGCAAAATTTTAGAAGAAAAATAATAATTACAGATTAGTAAAATAATCTTTTAAACCTCACCTTATTTCCCATATATCCCATAATACCCCTCGCTACGCACGAGACGCGGACGTTGCTCACGTGCCGGAACAAGCTCGCACGCACCCACACGCACAGAAAGATCCCCACCATCTGCTTGCACGCCACCAGCCTGTAACCATCCCAGGCGCCGAAACCGCCGAATTCTTCGCCGGCGGCCATGGTTCTGTCAAACGAGACTGTGTTGAGCCCGGCGGCATCGGAGTAATTTTCCGGCACGTCCTGCTGGGTTCTGCGAGGATTCAGCGCCTTCCGAATGAGCGAGAGCCACTGACCGGCGGGGCCACGGTCCTCGGCGACGAGGACGTTGCCGGCGTTCAGAGGGACAATCTCTTGGAAACTGAGGGGGAAGAAAAAGTTAATCAGCCGGAGTTATCAACGCCGGTGAGAAATATTATGGTGTTGAGCATACCCGAGGACGTATATGTCGGCCGGAGAAGAAGATGAGAAAGTGAGCCAATCACGGAGGTTTAGGCCGGAGTCCGGAGCTCGGCCGCCGACGTTCCAAGTGCCGACGAACATTCTGTACATAATTCAGGCGTTAGCAAAACCGGATTTTAATTCACATGCTTTGGGAAGAACGATGAGAGATTAATTACTCACCTTAGGCTCTGCTGCGGGGAAGAAGCCGGCTTCAGTGTCTCAGAACCGTTTCACCAACCACTCTGCTGCTGAGAGAGGCAGAGAAAAAAATGGTGAGAGTTGTTAATACAAAGACGATAATGCAGTCTTTCATCAACTGCTCCATAATGATTTCTGAAAGCAGAGTACGAAAGCGTTCTGAAACAGAGCAGAAGAAACAGAGAGCCGTACCAGAGATATCGCTTGAAATGAAGAGGGTTTCGTCTTTATGGGAACAACAGCTACTTCTTCTCTGCAGGGATTCAACGGCAGCACCTGTTTTTTTTTTGAACAAGGTGAACTATTAACGGCTTAAAAGGTAAAATATGGGAAAAACAGAGGAACCCATGGAACCTTTAGACGGGCACTCAGTGTGTAACTCAAAGTCCTGACCGTTTATCCATTTCCGCACAGTTCTCGGCAAAGAGTAAGACTGAAATGAAATATTACCAGTTTCAGAAAAGAAGAATTCAAACAACAAGACACCTCCAAAAAAATTTTACCTTTAAATATCTGCTGAACTTTGTTCTCATTGATTCCTGGTGAGAAATAATGGATTAAGAATGAGTATTCTGTCGAAAGATTCTACACTGTGCTGCAGATCAAAGAACTTCTCTTGTTCCAATTACTACGTTGTTTCTATTCAGTTGCAGGGGAAGAAAACAGAGGAATGGATGCAACAGCAGAGCACTTCAATTTGTTGATGGAGTATTGATCAGCAAAAAAGACACCTAAAAGCACTAACTGATCCCTCAAACCTGAAGAATCACTTTCGAATCTACCATTACAATTTCCTCCAGTGCTGACTCGGTTCTTCTTCTTCTTCGTTTTCTTTTGTGGATCCCTGTTTCTCAATGGTTTTGGGGGGAAAGGGTTTATAGGGGGGAGGAGGTAGGAGAAGAGTGGTCACATCGGAGCAGGGAGAGAGGCGTAATATGCCATCTTCATCTTTTAGACAGTTGTAGCCCCCTGTGGCGCGGTTTGGCCACAAACCACGACTGGAAATATGTAAAAATGGCGTTGGGGTTCGTCTCCTCCGGCGAGTGTTGCTGTTGTGTGGCTTTTGCGAGAAATATCATAAACAAATAAGTAAAGTCGACTTTTTGAAAAGAATAATTTATTTACTTTTTTAATGAACAAATTTTTAATGATAATTTTTATTTTTTTAAAAAATATACAGAGAGTTAACAGTGACGGATCCAGAAATTTGAAATCGGGGTACAATTTTTTTTTATTTTTTTTTTAAAAATAACAAGTTAATATTAAATCCATAATAATAGAAAGTAATACCAAATTACATAACACTGCAAAGTACAAAAATACATGAGTAAAATTTTTATATTTTTCCACGACGAGCCCTCATTTTTTTTGAAAACGGTTGATAACATCATCATCACGGACTTTCAAAAATGCTTCTCGCTCAATAAAAGTAACCTGACAATCATTCAACATTTGATTGCCCAGACTATTGCACAACTTGTTCTTCACATAATTCATGCCTGAGAATACTCTTTCCATACTTGCAGTAGCCACATGAAGAATCAATACCAACTTCAAAAGCTTGTATATTTGTTGATAAGCAGCATGTTTACCGTTTCAACACGCTTCAAGGATAAGTCGCTAAGATCCTTCAAATTAGCAAATCTCTCATCACTTCTCATATCAACAATGTAGTTCTCGAGTTGAAATTCAAAATTAAATAGCTCTAAACTTGAAAAATCATTAGGATAAAATTCTGCAAGCCGCATCACTTTTTCTTTTTCAAAAAAACCAAATGAGTTAGCGGGATTCAAACAAGTCATACATTGAAGCAACTCTATACTCAGCTCATCAAACCGATTGTTTTAACTCTTGTAGCTATTGATCGACAACCTTTAAAAAAACTTCAACTCTATAATGATGCAAATTTATATAGTCTTCAACAAACCTTCTTGATCTTCCACGGGGAATGTACCGATCATCCCTCAAAGTTTGAAGCTAATTTTTGTCAAACTAATAAAAAAACATTGCATTTACAATATCTTGATCCTTTCTTTGCAAAACGAGATTTAATTAGTGTGTATACCCAAATATAATGGTCATCACATGAACCATTAAAATAAAATCAAATGATTCTAATGCGAACAGAACACGTTGAGCCTTCACCCGATCATTTGCTTTACTCTTCCAAATCTTCACAAGTGTAGCAACCATATCAGGATATAATGAAATGATATGCACTAGTGTTTTGTGATGTGATCCCCAACGAGTATCTCCAGGTCGACTCAAACGAAGCTCCTGATTTAAACCTGATCCAGTTTTGAGTTCACCATCTTCTAGTGTCTTAGCCACCTTCTAAACTTTGCTTTCTCTAAGCATTTCATTTCGTTTGCAGGAAACACCAATCACATTTAATAAGTTGCAATTGCTTCAAAAAACCATTGACAATCATCATTTAACTTAGCGACTACAATTTGTGTTAACTGAAGTTGATGCGCAAAATAATGAATGTAATATGCACTCGGATTTTTCTCAAAATTAAACTTTTAAGTCCATTTATCTCACCACTCATGTTACTTGCATCATATCCTTGTCCACGGATTTTAGATAAATTCAATGAATGATCCATTAGTAAAGATTCAATATTCAGCTTTGATTGATATTACAGTAGTCTCAGAAACATGCACAATACCAAAAAATCGCTCTATTATTGCTCCATTTCTATCAATGTAACGCAGACAAAGAGCAAGTTGTTCTTTATGTCGCACATCACTGGATTCATCGGCTAGAATTGAAAAGTAATCATCACCAAGCTCTTGAATTACAATTTTGGTGGTTTTTTTAGCGCAGGCATTGATTAAATCTTTTTGGATTGAAGGTGCGGTCAACTGATTGTTTCCCGGTTCGTTTTTCAAAACATATCTACCAACCTCTTCATCAATATCTGCGAGGCACTGTAAAAGTTCAAGAAAATTTCCTTTATTAAGTGAGTCTTGACTCTCATCATGACCACGTAATGCCAATCCTTGACACAAGAGATATCTCAAACATTTCAGAGATGCTTGTAGGCGTGCTTTATTTTCAAATTTAGTCTTATACGACTGTTTCTCAAGAGTAACTTGTATAGATTTTTTTGCTGCTTTAGAGCTTCAAATTTTTGCAGCGCTAGTTGATGAGCACTATTACATTTGCCGACATGTTTTGTGAACCGTTCAGGTTTATTCCAAGACCTATATCCTCCGCCCGTAACAAAAGCATCTTCCCCAACAGCAGTAGTCGCGACATCATTCTTATAAATAACATATGAAACAAAATGCAGCATCTTTTTCTACACTGTATTCAAGTCATTCAAACATATCAAACCATGTGACTACAAACCGACGATACCGTTCTCCAATTTTTCTTAGCGAAAGGTTGAATGACATTTGGCTGCTCGCCGGCATGGACATCTTAGAATATATTTTTTCCTCACTTCCTCTTATTAATTTACAGGATATGTGAAATACTTCTTTTTCCCGGATCATGTGGAAGCAACTCCCACATCAAATGCAGACCCTATTACAATATCTTGAATTTGTGGTGATATTGACGAAAATACATTCTCAGTGCGCTCAGTGGATGGGAACGTGGAAAACTCCTCATTTTGCTCATTCTCGCGTTCTTGAAATGAAGTTGTACAAGTTGAAGAAGTCTCTGAGATTTTTTAACTTTTTCTTAAATATGGATGCAATAAGACTAGACTTTTTTTTCTTCTGACGTCCATATATAAGTTTATTTACAATTGAAAAAAAATTCATATTTAGTAGAGTACTATTTTCGCCGCTTGATCATCTACCGATCAATAATACGGAGCACCGCTACAACATTCATCACAGATTCTATTATGCTTTGCTTAGTCACTATTTGACTAATACCTCAAAGCATCCCTACTAATATTCATATAAACAGAAATAAGATGAATACGAGAAACTACCTCTGGTCCTCAGGACCTCAGCTCAATAAGCAACGCCATTAGGCTAGCATAAGAGCAAAGCATTAAAGAATTGAATTGAGATACTCCTGAGTGCTAAATGGAAATTGAGAAATTCCTCAACCTCCTCCTTTTTGTTCCCTGACACAAAATTCATGAAAGGTCAAGAAGAAGATCATTCATTAATCGCATTAAAATAAACATTATCTTGGTGCAAAACTTACAGAAAATTGATTTGCTAAAACGAGTTTAGCTTCCTAAACTCCAGAAAACAATTGTCATCGTTGAAAATCACCATTGTAGTTTGTAGCTTCTTCCTATCACTCCTATGCTACCTGCACTGAGAGTTGAAGGTTGCAATTAAAAGAACCCAAAAATAATGAAGTTAAAATTATGTATATAATTAGTGTTTTTCCCAAATAGGTATTATTTACTTTCTAGTACACTAAAAATACACTTTTTGGAAGAAGAAGAAGAAGAAGAAGACGAACCTGAGCCCATGAGTCGGGCTGGAGAGTGGATGGGAAATCGATCGGCGGGCTGCCGGGCTGGAGAGTGGACGGGATTCACGGGAAATCGGCGGGTGCGGGATGGGGAAAATTGTCGATGGAATGAATTAAGTAGGGTAGAATCGAGCAAAGGCGACATCGTCGATCGGAGGAGCAAATTGTCAATCGGGGAACTGAGCAAATCGTCGATCGGGAGAATGAGGCGGACCGCGGACGGGAAATCGTCGATCGAGTGATGAACGATCGTCGACCGGGAGTGTTGGAGGATATCGTCGATCGGAGAAAATCAGGAGAAATAGCGGTCATTTTACAAAATTTCAAAAAATAATGGGGGGGGGGGGGGGGGGGGGGGGGGCAGTGTCCCTTGGGCCCCCCCTATATCCGCCCATGAGAGTTAAGAATTAAAACAAGCAATGACCACAAAATATGGATAACAAACAGACTATACAAATTTTAAAAAAAAGCAATAAAAAATCAAAGAGTAAATCTAAACCTCTCAGATTCAATGTTACAATGAGACTCTGTGCACATGTTTGAGAATTAAAGGGCAGAGGCGATGTTTTCTTGGAGCAAGTCTGAAATTCATCGACATGCTCGGGATCATATTGTACCTAGATCACCATCAATCGTGTTGTCGGACTGGATATAAAATCGGGCATTTATATTGGTAGCCCAGCTTTGGTTATTGACAGTCCGACAAAATAATAAAAAACACACATAATATGACGTTAATAGCAGCCCAAAATGCGAAACACGCGGTTTTTGAAAGATGATCTACTATATGACATTTTTGAAAAAGTGTTCAACATGAAAGTTGTAGATCTCGACGAGATCTACAACTTTTATGTTGAACACTTTTTCTAAAAATATCATACAACAGACATATTTTCAAAAAACGCAAAAGCTTGTGAACATAGTCACTTTGAGGTGAATCATGTAATGTAGGTTCTTTCATTTTATTTTTGTTTAATTGCTCTACTCTCATTTCAGTAACAGTAACGATAATATGGTGGCGATGGAGGCAGCTTATGTAAATTACTTATTACGTTGGAAGAAAAAAATAACAAGGAGTCTTTCAGGTATTGTTTAATGGATTTTAAAAATTTATTTGTTCACGGTATGAGTTGTTAGGGGGGGCGGAGTATGATACCTTCATGCACAGCTATAATCAACATAGGGTAAACAAGAACACAAACAGTAATGAACGACAAGATCGTCGATGAAAAGCCACACAGTTTATATTAGAAAAAATATAGAATGCACACAATAGGAGAAAAATGCGGGATCCGAAAAATGGCACCACGCGTGGAATCAGACACCTCCACGTGCTGAGATAAAACAATACTTACTGCAGCCCGCTGAACAACGGACGCACAAGATTCACACACGAACCTTCGTCGTCGGACGACGACCAACCCGCAGCCATCACCGGAGAGAAACCCTGTCAAGGCCGACTGCACTCACGCACGGCTCCGACACCAACCCTACACCACTACACCGCCAACGGTGACAACCCCTTCCACTCTCAACACCCCTAGAGCAAGCCCAAAAGCCGATTGACTCTTCTTCCTTCCCCACGGCGACACCAACTACAACAGGGACGATGCACCTCCCCTCCTTCACCGAGATCTCCGCTACAGGTGAACAAGGAGAGCGACGGGATCGTGGATCTCAAGCAGGAACAAACCTCATGCTTGCGACGATGTCACCGGATTCACCTTATCCACACAAACTGGACTGAGGAGGAGGAACGAAGGGGCGACAGTTTCTCTATATTGGGATTCCAGTGGCTGTTTCTGCGACGGTTCCTCACGCGAACGAGGAGAGAAGGGGGTGCGACAACTCTTCTCCCACGGGAATACATGGTACGGTTCGACTATGCCATAGATCTCAAACGAGATCTAAATAATGAGAGCTGGATACGGATCCGAACCAATAACCCAACAAAACCATCAACTTGGTTCGGGATCCGGAACGACCACCTACACGAAGCACTAATTGCACTGAGCACTATCTACACATATCATCAACTACACGTAGCAACACTGCACTAAACATCATGTCAAGAACAAGAGGCATCAGCCGACCTCCTCCAGTCGACTCATTCCTGCTCGGGCTCAACCTCTGAATGTCGACGCAATTGAATCGCTGAATCTGATTCGTCTAGTTAGACTAATGAAAGGGAAATCCCCTACACCACCTCGACCATCCACACTTTCGACTGTAGAAATTATGGGCTAACCACTTCGCATCGGGCCCCCATCAGTCGGTATAAACTACTACGCTGCATAACTCACACGGGCATAGTGCGCCCTCGCGTCATCGTTAGAATTCCACCTCTCATCGCAAAACTTCACCCTCTGTAGTCTAGTTGGCCCAGAGATATCAAATTGTTGCGCAACTTAGTTACCAGATGTACCCACTCAATCCTACACACTGCTCTGTCATGTGTCCTGATGTCCACCGTCTCTATCCCCGTAATCTCACATGTTGAGCCGTCACCCAAGAAGACTGACCCCGATGTCACCTCCAGTGAACTGAGCATCCCTGCATCTGAGCAAATGTGTTGCGAACCACCACAATCTAATATCCAACTATTAGAGTCACTCGGCCTCTCAGTGATTATAAGAGCATCATCACTCTCCTCTGACAGGGCTAGCATCGCATTGTCCGCACTCTGGGCGTCCCCAAAACTCTGTGCACGTTACAGACAGTTCCTCCTGATATGACCGCTATACCTATAGTGGTAGCATATTACTGCCTTCCTCAATGCAGATCTAGACCATGCACTCCCAGATCCCTTCTTGATTGCCTCACTCGTCGTCCTCCATCTGCCAAAGCATGTTCACCCCCATGAGTGGAGTACGACAACATCTGACTGGACAGTAACGCAGATGTGATATGCTCAATATCTATGGTATCCTTCTCATACAGTAGCATGGTCTACATGTGCTTGTACGACGCCGAGAGTGAAGTAAGAAGCAGTAAGGCCTTGTCGTCTTCCTCCACCTTCACACCAACCATATGCAATTAGTTCAAAAGGGCATTGAACATGTTGAAGAGTTTCTGCAGGTTTCCACCCTCCTGCATCTTCAGGTTGTACATTCGATACTTCAAAAACAGCCTCGCGATCAACAAATTGCTCAAATATAGTCCTTCAAGTTCTCCCACAACTTGATCGCAGACTCTTCAACACCGATGTTGAACAACACCTTGTCGTCGACACACATACTGATATCACTGGTGGCACACTCATCATCTCAAGCCACGTTGAATCCTTCATCGGAGAGGTCAATGCATCATGCCCTGCAACACTCGCATCAATCCCTGCTCAACCAGTATGTCTTTGACCTGAATCTTCCATAGGAGGAAATCCTTGATGTCGTCAAATTTATCCACTGAATATCTGATCAACACTTTATTCTTCCATACCATAGCTGCCTTCAACACCTCTAGGCGACCTGATTAAGGCTATATTTGGTTCGGCGCCTCCCTAGAGGTCGGCGCCTCCCACTAGGTAAGGTCGCCAGGCCTACACCTGCGATCTCCCACTACTGATGATCGAAGGCCTGCCCTTCTCTACGCAGTAGGTCGCGACATCACTAGGGGTTGCCACCCACGCGTTCGCCAGCGGTTCGAAGATCTGTCATTCACCGTCTTTCCGAGACCATGTCCTTGCATCCTCCCACTGTCGATTATCGAAGGTCTGCCCTTCTCACCGCAGTAGGTCGCAACGTCGCCACGGCCTGCCCCCTTGCGCTCACCATTGATTCGAAGGTCTACCCTTCCCGCCTCTCCGGGAACATATCCTTGTGGCTTCCTACTACCGACGATTGAAGGTCTACCCTTCTTTTCGCAGTAGGTCGCGACGTCGTCATGGCCTGCCCCCTCGCGCTCGCCACTGGTTCGAAGTTCTTCCCTTCACAGCCTCTCCGGGACCACGTCCTTGCGGCCTCCCACTACCGACGATCGAAGGTTTCCTCTTCTCTCTGTAGTAGGTCACAACATCGTCAGGGCCTGCCCCCTCGTGCTTGCCACCGGTTCAAAGGTCTTCCCTTCACTGCCTCTCCGAGACCACGTCCCTGCAGCCTCCCACTACCATCGATCGAAGGACTACTCTTCTCCTGTAGTAGGTCGCGACACCGCCAGGGCCTGCCCCCCTCGCAGCCTCCCAGGTTCTAAGGTCCGCCCTTCACTGTAAGCTACTCAGCAACATCCCCGGATTGGTAAGCCCAGCTTCTCACTTCCAGATTAGAAGCATTCACCCTTTGCCCTGGTAGTAGGTCGCAGAACCATTTGGGTCTCTTCCTCCAACAATCAACCTCAAAGAAGTATCGCAAAGTTGTCCGCGTAAAGATAACAGAGCCGACATTACAAATATTACAAGAAAAGTGCAAAGCAACAAAGGGCCAAGCCCCGAACCTAAACTCTGAAGGAATATGTCAGGGAATCACATAAGACAAAGCAACGAACAGAAACATAAAGCTAACAACCAACTAGAAAGATAAGCATGAGCTCGCAAGCTAGCACACAACAAAAGTACAAGAATTGTACAACCCCATATCCGGCGAGTAGTGATCAACAAGAGCCAGATCGGCCAAGGTTCAGCAGTCCAAGTCCCATGCGAACAGGAGGAGGCGAGAGCCCGATATTCGCCTCAGCTCGCTCTGGTGGGTTGGAGCAAGTGAGGGGCGAGTGGAGCAGGTCGGCTCGCACTCGCCCCAGGGGCTTGCCGAGCAGCGGGCGAGTGGGGCAGGCCGGGCCCGTACTCGCCCAGGTGAGTGGAGGAGGCAAGTGCCAGCTCCATCGAGCACTCGTCGCCCCATGCGAGTGGAGGTTTTAGAGGACCACTCGCCCAACCCTTTTTGCGATGTATCTTTATTTTTCAGCACTCGTTGGCCTGCCTACAACCTGGTAGAACAATGGAGTTACGCAGTTGGCAGACCCAGTTGAGTTGCACATAGCTGTTCAGAGCAACGAAGGTTGGCTATTTACAGGCCGTCTTCAGAAATCTATAAATAGACCTAAGGGGTACCTCAGAAGGCATGCTTACTTGTGCCCCAGTCTTCTTGAGCTTTCTGAGATACCCCCAGTTCGACATTTGGCTTGAGAGGGGAAATACTCTAAGATCTTCCGGGTGTGTGGTGGGTCCTCCACACCGAGCCCTTGTGTCTGTCCCTTGTTCTTTTTTCTTAGTCGTTTGGTTTGCGAGAGAGAAGTAAGTGTGCGATCATCCCTTCCCTAAGGGTGAACTCCACAGAGAATGAGTTTTCAGTTTCAACATTTTTGGTGTGGTGAGCGTGGAGAGTGGTCAGCGCAGAAAATCTTCAGCAGGCTCGATGACTGGCGGAGAAGGGTGAGGTTCGGACAGGGCCGACTCACCGCCCCCTCCCCCTCTCGCTATGATGGGGATGTTCGAAGAGTTCAGGCAGGAGGTGCTTGGCCTCGTCAGGTTAGCACTCGGCGCACGTGCTGAGTGCTCGATGCCAGTAGTTCCAGTTGTCGCCGCCTCGGCTCTGGGTGAGGATGCTCTCGGCAGGCGAGCTGGGAAGGAGGTTGCAGAAGAGGGGAGGGAGTGCAATCTCCTCGGGCGAATGTTGTTCCCCCACTCGGCGAGTGGAGGCCGGTTCGGCGAGATGGGGGTGCGAGATCCCTCAGCCAACCCAGCAGGGGGAGGGAGCCGCTTCAGCGATTTGTTTTCTTCTTCCCTAGTTTCAGAAGGGTTCAGGGAGCCGGAGATGTCCTACTACACCGGGAAGGATGACCCGGTCCAACACATCAGTGGTTCGAGTATATGGTGTCAATAAGGCGGATGTTAGATGCCTTTAAGTGCAGACTCTTCGCCATCACCCTCAAGGATAAGGCGAGGGAGTGGTTCCACCAGCTGCCAACCAACTCAATCTACTGCTTCGAGGACCTGCGCCGGAGGTTCATGTTGAGGTTCACCACTTCCAAGAAGAGGAAGAAGGAATCAGAGTCCCTATTCCACATCAAGCAGGGAGATGCTGGGGAGTTACGTGGACCGGTTTCAGGAAGAGGTAAAACGAAGTATGGCTAAGTACTTTAATAAGCACGTCAGGGTCAAACAGTTTGCTGAAGGGGACTTGGTCCTGAAGAAGGTGGATACAACAGGGAGATCAGCTGCAGTGAGGAAGTTCAACCCTAACTGGGAGGGTCCATACATCATCCAGGAAGCTATAAGGTCCAGGGGGTATCGTCTCTAAAATGTGGAGGGCGAGACCCTAAGTCACACCTAGAGTGATAATGACTTGAATCATTTCTATCCATGAAAATATGTACGTCCTTTCTTTCAATGAATAAGAAATCCTTTGATGCTCCAGCTCTCTTGCAGATCAAGTTTGCGGTAAGTTTTTATTGAGCTATGTCCCGAAGTGCTCCCTCCGCCAGGCTTCTAACTAGTTGGCAGGGACGGGGGTTGGTCAAAGGAAAGTATTCTCGCCTTGGGGTTAGGTCCTGAGATGCTCCCGCTGCTAGACTTCCTCCTAGTTGGCAGGGCCGAGATCCTTAAGTAACATCGTTATGACCCTGGAGGGCTGAGTCCGGTTGATGCTCAACACCCGCCGTCAGGCTCTCACCTAGCTGATAGGTCCGGTGGTAGTGCCCGAAGGATGATTTATGGAAAGTATTCTCGCTCTAGGGTTAGGTCCCGAGATGCTCCCGCTGCTAGGCTTCCACCTAGCTGGCAGGGCCGAGATTCTCGAGTGACATCATTATGACCCTAGAGGGCTGAGTCTGGTTGATGTTCAACACCCACCGTCAGGCTTTCACCAAGATGATGGGGCCGGTGGTAGCACCCGGAGGATGATTGATGGAAAGTATTCTCACTCTGGGGTTAGGTCCTGAGATACTCCCGCTGCCAGGCTTCCGCATGCCCGGGATCCTCGAGTGACGTCATTATGACCCGGGAGGGTTGAGTCCGGTTGATGCTCAACACCCGCCGTCAAGCTCTCACCTAGCTGATGGGTCCAGTGGTAGCGCCCAGAGGATGATTGATGGAAAGTATTCTTGCTCTGGGGTTAAGTCCCGAGATGCTCCCGCTGTCAGGCTTCCACCTAGTTGGCATGGATGGGATCCTCGAGTGATGTCGTTATGACCCTAGAAGGCTGAGTTCGGTTGATACTCAACACCCCCCGTCAGGCTTTCACCCAGCTGATGGGCCGGTGGTAGCGGCCGGAGGATGATTGATGGAAAGTATTTTCACTCTGGGGTTAGGTCCCGAAATACTCCCATTGTTAGGCTTCCACCTAGCTGGCAGGGCCGAGATCCTCGAGTGATGTCATTATGACCCGAGAGGGCTGAGTCTGGTTGATGTTCAACACCTTTCGTCAGGCTCTCACCTAGATTATGGGGCCGGTGGTAGCGCCCGAAGGATAATTGATGGAAGGTATTCTCGCTCTAGGATTAGGTCCTGAGATGCCCCCGCTGCCAGGCTTCCACCTAGCTGGCAGGGCCGGGATCCTCGAGTGACGTCGTTATGACCCTGGAGGGCTGAGTCTAGTTGATGCTCAGCACCCGCCGTCAGGCACTCACCTAGCTAATGGGGCCGGTGGTAGCGCCCAGAGGATGATTGATGGAAAGTATTCTCGCTCTGGGGTTAGGTCCCGAGATGCTCCTACTGCCAGGCTTCCACCTCTCTGGCAGGGCTGGGATCCTCGAGTGAAGTCGTTATGACCCTGAAGGGCTTAGTCCGGTTGATGATCAACACCCACTGTCAGGCTATCACCTAGCTGATGGGGCTGGTGGTAGCGCCCGGAGGATGATTGATGGAAAGTATTCTCGCTCTGGGGTTAGGTCCCGAGATGCTCCCGCTGCTAGGCTTCCTCCTAGCTGGCAGTGCCAGGATCTTCGAGTGACGTCGTTATGACCATCTGGAGGGCTGAGTCTGGTTGATGCTCAACACACTCCGTCAAGCTCTCGTCTAGCTGATTGGGTTGATGGTAGCGCCCGGAGGTTAACCGATGTAAGGTTCTCTTGTCCGGGAGTTAAGTCTCGAGATGCTCCCACTGACAGGCTTCCACCTAGCTGACAGGGCTGGGATTCTATATGGACGAGGCAATATCAAAAGCTGGGACCTAGGTATTCGAACTTCAGAGTCAAAGATTGCAGGGATATCAAGGAGTTGAGCTCGACAATCCCTAGGCGAGCCGAGACCTTGGCAGACCGGCGAGCCAGGAATATCATCAGTAGTTACACTCGAGCTGTAACGCCCCAAAAATCGTAATCGAACTGGTCACGTCCTAAGGAATTTTTGGTGCCTAAATAGGGGTACACGGCCTGGGACACGAGCGTTTCCAAGGCCGTGTCTTTCTCTGTGTTGGCCGACTGTGTCCAGAAAAGGACACGGCAGGAAACACGACTTTGAGTAGTTGCGATACGGGGGTGTCAAGCGTGACACGGGTGTGTTCATACCCGTGTCCCCACCCGTGTTCACCAAGGGACGTGACGGTTGGCGTGGCAGTTATTTGTGACACGCCCCTAGGTCACGGGCGTGTCGGGACCCGACACGGGCATGTCAGGTTGAGACATGGGCGTGTCTCTACCCGTATCCTTTTTTGTGCTCGACGATCGTGCCTGGATTGGGGTACACGGCCTGCGACACGACCGTGTGCAAGGCCGTGTTCGGCCCAGGATTGAGAAATTTTGGACGGATCTGAGCCGTTCGTTTTCTTTAAACAAGATCTGACGACCCAGATGTGTTCCTGCTTTATTAAGGCCGGGAATTGGGGATTAATTCCTCATTATCTCTTAAAGCATTCTCTTTCTAAGGAGTTAGAGAGAGGAGAGAGCAAGGAGGAAGGAATAGGAGGAATCCGGCCGCCGCCGGAGCATCGGAGCACCGAATCAAAAACCGAGACCGGATTCGCGGAGGAAATTCCCTTGCGAAGCTTTCCATCCGAATAGATTCCCATGGCGCAAAAGCGAACTACAAGGGTAACGATTCTCTACTTGAGCATGTGAAGCTCTCTTTCTTTTGCATAAGGAAACCCGCTCCCGCGAGTGTGCTGTGAGAGTGCGGTGTTCCTTGGGTAGATTTGAATAGTCCCCCTTGTGTTACATATAGAGTCCGGAATCGAAGTACAGATATATGCATTGTGTGTGAAGCCTACCCGGACGTGTTGGTCTGGATCAGTGATGTTGCATATTGTATGGTATGCCGGAGAAGACTCCATGCTTTGTGTTTTCGGGTTTCTACACTGTAGATTGCTGCAAGGATCCTTGGGGATTAACTCCAAGGCGCACTCAGAAAACTAAGCGGAACGTAGTTCTGCTAACTTGGCGGCCGGGGAGCCAGCCTTGTACATAACTGGGTTATGTGATGTTTGAGAATATTTTGGGATCCGAGAGAAGCTTGGCCCGCGCGTACGTCTTAAAGTGACTAGGTGAAGTGAGCAACAGACAAGTGGAATCGGACCTGGGCTATGTGGTTCGGTGCTAGAGACCCAAAAGAGGGACTGGCCGTTGGCGTAGTAGGGATTCTTAGGCTGTGGTCAGAAAGACTAAAATGCTCACGATGTTGCCATCCCGGGATGGTGGTGAAGACACGAAATTGACCGGATTCAACGATAATGTGCCATGAGTGTACGGGGTGTTTGGCCGTGTGAGCCTACACCTGTGGCGAAGTATGTTTGCACTTTATTGTTTAGCTGGGCTAATGAAATGCAGGGAAAGAGCACCGCCATCCCAAGTAAGGGGCGGGGTCGTTATAATTTAGTCAGCTTTAGCTGACCGTTACTTTGTTTGACACCGTGCGATGGAATGTTGCTTGCAGGTGCTGTAGAGCCAAGTACCAAATAGCGGGCTGAAGCCCATGTTGCTGAGCTGGCCCTCGAAGGTCAAATCGAATCGTTATTTTATTTTTGTCATGTGTGGCCGGCCTGCGAGACGATGTATGTAAAACATTACTTTGTTAAGTGAATTCTTATAAGGCCATAAGGCCTAGTACTTTTCGGTGTATTTGTTATTTCATTCCTTTGGTAGTAAGTGGACATTCATGATAGTTGTTATTCAATTATGAGTTCATTCAAACTGTTTAAAAGCTTCCGCTAGAATGCTCTGAGTTAGGGCGAGTAGTTGTAGTTAAATTTTGATATTCTTATGTATCCCTTCTGACTGTCCGTGGTATATAACATCAGGTTCCAGCTGGACCTTCTGTTATATGCCATACGACGGATGGGGGTGTTACAATTTGGTATCAAAGCGAGGTTTCGATCCTCGGACCTGCGGGTTATGGGCCCACCATGCTTCCGCTGCATACCCTTGTTCCAACAACTCTTGCAGTTGCGCCTTCAGCTCCGCCATCTCCATTGGTGCTATCCGATACGGAGAGCGTGACACCGGTTTTGCACCCGACACCAGCTCAATTGTAAAATCAATCTCCCGCTGAGGAGCGGTGCTTTTAGCAATTTGTTTGTCGCCTAATCAAGGGTCTATGCTATTATAGGCAGCTAGGAGCGGTGATGGGCAATCGGAACGTCCGCGATCAGCGGAAAGTAGTGCACCGAGTGACGTGCCTACAACACCCCCTTCAGCAGAAACCATCAGATTGGTGGCTGAAGCAGTCTTTGCTATGATAAATGCCTAACATGCAAGGTAAATACACCACACACCACCTGTTAATGAGCAAGAACCGATTAGGGTGGCAGAGCCGGGAGTGGTAGAACGCGTGGCAGTTGATCAAGTAGCACCAAGGAGAGCTATGGAGAAGCAGCTCAAGCATGTAATGAGCTTTAATCCTCCAGTGTTCAATGGGATTGGAACGCCAACTCAAGCTGAGGATTGGCTCTCTACGATAAAGAGAGTCTTGACGGCCACAAAAACTGAGAAGTGGCAGAAGACCACCATAGCGACTTTCCTTTTGGCAGGTGAGGCGAGGCTGTGGTGTGACGAGTTGGAGGTTCACCTCTTAGGGGGAAGGCAACTTGCGGATGTGCCTATGGAGGAATTCTCAAGGTTGTTCTTGGCCAGATATCTTTCCTCTACACAGAAGCTTGAGATGGAGAATCAGTACCTTGATTTGACTCAGGGAGGCAGAAGCGTGGATGAGTATCTCCACGAGTTTACATGGTTGGGTTGTTATACTAGTGCTACGTTTACCGAGGAGGAGCGAAAGACCAACCGATTCTATGAGGGTCTACGTGGCGACCTACAACTACTCCTTGCTAGGCCTAAGGCGCAGGGCTTCCTAGCCTTGGTCAATTCGGCCCGGTCATTGGAAATGGTCGTGAAGAAAATGCAAGATAAGAAGGACCCAGTGGAAAAGAAGTTATAGTTCAAAGTGCCAAATACAAAGTCGGGTTTCCACAGATGGAACAAGAAGCTGAAGACTTCGAGCACAGCCCCTTCGTCTGGTGCGACGGGGGCAACCACAAGTCGAGTCCCAGGAGCTTGCTACAACTGTGGAAATATGGGGAATTTTGCTCGTGAATGTTGGAGCGGACCTGCAAATTCTGATAGTAAGCTTGGAGCAACATATGAAGAAAAAGTGAAGGCAGTGGAGTCAACCGTGTCCCACTGTAACGGTCCAGGCCCATCCCATGGGAACCCGCTGGAACCGCCGGCCTACCAGAGTCCAGACCCGGGCCCACTACTGGTAGTCAGCCTATCACATTCAAGCCTGCAGGCCATGCAGCTCAGTTGGTGATGAGGGAGTGGTGGAAAGCTCTCTTATCAAGGTCCTGGGTTCGAGACCTAGTGGCAACAACCTACCGTGCTGATAAATAGGCCGGAGAGGGGTTGGGGTGCATGGCCTGCAGGCTTGAATGTGATAGGCTGACTACCAGTAGTGGGCCCGGGTCTGGACTCTGGTAGGCCGGCGGTTCCAGCGGGTTCCCATGGGATGGGCCTGGACCGTTACACCCACCATCCTCCAGCCCAACCTAAAGTACATAATCTTGGTCTGCAAGATAAAACAAGTTGACGTGGTGACAGGTATGAGTTAAATTATAACAGTTTAACTTTATGTAGTTGTTACCTTTTTATATGTTAGCTTATAAATATTGGTGCTAGACTTTGTGTTGATTTTCAATTGTCCGGCGAGAGCCCTGTTTGATACGGGAGTTTTGCATTCCTTCTTGTCCGAAAGATTCATAATATGCATCGGAGTCCCTTCCTTGATGGCAAAAGACAAGTTGGATGTGTTGTTGATCAATGGGTGTTCAATGTGCGCGGATAGAATCTGTGGGGTAAAGATACGGATTCGGGATGAATAAAATCGGCTAACCACCCGAGACACACACGGCCTATGACACGCCCGTGTCCCAGGCCGTGTTCGCTGCTCGACGATCGTCGACTCCAAATTTCGTCGTCCGCACGGCCAGGTCGTCGACCCAAGCTCGACACGCCCTGGGACACGCCCGTGTCCCAGGCCGTGTGCCCCCTGCCAAATTCCAAACTTGGCTCAAAACGCCTCCCGTCGCTCTTTTGAATTTCGGGGTGTTACACACTTGCCGTAGAAGAGAGGCGGAGCGCTAGATGGTAGAGAGCACGCAGTCGCTTGTTGGATGAGAGCGCGCAAGATGCTTGTTGGAGGAGAGCGGGCAGAGCGCTTGCTGGTAGAGAGCGCGCAGAGCGCTTACTGGTAGAGAGCGCGCATGACGCTTACTGTCGGAGAGCGCGTGGAGTGCTTGCTAGTAGAGAGCGCGCAGGGCGCTTGCTGTCGGAGAGCGCGTGGAGCGCTTGCTGGTAGAGAGCGCGCAGGGCGCTTGCTGTCGGAGAGCGCGTGGAGCGCTTGCTGTTAGAGAGCGCGCAGGGCGCTTGCTGTCGGAGAGCGCATGGAGCGCTTGCTGGTAGAGAGCGCGTTGGGCGCTTGCTGTCGGAGAGCGCGTGGAGCGCTTGCCGGTAGAGAGCGCGCATGGCACTTGCTGGTCGAGAGAGCGCATGACGCTTGCTTTCGGAGAGCGCACGAGGCATTTGCTGGTAAAGCGCGCAAGGAGCTTGCTGCCGGATAGCGCGTAGAGCGCTTGATGATAGAGAGCGCACAGGGCGCTTGCCGGAGGAGACCGCACAGAGCGCTTTCAAGAGCAGAGTGCACAAGGCGCTTGCCAGAGAAGAGCCAACAGAGAGCTTGCAGGAGGAGAGCGCGCGGGGCGCTTGCTGGTGGTGAGCGCGCAGAGTGCTTACTGGAGGAGAGCATGCGAAGGGAAGAAGTGCGCACAAGGAAGCGGCGTGTACGAGAGCGTGCGAGACGGCGGAGCACGCAAGAGCGCGCAAGGAAGAGGCTCGCACAACGAAGCGACGAGCATGAGAGCGAGCAAGGAGGCCGGCAAAGCGCGCGAGTGCGCGCAAGGAGGCGAAGCGTGTGAGTGCGTGCAAAGAGGCGTAGCGTGCGGGGGTGCGCAACGAAGAGACGTGCGCGAGAGCGCGCAAGGAGACGACACGCGCGTGAGCGTGCAAGGAAGAGGTGCGTGTGAGAGTGTGCATGGAGGCGGAGTGCCCGGGAGCCCACAAGCAAGAGGCACGCGCGCGAGCGTGCACGGAGGCGGAGCGCCCGGGACTACGCAAGGAAGAGCCGCACGCGCGAGCATGCATGAAGGCGGAGCGCGCGGGAGCGCACAAGGAGGAGACACGCGCGCGAGCGTGCATAGAGGCGAAGCGCGCGGGAGAGCGCAAGGAAGAGGCGCGTGCACAAGCGTGCATGGAGGCAGGGCGCGTGGGAGAGCGCAAGGAAGAGACGGCGCACAAGCGGGAGCGCGCAAGGAAGAGACACGCGCACGAGCGTGCATGGAGGCGGAGCGCGTGGGAGAGCGCAAGGAAGAGGCGGGCGCACGAGCGTTCATGGAGGCGGAGCGCGTGGGAGAGCGCAAGGAAGAGGCGCGCACACGAGCGTGCATGGAGGCGGAGCGCGTGGGAGAGCTCAAGGAAGAGATGGCACGCAAGCGGGAGCGCGCATGGAGGAGGAGCGCGCAAGGAAGAGACAAGCGCACGAGCGTGCATGGAGGCGAAGCGCGCAAGGAAGAGGCGCTCGCGGGAGCGCGCTTGGAGGCGCAATGCGCGAGAGCGCGCAAGGAAGAGACAAGCGCGCATGGAGGCGGAGTGCACAAGGAAGAGGCGCGCGTGCATGAACGCAGAGTGCACATGAGCGAGCAAGGAAGAGGCGCGCGGGCGAGCGAGCATGGAGGTGGAGCGCGCAAGGAAGAGGCACTCGCGCAAGCGCACTTGGAGGCGTAGCGCGTAGGAGCGCACAAGGAAGAGGAGTGCGCGCGAGCCCACAAGGAGGCGGAGTGTGCGTGAGCGCACAAGGAAGAGACGCGCACGATAGTGCGCAAGGAGGTTGAGCATGCGTAGGTGCGCAAGTAAGAGACGCATGCAAGGAAGTGGCGCGTGCGGGAGAGCCCAAAGAACCTGAGTGTGCGTGTGCGAGATGGGAAGAGATGTGCGCGGGAGCGTGCTGGGAGGCGGAGCGCGCGGGGGCACACAAATAAGAGTTCCGCGCGATAGCGCTCAAAGAGGCGGCACGCGCGAAGGCGCTCAAAGAAGAGATGTCCGCGAGAGCACGCAAGGAGGCGGCGTGCGCAGGAGCGCACAAGGAAGAGAAGTGTATGAGAGAGAAAATTCGTAGGAGGAGAGATAAAATCCGTAGGAGGATTTCTCGGGCGAGAAGATGATCCAAATGGAGGGAATGAGTCTATTTATAGATTTCAAGATGGGAGACCCGAAAATTTTCCCCGATAACTACTGGCCGGACAAATAGGAACACTCAGTTTAGAACACACAGATCATGATTTTACCGAACGGCTAATGGAGGTAGTGAGAAAAATAACCGCCTCTCCCGCAAAGAGGAGGGCCGGCCGATGAGGTTGGCGGTTAGAGAGGAGAGCACCGGGACGAAGCCGGGTGGCAAGGAAGACATGAAGGGTGACCAGAATCGTCGCCTGTCCTGGCTGGAGGAGAAGCTGCCCCCAAAGGGGACGGTTGCTGAACAGGTGATAACTTCACAAAAAAAATTTATTGTGTGCGTCAATTCTCGCCCTTTTTGGCTAAGTGATTTAAAAAATATGGATAAAACTTATATATAAGTGAATACTTTATTATTTGTGATTGAAATCATGTATTACTGTTGTTTTTGCATGTTTTTTTGACAGGAGTATGAAGAAATTAACTTAAGCTGTAGATGTTAAGCATATTGTGTATTTGGGACTGTGCTATAGCAGGATCACACAAATTTCAGAGCAGTTTTTGAAGAAAAAACCGACATAAAAACATTTGTTGTAACAAATAAAGATTTTTTTCAACTAGTCAGCAGATTTGTATTTCGAAATTCCAAAATTGCTCAAAGAATGATAGTTATGAAAATGGAAAGGGGCACCCATTCGGACACTCACATATAACAGGGGGCGAGCACAACCATAAATAGAGAAGAGAGGAGGAAAATAGTATCTTTTGGACATTTTGGAGAGAAGAGATGATCGAATAAAAGATTTTTCAATTGCAGGAATTGCGTTCCAGTCACTGGAGAGGGCAGATCCGAATTTCACACATTATGTTCTATAAAATCTCTCTAGTTTTGCGGTGTTCTTTCTTAATTATGAACTAAACTCTCAAAGTCATGTATAAAAGGGAGTAATATGTGTGTTCTGATGATGAATTTCCCTTAAGTTCGAGTTTGTTTGATAATTTATCTTTGTAGAACTTTGAATTTGTTAATGAAACAGTTGGATTATGTTTTTATCTTCTATTGCGCTGCGAGAATCGAGAGATGAGTTGCGTAATATTAGTTTGAAGGCTATCTTATTGCACCGCAAGAATCGAGAGACGAGTGGTGTGAATTTTTAACTAAAAGTTTTTTACTTTGATACTGCACTTCAAGACTCGAGAAAGAAGAAGTGCAAGTGCTCATAAGTTCATCATAACATAAAAGGGTGAAAGAGATTTCCTTTTTTTGGTAGCAATTTTTTATTTTAACTCTTTGCAATACTCATTATCCTCCCTGAGTTAGAGTTGATTGGGGAATTTTGGATATTAAAATTTCCGATATCGGGAGATAAAATTTTTTTTGTATAAAATCATCACGATAAATTAATCTACATTCTTAGAAAATATTTTGTTCAAACATCATCTCAATACAAGACTGTTTTTCCAAACCAATAAAAAAATATTTTTACAATACTCTAGTTAGTTAAATTTTTTGTTTAGAATCTTTGTTACTTTTCAAAATCAGCTCATTTGATTTTTTTTGAATTTAAAGAAACGGTGTAACTATTATTTGCAAGCTTTACATTAAATACTTTTTCGTGAGAACGATTTTTACTTGCACTTTATTACTTGATCTGACACGTGCAGTTGAGTTAATACGTATATCTAATTTGGGTGTATCAACGGGCGACAGTTATTGCTTCCCGTTTAGGGAGTTATAGATAATAGGACGGACAGCAGCGGAAGCCGCCCCCAAAGGGGGCGGTGGCTGAACGAGCGACAGTTATTGCCGCCCGTTTAGGGCATTACAAACAGCAGGACGACGTCAAAATTGTCGCCCATCCTGGTTGGGACAGAAGCCGCCCCAAAAGGGGGTGGCGGCTGGACGGGCGGCAGGAACTGGCGTTTGTCCAGGGCGCTGAAAAATAGCAGGACGAGCACCAATTTTGCCGTCTGTCCTGGTCGATAGGAAAACCACCCACAAAGGGGGGGGGGGGGGGGGGGGGGGTGGGGCGGCCAGAAGGCGGCAGGAACTGCTGCCGTATTGGGAAATCAGAAAGCTAGACCCCAATAGGGGAGGCGCGAGGATGGGAACTTGTCACAACCCGCATTTTCTCAACATCTAAGTTATATCAGAGTAAGAGCAAATATGTGTCGTGATGGCACGCCGTACAGAGGATAACTGCAGGCGCTCAGGCAAAACCTCAAACTCTACAGTTTATACGAAATTCATAAGTTATTAAGTAAAAATCAGTTTAAATTGGATGACTGAATCCCTCGGCACAGTGGATCAACTAATCACTACAAGAAACTGGAATTTTAGCCACGATAATTTGCCGTGACAAAAGGTCAAAAACCGTGGCTAAAGACTTTTAGTCACGGCCTACCCACGGAAAATGAGCGTGGGCAATGCGAGCGTGGCTAATAGTATTAGCCACGCTGAATCCGTGACAAAAAGAGTTTTAGCCGTGACTTTTAACCACGGTTTAGAATCATGGCTAAAGGGTCTCTTTTCAGCAATTATTAGTCACGGTCTCATTATCGTGACTAAAGCTCCTTATTTTCCACGGTTGAATTTCCGTGGCTAAAGGGCCTGTAAAAAACGAAAAAGATTCCGCCACCGCCGCCGCCGCCGCCGCCCGCCGCCGCCCACAAAACCAGCTAATTCAAACATTCATTGCGGAATGAGATATATAAACCCGAAATTTATGTTGAAATTGACGGTGTGAGACTAAAAATCCCACGACGTTTTGCCACGGTTCAGGCTTCCGTGGCTAATACTGGCTTATTAGCCACAAAATAGGCAAACCGTAGCAAAAAGTGTTTTTTTTGCCACGGTTCAATCATCTGTGGCTAATACTAACTTATTGGCCACGGTTTAGGTACCGTGGCTAATACTTCATTATTAGCCACGGTTTTCTGCCGTGGAAAAAAAACCGTTGCTAAAAGTCATTTTTCTAGTAGTGAATCCACGAGTAAAAGTATAGTTATATGCTGCGGAAAATACTTTGGTTATGTTGATTAACATCCTACACAAGTATAAACATCCACAAAGGACAACTCATGACATGCAAGACTATAGATTTATTATAAGTATAGAAATAATTTTACATTAACTAGAAAATAGTATTTAAATTTTGGAAATATGAGATGTATGATGTACAAGTAGTAATGCTTGTTAGGTTATTTTATTATATGTCCGCACGTGTCGAGGCCGAATCGAATAGGTTAACGGGTATCGTGTCATTCTAGGGTTTGGCCCTAAGCTGGAAGTACTATATATACCATATTCCATACTTAGATAGGGTATGATAGAATACTTTGAGCGATTAACCCGTCTACATTCTCAAAGTAGCAATCCGTTCGCTAGGGTTTCGTCGCTCTCGGCGATTTCAGAATTCCGCCGTCGCTCCCGTGCGATTTCGCGAGTTTGCAACCCGCGCCGCTCCGTCCTGTTGGTGGATCGCGATTCCGGGGAGGAAGGACGCCGATCTTGCGATTCCGCCGCACCCCGCTCCCGTTCGGCGAGTTCTGGATCTCGATTTGTTCTACTTCGCGAGATCTATCGCGCCGCTCACTGCTTCGGCGAGTTCTGGATCTCGGGCGATTTCGCGATTCCTCTGTCGCCATCCAGTTCGCGTAGCCACTGCAACGATTTCTCGATTCCGTAGTTCGTCCGCTCCCGATCGAGAAGAAGGGAGAAGGATCTAATTTTCTCTGCCGTCGATCGGAATCCTGCGAGCAAATCTGGTCTCCAGTGCAGCCACCAGATTTCACGAATCGCGGATTGAGCCGGAGTTCCAGTCAATCGCTACTTCTGCCGTTGATCGCGACTCCAGGAGGAAGGTTGCCGATCTTCTCATCTCCAACAACATCTCACCTTTCCTTCCAGGAAGAGGAAGATTTCCTCCGTTTCCGCTGGCGCTGTCACAGCTTCTCCGATCCCCCATCAGGAAGAAGATTGGTCTGATCGGGTTTTTTTTTAACACTGTTGCTGAACTGGTTGGATCGTTCTTGCTGATCTGAAATAAGGAGGACACACCTTGCTGGATCTAGTTCCTCCGTGTAGTTTGGCTGACTATTCCAATTTTTTTTTGGTTGGAAGCTGCTGGTGCGATCCAGGGTTTGATCCAGAAGAACAACAAACATTAATTCAGGGCTTGATCCAGGGCTTGATCTACATCAAATCCATTCAGATCTTAGTTGGGGAATTCGGTGTGCTTCTAAGTGTTGTTATTCAGATCGTTTCTTCGGTGATTGCACTCAGCCGGGGAGGAGCAAAATAATTTCTGGATTGGATCCGAAGACCCGTTCTCGTCTCTGCGCTGATCAGGTGACTTCTTTCTGGTATTTTCTGTTCTAGCTTTAGCGAGATGTCGAAGATTACCTCCTACGACATCGTCAAGCTTCAGTCGTTCGATCTTTCCGACTTCCACGCTTGGAAGCTGCACGTCCAACTTGGTATGAAGGAACGTGAGATTTTCTACACGGTCCTGAGTGATTTTGCCACTACCGAAGAGGACGTGAGCGAACTTCAGTGGAGAAAAGACGAAGACTTCTGCAGGGACTACCTCCTAAATTCACTGAACCCTAGGCTCGCCCTGACCTACAGCAGTCATAAGACTGCAAATGAGATTTGTGATTGCTTGAATGCGCACTTCCAGAAGGAAGAGGGGTTGTCGAGGACTCTCCTTGGCGAGAGACTCTTCACTTCAAAGTTTAATTTAAACTCGTCAATCACCTCTCAAATAATTGAACTGGAGAGTCTGCGTCTCAAGTTGGCGGACGATAAGTCCGATATCTCGGATAATCTCTTTGTATGTCTGATACTTAGCAAGCTACCTCCTGAGTGGTTGACCTTCAAGACTGAAATGCACAGACTGAAGGAAAAGATCGCATTGGATGAACTCAAAAGGTTCATTCATATCGAGGATCAAAACATAGCTGGTAAGAGCCTGGAACAAGTTAGTCAGTCCTCGCAGGCTGTTAACTTCGTTTCTCAACCCAGCAAGCCTCGAAGGAAGCCACCAGCACCCAAAGGTGAACCCTCTACACAGTTGGCGCCTAAAAAGCCCTCTTTCAAAAGGAAGAGGGGCAAGTGCCACAACTGCGGCAAGTGGGGACACTGGGCGGCTGAGTGCAAGGCTCCTAAGAAGAAAAAGGAGGATGCCCCGCAAAATGTGGCGAACATGCTGGCTGATGCCTCAGATCCCAAGTCCTTCGTGGCTATGATCGGGAGCAGTCACCGCAGTTCGTCCTCTGAGTGGTGGCTTGATAGCGGTGCTACCTGTCATGTGACGAATGACAGAGGTTTACTTGCTGAGGTCAAGGCGGTCCAGGAGAAGGTGGAGAACTGCAATGGAGGAGAGACCGAGGTGACCCATGCTGGGACAGCCGAGCTGATCCTCTCATCAGGTAAAACTCTTTTTCTGCATAATGTTAAAGTAGTTCCATCCTTAACTAAAAACTTGATTTCTATGAGTCTGTTAGATAAGGCTGGGATGTCCTTCACAACTCAAAACGGTAAAATGACCTTAGCGGTAAATTCACATTATTTTGGGTGTGCGTACATGATCAACGGAATGTATAGACTTAGCTTAAACAACGATAGCATTAACCAAATAAGTTCGAACCTTATTGATCCAAAGTTATTACATAACAGACTTGGACACGTGAACTATAGGAAAATGCTAGATCTAGCGAAGAGTCATAATATTCCCTTAGATCTGTCGATTCGATTTGACAAGTGCGAGGTGTGTGCTCAAACCAAAATTACTAGAAAACCATTCAAATCGGTTTCTAGGAGCACGAAACTTCTTGAGTTGATACATTCAGACCTCTGTGATTTTCGTAGCCACGTCACTAGAGGGGGAAGGAAGTATCTGA
Source organism: Platanthera guangdongensis (assembly GCA_039583875.1). Lineage (NCBI taxonomy): Eukaryota > Viridiplantae > Streptophyta > Magnoliopsida > Asparagales > Orchidaceae > Platanthera > Platanthera guangdongensis. Next base: position 161,013,820 of record CM077161.1, read on the forward strand.
TTACATTCATAGACGATTTTTCAATATATTGTCATGTGTATCTGTTAAAATCGAAAGACGAAGCCTTTAAGACGTTTAAGACCTTTAAATCTCGTGTAGAAAATCAGTTGAACCTGAAAATTAAGCGATTTAGAAGTGATCGAGGAGGAGAATATACTGTTTCTGGGTTCAAGGAATTTTGTGCTTCTGAGGGGTTAATTCTTGAAACCACAGCTCCTTACTCACCCCAGTCAAATGGTGTTGCCGAGCGTAAGAATAGAACTTTGACAGAAATGTTGAACTCTATGCTCCTAACAGCTAGCATGCCTAATTCCTTTTGGGGAGAAGCAGTTCGTGCTGCAAATCACATTCTGAATAGAGTGCCTCATTCTCAGCTCACTGCTACCCCGTATGAGCTGTGACACGGTCATCCTTGTAGATACGATACTCTAAAGACTTGGGGATATATCGCATATGTGCGATTACAAGACCTTAAGAGGCCTAAGGTGGGACCTAGGACGACCACATACGTCTATTTAGGTAGTGCAGAAGATAGTGCAGCCGACAGATTTTTCGATCTATCCACGAATATCGTGATAGAGTCTAGATATGTCATATTCTTTGAAGATAAATTTGTCAAGGATCATGGTTTGTCTGTTTCCGGGTCCAATGATATGATTTCAGAATCTATCGTAGAACCTGTAGCTGGCCCTTCTAGCACTGCTCCCCAACCTATAAAGGTGGAAACTGTTCCACTTAGAGCATCTACAAGAGAGAGAATCCCTAAGAACTTTGGTGAGAATTTCGTCACCTACCACTTAGAGGATGATCCATTCTCCTACCAGGAGGCAATGAGATCTAGAGATTCGTTGATGTGGGCAGAAGCCATTGATGATGAGATAGACTCGCTGTTGCATAACAATACTTGGCATCTAGTTGACTTGCCGAAAGGCGCTAAAGTCCTAGGATGCAAGTGGGTGTTGAAGAAGAAACTACATAGTGATGGGTCTATAGCCAGGTATAAAGCGCGTATCATAGCTAAAGGTTATAAACAACAGGGGGAATTGACTACTTTGATGTTTATTCACCTGTGTATCACCTGTCGACTATCAGGATTCTTCTAGCCTTAGCGTCTATCGAGAACTTTATAGTTCATCAGATGGATGTGAAAACAGCCTTCTTAAATGGAGAGCTTGATGAAGAGATCTACATGACACAACCTGAAGGTTATGTGCAGAAAGATCTAAAAGATAAAATGTGCAAATTGGATAAATCAATATATGGGCTTAAACAAGCGCCTAAGATGTGGCACATAAAGTTTGACCAGGTGGTAAAGAGCCTCGGATTTCAGTCCAGTCTCTCAGATAAATGCCTTTATCACCGCTCATTGTCGAATCTGACAGTCATCATATGCTTATATGTAGATGACATGTTGATTTTGGGGTCTAATCTTACTGCAGTTAGGGATATTAAATCCACTCTGGCAGAAGTTTTTGCCATGAAGGACCTTGGTCCTGTGGATACCCTATTAGGTATAAAGGTTAGAGTTGACAAGGGTCGAGTTACTCTTAGTCAGGCTCATTATATTGAGCAACTTCTTTCTACTTAGGGATATGATAACTGTAGGCCGATCGAGACGTCATTTGATCATAATGTAAAGTTGAGTCCTAACATAGAGACCAGCATTGATCAAGTCAAATATTCCAAAATAATTGGTAGTCTCATGTATGCCACAAGCTGTACTAGACCAGACATTGCTTTTTCGGTTAGCATGCTGAGTCGTTTCACCAGTAATCTAGGCAAAGAGCATTGGGAAGCCCTAGATAGGTTGATGAGGTACCTGAAAGGTACTAAAGATCATGCTCTATGCTACACTGGTTACCCACCTTCTGTGGAGGGACATTCTGATGCGTCATGGTGTTCAGAAGTCGGGAACAGCAAGTCCACCAGTGGATATATATTCAATTTGGGTGGAGCTACTATTACTTGGAAATCCAAAAGACAGACCTGTATAGCATTGTCGTCTATGGAAGCTGAGTTCTTTGCCTTAGCCTTGGCCGGTGAAGAGGCAGATTGGATCAGGAACTTGATTCTAGACATTCCATTGTCTAAGTTACAAGTCAACTCGTTGAGCTTGTATTGTGATAATCAAGCAGCAGTTCAAGTCGTTAAGAATACCCTCTATAATACTAAGAGGAGACATGTACGACTGAGACATGCCTTGCTGAATTATCTGAAAGAACAAGGAATTATCACTTTGATCGATGTACGTTCAAAGGATAACCTGGCTGATCCATTGACGAAAGGAATGCCAAAAGACCGTCTAATCAAAACTGTGGGGGAAATGGGACTAAAAGCGATTCAGTTCGGCCTTAGTTCAGCGATAGGTGATTCAGTTCAGCCTTTGTCCGGAAGTTTTGATTATTCCGATTTCCTTTGTCAAGCAAGCATGTTGTGTTCCGTTGATGCTCTTGGTTGCTGAGCTCGGATCTGGTAAGTTGTTTCATTCCAAACTTGATGTTAACAACTTCACCTGGATTCGGCTCTTGCCTTGGAGGAGAGTGTTATTCCAAACTTGATAACACAATCTAACTTGGTCTTGTCTCTTCTTCTGGAGATTGGTTCCATTCCAAACTTGATGAGTTCCAATTAACTTTAGAAGCGCAGTAACCGTGACATTCCATATAGGAGCACAGATATAGCTGCGGTGTCCAGAAGTCTGAAATCGTTTCAGTTGAAACAGATATCAGGTTCTGAGGTAAAACTATAATACTCTGTGAACGTGTCCTCCCAGCCAAATTAAAGTATTTAAATACTAAGTTCTTTTTTTTATAAGAACTAGATATTTGCAAATTTGCAAAGGATAGAATTCATTCTGAAATGAAATTCTCTGTTGAAATTGCAGGGGTTGCTGGGATAGGAGGAGCACTGGTTGATTGGGATCCAGATCAGGATGATCTTCTGGATGATGAGTTTTAGAGTATTTGTAGTTTATCTTTTGCTACTTCTGTTCAGAGCATTGTTTAGCTCTTATTTTATGCACTGTTTGATTGGACTATTAGCTCTCTGTTTGTTTGGGACACCAGACATTTTTGGGTCTGTGTCTTGTTGTACCTGAGACTATTTTGTGTTGCAGCTGAGTTTTGTTTTACTTATGCGTGCATACTATTCTGTGCTTAAGTCTAATTTTTGTTTGCAACAGGTGCTGGACACGGTTGTGTATGATTCACAGTTGGTTGAACTTTGCACAAACCACCCTCTATCCGAAGTCTGGGTTCACGACGGACATAGGAGGAGATTGTTAGGTTATTTTATTATATGTCCACACGTGTCGAGGCCGACTCGAATAGGTTAACGAGTATCGTGTCATTCTAGGGTTTGGCCCTAAGCTGGAAGTACTATATATACCCTATTCCATACTTAGATAGGGTATGGTAGAATACTTTGAGCGATTAACCCTTCTACAATGCTTTTATAGGTGAAAATACCTAACATGCAACCTAGCATAAAAAATTCCCAGAGAGCAAAAAAAAAACAACCACAAAAGGCAAAACTAGCAGTTTAGCAAAGTATTCAGCAATTCAAAGGGAAACCACCAGTGGGCGTCAACAAACTGACACGAGCCCACTGATCAGTATGAGTGTCTATACTAACAAGAAAATAACCAAGAACTACCTCTCAAGGTAGAGGAAACCTCAGCAACACTGCAATCCACTAGCAAACTTCAAACATAGTCGCTCAACCGGCTATAGCTCAGAATCTGAGGTATTCAAAGAAAAAATACCTCAGCAAGAAAAACATAAGTGACAAACAAAACTGTCAGTAAACAAGGGAGTAGCAATATTACTAATACCAAACCTGAATAACTGTCAAAAGAAAGCACAACAAACTAACTAGAGATTTAGAACGAAGAGTTAACCTATAAAGTTAAAAGGCAATGAAATTTGCACTAAGTGCAAACAGAGTTATACTCCGGAAACAATCTGCGAGGAAAGGCAAAAACAACATAAGATTAATCCATAGGAAACAAAAACGGGACAAATGCTCAATAAACACGTGAATCATTAACACTATAACACAACCGAATCTGAATCAGGACCAAACCGGTCAAACCCGAACTAACAGACCCAAACATCTCAAAAACGGGACTGCGGTGGTGGTCATCTGATCCAACCCAACCCAACAGCCCAAAAACGAGACCCAAACATGCCCGGGTGTAATGATTCATGAAACTAAGCCAACAAAACCAACCCCATATATCCAAATACCCATAAACCCAAACTCAACAAATTCAGCAGAAGACCGACGAGCCTAGCTTGACAAGACTAAGCCTTAGTGATACACGTCAAATCGATGAAATGACACAAATCTAAGGAAAAAAAGCATCGAGTACACTCGACCCCGCGTCGAGTACACTCGACGCCGCGTCGAGTGCAGTCAACGCACTCGACGCCACAACTCAGCACACTTAACGCTTAAACACAGCAGCAAGAATCAGACGATGGCGTTGAGTGTGTTCAGCTCACTCAATGCTTAAACACTTAGCTGCCAAAAATAGATGACGACGTTGAGTGAGTTCAGCTCACTCAACGCTGTCGATGCTATAACACTTAGATTTGCAGAGACAAAGCTACAACGTTGAGTGTGTCGACGCTTTATACTTAACTTGCCGGAAAAAAGAGTGACGACGATGAGTGAGTTAAGCTCACTCAACGCTATCAACACTTTTACACTTAGACTCCAAGATTTCCTGATGGCGTCGAGTGTATACAACACACTCAACGACGCGTTGAGTGTAGGTAGCACACTCAACGCCTTTTGACTTAGCGTCAAATTATGATGGCGTTGAGTGTATGCAGCACACTCAACGTCGCGTTGAGTGCACTCAACACACTCAACGTTTTTACACTTAGCGACACAAACCTCTCAGCAAGGCGTTGAGTGTAATAAACACACTCAATGCCGCGTTGAGTGCACTCAACGCTTTTGGACTTGACTTGAAATTGGATTTAGTGCTAAGGCTACACTCAACGCCTAAAGGCTATACTCAACGCCTAGGGCTATACTCAACGAATCTTGCTTCGTTCGACAAATTGGCTCAGCTCGACGAACTCCATTCGACGATTTGCGATTTATTCGTTGAACTCCATTCGACGATTTTTCTCTGTTCGTCGATCTTCGTTCGACGAATTAGCTTCAATTCGACGAACGCTGACCACACAAAACCGACAACTACTCCAAGAAACTAATACATTGAATGATATGATTGTTGAACTTGGCCGGAAAATAATACCATAAAGCTGATCGGCAAAGGCCGGATCTAACCATATTCCCAAAAACTACTACAAAAGGAAGAACAATAAGGAATATATACAGGAAAAGACAAACCTGGCAATGGGAAAAAGTCACCACTTGCCTCAAATTGCCAATCCAGCCACATAAATGCTCCTGAAACGTCCGAAGCAACATTTCCTGAAACTTTTGAGGACAAAAGAGGGTCAAAACCGCCTACCTAAACCTATAAAAATCCAAGAAACTGGAAAAGCTTACAGTAGAAACGTAGATCTAGGCGAGATCTACCCGGATCCACTATCCAAAGAAGAAATCGAGCACCAAAACTACATAAATCGGCGGCCGAAGGCTTTGGAAAGTCCGCCGCTCTTGTTCTTCCGCAACAAGCCGACGGTTTCACGAGGGAGACAAATGAATAGGGTTTGAAGCGATGAGTTCTATTTATACTGTTTTTATCTGATTATTTTATTATAGGATAACATAATAAACTAAATAAAACGTCAAAACGGCCCGAAAATAAAACTTACCCGAAATTTTACGAAAATCGCACCGTAGCTAAATACCGATGCTACGAACCCAACGACGTAGTTGAAATTAAGATTTAATGAACCAAACTCGGGTAAACACCTCCCAAATCCAAAACACAAGCATTCCCAAAGACGCTCCACCGAGTCACCAAAACAGACCCGACTCGCTAGGAAATCTTGCAAACAGGCTAAACCCAGCCACACACACAGAAAACCTAAGATCTAAAACCACGCTCTAACAACGGCAAATGCTGAAAACGCGTCAACGTAACGCTCTGACGTCATAAATATGCTAGATAATGAATTAAACTAAATATTGAAAAACGGTGGCGTTACAGTCACTCCCCCTAAAAAGAAGTTTCGTCCCGAAACTTTACGCACCAAAAAATTCCACAAAGAGACTATAATCAAAGATTATAGAAGGAAAAATACATACCGTAAGAAACTAGGAGAACAGATGAGGATGAGCCTCCCTCATCACTGACTCCAACTCCCAAGTGACGCTTTCAACGTCCTAGTTTTGCAACAAAACTTTAACCATTGGTATGGTTTTCCTCCGCATCACTCGATCTTGAGTATCCAGAATGAGGACAAGCATCTCAACATAGGAAAGATTGGGCTCCAACTGGGGCACAACATCAAGAATCTGACAGTCGCTGAGCACACATTTCTGCAACTGGCTCACATGAAACACGTCATGCACACTAGGGAAATTTGCTGGCAAATCCAGCCTATAAGATGATACACCAATACACTTAACAACCTTAAAAGGTCCCACATACCTCGGGTCTAACTTATGATTCTTACCAAACCTTTTAACTCCAGACATCAGGGAAACTTTGAGAAACACCAAGTTCCCTACAACAAACGCCAAATCAGATCTACGCCGATTGACGTTCTTCTCATACCGTTCTTGCGCTATCCGAAGCTTTTCCCAAGTAATCTTCACGGAAACATCCATTTCTTCTAACGCTTTAGGACCCAGCCCAAAACAAAGGAGTTCTGCATCGCCTCCCATACAAGACCTCAAACGGGGCCATCTGCAAACTTTCTTGATAACTATTATTGTATGCAAACTCCATCAATCTGAGTCGCTCATCCCACGCTCCTCCGTGGTCCAAAATGTAACATCTGAGCATATCTTCCACGATCTGGTTCACTCTTTCCGTTTGACCGTTTGTCTACGAATGATTGGCTGTGGAATACCGCAGATCGGTACCCAAACCCTCTTATAAATTCTTACAAAAGCGAGACGTAAACCTGGAGTCTCGATCTTATACAATACTAATTGGAACTCCATGCAATCTAATGACTTCATCTAAATATAGCTCAGCTATCTTCTTCATGGAGTAATCAATCTTAAAAGGCACGAAGTGAGCACACTTCGTTAGTTTATCAATAATAACCCAGACTAAATCATGTCCTCGGGAAGATCTTGGTCATCCAGTAATGAAATGCATTGAGATACTCTCCCACTTCCAACTCGGAATTTCCAACAGCTTTAGCTTGCCACCAGGTCTGCCATGATCAACCTTTACTCACTTGCACGTAAAACATTCTGAAATGAATTTCGCTATATCACCTTTCATTCTGAACCACTAGGCGATCTGCTTCAAATCTTGGTACATCTTAGTTGAACCCGGGTGGTAGACAACACTGGAACCATGAGGCTCACTGCACAACTTAACGCGAATATCTTCAACATTGGGGATGCAAAATCTACTGCGGTACTTCAAGATACCCGCATCATCAATCGAAAAATCTGGCAACTCTCATTTCTCAGTCCTCTTGTAAAGGTGCAACAACTCAGGGTCTTCCATCTGATGCAATCTTATGAGTGCAATCCATGAAGGCTCAGCTACCTCCAAACTTCTAGACGAGTTACAATTCCCAACAAAAATACCCATCAAGAGAAATTCTTCTACCAGTGATTCCACTAAAAGATTAAAAACTTTCCCCGCCTTTCTACTCAGAGCGTCAGCTACCACATTATCTTTGCCTGGATGGTACTGGATCTCAACATCATAATCAGCAACATACTCTAACCATCTTCGTTGGCGCAGATTCAACTCCTTTTGAGTGAAAACGTACTTTAAACTTTTATGATCGATATAAATCTTGCATATTGCGCCATATAGCAAGTGCCTCCACAACTTTATGACATAAATCACTGCAGCGAACTCCAGAACATGTGTAGGGTAGTTCTTTTCATATACCTTTAGCAGTCTCGACCCATACACAATTACCTTACCTTCCTACATCAGCACACAACCCAGACTAACATGCGATGCGTCTACATACACCACATATTCCAACCCTTCAGTAGGCAGAGACAAAGCTGGAGCAGTGCATAATCTCTTCTTTAGTTCCTAGAAAGCTTCCTCGCACTTATCACTCCAAATGAAAGTTGTGTTTTTCTGCGTCAGTTTAGTCAAAGGCGCAGATAACGTAGAAAACCCATATATAAACCTTCTATAATAGCCAGCCAACCCTAGGAAGCTCCTTATCTCCTTGGGGGTGGTGGGCCTATTCCAATCCATAACATCAGTTACCTTCTTTAGGTCAACTGAAATTCCATCTTTATTTACCACAAGACCCAAAAAAGAAACCTGAGGCAACCAAAACTCACACTTACTTAGCTTGGCATACAACTTATGCTCCCTTAAGGTAGACAAAACTAAACGCAAGTGCTGGGCATGCTCAACAGCACTGCGGGAATACATCAAAATGTCATCTATAAAAACTACCACGAAACGGTCCAGAAAATCCTTGAACACACGGTTCATCATATCCATAAAGGCATAGGGAGCATTGGTCAAATCAAAGGACATTACCAAAAACTCAAAATGCCCATGCCGTGAATGGAAAGCAGTCCGTGGAATATCAGCCTCATGAATCCTCAACTGTTGGTAGCCTGAACGAAAATCGATCTTTGAAAACACAGAGCTACCACGCAACTAATCAAATAGGTCATCAATCCTAGGCAGGGGATATTTATTCTTAATAGTGACTTTATTCACCTCTCTATAATCAATACACTGACTCATTGATCCATCCTTTTTCTTTGCAAACAACATGAGAGAACCCCAAGGCAAAGAACTTGGCCTAATAAAACCATTCAGGAGCAACTCATCCAACTGAGTACGCAACTCCTCCAACTCACGTGGGGCCATCCACTACGGCGCCTTACCAATAGGATGGGTACCCGACTCAAGATCTATGACAAACTCCACGTCCCTCTCAGGCGGAAAACCAGTAAGATTAGCTGGAAAAACATCCGAAAACTCACGCACTACCGGAATCTCCTCTACACGCGGCAAGCTAACAACAATTTCCAAAACTGAAATCAAACAAGCAAAACTCCCGAAATTTACCAGCTTCCGAGCACGTACTATAGAAATAATCTGAGAAACTTATTGCAAAAAATCATAAACACTCACGGGTTGACCGTTGTCCATCTTGAAGTCCAAGCGCTTAACCTTGCACTGGATAACCGCATCATATTTGGACAACCAGTCCATGCCCAAGATCACTTTAAAATCTTCCAGATCTATCATCTTTAAATCAACAACTGCTAGAAAATTGTCTAACAAAATCGGACAACTCTGGATACTCTGGTCCGACAGCACCGAATCACCGGAAGGAAACTTAACTTGAAACGCATCGCCAACTTGATCGAGAGTCAAACGATAACGCTCAACAAAGGCCCTAGCCACAAACGAGTGGGTAGCACTGAAATCAAAGAGAACACGTGCCCAATGGTTCTTTACTTTAAATTTCACTATAAAAACGCTTACATAACTAATCGAACTACATCAAAACTACAACTACAAGCTAAACAGAAACAAAACCAGGTTAGAAACTAACCTGAAATCACTTGGTTAGAAGTTTGGGCCTCCTCCAGAGAAAACACGTTCAACTTTCCCTTCCCTTTGTCTACAGGCTGTGGCGGTGGCAAGACCCGAAGCGGAACTGGCTGCAGCGCAGGCTGAGAACGTGGGCACTTTGACTTGATGTGACCTTTCTGTCCGCACTGAAAGCAAATTCTAACCTTATCCCAATAGTGGGCAGCATCATGCCCCTTCTGTTTGCACGATGTACAAACCAAATCACCTTTAGTAGCACCCTAGATCACATAGACCTGCTCTTGTTTCTGAGCTCCTATCCTCTTGAAACATTTCTCGAACGGGTGGCCTGACCGACCACAGAAACTACATATTTCTTTGCTCCTCTTCCTCAAGGCAGCACCAGATTCTTGGGAACTCTTACTCTCACTAGTATTCCTCTTATCCTTTCTCATTTGTTGTCCTCGGTTCTTGGCATTATCAATTGCCTCAACCCTAAGAACTGCTTCGACTGCTTCAACATAACTCTCTGATCTATAAGCACTTGCCAACTGCTGGATGTCACTCTTCATACCACCCAGAAAATGCTTGACTCTACTGTCTTCAGAAACTACTAAATCCGGGGTGAACTGGCTCAGCTTGCTAAACTCCACCTCATACTCACTCATTGTGAGCCGCCTCTACTTTAAGTACAAGAAATCATTTAACAAACGGTCTCGCTCGACCGACGGCATAAACTTCTTCAGCAAAAGCTCCTTGAAGACTTCCCAGGAACATCCATCCTTCAAGTTTTCCTTCTCCCTTAGCCACCAACTCTTTGCCAAACCTTTGAGCTGGTAGACAACGACCATTACTCTCTAGTCCGCTGAAACTCCGAAGTAAGAGAACATCTCCTTGATGGATATAATACAGTCATCCAAAGACAATGAAGTCTGCCCTACCATCATTGGTAGGGGGTCCTAATTGCTGGAAGTGCGAAATGAAGTTCATCTCTGGTGGCAACACAACTAGGGGCACCAGAGGAGCAGGAGGAACTGGAACACCTTGAACCATGGCCGGGTCCTGAACACTAAGCAGCCGTCCTGCAATGACAGTCAATAAGGTTTGGATCTGTGACTGAATCTACAACATTTGCCTAGACAAAGCTCCGTTGCTCTGTCGTAATCCTTCAATCACGGCGTCGTTCTGAGCACCAGACGACTCGCTCTGACTGGGGAGTCGACCTCATCATAGGACGTCTCGACATGCAAATAATTTCAACAAGGAACTAGTCAAAACCTAGCTTAACCGCTAGAACCAAACAACCTAGTACAGACGAAACATACATAAATACTTGCTTTTGCTGCTAACTTGCTCTGGGAACTTTATAAATGATGAAATACTCAAACCTAGGATGATATACCATCATCCTAATAATTCTTGTGCATAGTCCATGAATGCATGAATTTGTATTTTTTTGACTCAAAATAATATGTGTACATATGTCATCATATAAATCTTTAGCTTGACACGTGTGTAAATGCTATGTTATGTTATGCATGATGTGCTATGCATTCTAAAAAGGCTTTAATGCATGTTATGAGATGCGTACATATGAAATATTATGCATCCCATACTTCATAATATCGCATGTAACGAAAAAGTAAAACGTGTTAATGGGCACCCATGTGATTATGGTTATGTATCTCATACAACATAACCGTCACATGTTGCCACCTATGGTGGATCCATATACAAACACATATTATGTATCTCATAATACATAATATGTCTCGTATACTTCTTATCATGCTATGAGTGTAGTGTTCATGCTTCGGCCAAGATGTACTGATGACACATCGGTATATGTGTATGAAATGACACTATACAACTAACACTAACAGAAGAAGGTTGCTAGACCAATTGTCAAAACATCTCCCTCTGATACCAACTGTCACAACCCGCATTTTCTCAACATTTAAGTTATATCGAAGTAAGAGAAAATACGCGTCGTGATACCACACTGTGTAGGGGATAACTGCAGGCGCTCAGACAAAAACCAAAACTCTACAGTTTATATGAAATCCATAAGTTATTAACTAAAAATCAGTATAAATTGAATGGTCGTATCCCTCGGCACAGTGGATCAACTAGTCCACGAGTAAAAATATAGTTATACGTTGCAGAAAAAACTTTGGTTATGTTGATTAACACCCTACACGAGTATAAACTTCCCCAAAAGACAACTCATGACATGCAAGACCCTAGATTTATTATAAGTATAGAAATAGTCTTTACGTTAGCTAGAAAATAGTATTTTAATTTTGAAAATATGAGATGTATGAAGTACAAGTAGTAATGCTTTTATAGGTGAAAATACCTAACATGCAACCTAGCATAAGACATTCCCAGAGAGCAAAAAAACAACCACAAAAGGCAAAACTACCAGCGTTATAAAGTATTCAGCAATTCAAAAGAAAACTACCACTGAACGTCAACAAACTGACACAAACCCACTGGTGAGTATAAATGTCTGTACTAACAAGAAAACAACAAAGAACTACTTCTCAAGGTAGAGAAAACCTCAGCAACACTGCAATCCACTAGCAAACTCTAAACCTAGCCGCTCAGCCGGCTATAGCTCAGAACCTGTGGCATTCAAAGAAAGAACACCTCAACAAGAAAAAACACAAGTGAAAAACAAAACTGTCAGTAAACAAGGGAGTAGCAACATTACTAATCCCAAACCTGAATAACTGTCAAAAGAAAGCACAACAAACTAACTAGAAATTTATAACGAATAGTTAACTTATAAAGTTAAAAGGTAATGAAATTTGCACCAAGTGCGAACGGAGATATACTACGGAAAAAATCTGCGAGGAAAGGCAGAAACCGCATACGATTAATCTATAGGAAACAAAAACGGGGCAAAGGCTCAATAAACACGTGAATCATTAACACCGTAACGCAACCGGATCTGAGTCAGGACCAAACCGGTCAAACCCGAGCTAACAGACCCAAACATCTCAAAAATGGGACTGCGGTGGTGGCCATCTGATCTAACACAACCCAACAGCCCAAAAATGAGACCCAAACATGTCCGGGTGTAATGATTCACGAAACTAAGCCAACCAAACCAACCTCATATATCCAAATACCCATAAACCCAAACTCAACAAATTCTGCAGAAAATCGACGAGTATAGCTTGGCAAGACTAAGCCTTAGTAATACACGCCAAATCGATGAAATGATACAAAGCTAAGGAAAAAAAGCATCGAGTACACTCGACCCCGCGTCGAGTGCAGTCAACGCACTCGACTCCACAACTCAACACACTCAATGCTTAAACACAGCAGCAAGAATCAGACGATGACGTTGAGTGAGTTCAGCTCACTCAACGCTTAAACAGTTAGCTGCCAAAAACAGATGACGACGTTGAGTGAGTTCGACTCACTTAACGTTGTCGATGTTATAACACTTAGATTTGCAGAGACAAAGCGATGGCGTTGAGTGAGCTCAACGCTGTCGACGCTTTATACATAACTTGCCGAAAAAAGAGTGACTGCGTTGAGTGAGTTCAGCTCACTCAACGCTGTCAACGCTTTTACACTTAGACTCCAAAATTTCCTGATGGCGTCGAGTGTATACAACACACTCCACGCCACGTTGAGTGTAGGTAGCACACTCAACGCCTTTTCACTTAGCGTCAAATTCTGATGGCGTTGAGTGTATGCAGCACACTCAACGTCGTGTTAAGTGCACTTAACGCACTCAACGCTTTTACACTTAGCGCCGAAGACCTATCAACAAGGCGTTGAATGTAATCAACACACTCAATGCCGCGTTGAGTGCACTCAACGCACTCAATGCTTTTGGACTTGGCTTGAAATTGGATTCAGTGCTAAGGCTACACTCAACGCCTAAGGGCTATACTCAACGCCTAGGGCTATACTTAATGAATCTTGCTTCGTTCGACGAATTGGCTCACCTCGACGAACTCCGTTCGACGATTTGCGATTTATTCGTTGAACTCCGTTCGACGATTTTCCTCTATTCGTCGAACTCCGTTGGACGAATTAGTTTTAATTCGACGAACGCTGACCACACAAAAATGACAACTACTCCAAGAAACTAATACATTGAATGATATGATTGTTGAACTTGCCCGGAAAATAATACCATAAAGCTGACCGGCAAAGGCCGGATCTAACCCTATTCCAAAAAACTACTACAAAAGGAAGAACAGTAAGGAATATATACATGAAAAGACAAGCTTGGCAAGGGGAAGAAGTCACCACTTGCCTCAAATCGCCAATTCAACAACGTAAATGCTCTTGAAACTTCCTGAGCAACACTTCCTGAAACTTTTGAGCACAAAAGAGGGTCAAAACCGCCTACCTAGACCTCTAAAAATCCAAGAAACTGGAAAAGCTTACCGTAGAAACATAGATCTAGGCGAGATCAACCCGGATCCACTCTCCAAAGAAGAAATCGAGCATCAAAACTCCAGAAATCGGCGGCCGAAGGATTTGGAAAGTCCGCCGCTCTCGTTCTTCCGCAACTAGCCGACGATTTCACGAGGGAGACAAATGAATAGGGTTTGAAGCGATGAGTTCTATATATACTGCTTTTATCCGATTATTTTATTATAGGATAACATAATTAATTAAATAAAACATCAAAACGACCTGAAAACCAAACTTACCCGAAATTTTATGAAAATCGCACCGTAACTAAATACCGATGCTACGAACTCAACAGCGCAGTCGAAATTAAGATTCGATGACCAAACTCGGGTATACACCTCTCGAAGCCAAAACACAAGCATTCCCAAAGACGCTCCACCGAGTCACCAAAACAGACCCGACTCGCTGGGAAATATTGCAAACAGGCTAAACCCAGCCACACACACAAAAAACCTAAGAGCTAAAACCACGCTCTAACAAAGGCAAATGCCTAAAACGCGTCAACGTAACACCCTGATGTCATAAACACGCCAGATAATGAATTAAACCAAATATCAAAAAATCGGGGGCGTTACAAACCCTCCCATCCCCGGACGTCCAGAGGGCGCGACGACGGTCCGCCCTTTGTGCCAAGGGGGTCTGATGCTCCTTTTATAGGCTACAGCGGATGATTACGGTAGTTATGCGGCTATCCACACACCGTAACCACCCATATTAATATTTTCGCGTAGTTTGAATGCGCATATTAGGATATCAATTTCACTATTTTGAGACCATTTAAAAAAATCATTAAGTTATTAATTAAATCCCCTCCCCCCACTAACCTGGTGGTTAGTGGGTGGTTACATGCGAATCGGACGGCGAGGAATGACTCCGAACGATCGGACGACGAATTTGTAGTCGAACTTGCCGGCAAGGGGAGGACCGCCGACGGCGGTGATGCGGCCGCCCCCATCAGCCGCGTGCCGATGGAGAGAGCGGCCCGGGAGGCCGCTCCCTTAGCCACAAACGGCGGCCCAGGGAGGGAGCGGCCCGGGAGGCCGCTTCCCGGGCCGCGGCCGCCGGCCGAAGGAAGGGGCATCCCGGGTGGACACTCTCTCGGCTGCGGCCGATGCCCGAGGGAGGGTGCGGCCCGGGTGGCTGAGGGAGGGAGCAGCCCGGGCGGCCGCCTCCTCGGCCGCGACCAGTGTCCGGGGGAGGGAGCGGCCCGGGCGGCCGCTTCCTTTGCCGCGGCCGGGCGGTGAGAGAGGGAGGGCGTCCGGCGTCCGGGAAGGAGGCCGGCCGCCCGCCGCCGGCAAGGTGGGGCTCGCGGCGGTTTGCCCACTACGCGTCATGGGATCGGCGCGCGGGGGATCGGGCGTGGTGATCGCGCGTGTGGTCAATCTCACGATCCCACTACTTTTGAGGTGGATATCATGGGCGTGTGGTTATGTGAACATCTAATCTTATAAAATGGGTCTCATCCCCAGCCAACAATAATATTTCCAAGCATGTTCTTCTTGTGCTATTTATAAAATATGCATGATGTGGGCATCCACAATTTCTAAGGATTTTCAGTTGCGGATAGTCGGAATTCTCACATCTCCACAAATTTAGTAGGGGTCATGGAGGTTAAGTGTGGTTAACAAAAATAAATCCAACTAATTCCATGATGGGATCAACCCTGAACCGCCGCGCTTGGCCGAACAGTTGCCGACCCTCCTGCTGCTCGGCCCCGTGGTCGTGAGCCCTCGCGGCCGACCTCCCTTTTGGACGGCGCCGTCGGCACCACCGCGAGCCCCCCGTCTCCCCCCGCCCCATGGCCGGTCGGCACTGCCGAACAGCCCTCGAGCTACACCGCGGTCCTCGGCTGCGTGCCTTCCCGCGGCTGGCCACTCTTCAGACCATTGTCGCGCCACGCGGTCGTGAGTCGCCGCAATTGGCCGCCCGTCCGGGCGCCACGGTCGATCGCTCAGACGGTTGTCGCGGCCTCTCCCCCAGCTTGCCCCTCGGCTTCCGGCGCCTCACCACCCGAAACCCCCTTGAGGGGACGACCACCCAGCCGTCCGTCCACCAGCTTGTCAGACCCTCGCCGCTGCTGACAAGTTCTCATCCGACTGATCCCTTGGCTGCCGCCTATTCTCCTTTGTCAAATCATCGTGCAACCGCCCCGACGTATCCATTCGTCGTGGGGCTGCACATAACCAAACCCCATGATGAGTGTGCATGTTGTAAATTTCATAAAAATGTGCATCGTAAAATATGCATAAATGGCATGTGTATTTCAAAAATACACATAATGGCATGAATATATCAAATAATATGGTTATGATGTGCGCTTATCCATATTCATGACCTGTGCGTATATCACATACGTTGATTATGATTTGTGAATAACCATAAAACTGCCTATCATATGCTCATAAATTGCTTACGGTGTGCGAATAATCACATAATCAATGTAACCAACTCTTATTTACAAAAACACATTCACAAAAACTATAAATAAGGTCCACGGCTCTCCTTCCATTCCATCTTTTCCTTCTCTCAATTTGTCTCCTTTGCACAAGAGAGCTCATTCAAAGATCTCTTTGCGACTTCAAAGAATCCTTCAAATATCCTTCAAAGATCTTCGATCTCTTTCGAGCGCCCATGCGCACGATCCATTGTGCCCCCGATCCATCATGCGCATATTCCACCATGCGCATGTTCAACCCTACGCACACTTTGCCATGCGCCTAGCACACTGCGCACCGCTTTCTGCAATATGCACGTCATTCTAGGCTCCTCCATACGCAACAAGAGACAAGCAACACACTCCAGTACGTCCAGAGCACTCCGCTCCAGCTTCCGAACGCCGACAGAAGATTTCAGAGCTCCTAGAGCGTAGTGCTCCCTTATGTACAAGAAAAAAATACTTAGCTCCGTGTGCGGTGACCTATCATCCACAGAGCCTCTCTCCTTCTCTCACAGCAACTGTAACGAGAGACGACCTGTTGCACTCGCATTCTCTATGAAGCTTTGTAACAACACCAAGATAGTGAAAGTTTGGTTGGCACGCCGTCCCGTTCACATGTTTTTCTTACTCATTTATGAGGTTTTTCACGTTTTAAAAAGACCATTTATCAATTGTCTCACTTACTTTGACTGTTTGCACGTTCAGCCATTCCCGAGCTAATTAAGACGATCCAACTTAAACCTATTTACCGTAGCCTTAGAGCTACACTTCAACCATGCGCAAAAAAAATTAATTAATAACTGAGTGGACGATTCCTCACAATTATTTAGTAATCTGTTGCACGTGGCAGTTTCTTTGTGGAAGTTGTAAAAGATCTTGAGGCATCCCAAGTCAGGTAGAAAAGTACATGCAGCAACAAGCAAATTCGGCATCAAAAAACCTGAGAAATATGGTTCAATCAGGGCCGCATCCCAACAGTGGGGTACGTGGCCGAGCACCATAATTTCTACTTGACCACCGCCAGAAAATTGGCCACATACATTTATGAGAGCGCATGACATTAAGTGCATGTATTATGAAACAAAAAAGAAGACTATATATAAACACTAAGTATCTTCGCACATGCTACACACATACTCGATATTTTCGAGCGGCCGCGTCAGACAGGCTTCGTCCGCCTGCGTACGGGCGAAACTTGATGTCTCGCGAAATATGCACTAGCATATATGAAATAAAAACCATAGTACAACGGGGAATAAAAGAGAATCAAAAGCAACAACAATAAAAAAAAGCTGATAGGGGCAGCTCACACCCCATCCAAGACGCGTCTATCTTCAGCAACCAAGGTCTGAAAGCCTGCATCCGCGCCACACACGGCCACCCAGAGGAAATTTTAGCTTTACATCAATCTTGAATCATCATATCCCAATGATAAATTAATGGTGAAAATTAGGCTCTGTTTGGGATTTCGGCGGGACGCCAATCTGGCAAGGCTGAAATAACGAAAGGTTGTTTTGTGACTGGCAACCCGAGCACCATTCGACCGTTGCGGATGGTCGTTTCATCTCTCCTTCCCGGTGTGCCATCGGGCAGGGTTCCCAAACAAAGCTTTAGTTTTTAGAAAAACTCATATGCCTATTATTGTAGGCAGTCATTAGACATGCCAGCTGTCTCCTCAATGAATATTATTATTAGACATTTCATCAATATTTGCTAGTAGTTATCATTAAACTCATCAACTTTATTAAAATTTATCTGACATACACGATAATATATGCACCAGCATATGGATTTTTTTAACAAAAACCAAACAGTAGTTGACAACTAATTTTCACATTAATTAATTGATAGTGTGTTTATTTTAAGTTGCATTATTTTAATTGATTTGAAGCCTCGTGTCTGTCGTGGTTCGAGTAGTGTTGCGGTTGACCGTAAGAGCGATGCCCCATACCCGTCACCCGTGTGTGCGCTTGTAGCTGTGGCGGACTGAGGTTTGGAGATCGCGAGATCGGCAATGGTCCTTGCCCTTGATCTCTGGTCATGCGGTGGGTGATAGCCGCGTTCATGGTGGCAGACTGTCCTTGCAGTTGACGATCTGGCTTCATGTCCGTCGAGCTTGCGCAATATGACTGGCGGGTTTCTGGACTTGGTCACACACTGTGACAAGTCCAGGGTATTCGCAGAGTCCGCTGGTTGACCGGGCAATCTGTGCCTGTTGGTCGTGGACTCGTGTGGCGGGCTGGTGCGGTGTTCGCGAGCTGTGCGGGCTGGTGTCGTGTCCGCGTGTAGCGTGCAGACTGATACAGTGAGTGGGATGTTGCTGTGTCCGCGTGTTGTGCAGCGTGCGGACTGGTGTGGTGTACGCCAGGTTGCGGACTGGCTTCCTGACTTGTGCTTGGTGGATTGGCTGATGTCCGACCTTGTCCTTGCGGACTTGGCAGACTACGTTGTGCTAGCTGCGAGCTAGGGTGATGATTCTATCCACTAGGGCGGTGACCACACTCCTCACCCCGCGTATAAATAAGACCTCCTGTCACTTCAATGGTAACTGAATGAACAATAAGTTGTGCACAGATTTATTGCTACGACCTCGGTTTTCTAGTCCGCGCGGATTGTGAAGGATTAACTGGTTGCTGTTTGTAGGTTGTACGGCTAGCACTGTGAAGCCAAGAGTCTGGTTCTGATCATGGTCAGGAAGCAGTGGAGCTTGTGGTTTACAATCGGTGGGTTACAGCAGGTCGCACTTGGCGGCCAACCAGTCTTCTCTCCAGTAATTGAAGTATAAGTTCAATAACTAGTTCGTCGGCCTCGGCGAACTTGGCGGTCTGTTCTTTTAGTTCGGCGGCAGCTTGCAGAGCAGTCGTCTCAGTAGAATAACAGGTAGTCCGCAGACTGCGTGGACTCCGTAGATTAGTGGTAGTAGCAGCGGCTTGGCAGTCTCAGCGGACTTGGTGGTCTCGGCAGTCTCTGATGCAGTCCGCCAGGTTCTTCATCTTGAGGAAGAACTTTGAGATGGAAAGATCACCTTGAGTTGCCTTAAGCCAACTCATTCTCCAAGAACTGTAGCCTTGCTACATTCTTCCTGTTGAACAAACCATCAATGATTGTCCATATCTCAGCAGCAGACTCACATCCTAATATGTGATCAAAGAGCTCCGGTGATACAATCCATTTGAGAGCAAACTCTACCTTTGCATTAGCCTTCCTCCAAACTCTCACCTGCTCAGCAGAACCAGTAGCAGCAGTTACTTCTTACTTGTCGTCACCACCGATGACCTCCCACAACTCCTCGCCCAAAAATAGCTCTTCATACAAGACTTCCACTTCTTAAAGTTAGTCACTGTAAGAAGTTTAATGCCAAGACCCCTTGCATAAGCTCCTTCCATTGCACCAACCACCGATCACAAAGCTTCCAGAAGCACGGAGCACAATTGAGGTTGATCACTGCTCACTGCTCAAGCCACTGTTCCCTCTGATATCATGTTGAAATTTATCACAAGCTGATCAATTGATAGTTCTGGTATCAAGAAAACACTTCCAGAGTTATCAAGTTGACCACTTGATCAAGCAAAAAGCGAGAACTAGGCGCATGAATACTCCAACCATAAACTGAGCTATGCAATCAGAAACAATAGAGAGCAACCACAGATCTTGTATTATCAACTATTAATTTTACAAGGCAAGGTATACATGGCGAGACATGATTTCGCCACTTAAAAAGGAGAAGCATACAAGCAAAATAAGAAACTTCAAGCTGCTGAAATATCAGCATTGGATCCTGATGAGCCCATCTCTGAAGCTAAGTTGAAGATGCGCATAGTTCGCGGGTTGCGGAAGAAGTATGTGACTTTTGTGAATTCCGTGCAAGGGCGGTCAACTCAACCTTTTTTGTTGGAGCTGGAAAATCTACTAGCGTCACAGGAGAGCTTGGCTTGGCAGATGGTCGGGGTGACTATCTCTGAATGAGGTAGTGAAACTCTCTTCACTGATAAGAAGAAGAAGAAGAGTTGGAAGAAGAAGAAGAAGCCCACTGTTGAGGATGGGCCTTCAACCTCTTATCAGCAAGAAAGGATCTGTGCTCCTAAGAAGAACTGGAAGAAGGAGTTGAAGTGCTACAGGTACAATCAGCCAGAACACTTCAAGTGTGACTGTAAGGTCAAGCTGCAACCTGGGCATGTTGCAGACAAGGAGGGAGCTGGTTATAGTGCTGAGGAAGCCGGGAAGGGAGGAGCCTTCTTGACAAGCACATGTGTTCGTGCTCTTTCCACCATTGACTACCAAGATGACTGGATAGTAGACTCGGGGTGTGGTCATCACCTCACTGGAGACGAGTCGAAGTTCTCATCTCTGCAACCGTTCTCAAGTAATGAAGCTATAATTACAGCTGATGATTTTGTTCATTCTGTAGAGAAGGAGGGTGTTGTTTCTTTGGATAGTGCTCAGGGTCCACTTACATTAATGAGTGTGTATCACGTACCTGGCATGAAGAAGAACATCTTCTCGGTGACCAACACAGTCGACGCGGGCTATCATGTTCTATTTGGCCCAATAAAAGTAAGGTTTCTCTACAACGTATCAGCGGTAAAGGCTAATGTTGCTCATATAAGGAGAAGAGTAAGAGACTTGTCTATCTTATCAATAAGCTCTTATGTTATTCGGATGAGAACTAATGATAGCGCGACTATCTGGCATGAAAGACTAGGGCTCGTAGGGATGGACAAGCTGAAAGCTATGCCAATGAGGAGCCTTGTGAAAGGCTTACCGAAGCTGTCGTCCTATGAAGATGGCCACGTTTGCGCGGGGTGTCAGTACGGTAAGGCTCATCCCCTTCCGTTTGATAAGTCACAAACGAGGAGCAAGTCACCATTGGAGTGCATCCATGGCGATTTGATGGGGCCAACAGTTACCGCTAGTCTTGGAGGCAGCAGATACATGCTGGTGCTGTTTGATGATTACTCAAGATACACTTGGGTGTATTTTATGAAGGATAAGTCGGCAGCTTTCCAATTATTTGTGGATTTCAAGGAGCTGGTGGAGGGCCGGCTTGGCTTGCGGATTAAGAAGTTCAGATCAGACAACGTTGGTGAGTTTGTTTCATCTGAGTTTTCTAACTTCTGCAAGAAACACGAGTTCTAGAGAGATCTTACTTGTGCTCATACTCCACAACAAAATGGAGTAGCGGAGAGGAAGATCTGTCACTTGACGAAAACTTGCAAGTGCTGGCTTCATGCAAAGGGCATTCCCAGGTCAATTTCGGTGGAAGGAATGGCCTGCGCAACCTATGTCATCAATCGTATGCCTCTAAGTCTGATCAACACGAAGTCTCCCATGGAAATGATGTTCAAGGAGAAGCCGTGCGTGGAATATCTTCGGGTGTTTGGATCAACCTGCTATGTTCACATCCCAAATGCTTAGAGGACCAAGCTTGATGAGAAGGCGAGGAAGCTTGTCTTTGTGGACTATGATTAGCGGAAGAAGGGATGGAAGTGCATGGATCCTGCTATAAGCAAGTTCTTTATTTCAAGAGACGTTGTCTTTGATGAGATGACGTCATATGGAGGTGGCACTGTTAAGCTACAAGAGAGCAGGGTTGATGAAGGGCATAAGGAAGCTACATAAGATCTTCAGGTAGAGTGGCCTATGTCACCAGGAGATCCAGGTGTTTCAAGCTCTAGGGCAGAAGCTTCTGGTTAGGGAAGTAGGGGGAGCGATGCTCCAAGTGTGTCTGGGAACGGAGTTGGTTCTGAAGAAGCAGCGGAGGTGGTGAGCAAGGAGAAGCCTCTTCGGAGATCAAAGTGGACAATCAAGCCACCAGCTGGAAACACAGTTAGCTTCGTTTCTTGTTTCTTCGCAGGCCCCCTTGATGAGTGGGTGCCTTCAAAGTTTGAAGAAGTCACTGGAGTTAAGGAGTGAGACGATGTCATGGATGAGGAGATGACTGCCCTCAAGAAGAATGAAACTTGGGACTTGGTGCACAAGGTTGATGACGTTACTCCTGTAACTTGCAAGTGGGCCTACAAGCTAAAGAAGAAGGTGGATGGAAGCATCGAGCGGTACAATGCTCGCCTTGTAGCTCGAGGGTTTTCACAATAGTACGACGAGGACTAGAGGAGACGTTCAGTCCTGTGGCGAAGATGACTTATGTACGAGTGGTGATAGCTTTGGCAGCTTGCCAGGGCTAGAAGATCTGGTAGCTGGACGTAAAGAACGTCTTTCTTTACAGGGAGATCAACAAGGAAATCTTCATGGATCAGCCGCTCAGTTACATATATGAAGAAAATCCGGACTACGTCTGCAAGCTCCGGAAAGCCCTTTATGGTTTGAAGCGGGCTCCTCGAGCCTGGTATGAGAAGATTGCAAAATACCTTCAGTTCTGCGGTTATCTGGCTTAAAACTCAGACTCGAGCTTGTTCGTCAAGAAGGTGGAGCTTCTAGTCCTGGTGCTGTTGTACGTAGATGACATGATCATCACGGGGAACTCTAGGGAGGAAGTAACTAGACTCGGAGCAGAGCTAGCTATCGGGTTTGAGATGAAGAATCTGGATGAACTCCACCATTTCCTTGGACTTGAGGTAGATAGGAAGGAGAGCGGCATACTCGTGTCCCACAAGGGCTGTGCGGAACGGATCGTTCAGCAATTTGGCATGCAAGAGGGGAAGAGTAGCTCTACTCTATTTGATTCAGGCATCAAACTTCGGCGGGATGAGGGGAGGATTCTTCTGGATCCTTTGGTGTTTTGGGCTCTTTTTAGGAGTCTTATTTACCTGACGATTACAAGGCCTGACATTGCTTATGTGGTTAACCTAGTAAGTCGGTATATGGCGGAACCCGGGAAACATCATCTGATGGCGGCTAGGAACATCCTGAAGTACGTGAAGGCCACTTCTAATATGGGTCTCCTTTATAAGAAAGGCACGGAGTTTACTCTTCATGGATACTCGGATGCTGATTATAAGGGAGATTCAGATAACCGGAAGTCCACATCCGGTTATGTCTTCACTTGTGGATCAGATAGTATCTCTTGGTGCAGCAAAAAACAAGAATTAGTGTTTGTTTCTACTACAGAAGTAGAATACAAGGATGTCTATGAAGAAGTGCACGGTCCTACTCTGTTGTACGGTGACAATGAAAGTATCATGAAGCTGATGAATAATCCAGTTTGTCACGCACGGACCAAACACATAGAGATTGAGCACCATTTAATTCAGGAGAAGGTTTTGGAGGGATCTCTTATGGTGGAGCACGTGCGGAGTGAGGACAACATCGCGAACATCTTCACGAATCTGTTACCGAAGGTGCTATTTACACGGTTACGTGGACTGCTGGGCTTGATCACCACTTTTCAATTCAAGGGGGAGTGTCGAAAATTGTGAAGTGAAAGTGGTTGATCGAGCAAACCGCGCGGCCTGGGCAGACTGATGTTGCGTCCTGGGTGAATTTGTGGCGTGGCCTGGGCGGCCTGTCTTTTATGACCTGGTGGCGGTGTTCAGTCAGCTTGGCTTGTGATTCTGCTGTTGGCCTGTTCTTGAAGTAACCGGGAGGACTGGTAGTGAATCCACGGGAATGTAGCGGACTCAGTTCGAGTCTGCGGAGACCGTTGTGGCGGATTGGGGTTTAGAGATCGCGAGATCGACAATGGTCCTTGCCCTTGATCTCTGGTGATGCGGTGGGTGATAGTCGTGTTCATGATGGCGGACTGTCCTTGGAGATAACGATCTGGCTTCGTGTCCGCCGAGCTCGCGCCATATGACTGGGGGGTTGCTGGACTTGGTCACACACTGTGACAAGTCCAGGGTGTTTGCAGAGTCCGCAAAGTCCGCTGGTTGACCGAGCAATCTGTGTTTGTTGGTCGTGGACTCGTGTGGTGGGCTGGTGCGGTGTTCGCGAGCTGTGTGGGCTGGTGCCGTATCCGAGTGTAGCGTGCGGACTGATGTAGTGAGTGGGATGTTGTTGTGTCTGCATGATGTGCAACGTGCGGACTGGTGCGGTGTCCGCCAGGTTACGGACTGGCTTCCTGACATGTGCTTGGTGGATTGGCTGATGTCCGGCCTTGTCCTTGCGTACTTGGCGGACTGCGTTGTGCTAGCTACGAGCTGGGGTGATGATTCTATCCACTAGGGCGGTGACCACACTCCACACCCCGCCTATAAATAGGACCCCCCGTCACTTCAACAGTAACTGAATGAACAGTAAGTTGAGCGCGGATTAATTGCTACGTCCACGGTTTTCTAGTCCGCACGGATTGTGAAGGATTAACTGGTTGCTGTTTGCAGGTTGTGCGGCTAGCACTGTGACGCTAGAAGTCTGGTTCTGATCGCGGTCAGGAAGCAGTTGAGCTTGTGGTTTACAATCGGTGGGTTGCAGCAGACCATGTCGCACTTGGCGGCCAACCAGTCTTCTCTCCAGTAATTGAAGTTCAAGTTCAATAACCAGTTCGTCGACCTCGGCGGACTTGACGGTCTGTTCTTTCAGTTCGGCGGCGGCTTGCAGAGCAGTCGTCTCAGCAGAATAATGGGTAGTCCGAAGACTGCGCGGACTCCGTAGATCAGTGGTAGCAGCAACGGCTTGGCGGTCTCAGCGGATTTGGTGGTCTCGGCGGTCTCTGAGGCAGTCCGCCCTGCTTGAAGTTTCGTGTTTTGCTTGTATGCTTATCTTCCGTACTTGGCGAAATCAGGTCTCGTCATGTATACATTGCCTTGTAAAGTTGATAGTTGATAATACAATATCTGTTGTTGCTCTCTGTTGTTTCTGATTGCATACCTCAGTTTATGGTTGGGCTGTTCCTGCGCCTAGTTCTCGCTTTTCACTTGATCAAGTGGTCAGCTTGATAGCTCTGGAAGTGTTTGCTTGATACCATAATTATCAGCTGATCAGCTTGTGAGAAATTTCAACAGCCTCGTGCCTGTCGTGGCTCGAGTAGTGTTGCAGTTGACCGTAAGAGCGATGCCCCGTATCCGTCGCTCGTGTATGCGCTAGTAGCTCATGGTTAGGTCCCCTACCGGCGGTGGACCTGCCGGTGCGCCGGCGGACTACCCTCGGTGGGTTCGTCGGGGTCCGGCAAGTCCACCGGTGTGCTTCGGGTAGGCCAACGCCGGCGGCCTCAATCATGAGGCGTTAAATTTTTTTTCTTCCAAAATAAGCTTTTGTGGCTGCTGATGAATCAAACGGCTAGAATCATTCAGATGGAGAAGATCCCCGTGGCAAATAAAGCGGTGAAGGGAAAAATCTTCAGAAAGCAGAAGAAAGCTTGCCAATATGGCTGGATTAGGATACAGCACTACTACCCTCACTCTATTATTATTATTATTATTTTATATAAAGTAAATCACATTTCTTTGATTATTATATAATTGTCATTGCAACCTTTCTGAAGCAATATATGTAAGATTCTATGATTAACTTAGTTGTCGTTGCAAATTGGGTATCAAAGATGGTAGGTTAGATACTTGTCCACTACTATACATTGAAGTTTACCTTGACCAGGGACTATCAATTTAAAAATTAATTGATTAAAATCTTAGTAGGTGAGGTGGGTGCCGCACGGGCGACTTTAGTTTGGATGACGTCGTATAATCGGCCACCTACGTGTACTCCGGCCGCTTGCCGAGAACTCCCGTAGAAAGAGAATTCGACGAATAATTATTCAAGAACTTTTGGGAGATGAAGGAGAGAGGAGATAAATCATTAGAGTTAGGGTCGAGAAAAGTAAATTTTTGTGATTGGGGATGCCATTAACCAATTAAAGGGATCTGATCCCCACAGAGGGGACCCTTGAAGAAGTGCTTTATTTAACTAACCAAACACTATAAGCTCTATTTAACTGGTTCCCAATTGAACATGTCAAACCCACTTTTGATACTCTATTAAGCAAAGTTGTTCTTTGTTAAAACTAGGGCTTGGACAACAAAACCCTATCGGGGTGTCGAAAGCTCCAAGCATCGCTGGTCATGGAATCGTTCATCTAAATATCGAGCACTGATGGAGTTTTATGGCTTCCAATATGCATATTTAATTTCTCAAAATAGATGTTGTTCTACAAAAATTTTTCGTCACAATTACATTGACTCTATAAATTATACCATAGGGTTAGACGATGTTATGAAAACGGGTCTCCAGTGCGGATAAAATTCTCCTGTTCAAGTGAAATTTCTAACGGCCAGAATTATAGTTACAAAAAATAATAATAACGCACGAAAAGAAATAAACAAACACCACAAAGGAAGAACACCAAGATTTAAGTGGTTCCCCGAAAAATCAAATGAGTACGTCCACTGTGCAGGCAGAGATCAATTTTATTTCTCAAGATTCTCAAACATATAATACAGCTAAAATGGAGGAGAAAGAATAGACCGAGAAGAACTCGAATCCTCCAAGATCCTGTTGTACGAGATGCGACGAGAATCAAAGCGGCGACGAAAGAAGAGATCCAAACTAGCGGCCGGCAGTAGGAGACTTCAAAGAAGCCGACGACAGAGAGTGACGGAAGCCTGTCGTCACGGCCGACCACCAAAGCGCCGGCGAAGTTCCTGCTTTTCGAAGACCCGCACGGCCAAAAGCTGCACCGAAAGAGAAAGGACCTGCTGCACCACTCATGTTGGTCGGCCACCTCTTGAATTTAAATAGGAGAGAAATCCTAGGGGGGAAAGTAGGGCCGACTGCCACCATTGGAAGGAAGATAATTCCTTTCCTAAAGAGGAATTTCCATGTTGGCAAATCCCCAAAAAGAACAGGGCTGAATATTAGGAGATAAATTGGGAGGGCCGGCTGCCACCATTGGAAGGAAGATAATTCCTCCCCCAAAAAGAAATTTTCAAATTGAATTTCACCCGGAATAGGTAATAACACCTCCCGCGGATTGTCGACGTGGCGCAATCCGGACGATCCATGCGCGTGTGAGGTGTCACGATCCTAACAATCTCCACCTTGACGCCTCACGCAAACGAAACTCCACCTTGACTCCTCTCCAAGGACAAGCTCCACCTGACTGAAATAACTCCAATAGCTAGACGGTCACCTAGATCCAAAAGACAAAGAGACCAGATTGAATGAACTTTGGCCGAGAGTGAATCATATATAAGAAATGAACTCCTTTAATCCTGAGTAGCGCACAAACTGGACTAACGTGGCTGTCTCAGAAACGCTCCACCTTGAAGCTAAATATCAACTGCTCCACCTCCAGCGGTGGTCTCCCATAGCAAAACTGAACCTGTCAAGATTCCTGACATTTGATGTGTGCGCGGGAGAGAAACTGATAAATGCAGACACATCAAGAAAAGAATACAAACAATTGTCCTCGGCATGGAAAGATGGAACCCCTATGAGAACTAATCAGAAAAGGATTGATTAGACACACTCTGAGTGCATGTAGAACGAAGCAGTAATAATGAAAGGGCTAAGGTAATATGGGGACAAAACACATTCGATAATGAATTCTTTGACCAGGAAAGAATAACTCGGAATAAAAGTTATATAAACACAAGCATACGAAATAACATGACTAGGAAAAGAAAAATGATGGTAAGCAAATGGAGGGGGTAACAGAATAAGAAAGGGAAAAAAATGCCGGAAGAAAATGTAGATAAAACAGGAGGAAAAAAGATAGGTGAGGAAAAAGTACTAAAGGAGGTCCTCATTGACATCCTCGATGCATATGGATGCGACAGACTTCCCCTTATCATCACCAAGGGATTTTCCTTTCTCCTTGTTCTGAAGCTTCCAGCAGTCCTTTATTCCGTGACCCTTCTTTTTGCAGTAATTGCAGTAACTGTCTGAACTCTTTTTAAACTTGCCTCCTCTAACTGAACCAGACTAGCCTCGAGAGAATAAAGCCGAACTTTCAGTAGCACCCGAGCCGGAAGACTTCTTTCGGATGTCATCTGAGAGTAAGGCTACTGTGACCTCTTCCATGTCCAAAACGTCCTTGCTATAGGTAAGAGTAGTGACCATGCTCTCGTAGGACTTTGGAAGGGAGTTCAGTAAAATAACTGGCTTGTCCTCTTCCTCCACCATGATATCCATGCTGAGACACTCTGATAACAGTTTGTTAAACTGTTTAGGTGGTCGTGAAGAGAGGAACCCTCCTTCATGCTGAACTTGTACAACTGTTGCTTGAGATAAATATGATTGGGAAGAGATGTAGACATTCTCTAGCTTTGCACAAAGACCAGAGGCAGTCGCCTCTGAAAGAACTCCATATAACACATCATCGTATAAGCAAAGCTGTATGGTGGACATAGCTTTGAGATCCATATCCTCCCACATGCGATCGGTAACCTCAACATCCTTATTGGCCTTCCCCAATAGGACACGGTGTAATCCTTTCTTAATCAGTAGTGCTCGTACCTTGACCTGCCACAGGCCAAAATTGTGCTTTCCGTCGAACTTCGTAACTTCAAACTTCGCACCTGGTGTGGAAGTCGCCATAGAAAACAAACTGAAGAAAATCTGCACGGAGAACGAAGCGACCGAATAAATTCACGGATCAAGATTGGGAAGATAAGGAGCGGACTGATGTCGTCACCTACCGTTGACCCAACTCGAAACGGAACGTCCAAACGGTCGTCGATCGAACCTCCCTCTGATACCACTTGTTATGAAAACGGGTCTCCGAGTGCGGATAAAATTCTCCTGTTCAAGTGAAATTTCTAACGGCCACAATTATGATTACGAAAAATAATAATAACGCACGAAAAGAAATAAACAAACACCACAAAGGAAGAACACCAAGATTTAAGTGGTTCCCCGAAAAATCAAATAGGTACGTCCACTGTGCAGGCAGAGATCAATTTTATTTCTCAAGATTCTCAAACATATAATACAGCTAAAATGGAGGAGAAAGAATAGACCGAGAAGAACTCGAATCCTCCAAGATCCGACTGTACGAGATGCGACGAGAATCAAAGCGGCGACGAAAGAAGAGATCCAAACTAGCGGCCGGCGGTAGGAGACTTCAAAGAAGCCGACGACAGAGAGTGACGGAAGCCTGTCGTCACGGCCGACCACCAAAGCGCCGGCGAAGTTCCGGCTTTTCGAAGACCCGCACGACCAAAAGCTGCACCGAAAGAGAAAGGATCTGCTGCACCACTCATGTTGGCCGGCCACCTCTTGAATTTAAATAAGAGAGAAATCCTAGGGGGGAAAGGAGGGCCGACTGCCACCATTGGAAGGAAGATAATTCTTTCCCGAAAGAGGAATTTCCAGGTTGACAAATCCCCAAAAAGAACAGGGCTGAATATTAGGAGATAAATTTGGAGGGCCAGCTGCCACCATTGGAAGGGAGATAATTCCTTCCCCAAAGAGAAATTTCCAAATTTAATTTCGCCCGGATTAGGTAATAACACCTCCCACGGATTGCCGACGTGGCGCAATCCGGACGATCCATGCGCGTGTGAGGTGTCACGATCCTAACAAGACGACATAGATTGTAAGTGAATCAACCTCTAATTTAATGACTTAATATATATTATAATCTATTTATAAATTTTTAAAATGCATTGTTTATCCAAGTATTTATACGTTATTCCTAAATTAAAAATAATTATTAAAATTCATGAAATCTAAATAAAATCAGGAGAACTCCTAAATATATGATAGTCTGTCAATAAGCATGTTAATGATTTTTTTGATGGGCTAACATTAAATCAATTAATTTTATTGAAGTTGATTTGACATGAATAATAATATATGTATCATGCATTATGAGGTTTTTTGTAATCAAAATCGAAAAGTTGTGTATAACTCATTTCTGCATTAATTACTTAATATTGTGTTCATTTTATGCTTCATTATTGAATAATTGATATGAGCCGAGTCTATCGTGATCGGGATACTGCTGTGATTGACCGTATGCGCCGAGTCTAGCGCATTTCAATTGTGTGCGTATATAAGCAATCATGCAAAGAAATGTTAATGCACCTGTAGTAATCATGCATGGCTTGTTGTCAGCCGGAGGAAGCCTAGATGACTTTCTTCTGTTTCACGCTATGTCTCCTCTTTCTCCCTTTTGACTAAATTTGTCTTCAATAATTAATCTAGATAGCATGCAGTTCAAGTATTCAGTAGGCTAAAAATCATTTGTCAAAACAATTTATCAGTTGAATATGATTATATAAGATTATGCTGCGTATGATCACGCACGGAATACTTCACTGTTAGGGGGAGAAAATCGGAAAATTATCCTCCAAATCTACATTTTTTCAAAAAGTCATAAACATAAACGTTTTTTGAATCGACAATCTATATATATATTTTAGGGCACCCTACAACCTGCCAAGAGGCTGGCACTGCCCGCCGTGTGGCCGCACCACCCGCCAGGAGGCGGCCGGGGCCCTCTCGGTGCCTTCTCCAGGATTTTATATTGACTGATATTGTTAAAGAAAACAAGTGTCAATAATGATATTTCATTGAGTTGTAATAAATTGCATTACGAGTAATATGTTTATACAATGTTCACAAATTTGAATTTCAAGGTTTTCTGTGTTTGTGCACGATGAGCTGTAAACAAGAGATATTTAAATTTGAGCACTCAATTAATTATACAAATATCGATGTTGTGCACGGATTCATCACAAACACTGTGTTTCCATGCAAGGAAAATTTAATTGCTTGGGTACAAACAGTTGCCAGAAGAATAGAGTTTGTGGTTACAATCCTAAGGGCTGATAAGATCACTGCACGTGCTAAACCTAGGGTAATGCTAAGTTGTTATAGAAGCGAGTTTTCTCGTGAAAATCAGCGTGGTAAAGTATTATTTGTCAAAAAAAAAATTTAAGTAAAACAAGCTCCAAATGTCGTGGATGATACATAAGTATTGGAAACAGTTGAAATTGTGGTGTGTAATAATTACTTTGCTTCAATGCAATGTTATTTTTAAAAACCACTAAACTTGTATTTTATTTACATATTTATTGCAGGTTAGATTACATGTATGATTAAAAAATGAGAAAACTTTTGTTCGGGCAATGTATCATGTTTTCATTGGGTTGATGTTTTGCATTTTGGATTGCTTATGTTTTAGATGCATGAACTTATGATGCGATTTTATTTTAATTTCATTTTGATGCTCATTAAAAAAAATTATGCTCATTAGAATATTTTTTTAAAAAAATCAAAAAATACTCTATCCTTCAGATTATATTTGAAAACCGATTGTAAATATTGACTGCTAGCCCACTGAAAATAAAACCACCAAGTTCATGCCCGCCAAATATATGTCAAATTTTAAACTTCGCTGCACTCTCCCACCATTTAAATCCAAAAATATCTTCTAAAACAGACGGCGTGGGACAAAAAAATTAAACCAAGTAACATGGTAACATGGTGTGAATAGATGGGTGGGCCCCGCTCTCATATGACTCATATGGATCGGGCGGGCCTTTATAATGACAATAAAAATGTGCCCAAAGAGTTTTGAACCCGCTCCACTCTACGGTCAACAACAAATTGATGAATCGCATATAAAAATAATATATATACGAGTATATATAAATAAATAAACTTAACATATAAATTAATTATTATAAATTAATTGATGAATCGCACGGGCCTCCGGCCCGATGACCACACGCCACAGTACTTGGTCGGCGACAGCGGGCTCTGGCCCCCCCCACCCCCGACGGGCTCCGCCCGCCCCTGGGTCAACGTGCCACTTTTTTATAATTTAAATTTTACCTTTTTAAATTATTTTTAATGTTTTATATTAATTTTAATTTACATTTTTAAAATATTTTATATATTAATATTTTAATTTTCGATTAATATATTTTATATATTAATTTTTTTATTTTTATAATAAAAAAACCGCACTCCCTCGCGGCCTTCCCACCGTCGGCGGCGGCCTGACCGGCAACCCCCAGCAGGCTCGTCGAGAGCAGGCGAACCTGCCGGCGGTGATCCGGTGGCGCTCCGGCGGGGCCACCTGGAGCGCCACCGGATCACCGCCGGCAGGTTCGCCTGCTCCCGGCGAACCTGCTGGGGGTCGCAGGAAGGCTGCCGGCGGTGGGTAAGGCCAAATTTTGGGGGGGGGGGGGGGTGCGGTTTTGCTGTGCGGGTTTTAGGAGAGAGAGAGTTGAGGTTTTTTGGGTGTTTTTTTATATGCAAACCAAATCCGATATTTACAGCCCAAGATCCAACGATTGAGGATTAAAACAGTCAAATCCGACGGCCACCTATTTTCTCCCTATTTTGGAACTCACGCTATTGGCAGACCACTATATATCTTTTTAAGATAGATAATATATATATATATATATATATATATATATATATATCTTTCACTACTATATAAAAAAACTTGCATTTAATGCAACATTCAAAAATGTCAAGTATACGGTCATTTTTAAATTTTAATGACTTGATATATATTACAATCTATTTCAAAAAAAAAAAATATAATGTCTATTCATGTAATTATACTATTCCCAAATTTAGAGTAATGATGAAAATCCATTAAAATTCAAAAACTTTTTAGTAGAGCTTCTACACCTACTATGCTAGGCTATCATTAGACATGTCAGTGATATATTCGAGGAAGGTTGTCATTAGGCATATCAGTGGTCTATTCGAAGAGCAATGTAATTTTTTTAATTAATTTAATTTAATTTTTTTTTATGTTTTCAATTTAATTTTTTTATCAATTAATTTTCTTAATTTATTTTATTAATGTTTTCAATTAAATAAACAGACGGTTGGGGCGGGCGATGCCCGCCGTCGCCCGCCCGGGGGCGGGCGATGTCCGTCGTCGTCTACCAGGTACTGTGGCGCATGGTCATCGGGCCGGAGGCCCGTGCCTGTCACTCGTTTATATCTATATATAAGCTCAAACTTTTTAAGCCTAAAAAAGTTAGAGCTGCTTCTCCCACAATACATGTCGGAATTAGATAAATAATATATGCATTTTATAGTTAAGAATGAGATCTACTACTTTCATGTTGAACATTTTTTCAAAATTTGTACAGTTTAGCATGAATCTGGCTCGAAAGGTTGTTGGCTCGAAATGAATATAATAATAATAAATTTCAAAATTCGATTCAGCAACCTTTCGAGCCAGATATCGGCTAAACCGTACAAATTTTGGAAAAATGTTCAACATGAAAGTTGTAGATCTTGTTCTTGGCTACAAAATGCATATATTGTTTGTCTAATTCCGACATGTATTATGAGAGAATCAGTTCAAAAATTTTTAGGTTTAAAAAAACTTGATCTTATATATACAGACACACACACACACATACAAGTAGTCGTGCACTGGGGACCCCAGTGCGGACAACATTTGTCGTGGGTGCGACATTTGTCGAGGATGCGACATTTGTCGAGGGGCGACATTTGGCTGAGACGGCAACATTGGTCGTGGGTGCGACATTTGTCGAGTGAGCGACATTTGTCGTGAGGGAGACATTTGTCGTGGGGGCAACATTTGTCATAAATATGACATTTGTCATGGAGGCGATATTTGTTGTGGGGGCGACATTTATCGTGGAACGTCATTTATCGTGGGAAGGGGACATTGGTCAGAGACGACGACATTGGTCGGGGGGCGGCGACATTGGTCGTGGTTGATGACATTAGTTGTGGGCGACAACATTGGACGTATGTGATGACATGGGTCGTGGGGGGACATCGGTCGTGGGCGACAATATTGGTCCTGGGGCTACTTTGGTCGTGGACGACGACATTGTTTGTGGGGGCGACATTAGTCATGGGCGGCGACAATGATCGGGGGCGGAGACATTGGTCGGGGGAGGGGACATTGGTCATGGACGACGACATTGTTTGTGGGGGAGACATTAGTCATGGGCGGCGACAATGATCGGGGGCGGAGACATTGGTCGGGGGAGGCGACATTGGTCGGGGGCGGCGACATTGATCGGGGGCGGCGACATTGGTCGGGGGCGGCGACATTGGTCGGGTGCGGCGACATTGGTCGGGGGAGGCGACATTGGTCGGGGGCGGCGACATTGGTCGGGGGCGGCGACATTGGTCGGGGGCGGCGACATTGGACGTGCACGACAACATTACTCTCTGACGACAATGCACTCAATCTCGTGTAAAAAGTGAAGCAGATGCTTATTGCATGTGGGTGCTTGGGTCCAAGCAGTTGTTTTTATTGTTTTTTTTGTGTGATTATGAGATGCTGTTAGTAATGGGTTGAAGCTGCACAATTTAGACAGGGAAATGACATTGAGTCAAAGCAGAAGAAGAGCTATGAAAATAGACATACTTGTTGGACAACTTTAGGATGGTTGTAGCAAATTTGGATCGCATAAAGTCAGGCTACGCCCATGCTCGAAGCTCTCGGGCGGCCTTCGATCGCATAAAGTCAGGCTTCGCCCGCCTCCAAACGGGCTTCGCCCGCCTCCGAACAGGCTTCGCCCGTGCTTGATACTACAGACAACCTTCAGCCGACTCCATGCAATTCACCATCTCTGCTACGCAAACTCCACCCCCCCCCCTGCTGCCCTATAATTGCTTGATTTTGCATACGCGCTCCGTGGGACGCGTGTGACGGTCGTGGCACCGAGATGATGAATTGCGTAGAGACAGGCAAAACAAACTTCTATCCGGCTGAAGGCCGCCCAAAGTATCAAGCACGAGCAAAGCACGTGCGGAGGCGGGCGAATAAGCTCGTATTATTTTAAAATTATTTAGATTTAGATCTTTTTTATTAATTTGTTAGATATTATTTTAAAAAATAAATTTTTATTAATTTGTATATGTCATAATTTTTTTTAATTAACCACCGCCCCACCTGCTCACCGCCGGTGTTGGAACCAAAAACTTGCCCAACGAGAGCTTGGACCCTGGTGTGTAGCTAACACCTATTTCTCCCAAACTCAGACCCTTGACCAGTTGTTGAGAACTAAATAACTGACCCTGGGCTACAACATGGATGTCCTTCCACTAACCCGGAAGATCTCAGAGCGCTTTCCCGCTCCTTAGCCAAGTCTGAACTAAGGATACCTCAGAAACGCTACAAGACTTCAAAAATGAGAAAGCTTGCCTTTTGAGGTACCATGTGGGTCTATTTATAAATTCCAAACAACTGGTCTGCCAACAACGTAGCCCCGCTGTTCAAAATGACTATATACAACCCATAGTGGTCTGCCAACAACCAAACTCTGCTGTTCTGAGAAGCTAAATGCAGACCTCCTACAAGACTCCCCCAACCTTTGCCTCGGGTCGGGCCGGAGGGGATCTTACTTGGGGAAGACGTCCACCCAGTGCTCCTTAAGGGGTAACGACCCACTTTGCTAAACACTAGTTGGCCGGCTTGCTCGGCTTGAATCACAACATTCACATTACATCACAGAGTATTATGCACGTATTAACAGGAAACCACAACAAATATATATAACAATATATATTTAACAAAAATCGCAAAAGTCCGTAACTACTGTTTATACATAGAGCCCGTAGGCTATACAGTACTATAATTAACAACTCCTCTCTCACACAACTCTGCTTGCTAGTATTCACGTATCGAAACTCTAGAGACGACGGGGTGCCTCTGCTCGAGTGGTCCTATCAGTTGGCGTACCGTCCTGCAGCAACTGGTCTCTACGGTGAATCATCTCCTGTAAATGGTTATTTAAATAACTGTTTGTCACAAAGCTAAGTGGAAACAAATTTCCTCCCCGGATCTATATCCTGGGGACGAGCTCTTGCACCCAACAAAAGTAGATAGCTGAAGCATGAAAGGGTTAGTACAACATTTCATGAATAAGTAAGGAGCAACCAAAAAGAGGCGCAACATGATATAACTAGACTAACAGATGTAATATACGTCAGTTATAATTTAGGCTACACTAGCACAACAGAATAGTAGTGTTGAAATCGAGAAACCAGTCTCTGTGGAGTTCGGGGTCCCTTGAAAGGGGTGACCTCACATTTACTGCACTCAGACAAATGTCACTAACCAAAGGCTCGGGAAACTAGGAACAGACCCTCGGCTCTATCGTGGAGGTCCCACCTCACACCCGAAATACCTTCGCGATCTCCCCCTCCCTAGCCAACGCTGAGCTAGGAGCCTTAGAGGATGAAAAGAGAGAGAGTGAAGAAGTGATGCTCTCCAAGGCACCCCTAAGGGCCTATTTATAGTTTTCTGGTAATGACCTGCAAATAACCAACCTCCACTCAACGACATACAATTCGACGAACTCAAAACCCAGTTCACTGGAGTACATTGAAACGTTCACTGGAGTACAGTGAAACGTTCACTGGAGTACAGTGAAACGTTCACTGGAGTACAGTGAAACGTTCACTGGAGTACAGTGAAACGTTCACTGGAGTACAGTGAAACGTTCACTGGAGTACATTGAAACGATCACTGGAGTACAGTGAAACGTTCACTGGAGTACAGTGAAACGTTCACTGGAGTACAGTGAAACGTTCACTGGAGTACAGTGAAACGTTCACTGGAGTACAGTGAAACGTTCACTGGAGTACAGTGAAACGTTCACTGGAGTACAGTGAAACGTTCACTGGAGTACAGTGAAACGTTCACTGGAGTACAGTGAAACGTTCACTGGAGTACAATGAAACGATCACTTGAGTACAGTGAAACATTCACTGGAGTACAGTGAAACGATCACTCGAGTACAGTGAAACATTCACTCGAGGTGGGCGAGGCGGCGGCCTTGGGCGAGGCAGCGGCCTGACGACTCCTCAAAGGGGACGGGGGAAGACAAATAATTCCTCCCCCTACTAGTATATTACGCAGGTCCAGCCAAAATTGGCCTTCAGGAGTGCAAAACTATCAAAAAACTTAAAAACGTGCACCGAGGGGGAGACAAATATTTCCCCTACTAGTAGAAACCACTTGGCCTCCCCGAGGGGTCAACCTGTCAAGCCAGCTAATGGGAGAAAAATTGGCTTGGGGGACGAGACGGTCCTCGGGGTATAAACCACTTGGCTTCCCCGAGGGGTCAACCTGTCAAGCCAGCTAATGGGAGCTTGGATGACGAGACGGCCTCGGGGTAAAACTCTTGGCCTCCCTGAGGGGCCAACCTGTCAAGCCAGCTAATGGGAGCCTGGATGACGAGATGGCCTCGGGTTAAAACTCTTGGCCTCCCCGAGGGGTCAACCTGTCAAGCCAGCTAATGGGAGCATGGGCGACGAGGCGGCCTCGGGGTAGAAAACACTTGGCCACCCCGAGGGGTCAACCTGTCACGCCAACTAATGGGAGCCTGTGAGACGAGACGGTCCTCGGGGTAGAAATCACTTGGCCTCCTCGAGGGGTCAACCGGTTAAGCCAGTTAATGGGAGCTTGGATGACGAGATGACCTCAGGGTAAAACTCTTGGACTCCCCGAGGGGCCAACCTGTCAAGCCAGCTGATGGGAGCCTGGATGACGAGATGGCCTCGGGGTAAAACTTTTGGCCTCCCCGAGGGGTCAACCTGTCAAGCCAGCTAGTGGGAGCCTGGGTGACGAGACGGCCTCGGGGTAGAAAACACTTGGCCTCCCCGAGGGGTCAACCTGTCACGCCAGCTAAAGGGAGCCTGGGTGACGAGACGGTCCTCGGGGTAGAAACCACTTGGCCTCCCTGATGGTCAACCTATCAAGCCAGCTAATGGGAGCCTGGATGATGAGACGACTTCGGGGTAAAACTCTTGGCCTCCCCGAGGGGTCAACCTGTCAAGGCAGCTAGTGGGAGCCTGGGTGATGAGACAGCCTCGGGGTAGAAAACACTTGGCCTCCCCGAGGGGTCAACCTGTCATGCCAGCTAATGGGAGCCTGGGTGACGAGACGGCCCTCGGGGAAGAAGCCTTCTCTCCTCCGAGGTACATTCGACCCAACCAGCTTGTGAGAGCCTGGGTGAGGATATCCTCTCGGGGGTGGGACTTGCTCTCCCCAAGGCACATTCGACCCAACCGGCTAGTGAGGGCCTAGGTGAGGAGATCCTCTCGAGGGTGGGACTTGCTCTCCCCGAGGCACATTCGACCCAACCAGCTAGCAGGAGCCTGGGTGAGGAGATCCTCTCGGGCGTGGGACTTGCTCTCCCCGAGGCACATTCGACCCAACCAGGTAGCGGAAGCCTGGATGAGGAGATCCTATCGGGGGGGGGGGGGGCACTTGCTCTTCCCAAGGCACATTCGACCCAACCAGCTAGCGGGAGCCTGGATGAGGAAATCCACTCGGGGGGCAGGACTTGCTCTCCCCGAGGCACATTCGACCCAACCAGTGTAACACCCCCTATCCGTCGCATAGCATATAGCAGTAGGTCCGGCCGGGGCCCGACGCCGTATACCACAGACAGACCGGGTGGTTACTTATGAAAACCATCCAACCAATCTCAACGTCCTACACAGAGCATTCTAGCGGAAGCAGTTTGTATAAGTTGTAAACAAGAACCCAGCATAAGAGCATGAATGTCCACTAACATGATAATAGGAATGTTATTACAAAATACTCAAAAGTCGGCCTTAAGGCCTTACAAAATGGTTCACTTGTCTTTTACATGATTTACAAACCTCGGCTCGCAGGCCGGCCATACATGAATAAAACATAAACCATTTCCACTTGGGCCTTCGAGGGCCAGCTTCGCAAAAAGGGCTTTAGCCCGCTATTGACCGCTTGGTCCAGCTGCACCTGCAAGCAAACAAACCACCGCACGGTGGCAAACAAAGCAACGGTCAGCAATGCTGACCAAATTATAACGATCCCGCCCCCAACTCGGGGCGGCGATGCTCCTTCCCTGCATTTCATTAGCACAAGCGAGCAATGCATATAACCATAGCCATTTCATCACAGACGTTTGCTCGTACGGCCACACGTCCGTGCACTCAGGGCACATTCTCGGTGAACCGGTCGATGTTACGTCAATTGAAGCCATTAACATTCCGGACTCACCACCGCCACTTAGACGGCCATTCCTATGAGCAATTCGTCTTCATGGTATTGGTCACGTCAATTTAAGCCATCGACCACCGAAGACCCCCATTTATGCCAACGGCGAGTGCCATGTACCTTTAGGTCTCTCTAACCCGAACGACATAAAGCGGGTACGGCTCCATCTAACCCGTGCTCACATCGCAACGGCAATTTAAGCCATATGCGCGGGTCAAACTTTCACCGAGTCCCATTCTATCACAAGTCACATAACCCCGTTATGTTCAAGTTGGCTCTCAGGCCACCAAGTTGGCAAGACCTCGTGTCCGCCCAGTTTTCCGGGTGCACCTTTGGGTTAGTCCCCAAGGCTCCCTGCTGCAATCTACCGCGTAGAAAACCCGAAAAACACCAAATAGCACGGAGTCTTCTCCGGCCTTATGCAATGCAACATCACCGATCCGAACTACATGTCCGGGTAGGCTTCAACCAAAATGCCTATGTCCGTCCTCGCATACGGACGCTAAACAACGGGGACTTTACATATCTACCCGAAGGAACGCCTCCAACTCTTCGCAACTCGCGAGAGCGGGCTTCCTATGCTAAGAAAGAGAGCTATCATGCTCAAAAGTGAGGATCGTTACCCTTGCGTTCCTCTTCGGCGCCATCGAAAAGTAATCGGATGGAATTGACCGCACTAGCGTTGCCTCCGCGGATCCGGAGTCGGCTTGCGATTCGGAGCTCCGAAGCTCCTCCAATGGCGGATCTAGCTCCTCTTCTTCTTGCCTTAGCTCTTCTTTCTCCAAGGGTTTGGAGAGAGAACAAGTGGAAAAAGTGAGGGTTTCTAAGTCAAAACCCGGGTATATCCCTTCAGGAACAACCCCAGCCGTTGGATCTTCAGTCAAAGAAATGAACGGCTTCGATTCGGGACTGAAATGCCCAATCTGGGCCGAACACGGCCTGGCACACGCCCGTGTCCAGGGCCGTGTGCCTCATTCGCCGTCAAAATCGAATCACCTGGAACCTCACACGGGTCTCGAACACGCCCGTGTTCGAGCTGACACGCCCGTGTTCCAACTGACACGGCCGTGTAGCTGGCCGTGTACCCCATGATTTTCTCCCGTTTTCAACCCGAGCACTGCACGGGTTCTAGGACACGCCCGTGTCCTTGCCCGTGTCACCTTGACACGCCTGGGCTCCAGGCCGTGTACAAGGTCTCAGCACTTCGCGGCTAAGTGTCGACACGGGTCGACACGCCCTGCGACACGCCCGTGTCGCAGGCCGTGTGCCATGTCTCGACACACTGTCGACACCAAAGTG
Organism: Platanthera guangdongensis; assembly: GCA_039583875.1. Lineage (NCBI taxonomy): Eukaryota > Viridiplantae > Streptophyta > Magnoliopsida > Asparagales > Orchidaceae > Platanthera > Platanthera guangdongensis. The sequence goes on from CM077161.1 coordinate 161,054,488, forward strand.
TCGACTTCGCGGGACGAGTGTCGACACGGGTTGACACGCCCTGCGACACGCCCGTGTCGCAGGCCGTGTGCCGTGTCTCGACACAACGTCGAAGCACTGTGTCGACTTCACGGCTAAGTGTCGACACTGGTCGACACGCCCTGCGACACGCCCGTGTCGCAGGCCGTGTGCCCAGTCTCGACACAATGTCGAGACCAAAGTGTCGACTTCACGCCTTAGTGTCGACACAGGCTTGACACGCCCTGGGACACGCCCGTGTCCCAGGCCGTGTGCCTGCAGCCAGAACTCAAACTGGCCCAAATTATTCCCCTTTGCTCCTTTGAGTTTCGGGGCGTTACAACTCTACCCCTCTTAAAAGAATTTCGCCCACGAAATTACATAAGGGAAAAACATGTACAAACTTAAAATTTGTACCTGAGCGGAACAACTCCGGATATTCGTCAAGCATCGTCTGCTCTCGCTCCCAAGAGAGCTCCTCACGACCGCAATTGTCCCACCGGACTTTGACCATCCTGATCTCTTTATTGCGTAGCCGCTTGACCTCCGAGTCCTCAATCCGCACGGGCTTGACTTTTGTCGTTAGCCCACTATCCACCGGCACTTGATTGGCCGCGATCACTTGCGTAGGCTCTTGCACCGCCTTCCGAAGCACCGAAATATGGAATACATCATGTAAACCACTTAGCTCCACTGAAAGCTTCAGCCGATAGGCCGCTTCTCCTACTCGCTCCAGAACCTCGAACGGTCCAAGGTACCTCGGGCTTAGCTTTTTCAATCGCCGCACCCGCGAGACACCCTTGAACGGCTTGATCTTCAAGTATACATAATCGCCCACAGCGAACTCCACGTTCCTGTGCTTGGCATTATAGTACTTTGCTTGTCGGTCCTGAGCGATAAGCAACCTCTCCCGAATGGTTCTCACCAAAGAAGTAGCATCCTCCACTTCCGATCGCTTATACAACTTCGACTCGCCCGTTTCTAACCAAGACAACGGCGTGCGACATCGTTCTACCATAAAGGGCCTCGAAAGGCGCCATCTGAATACTTGCTTGGTAGCTATTGTTGTATGCGAACTCCACCAAATAAAGGTGGTCCTCCCATTGCTTTCCAAAGTCCAAGACACACATGCGAAGCATGTCTTCCATGGTTCTATTGACCCTCTCGGTCTGCCCATCCGTTTGCGGATGGAAGGCTGTGCTAAACTTCAGCTTTGTTCCCAACATTTGCTGCACCAGCCTCCAATCATTGGACGTGAACCGCCCATCTCGGTCACTCACGATGCTGCGGGGCACACCATGAAGCCGCACTATGTTGTCCACATAAAGCTTTGCCAGCTTCTCCACCGGATCATCCTTCCTATGCGGAATAAAATGCGACACCTTTGTTAATCGATCGACCACCACCCAAATGGCGTCGTTCCCCTTCTGCGACCTTGGCAAACCATGCACAAAGTCCATAGAGATGTCGTCGAATTTCCACTCCGGAATAGGCAAGGACTTAAGAAATCCTCCCGGCTTTTGGCACTCCGCCTTTACCAAGGCGCAGGTTTGGCACTTCGCTACATATAGCGCCACATCCTTTTTCAAACCCGGCCACCAAAATAGCTTCTTTACATCACGGTACATCTTCGTGCTCCCCGGGTGAATCGAGTACTTGGTATGGTGCGCCTCGTACAACAACTCCACCCGTAAATTGCCCACACTTGGGACGCACAAAACGACCGTCTTTCCACAACAATCCGTCCTCCACAACGAATTGGGAATTTGACCCATCCAGAGCCTCTATCATGAACTGCTTCATATGAGCATCCATATCCAAAGCCTGCCGAATCCGATCAGCCAGGTCATATTGGACTTCAGTCCAATTCAGCACTGCTTCAGCACTAGATTGTCTATCCACACAAACAATCTCCAACGCCTCCAGCTCCTGCACCAACCGCTCATCATGCACTGATAGCCAATTCGCTTGAGCTGGGGCTCGGCGACTCAACGCGTCCGCAACCGCATTCCCTTTGCCAGGCACGTAGTGGATCTTGAAAGTATAGTCCCCCAGGAACTCCATCCACCTACGCTGCCGCATATTCAGATCTTTCTGATCAATCAAATACTTTAGGCTCTTGTGATCGGTGTAGATATCAATCTTCACACCGTACAAATAGTGTCTCCACAGCTTCAAGGCAAAAATCACGGCCGCCAACTCCAAGTCGTGGACCGGATAATTCCTCTCGTGCACTTTTAGCTGTCTCGAGCCATAAGCTATCACGCTGCCGTGCTGCAGTAGCACGCAACCCAAACCACTGCCCGAAGCATCGCTATATATCTCATAGCCTTCGGTTCCACATGGCGAACTCAACACAGGCGCCGTGGTCAACCGACACTTCAATTCCTCAAAAGCTCGCGCGCACTCCGGCGTCCAAATGAACTTATGCTCCTTCCTCGTCAAAGTAGTGAGAGGTAGCGCTATCCGCGAGAAGTTCTCTACGAAGCGCCTATAATAACCGGCAAGCCCCAAAAAGCTCCGGACTTCTGCTACCGTAGCAAGCTCAGGCCACTCCCGTATCGCAACAATCTTCGCCGGATCCACCGCAATACCCTCTCCACTCACTATATGCCCAAGGAACGCCACTGAGGATAGCCAAAACTCGCACTTCGAGAACTTGGCATACAACTGGTTTCTCCTGAGTGTCTCCAACACCAAATGGAGATGCTTGAAGTGATCCTCCTCACTTTGCGAGTACACCAAAATATCGTCGATGAAGACGATCACAAAATGGTCCAAGTACTCCCTGAACGTCCTGTTCATCAAATCCATAAATACTGACGGCGCATTAGTCAGCCCAAACGGCATGACCGTAAACTCATAATGCCCGTATCTCGTACTAAACGCTGTCTTCGGGATATCACTCTCCCTTATCCGCAGCTGATAGTATCCAGACTTGAGATCTAACTTCGAGTACACCGTCGACCCGACTAACTGATCAAAGAGATCATCAATCCGGGGGATCAGATACTTGTTCTTCTCAGTCAGCTTATTTAGCTCCCGATAATCAATACATAATCTCAAGCTTCCGTCCTTCTTCTTAACAAAGAGGACCGGTGCGCTCCAAGGCGAAGAACTCGGGCGCACATACCCTTGCTCCAACAACTCTTGTAGTTGAACTTTCAGCTCCGCCATTTCCTTAGGCGCTAGCCGATACGGAGATCGTGACACAGGCTTTGCACCTGGCACTAGCTCGATCGTAAAATCGATCTCCCGCTGAGGCGGGGCTCCAGGAAGATCTGCGGGGAACACATCAGGGTATTCCGATACCACTGAAATACAATCCATTGCGGGCTTCGGCTTTGCAACCTCCAATAGTGTAAAGAACAGTTCTGCTCCAGCACGAACCGCCTTCACCACCTGAAGAGCAGACATCAACGTCTTGCTCGACCCCTTTAAGCCCGTAAACGTCGTCTCACGACTTGCTCCCAGCTTTACTTCCTTGCTACCGCAATCTATATGGGCCTGCTGCTCCGAGAGCCAGTCCATGCCAAATATGACGTCGAACTCCACCAACGGAAGTAAAGACGCCTGCAGGTCGAACTCCTGCTCCCCAATACGAACTTTAACATCGCAGATCCTAACCGCTCGCATCGAACACCCATTGGGCAACAACACATCCAACTTATCCTTCGCCATCGAAGAAGGGACTCCGATGCGTGATATAAATCCTTCGGACAAGAAGGAGTGTGAAGCTCCCGTATCAAAGAGTGCTCGTGCCGGGTTTTCACAAATCAACACAAATCCTAACAAGCAGTGGTAAGGTAACATATACATAACAAGCATATAAAGGAATTGACTTGCTATAAATTAAACCGTACCTGTCACCACGTCAGCTTGTTTAATGGCCTCCTGTTGGCCAAGATTGTAAACCCTGGGTTGGGCCGGAGCATAGTGGGATGCGGTCGACTCCACCGCCTTTCCCTTCTCTTCATAAGTGGCTCCCGGCCTCCTCTCGGACTTAGGACGTCCGCTCCAACAATCACGGGCGAAATGCCCCGTCTTGCCACAAGTAAAGCACGCGCCCGGGGTCCGACTCGTAGTCGCCCCAGAAGCGCCAGAAGGAGCTGGACCCGAAGTCCTAGGCTTCTTGAAAGACTTCCGATAGCCGGACTTTGAGGTAGTCGGCACTTTAAACTCAGATTTTCTATCAACCAAGCCTTTCTTCGCCTGCACGTTCTTCATGTCCTTCTCCAAGGACCGGGCAGTATTGTCCAAGGTTAAGAAACCCTGCGTCATCGGCCCCGACAGTAATAGTCTCAGCTCATCCCTCAAGCCTTCATAAAAACGATTAGTCTTGCGCTCCTCATCCATGATGGTAGAGCTCGCATAACGACTCAACCGCGTAAACTCGTGGAGATATTCATCCACGCTCCTCTCACCCTGGACCAACCTCAGGAACTCATTCTCCATTGAAATCCTCTGAGTAGAAGGGAGGTATCTTGCTAAGAACAATTCCGAGAACTCTTCCATCGGAACGTCTATCAGTTGTCTACCTCGCAGATGATGCAGCTCCAAACCTTCCCACCACATCCTCGCTTCACCGTCCAGCAGGAACGTAGCAATGGTGGTCATCTGCCACTCCTCCGTCTCCGTCGCTGTCATGACTCTCTTCACCCTAGAGAGCCAGTCTTCAGCCTGAGATGGGGTTCCCAACCCCGAGAATAACGGAGGGTTAAAGCTCATTACATGCTTCAACTGCCTCTCAGTCGCCCTCCTTGGCACTATTGGTTCTACAACCACTTGCTCCATCCTCCTCGGCTCAGCCTCTTGAAGAGGTACTTGCTCCATCACAGGAGCGGGCTGCTGCGCTTGCCTCCCAGGCTGCGCATTGATCACGGCCAACACCGCTTCAGCCACCAATCTTATATTTTCAGCCGACAAAGGTGTTGCGGGAGCAACTTCTGGTGCACTACTAGCCTCAGAACCTCGGCGTTCTGACGGCCCAACACCACTTCGGGTCACCTATAGTGGTACAAAACACCGTTAAGCGACCAAATAACATTGCAAACAGCAATTATAGGAACACGCAGGTTCCTCAAACACGAGTATTTTCATTCCTAAGTGGACATTCATGGGTTCTTTTTACTGTTATAACGATGACACACACAATGTGCTCACCACCCCTTAAAAAGAATTCGCCCACGAATTCACTCTAAGCCCGACCAAAACCAGTAGTCTGATACCAAATTGTAACACCCCCTATCCGTCGCATAGCATATAGCAGTAGGTCCGGCCGGGGCCCGACGCCGTATACCACAGACAGACCGGGTGGTTACTTATGGAAACCATCCAACCAATCTCAACGTCCTACACAGAGCATTCTAGCGGAAGCAGTTTGTATAAGTTGTAAACAAGAACCCAGCATAAGAGCATGAATGTCCACTAACATGATAATAGGAATGTTATTACAAAATACTCAAAAGTCGGCCTTAAGGCCTTACAAAATGGTTCACTTGTCTTTTACATGATTTACAAACCTCGGCTCGCAGGCCGGCCATACATGAATAAAACATAAACCATTTCCACTTGGGCCTTCGAGGGCCAGCTTCGCAAAAAGGGCTTTAGCCCGCTATTGACCGCTTGGTCCAGCTGCACCTGCAAGCAAACAAACCACCGCACGGTGGCAAACAAAGCAACGGTCAGCAATGCTGACCAAATTATAACGATCCCGCCCCCAACTCGGGGCGGCGATGCTCCTTCCCTGCATTTCATTAGCACAAGCGAGCAATGCATATAACCATAGCCATTTCATCACAGACGTTGGCTCGTACGGCCACACGTCCCGTGCACTCAGGGCACATTCTCGGTGAACCGGTCGATGTTACGTCAATTGAAGCCATTAACATTCCGGACTCACCACCGCCACTTAGACGGCCATTCCTATGAGCAATTCGTCTTCATGGTATTGGTCACGTCAATTTAAGCCATCGACCACCGAAGACCCCCATTTATGCCAACGGCGAGTGCCATGTACCTTTAGGTCTCTCTAACCCGAACGACATAAAGCGGGTACGGCTCCATCTAACCCGTGCTCACATCGCAACGGCAATTTAAGCCATATGCGCGGGTCAAACTTTCACCGAGTCCCATTCTATCACAAGTCACATAACCCCGTTATGTTCAAGTTGGCTCTCAGGCCACCAAGTTGGCAAGACCTCGTGTCCGCCCAGTTTTCCGGGTGCACCTTTGGGTTAGTCCCCAAGGCTCCCTGCTGCAATCTACCGCGTAGAAAACCCGAAAAACACCAAATAGCACGGAGTCTTCTCCGGCCTTATGCAATGCAACATCACCGATCCGAACTACATGTCCGGGTAGGCTTCAACCAAAATGCCTATGTCCGTCCTCGCATACGGACGCTAAACAACGGGGACTTTACATATCTACCCGAAGGAACGCCTCCAACTCTTCGCCAACTCGCGAGAGAGGGCTTCCTATGCTAAGAAAGAGAGCTATCATGCTCAAAAGTGAGGATCGTTACCCTTGCGTTCCTCTTCGGCGCCATCGAAAAGTAATCGGATGGAATTGACCGCACTAGCGTTGCCTCCGCGGATCCGGAGTCGGCTTGCGATTCGGAGCTCCGAAGCTCCTCCAATGGCGGATCTAGCTCCTCTTCTTCTTGCCTTAGCTCTTCTTTCTCCAAGGGTTTGGAGAGAGAACAAGTGGAAAAAGTGAGGGTTTTCTAAGTCAAAACCCGGGTATATCCCTTCAGGAACAACCCCCAGCCGTTGGATCTTCAGTCAAAGAAATGAACGGCTTCGATTCGGGACTGAAATGCCCAATCTGGACCGAACACGGCCTGGCACACGCCCGTGTCCAGGGCCGTGTGCCTCATTCGCCGTCAAAATCGAATCACCTGGAACCTCACACGGGTCTCAAACACGCCCGTGTTCGAGCTGACACGCCCGTGTTCCAACTGACACGGCCGTGTAGCTGGCCGTGTACCCCATGATTTTCTCCCGTTTTCAACCCGAGCACTGCACGGGTTCTAGGACACGCCCGTGTCCTTGCCCGTGTCACCTTGACACGCCTGGGCTCCAGGCCGTGTACAAGGTCTCAGCACTTCGCGGCTAAGTGTCGACACGGGTCGACACGCCCTGCGACACGCCCGTGTCGCAGGCCGTGTGCCATGTCTCGACACACTGTCGACACCAAAGTGTCGACTTCGCGGGACGAGTGTCGACACGGGTTGACACGCCCTGCGACACGCCCGTGTCGCAGGCCGTGTGTCGTGTCTCGACACAACGTCGAAGCACTGTGTCGACTTCACGGCTAAGTGTCGACACTGGTCGACACGCCCTGCGACACGCCCGTGTCGCAGGCCGTGTGCCCAGTCTCGACACAATGTCGAGACCAAAGTGTCGACTTCACGCCTTAGTGTCGACACAGGCTTGACACGCCCTGGGACACGCCCGTGTCCCAGGCCGTGTGCCTGCAGCCAGAACTCAAACTGGCCCAAATTATTCCCCTCTGCTCCTTTGAGTTTCGGGGCGTTACAACAAGCTAGCGGGAGCCTGGATGAGAAGATCCTCTCGGGGGGTGGGACTTGCTCTCCCCGAGGCACATTCGACCCAACCAGCTAGTGAGAGCCTAGATGAGGAGATCCTCTCGGGGGGTGGGACTTGCTCTCCCCGAGGCACATTCGACCCAACCAGCTAGTGGGAGCCTGGATGAGGAGATACTCTCGGGTGTGGGACTTGCTCTCCCTAAGGCACATTCGACCCAACCAACTAGTGAGATCCTGGATGAGTAGATCCTCTGGGGGGGACTTACTCTCCCCGAGGCACATTCGACCCAACCAGCTAGTGGGAGCCTGGATGAGGAGATCCTCTAGTTGGTGGGACTTGCTCTCCCCGAGGCACATTCGACCCAACCGGCTAGTGAGAGCCTGGATGAGGAGATCCTATCGGGGGTGGGACTTGCTCTCCCCGAGGCACATTCGACCCAACCAGCTAGTGAGAGCCTGGATGAGGAGATCCTCTCGGGGGTGGGACTAGGTGTGTCATTCGAACTTTACTAAATTCAACATCCTCAAACGGGGAAATTTTAAAGTACATGACCTCCCGACTCAGCTGGTCAGAGGTAGAGCTCATTACAGGAATAAGAAAGATAAAAGACCTCACCAAGGCAAGGCTCCCTTAGGTTGCTTGAGCACGATGGCCATCACGCGCCTGCTCTGATACCTCTATCCTGCTCAGGATCTCTGTGATCTTCTCCATCTCTTCTGCTTTGGCTAGCCAGGAGATGGTATTGACAGCCGTGACGTAGCACTGTCTTACCATCCTGGGATCCCCCCTGATCCTGACTTGGACCCCTCCTGAGTTGAACTTGAGGCACTGGTGGAACGATGACGACACACAACGGAAGGCGCTGATGAGGGACTTTTCGAAGATGGCGTTATAACTGCTCGAGGCGTCAACAATGACGAACCAGCAGTTCCTTGAGTTCCCCACCAACTTCACCTGGAGTCCAACTCGGCCTTCTAACTCCTTCCTTTCCCCTGAAAATCCGAACAGGGGTCCGTCAGAGGCCAACACCATCCTTGGTTCCACCTTCATCCCGTCAAACGCCTTCTTGAAAATGACGTTGATGGAGCTCCTGTTGTCAACCAAGATCCGGGAGATGGTGTAGCCTTTGATGACTGCCTGGATGACCAGTGCATCGCAGAACAGATCTTCGTGATCTGGCATGTCCTTCATTGAGAAGGTGATCCTTTCCTCTGGGGGCGGGGTCTGGGATGTTGAAGCGACGCTCCATTGGTACATGACATGGAGGCTTGCCTTCCGAGTGGCCTCAATCCCCACTCCACCGTGGATCACTCCTATACCTCCTCGGGTTCCTACGTCGACCCGGTCCTCACAAGCGTCATCACCCCCTTCTCTGGGTAGAACTTCTTCAATCCGCACTGGCGGCTGCTACTGTGCTGGGGCTCTCGCCTCTCTCACTTCTAGGAATTCGGGGCAGGTAGCTGTGGCGTGCCCCTCTACCTGGTTTAAGTCACAGTACGACAACACTCTTCCTTCCCTCCTTCGACGGGTTGGGTGATTTCTCTCGTTACCTCTTCCCCTTCTTCCTATCTCCATGGCTTGCTGCGGTGGGGGTAGGAGCTGTCTAGGGGCTTGTATCTGGAAGTTGAACCTCCATTGACCTCCATGGAGGTTCTCCCCACCCTGGACGAGACCTCTTCCTGGACGCTGAACGAGCCCTCCCTGTTGCCTCCAACCTAGCTCCAGACCTTCTCGAGGCCCCTGTAACCCCTGAGATCTCTGCTCTTCTCTCCTTCTCCCCCCTGATGCTTCGAGCCACCTTGCTCCTTCGACTCTGCCTCTGTCAATCTTGTTAACTTCTTGACAAATGCCGGGTTGGCTGCCTCAGTTGCTATCTCCATTGCCGCCCTTTCCATCAGCTCCTCGAAGGAAAGGGGAGACTTTCAGGTCAGGCTCATCTTGAAGAACCCCTCGCGCAACCCCACCGTGAACGCCATTTGGAGAGCATACCCCGACATCTCCTGGATATCCAGGATCTCTTCTTGGAACCTGTCAATGTAATGGGCCAGTGTAGAAAGTAGCGAAAAAGAAAGAACAAACGGATAGACTTTTGAATAATTGAAATTTTATTATCCAAAAAAAGGTATCATTTACAAAGGTATTACCTCCCTTATATAGAATGGAGGAGATATGAGAGAGAGTATACAAACAATGTGGGACTAAATATTTACAGTACAGAGCGGCTAGAAATAAAGGAGACCGCACAGGCCGCGCGGTTTAACAGATGGGTTAACCGCTCGGCAACTCCAGCAGGATAGAACAGGCCGCAATGGGCGACCGATAGACCGCCCGGTCTCCAGGCTCCAGAGTGAGACCGCCAGACCGCCCGGTCAACAAACCGCTGGACCAGACCGCAAGGCCGCCCGGTCTAATACTTCAACACTCCCCCTCAAGCTGGAGCATAGATATCAATCATGCCCAGCTTGTCACAAATGTGGAAGAAGGAAGTAGAAACCGGCTTGGTGAAGATATCTGCCAATTCCTTGTCAGAGGTGACAAATGGAGTACAAATCTGTTTCTTCAAAATCTCTTCCCGAATGAAGTGACAGTCAACCTCTATATGCTTTGTTCTCTCATGGAAGACCGGATTTCTGGATATGTATATAGCGGTCTTGTTGTCACAGAACATGGGGAGAGGACAGTCATATACCTCGCCCAGGTCAAGCATGAGAGCCCGCAACCACTTTAACTCACACGTGGTTGACGTCATACTCCGGTATTCGGCTTCGGCACTGGATCTGGAGACAACAGACTGTTTCTTGCTCTTCCAACTCATGAGATTACCGCCAACAAAGGTACAAAAGCCTGATGTGGATTTACGATCGCCTTTGTCATCCGCGTAACTTGAATTTGAGTAGGCCTCAACCCTCAGATGACCATTCTTCTGAAAGAGTAACCCTTTGCCTGGTGCTGCTTTGATATACTCTAAAATCTTCAGGGCGGACTGAAGATGGCAGTCCCTGGGAGCTTGCATAAACTGACTGACCTTGCCTACAGCATAGGCGATGTCAGGTCTAGTCACCGTGAGATAGATGAGTTTGCCTACCAAACGTCTGTACCTTATGACATCAGATAGAAGAGGCGAGTCATCCGTCCACGTTTTGTCTTCTCCAATAGTCATGGGAAACCGAGCCGGTTTGGCACCTGTCAATCCTGCTTCTTGTAGAAGATCAAGGGCATACTTCCGTTGGGAGAGAACCAACGAGTCAGGTTTCCGAGAGATTTTTATCCCCAAAAAGTATTTCGGGGAGCCCATATCCTTCGTGACCAAGTGCTGACGGAGGTGCTTCTTTGTCAAGTCCACCCCATCTCGGTCATCGCCAGTAAGAAGAATATCATCCACATATACGGCCAAAACCACCAGTCCCGAGGCCGTTTTGCGAATGAATAAGGAGTGATCGGCCTAACTCCTTCGAAAGCCGATGGTAGCCACAATACCACTGAACTTGTCGAACCATGCCCGAGGGCTCTGCTTTAGGCCATAAATGGCCTTCTTCAAATGACATACACGTGTCTCCCCCTGAGCAACATACCCAGGAGGTTGCTCCATATAGACGTCTTCCTGAAGATCGCCATAGAGAAAGACATTCTTCACATCAAGCTGGGAAATAGCCCAATCCCGGTTAACAGCCACAGAAAGAAGAATCCGGATGGTGCTGAGGAGAGCAACCAGAGAAAAGGTATCAAAGTAATCAATGCCGTAAGTCTGAGTGAAGCCCTTGGCCACCAGCCGGGCTTTATAGCGATCCACAGTGCCGTCGGGGCGAAACTTCACAACGAAGACCCAGCGATAGCCAACCACATCAGTGCCCACGGGAGGAGGAACTAGGGTCCAGGTACCCCGTTCAGTAAGAGTAGCCATCTCCTCATCCATGGCAGACTTCCAATGAGGGAGAGCAAGAGCCTCCTGGTAGGTGCGGGGAGTAGTAGTAGCAGAGATAGCCAAGGCAAAACACCTGCGAGAAGGAGAAAGCCGATCATAGGAAACAACTGCCGCAAGCGGGTGTTGAGTACATGCTCGCACCCCTTTGAGAAGAGCAATGGGAATATCCAGGTCGACGGGAGCGTCAGCGACGGGAGCGTCAGCGACGGGAGCGTCAGCGACCGGAGCGTCCGTGGCGGAGAAGGCTGGCCCGGGACTAGAGAGAGACGGCGGCGGAGAGGAGGGAGGAGGGGTGGGTGGTGAGACGGACTGGGAAGGAGTCGGTGGAGTAGGAGACGGAGGTGGGAAAACGTCGAGAGGCGTGGAAGGAACGGAGATATCAGAAGGAAGAGAAGAGGTAGGAGAGAAATATGAAGCAGTCTCGAAAAAAGTGACATCCGCGGAGACAAACTGCTTGCGGAGAAGGGGGGTCAAAGCAGCAATAGCCTTTTTGAGTGGTATAGTACCCTAAAAAGACACACTTGGTGGAATGGGGGGAAAGCTTGTCGCGGGTAGCGGAGGGAGCATGAACAAAGGCCGTACAGCCAAAGACACGGAGAGGGAGAGGAAAAGGTTTCTTGTGGGGGTAGAGAATGGAGAAGGGGGTCTGGCCGTGGAGAACTGTGGAGGGAAGACGATTGATGAGATATCAGGCGAGGAGCACAGCGTAGCCCCAGTAGGAGCGAGGGACGTGCATCTGCGTCATGAGAGTACGAGCAACATCAAGCAGGTGACGGTTTTTACGCTCCGCCACCCCATTCTGCTGGGAGGTGTAAACACAAGTCGTTTGATGAAGCAAGCCATGTTGGTGAAAGAAAGAGGAGAACTCATGATTCAGATATTCCTTGACATTATCAGAACGTAAAACTTTAATAGAAACAACAAATTGAGTCTGAATCATAAAATAAAAAGATTGCCAAACAGAAAAGAGTTCAGAGCGATCTTTTAACAGATACACCCAAGTACAGCGTGAAAAATCATCTATAAAAGTGACAAAATAGGAACTGCCCCGACCAACAGTGAGGGTAGGAGCAGGACCCCATACATCAGAATGAATAAGATCAAACGGGCGAGAGGAGCCACGACCTTGCTTCGGGGGGAAGGAGGAGCGATGATGTTTGCCAAGCTGACACGCATCACAGTTGAGCGGAGAACTGGTAGGAGGTAAGTGGGGCAGAAGCTGGCGGAGAATCCGAGGAGGAGGATGTCCAAGGCGAAGATGCCATTGAAGGAGATCTGTGGAGGAGGAGTAGGCGTACAGAGCGGAAACATCGTCGAGGAAGTAGAGGCCGCCGCTCTCAGTCCCAGTAGCAATCGTCCGCTGGGTTCTCGGGTCCTGAAAAGAACAAGTAGTGAGAGTGAATAAGACGGAGCACTGAAGTTGCCGGCATAAAGTAGTAACTGATAACAAATTGCACGGGAACTTTGGGACATAGAGGGTGTCCTCCAAGCAAAGCGATGGGGTGAGTTGAACCATGCCCGTCCCATGAACCGGGGACGGTGAACCATCCGCCACACGAACCAGGGGTAAGCGGTCATGTGTCTCAAGACGGGAGAAGCAATGAGGGTTGCCCGTCATATGATTGGTAGCACCGAAGTCAATCAGCCATTTACCTTGGGTAACGACGTGGGCACTACCTGACGTCATGGCCACAGAGGCAGAGGGCCGAGAAGAGGCGGAGGCCGAAGAAGGAGCATCACCGGAAGGGCGAAGATGAGGATGTTTCTGCCAGCAGCGGTCAACAGAATGGCCGGTACGACCACAGTGAGAGCAGAGAAACCGGGATGAACCCCGACCGCCGGAGGGGCCGCGGCTACCAGGGCCCCCCCTCTGAGCTTGGTGAGCAAAGGAGTCCTGGGAAGGGGGGGAGGCCAAAAGAGGCCGCTGGAGCAGCGAAGTAACAGCGGCAATGCGGGCCGCAGTGGCATCCAAAGTAGGAGATTCCGCCTCACCGAAGATCTGCTGGCGGATCATATCATAAGAATCCGGAAGACGAAGAAGATAACAAACAACCAGGAGTTCCTGGAAGTATTTGTGCTGGTCGGCCAAGTCCGCGGAGAAGGGGGCGATTCTGGAGGATTTCAGCACCAAGAGCCTGAACCTGCTGATAGGCCGCAGCAGGAGACATGGAAGGGCGGGCGAAGAGGTCCGCATAGAGAGTGTAAATGCGGGTCGTCTGGCCCCCCTTCGAATAGAGAGCAGCGAGGTGAAGCCAGGCGGCCTTGACCGTCTCATCATGGCGAATGACGGGAAGGCACTCATCAGAAAGGCTGTTGGCCAGCCAGGTGCGGACAAGAGCATCACTCGCATCCCAGTCATCAAACTCAGGAGAGGTACGAGAAGGAGGGTCATCGGTGAGGTGATGACGCTTGCGTTGAGAGCGAAGGAGAAAAGTGAAAGAAACGCTCCAATCGGGATAGTTGGAGCCCACAAGTTTAGAAAGGGTGCCAAGGTTGCCCGAAGGAGGAGGTGGAGAAGGAGCTGCAGGAGTGGTGGTGAGACCGGAAGTAGTCATAGAAAAAAAAGCAAGAAACCGCAGCGGATAGAAAAGGAAGAAGCCGCGCGAACAGAAGCGGCTAGAAAGCAGTCAAAGGCACAGCAGGGAAGAGGTCGCACAGACTGAAAAGGCCGAGCGAACAGAAGAAAAGAGAAGAGGAGGCAAAAGGCAGCGACTAGAACAAGTCGCAGGCCGGGCGAACAGAAACAGGCCGCAACGACTAGGAAGTCGGAGAGGCAAGAAAGAAGCAGGAGCGCGGCGACCACGAAACAGGTCGCAGCGACGAATAGCAGTAGGAGAGGAGAACCAAGGAGAAGCAAGCCGCGCGAACAGGCAGCGGACAGAAGAAAGGCAAGCCGCGAGACAGGTCGCGAAAAGCGGAAACAAGCCGCGAGAAGCAGAGAGCGCACACAATCAGGAGTAAACGACCGTGTCCTCTGATACCAGGTAGAAAGTAGCGAAAAAGAAAGAACAAACGGATAGACTTTTGAATAATTGAAATTTTATTATCCAAAAAAAGGTATCATTTACAAAGGTATGACCTCCCTTATATAGAATGGAGGAGATATGAGAGAGAGTATACAAACAATGTGGGACTAAACATTTACAGTACAGAGCGGCTAGAAATAAAGGAGACCGCACAGGCCGCGCGGTTTAACAGATGGGTTAACCGCTCGGCAACTCCAGCAGGATAGAACAGGCCGCAATGGGCGACCGATAGACCGCCCGGTCTCTAGGCTCCAGAGTGAGACCGCCAGACCGCCCGGTCAACAAACCGCTGGACCAGACCGCAAGGCCGCCCGGTCTAATACTTCAACAGCCAGCGACTCCTCGGACCCCTGTCATATTAGAAAGATAGACTCAGGACTCTTCTTCCTCTTCTTGGAGGTGGAGAAGCGAAGCTGAAAGCTCCGGCTCAAGTCCTCGAACCCATAGATCGATATCGGTGGGAGTTGGTGGAACTAGTCTCTTGCCTTGTCCTTCAACGTGATCGCGAAGAGGACACTTGAAGGCATCCATCATTGGCCTGAGGGAGACGACATCCTCAAACCACTGCAGGTGCTGAATAGGATCATCCTTCCCGGTATAGTAAGCCATGTCAGGCTCTCTGAACCCCTCGGGAACGGGAGCTGAGATGATCAGCTCACTGAAGGGTGACCCCTTGAATGGTGGTCTCGTAACCTTTACTTGCGCGACCTGCTCGCCTGGAAGGCTGACACTCATCGGGCTGGAGAACAACTCCCGGCCGGTGAGGTCTCGCACGACCCCCTCTCCCATCTTCTCCTTCCCTGTCCGTCTTCCTGGTGCACTTCCTTCTCCCCTACTAGGGTCATCTCGCCTAGGTCCCTGGGAGACAGCTTGTTGAGAGCCCTGGGAGCAGTCTCGCCAAGACCCCTGAGAGCTAAGTCCTGAGGGGTGGGAGTTGAGCAGTTACCTCGAGGAGAAATGCTTCACAACATCTCCATTATGCCTTGGATGGATGCCATGAACTCTTCCTTTCCCACAAAGGGTCCTGGGTTGAGGGTCTCGCGGGATTCATCGCTACCTCCCTGATATCCAGCCATGACACTCTCTTGAGATCTTCTGTGTTGGTCACTCTCCATGCTCTTCGCACAAAATATTGAAACCAAAAACTTGGTCTCTCGTGGAGTTCTGGGTCCCTTGAAAGGGGTGACCTCACACTTACTATACTCAGGGGGATGTCACGGACCAAAGGCTCAAGAAACTAGAAACAGACCCTCGGCTCTAGCGCGGAGGCCCCACCTCACACCCAGAAGACCTTGGAGATCTCCCCCTCCCTAGCCAATGCTGAGCTAGGGTGCCTTGGAGGATGAAGAGAGATTGAAGAAGTGATGCTCTCCAAGGCATCCCTAAGGGCCTATTTATAGTTTTTTGGGAATTGCCTACAAATAACAAACCTCCACTCAACGCCATAAAGTTCGACGAACTCAGGACCCAGTTCACTCGAGTACAGTGAAACGTTAAATGGAGTACAGTGAAACGTTCACTGGAGTACAGTGAAACGTTCATTGGAGTACAGTGAAACGTTCACTGGAGTACAGTGAAACGTTCACTGGAGTACAGTGAAACGTTCACTGGAGTACAATGAAACGTTCACTCGAGTATAGTGAAACGTTCATCGGAGTACAGTGAAACGTTCAGTCAAGTATAATGAAACGATCACTCGAGTACAATGAAACGATCACTCGAGTATGGTGAAATGTTCACTATAGTACAGTGAAATGTTCACTCAAGTACAATGAAACGATCACTCGGGTACAATGAAACGATCACTCGAGTACAATGAAACATTCACTCGAGGTGGGCGAGGCGGCGTCCTGGCGACTCCTCAAAGGGGTCGGGGAGGAGACAAATATTTCCTTCCCCTATTAGTATATTACGCAGGTCCACACAAAATTGTCCTCCAGGAGTGCAAAACTCCAAAAAAGCTTAAAAATGTGCACCAAGTCTTGCGCCTTATTTGTGGCCCTTTCTTCGCGAATACAGGGTTGTACAAGTAGGTATGCATAACCTGTAAAAACAATGCAGGCGTTCATAGACGCACACACATCGCAAGCATTTACAACCGCGTACACATCGTAGGCATTCACAGCCGCGCATAACACCCTATGTCGACATAGTATGTACCGCTTCTTTTGCAGGGTAGCGAGCCCCGCGGGCCTCACCGATGTGGCCGTCGGTGATAGTGGTCAGTCCTGCCACTTCTGCAGGAGGTCATACCGCACAGCCCAGGCCTTAACGTGCAACTCCTTGTACTCTTGGATGCAATCAACATCCGGCGATTCAACATTTTGGCCAACCAGTAGAGGAAAACCCAACGGGGACAACATAACGGTCGGTCACCCGTGGTACACATCTCCTTGTCGCCTTGAGTTGTCAATCTTCCTACAATGATACGAATGGTCTGCGAAAGGGCCTGACCCGCCACAATTTACCACAAGCAATTCACAATCAATCAATCAAACAACCATGTTAATACGCACCGGGTCTGCGGTGGCCTGCCCTACTATACGTTAACCTTCAGACAACGACGCTCAGCTTAACTTTCGACAAGGAGCGTGAGAGCGCTTTATTTGAGGCTAAACCTGGAGGAGCATCTCAACTCTGGTTATCCCCAACTAAGGATCAAACTTAACAAACAACTGCTTGTCAAAGTAGGACTCGTGCTTATAATAGTAAATTGCAGTAACGAGAATGCAGTAATTAAAGTTGTTGATAATAAACGCTACATAATGAGATGTGACCAGTATGAAACTGGAGTGGTACTGAAATGGAAGTACTGAACTGAAATGAACTTGACTAGTACGAGACTGTAGTAGTACTGAATTAAAAATACTGAAATGAAATGAACTTGAACAATACAAGACTGGAGTAGTACATAATTGAAAGTACTGAACTGAAATGAACTTGACCAGTACGAGACTGGAGTAGTACTGAATTGAAAGTACTAAACTGAAATGAACTTGAGTAGTATGAAACTAGAGTATAACTAAATTGAAAATACTGAAATGAACTTGACTGGTACGAGACTAGAGTAGTATTGAATTGAAAGTACTGAATTGAAAGTACTGAAATGAAATGAACTTGATCTGTACATGACTGGAGTAGTACTGAATTAAAGTACTGTACTGAAATGAACTTGACCAGTATGAGACTAGAGTAGTACTGAATTGAACTTGACCAGTACGGGACTGGAGTAGGACTGAATTGAAAGTACTGAACTGAAATAAATAAAGGAACTGACTAGTGCAAGACTGGAATGATCGTAAAGAAAATGATTAGTAGTCCAATCACTCCATTTAAGAGACTTCAGTTCCATCTCTGTTCCCAGGAGGTGTATTCTGTTCCTTCTCAGTTCTCAGGAGGCATGTTCAGTTTCATCTCCGTTCTTAGGAGGTTTCTTTGAGTTTCACCCATTATTAAGATCTGATAACAATCCAGATACACCCTTTTAAGCACGACTTAATCGGATCAGGGGAAGCTTATTATTAGTTATATTTTTATTAATTATCTGAGAATAAATATCAACTCACTTGCTTACGTCAGATCGAATTCGAGAATCTTGTCAGATGGCACATTCTTCCTCGAATTTCAACCTCAAAAATCGTTTCCAACACATTAGGGAAATTCTTTACCCGAAATAAGGTTGGGGATTATATTACTTGAAGCTCATGATTTCATCTTCCGAGTTCACCCAAAATACCCGAGAGTTATTTTAAGATGAGACGCTAAGTGTTTTTGCAAAAAAACCCCGAAATACTCAGAGCTAGAAATCTTGCCTCGATAACTTCCGTATATTACTCAATTGAACTTAATATTCAATATATAAAATGGTCGTGCACTTCAATGTCTATTTTTTAAGAATTTTAGCACGTAGATTTCCAAGCACGACCCTAGACTCCAAGAAATAGGAAATATCCTCAATTTCTATTCAAAGGTTCCCAAATTTTAATACAACTTTTAAGAGTGCATGAAAAGAGTTTAGTAATTTTTCCAAAATTTTCCAAGCAATTTTGGGCCTCTAAATTGGCCATATAATTCATATTTAGGCTCACACTTTTCGATGCACGAATGAGCTTGATTCGACCACGGTTTGACCACCCATCATCGACACTGACTGGGACCAATTCTATTGACTTGGTATTGACCATACGAATCTAATATCACTGACCGGGGTCGAATCAGAGTTTGTTTGCTAAGTATTCAAATTTTGCGTGTCGCTGCGGGCTAAAATGGTCAAAACACTCATAATCATCGTTATGCTTTGAATCGCGACGCAATGAGTTCTGATGCGTTCGTATCGACTATACAAAGTCATAGGAACTGACAGAACTCAAATCGGAGTTCTCTATCTCAATATCCAAATTTCTCGTATTTGCGACGTTCTACGAGGAATGGTCATATTCACCATATGAATTTCGGTTTGCAATAAAATGAGTTTGGTTGTACCCGTACCAGTTATAGGAGTCCAAAGCAACAAACAAAACTCGAATCAGAGCTCATTTGCTCAAAATTCCCAAAATAAGGTCATCTCCTACCCATTATAAGTCTCGGGTAGAGGTTCGGTCCACTAGGGTTCTTGTGACCCAATAAAAGTCGGGATGTTACAATCTTTTTGGATCCCTAGTTTGATTTGGGCTAGGTTCACTAAGTTAGGATCTTGTGACCCATCTTGTATATCCAGGGTCATAGTTGTGTCCTAGAGTCTAGGTCAAGTTCTTAGTATCAACACTGCATGGATCAGCTATCATCAGACTGCGAGAGACTCAAGACTTAGAGATTTTCCAAAGACTCAGTAAAATAAGTTCGACGTTCGTCGAACTCAGGTCGACGATTGTCGTGATCAGCTCGACGATCTCAGGGAAAATTCTCTGAGTTGAGCTCGACGAACTTGATTCTCAGGTCGACGATCTTTGGACTCTACCTTCAGCATTCCAAGTCCAGACTTTGTTCTCTAGACTCTGGTCGACGAACTTAGTTCTCTGCTCGACGAATTCTGGGTTCTCTACTTCAACTTATTACTCCAGAAGTTTCTCAAATTTTCTAAGTCTAAAATCATCTTCAGTCGACGAATTCAAGATCCTCAGCTCGACGAAACAGATTTTCAGGTCGACGTTTTCTGGATACTTCAACACTTCACACCAGAAGTTTATGCTGACACTAGAAGCAAGAGTTGTGTCGACACCAACAGCAATTGTATCGATACTAGAAGTAAGAGTTGTGTCGACACCAACAATAATTATGTCGATACACATGACTTATGTCAACACACTACAGATTTCTATCAACACAACAACCATGTTGAGACAAGAAGTAATTATGTCGACACCCAGGACTTGTGTCGACACATTCCCCAGAAGTTATGTCAACAAGTTATCTGGTCGACGAAAGTAGCTATCAGCTCGACGAACTCCATACACATAATAGGCAAAGTTTCTAGAGAATGTCGTTTTACTCTCAGCTCGACGATCTTGGAACTCAGCTCGACGAACAGAAGTTATCTGGGCGACGAACACAACTTCTCAGCTCGACGAACTGTGGACTCAGCTCGATGATTTTTGTTATATGTTCGATGAATCCAGACTTAGTCATTTCCAATATTATGTCCCTTTCCTAATGCAATAATTCATGTGTAATTAATGCTTCAATATTCTCTGAATATAACCGTTAGACAAAGCATTAATTATGGTCTTCTCCAGGATTATTGTTTGCCGTTTTTCCATGGGACAGTTGGGGAAATGAATCAATGCAGTTTATTCTCAAGGCCATCAGCATTGATTGTAGAGGAATTCAAATTTCGAAAGACAATTTTGATAGGAAATATAAAAGAGATTTTCTCCCTTTTCCTATAGATAGTAGAGCAGAATACGCAGAAAAATAGTGGAATAGAACATAGACACACAGACAGAGAAATCACAATCAGTCTGCAACAAGAAACTCTCTGCTCTCTCTCTTAGAACTCCGATACAGCAACTCAAGAAGCCCTAGACCATAAGAACATCTGCTACCTGAAGAAGAAGAACAACCAATCAAAATCAAGAGTCTTCATTCTTCAACTCTCCAGGACACTTCAAAGGACAACATCTATTCCATCTGTCAAGAAGTTCCTGAAGATCCTTTCTGGTCAAGACTGTCAAAGACTGAAGGTCTATCACCCTAAAGCAAAGCTTCGGATTTCCCTGAACCATTCTACATCACAGGGGAGCAATTTGCTAAAATCACATCCACAAGTCTTCTCAGTTGTATATTGAGAAAGAGAAGACCATATCATCTCTCACCCCCCATTGTATAAAGGGTTATAACTCCCTTTAAAAGTTATTCTTGGTTGCAAGTCACCTGACCAAAAGACTTGAGGTTTGGTTTTTGAGCACCTGATCAAAAGCTCATTGGTGTCAGGCACATGATCAAAAATCTGAGTGGATTCCTACCAGGGTGGTAGAAGAGTGGATGTACCCAGGTTGGGGAACCACTATAAATTTTTTGTGTTGTCTGGTTGCCCCTTTTTTTTGTTCTTGCTGTGTTTGTGCTTTCTAGGATTGCTGTTTTATATTTTACTAAGTTGTTTATGCACTTTCACAGTTACAACAAAAACTGTAAAAGATTTTAAGGATTTAAGAATACTTTATTCACCCCCCCTCCCCCTCTAGAGTATTTCAGATCAAACACATCACTTTCAATTGGTATCAGAGCAGGATTCCCTTGGTTGTACAATCTAACCCTTGAACCAAAGATCCTGAGTTAGATCTGCCTTTTCATCTCCATTAGATTTATAGTCACACAGCATGGCATAGAACAAGAACTATGTAAGCACCAGACCTCCAGTATGCAATCTGAATAAGTTTTCCATCTGGAAGGCACGAATTAGGTTGTACATGAACTCTATTAATGAAGATATCTACAACTCCATTTTGACAGGTCCCCCTCAAGCATCTACTTCTGCAACATCTTCAAGCACAACTGCAGTTCCACCACCTGAGTGGACTGAAGCCCAGAAGAAGGCAAAGATTGTTGATGCCAAGGCAATGAATATACTGGCACAAATAATGTCAGATGATATATTTCAAAAGGTGGCTGAATGCACCTCAGCCAAAGCCATTTTGGATTCCCTTAACCAAATGGTGGCTGGATCAGCAGATGAAAGAAAGAATAGAAGATCCAATCTTATATCCCTCTATGAGAATTTCAAGAAAGAAGAAGCTGAGACAGTAGCTGATATGTACAATATGTTAAGCTCAATCATCAATGAGCTAAAAACCTTGGACAAGGACATCACCCTCACTGAGGTGAATGATAAGATCCTAATGTGCTTCCCAAGCTCATGAGATTCAAGGATCTGGCCCATCAAGGAGGTCAGAAGCCTAAATGAGATTTCCACTAAATCTTTATTAGACAAGCTTAAGTCCTATGAACAGTTGATCAAATCCAGAGAGGCAGCTGAGCAAAGAATACCTCCTACAGCAAGAAAAGAACAAAGCATTGCATTCAAAGCAACTGAGGAGACAGAGACTTCAACCACAAATGAAGAGCCGACGAGTCTTTTTGCCAAAAGATTCTACAAAATGGCATGGAAAGGCTTCAGGAGAAAGTCATCAAGGCATGATGACAAGCCAAGGTTTGATAAAACACCAACTAAAGAAGTGGTGTGTTTTGGTTGCAGGAAACCGGGAACCTTCATCTCTGAGTGTCCAGAGAATCAGAAAAAGGAGAAAAGAAGAGAAAATGACACAAGAAGATAGCACAACAGCAGGCCTTCTTCCAACAAATATAAGAAGAAGGAGAAAGGCTTTGTGGCCGAATCCTGGAGTGAGACTGAGGATGAATCAACATCTTCCAGCTCCAGTGAAGACGAAGAAGAGGCAAGAGCCAAAGAAGTCTGCTTAATGGCTATTGATGCCTCTAGAAGCCATTCAGAAGAAGAAGATTAAGACAATGAAGAAGCTTCAGAATCTAAAGCTGACCAGGTATTATCTTCTTTTGATTACAGTTCTGATTCATTTAAATTTGAATTCAAAACCATGTGCATAGATTTAATTAACTCAGAAAAGGAAATCAAGACTCCTAGGGAAAAATTAGGAAACCTAGCAATGTCAATTCTGAAAATAATTAGTTAAAGGATGAATTAACCCTAGCTAATGAACAAATCATATTATTAAAACTGAGTTATGTGAGGCTAAACAACTTGAGGAAACTCTCAATGGGAGAAGCCTCAAGTTGATGAACATCACAAGCACTGTAAATGCCAAGCTTAATGGCAAGCTGGGCTTGGGTACTTCATCAAGTTTGCCCCTCATCCTCAAGAAAAATATTCTGACTACCCCTATTAAATTTGTTTCTGCAAAAGGGAAAGAGAAAATAAACAATAAACCAACCTTAGATCAAATCCCTAAATCAATAGGTCAGAACAACAAAAATTAGAAAACTACTAAAAATAAGGTTCAACAGAATTCGTCGAACTCAGATCGACGAAATGTTGCAAGTTCGTCGAACCCCACTCGACGAACACTGAACGCAAACTATATCTATAATTATTTGTCTAACTGCGATCGACGAACTCTGTATGGTTCGTCGAGCAGAGGTCGACGAACGTGGGGCACAGAAAATGAATATGTTCATTCTCTAGGCAGAGATCGACGATCTCAACCTAATTCGTCGAACTCTGGTCGATGAACTTACAGAAATTCGTCAAACCCAGAAAGAGTTAACAGGAATGTTAAATATAACAACAACTCTAATAATTCTATAAAACCATTTAACCCTGTAGCTGATTGGGCAATACCCCCTAGAAGATATCACCCTCTAGGATATAAATCTCAACCAGAATTCTCTGTTATATCTAGTTTTTCATATCAATAATACAAAAGACCCAAGGTAACCTGGGTCAAGAACAATTAATTATTTTTCATTATAGGTGAAGAGCTGTCCAGTAAATAATCAAACATGATACTTGGACAGTGGATGCTCTAAACATATGACCGGCTGCAAGGACATCTTAACTAACTATAAGTCCAAGTTGGGACCAAAGGTTATCTTTGGTGATTCAAAATGTGGTCAGTCTGAAGGTTTTGGAGAGGTGAAGATTGGAGCAGTCACTTTCAAGAAAGTTACATATATCAGAGGACTCAAGCATAACCTCATCTCCATAAGTCAGTTATGTGATGAAGGTTATCAGGTACACTTTAACTCATCTTCTTACACTATTGCTAATAAGGAAAAACAAACTATCTTAATTGGGAATAGACAAGGTAACATATACTTAGTTGATTTTCTTTCTGCCAAGTCTGATATCTGCTTACTTAATATAACTAGTAATCAGAATGATTTATGACACAAAAGGCTAGGGCATTTAAACTTGAAAAACATTACTAGGCTATCAAAAGGCAACCTTGTTAGAGGTTTACCTTCTGGTCCCTACAAGAAGGAAGGCCTTTGCAGGGCTTGTCAACTAGGCAAGCAAACTAAATCTAGTTTTAAATCTGTTAATAAAAGTGATTCACCTAAGATTTTGTATTTGCTACACATGGATCTCTTTGGACCCATTGCTGTATAAAGCATAGGAGGGAAATCCTACACCTTAGTTATTGTGGATGACTTCTCAAGGTTCACTTGGGTATCCTTTCTGAGATCTAAGTCAGATACCTTTAAGGTTCTTACAGATTTTCTCAGGACCATATAGATTGAGTTCTCTACTCATGTTGCATTGATCAGAAGTGATCATGGTACAGAGTTTGAGTCTCTTCTTATGCATGAGTTCTGTGAGAAGGAAGGTATCAGGCACTGCTTCTCAGCTCCTAGAACTCCCCAACAAAATAGAGTAGCTGAAAGGAAAAATAGGATACTAATTGAATCTGTAGGTACATTACTTGTAGATGCTTACATGCCACTAATCTTTTAGGTAGAGGCTGTAAACACTGCAAATTATGTCCTGAACAGAAGCCTGATACATAAATTGAAGAACAGGACTCCCTATGAATTAATTAAAGTGAAGCAACCTAAATTCAACTTTTTAAAAGTATTTGGATGTATATGTTATATTCACAATAACAATAAAAGATACATTAGAAAGTTTGAGGCTAAGGTTGAAGAGGGAATCTTTCTACGATATTCCCAAGTAAGCAAAGCCTATAGGGTTTTTAATAAATCATCTCTAAAAATTGAAGAATCTATTCATGTTACATTTGATGAAGCTAACATGTCTTGCAAGGAGAAAGAGATTTCTACCAAAAGTACTTTGCAGGTAGCTTACTTGTGTGAGAGTTTGGATGGACTTAACCTCACCCAAGAGGTTCCAACACATCCTTCTCCACAAGTCATTGAGGAAAGTGAAGATGAAAGCACTGAAGGAATTGATCTTCCCCCAACAGCAATCATAATTCCACAAGAGGAATTAGCTCCTACTGCTGTTGCAGAACCAACTCCACCTACTGATCTTGTCACACTAAGGGATCACCCTAGATCCCAAGCGCTTGGAGACATATCAGCAGGTGTACAGATAAGGCATCAACTCAACCAAGATTTGATGCATACCTATTTTCTCTCTCAGGTTGAACCTCTATCCATCCATAATGCAGGGCAAGATCCCCAATGGATCATTACAATGCAGGCGGAATTAAATCAATTTGAGAGATGTATAGTTTGAGATTTGGTTCCAAGACCCCAAAACTACCCAGTAATTGGAACCAAATGGGTTTACAGAAATAAGCTGGATGCCCAAGGAGTGATTGTAAGAAACAAGGCTAGGCTTGTTGCTCAAGGATATAGGCAAACCTTTGCACATGTGGCAAGGTTAGAGACAATCAGAATATTCCTTGCCTATGCAACCTTCAAGAAATTTAAGGTCTATCAGATGGATGTGAAGAGTGCTTTTCTGAATGGAGTATTGAAAGAAGAGGTTTATGTTGAACAACCTCCAGGTTTTGTCTCTCCAACTCACCCCTCTTATGTTTTTAAATTACATAAAGCCCTCTATGGTCTAAAGCAAGCTCCAAGAGCTTGGTATGAGACCTTAGCTAGTTTTTTGTTAGAGCATAAGTTCATTAGATGCATAGTAGATAAAACACTTTTCACTAGACATCATAAGGACCAAATACTATTAGTACAAATATATGTGGATGACATCATATTTAGCTTTACTGATTCCAAATTGTGCAAGATGTTCTTTGACCTCATGCATTCTAAATTTGAAATGAGTGACATGGGTGAGCTCTCCTACTTTCTTGGTCTCCAAGTGAAGCAGCTCCCTGATGGCATCTTCATCTCCCAAGCTAAATATGCAAAAGAGCTTATCAAAAAGTTTAGGATGGCTGATGCCTCAGCAAAGAAAACACCTATGACTATAAATGTTATAATAGACTCTAATCCACAAGGGAAACCTGTTGACCAGAAATTATATAGGGGCATTGTTGGGTCCCTATTATACCTTATAGCTAGCAAACCTGATATCATGTTTATCACATGCCTTTGTGCTAGGTTCCAAGTGAACCCTAAAGAATCTCATCTAATTTTCCTAAAAAGAATTTTGAGATATATAAAGAGGTGTCCAAGTCTAGGCCTATGGTATCCCAATGAATCAGAATTTGAGTTAACTGGATACTCAGATGCTGATTTTGCTGGATGCATGGTGGACAGAAAAAGTACCTCAGGAACCTGCCAGTTCCTGGGTATGAGATTAGTGTCCTAGTTTTGTAAGAAACAGTCAACTGTGTCAACCTCAACTGCTGAGGCAGAATATATTGCAGCTGGCAGCTGTTGTTCCCAGATGCTGTGGATTCAAAATCAATTACTAGACTATGGTCTTAACTTAAATAATTTAACTCTACTTTGTGATAACACAAGTGCTATAGCCATATCACAAAATCCAGTCCATCACAGTAGGACCAAGCATATAGATATTAGACATCATTTCATAAGAGAGTGTGTAGACAAAAATAAAATTAAACTTGTCTATATCTACACTGATTTACAAAGAGCTGACATTTTCACCAAACCTCTGGATGAAAGAAAACATCTGTTCTTTATAAATCAGCTTGGAATGATCAATGAAGAAGACATAGTTTAGTTTCTGTCTGCACTCGATGAATTTTTCAGAGTTCGTCGAACGGAGCTCGACGAACTAGGGAAAGTTCGGGAGATATTCGTCGAACGGAGGTCGACGAACTCTCTGTGAGTGAAGTTGTTTTCATCGAACGGAGATCGACAAATCCACTTCAGAAAACTTTCGTCGAACGGAGCTTGACGAAATGTCTTCAAATCTTCAGACTGAGCTCAACGAATCATTTAACTCCAAATTATTTTGTCGAACCCAGATCGAAGAATGTTTTAATTTTCGTGGAACGGAGTTTGTCGATTCATATTCTGGAAAACCTTATATCTAGGTTTTGTTCGACCTCCGTCCCGCGCTTTCTATTCCCTTGCACTTGATCACCGTTTTTCTCTCTTGCAGGTGATTTCATGGCGATTCCAGCGGGAACATTGGCTGCGATGAAGTTCGACACCGGCTTAGATGTCGACTTTGATTCTTTTCAGCATTCGGACCCGATATTTCTGAATATTCTGGAACTTCTGGAGGAGCGACAACTGAAGAATCTGATGACAACAAGGATCAAAATGTCTGGAACAGAGATTAGAGAATGGGTTTTTACATCTTCAACGTCAGAGGAGAATACAATGATTGAAACAATTGTGGGTAACACTGTTTCTCTATCTCCCGTCATTTTGACTGAAATTTTTGATTTGCATAATGGAGAAACAGAACTGGAAATTGAGAATGAGGAATATGATATGATGTTAAGCATGATGGGTTATGCTGGAGATAACCCTAATAAATTGTTGAAGAAACATTTATCTGCAGAATATAAGTTTCTGGCAGATATTGTTGGGAAAGTCTTGCTAGGCAAGCACACTGCACATGATTATATAACCAGACATCAGTTTCTGGTTTTGTGTGCAGTGGTTAATAAGAAGCAAGTGGCTTGGGCTCAGATCATCTTTGATCTCATCAGGAAGAAAAATAACAAAAAAAGAAGTGTGTTTTGGAAGGATCCTGAGGATCTTCTTAAAGAAAAAAAGTTGCTGAATCACTGGTCTCCCCGACCATATTCATAAATGCCAACAAAAGGCTAACATGTGCCTTGTTTGGCAGGTGGGAGAGGACAATATCCAAGCCCTCTAAGGCTTCAACCTCTTCCACCACAGCTTCTGAGAGCACAAGGGCTATTAGAGCCACTCCCCACCCTGCTGAAGAGAGCATTCCCTCACCCCCATCTCTTCCAGCCATCCAAATCCCTTCCACTGTCCAAACCATCATTCAAACCCCAACACTTTCATCATCAACCATTCCTACCTCTCCAACAACCACTCATCTTCCTACTCCACCTCAATCTCCTCATGCTTCACCAGCTCCAACACCACCTTCATCTCCTCTTCCACCCCACTTGTCCTCCATACCATCCTTCAATCTCTTGTCATCTCCTCCAACTTCTCCTCCAAATCAATCCCCACAGGATGTTCAAATGCAAGATACTCCTCCTCCATCCTCCCCAACATCTACCATCCCTCCAAATGTTTCCACTCAACCACCATCTGCAACACCTTCTATCACTCCAATACTGGACCCCTCCACCATCTCTTATGTCATGGCTCTCATCACACCCCTCCTCAAAACAATCATAGCAGAGGCCATTACACCTCTTGCTACTTCCATTTCCTCTCTATTTGCCCAGATCTTTGCCCTTTCTACTGCCCCCTCTTCATTTAGGGGTCTGGCACCAGTTATTACTGAAACTATGCAGGGGGAGATGCTTGATGAAGAAGCTACAGTAGCTCCAGAAGTAACAGCAGTTTCAGTTTCAGTTTCAGCAGCTTCAGCTCCAGCAGATGTAGAGGCAACAACAACAACAGTAGATACATAGATTATTGATACAAATTTTATTGATTTTATTAATGTTATTGAGACTGACATGGATATAAAAGAGTCAACTCCAGAAGAAATAATTATTGTTGGTGATTTCATCATTAATCCCACAGTAGATTTAGAATATATGTTGAGATTTTTTTGATACTGCATTCTTGAGCTTCCCTCTAGCAGATTATACTAAGCCATCTTTGGCTATTGTTCCATATTCTTCTCCTATCAGTTCTAAAGTTGCCAAGCAACTAAGAGACAGTTTTGTTATTCCAAAACCTGTAGTCATCCCATGCTCTCTAGAAATTATTTCTGCCCCCCAGTTTTGTTATGGATGACTCTCTAATGCCAGATTTTGATGCCTTGATCTTGGCTAACATTGAAGAAGAGAATAAGGCAGCTGCTGAAAGCACTGTCAGAGTTAGTTCTCCAATTCCTATTGAAGTTTCTTCTCCAGCTCCTATTGCAGTTTCTCCTCCAGCTCCATCTAAACCTGAGAAGCATATTATCATTGCTGAGGTCTTGAAGTCTTTAGATGATATATATGATAATCCTCAGGGATCTGATGATGATGATGAGGAGGATGAGGATTCTGATGAGGATCCAAAGAAGAAGAAAGTGTTTAAGAAGAGGAAAGCACCTCCTCCTCATGCTCTTAAACCAAATCCAACCAATGACACTCCCTACTATATTCTTCAGAAGATAACTCCATATAAAGGGATGCCAGCTTGGATGTGGTTATCTAAAAATGAACAGAAAGAGATGAAGAGAAGCAGAAGATACTCCCCTCCTCCAACTCAGAAATACAGAAGGTACCCTCCTCCTCCAGCTGCTGGTGCTTCAGGAACATCTTCTCAAAGGTCCACTCAATTTCAAACTTATCAAAGACATCAGAGTAGGCCCTCCTCCTCAAGAAGCCAGCAAAGAAAGTATCCTTCTGGAAAGCAGCAACATCAACAACAAACACAACAACAATTCTCTGAACATCAACAAGCTGAAAGCTCCAACAGACCTCCTTCTCCTCCTGTTTCTTTTGAAGATCCAGAGACAGCTACATCAACTAGGATGGCCAGGTTCCAGGAACTGGTTGGCCTTTCTATGATTAACAAAACTAAAGCTGAAGGAAAGGATCCCTCAGAATATACAATAATGTCAAAATACAGGAAAGAAGAGCTTAAGAGGTATGAGAAAGCTAACAAGTTTTCAATGTTGATGATTATATGAAATTGCACCCAGAAGCAGTAGTCCCCAGAGCCACATCTTTGAAGATTATAGGGTCTGCTGATATGACCATGACCAAACTGCAAGCTTCTGATCCAAATAGAGAGATATTTTTTACCAAGCCTGGAGACAAGAGCAAAGAAGAGAAGCCAAAAGAGAAGAAGCAAAAGAAATCAGTTCTGAGTTATTTAATTTTTGTTATGCTTTTAAACTATTTTCTTATTTCTGAACAAAGCTTATCTGTATATATATATCTACTGCATGTGTTATTGATCTCTGCCAGATATATGCTTTCTTGCTTTGTTTATTTTCAGTTTAGTCTGAGTCTGTAATTAGTGACCTCACCCAAATAGGGGGAGATTGTTGGATCCTTAGTTTGATTTGGGCTAGGTTCACTAAGTTAGGATCTCGTGACCCATCTTGTATAGCCAGGATCATAGTTGTGTCCTAGAGTCTAGGCCAAGTCCTTAGTATCAACACTGCATGGATCAACCATCATCAGACTGCCAGAGACTCAAGACTTAGATATTTTCCAAAGACTCAGAAAAATGAGTTCGACGTTTGTCGAACTCAGGTTGACGATTATCGTGCTCAGCTCGACGATCTCAGAGAAAATTCTCTGAGCTGAGCTCGACGAACTTGATTCTCAGGTCGACGATCTTTGGACTCTACCTTCAGCATTCCAAGTCCAGACTTTGTTCTCTAGACTCAGGTCGACGAACTTAGTTCTCTGCTTGATGAATTCTGCGTTCTCTACTTCAACTTATTAATCCAGAAGTTTCTCAATTTTTCTAAGTCCAGAATCATCTTCAGTCGACGAATTCAAGATCCTCGGCTCGACGAAATATATTCTCAGGTCAACAATTTTTGGATACTTCAACACTTCACACCAAAAGTTTATGTCGACACTAGAAGCAAGAGTTGTGTCGACACCAACAACAATTGTGTCAACACTAGAAGCAAGAGTTGTGTCGACACCAATAGCAATTGTGTCAATACACAGGACTTATACCAACACACTCTAGATTTCTGTCAACACAATAGCCATGTCGAGATAAGAAGTAACTATGTCGACACCCAGGACTTGTGTCGACACATTCCCCAGTAGTTCTGTCAACAAGTTATCTGGTCGATGAAATCAGCTATCAGCTCGACGAACTCCATACACATAATAGGCAAAGTTTCTAGAGAATGTCGTTCTACTCTCAGCTCGACGATCTTGGAACTCAGCTCGAGGAACAGAAGTTATCTGGTCGACGAACACAACTTCTCAGCTTGACGAACTGTGGACTCACCTCGACGATTTCTGTTATATGTTCGATGAATCCAGAGTTAGTCATTTCCAGTATTCTGTCCCTTTCCTAATGCAATAATTCCTGAGTAATTAATGATTCAATATTCTCTGAATATAACTGTTAGACAAAGCATTAATTATGGTCTTCTCCAGGATTATTGCTTGCCGTTTTTCCATGGGACAGTTGGGGAAATAAATCAATGCAGTTTATTCTCAAGGCCGTCAGCATTGATTGCAGAGGAATTCAAATTTCGAAGGACAAATTTGACAGGAAATATAAAAAAGATTTTCTCTCTTTTCCTATAGATAGTATAACATAATACATAGAAAAATAGTAGAATAGAACATAGACACACATGCAGAGAAATCACAATCAGTCTGCAACAAGAAACTCTCTGCTCTCCCTCTTATAACTCTGATACAACAACTCAAGAAGCCCTAAACCAGAAGAACATCTGCTACCTGAAGAAGAAGAACAATCAATCAAAATCAAGAGGCTTCATTCTTCAACTCTCTAGGACACTTCAAAGGACAACATCTATTCCATCTGTCAAGAAGTTCCTGAAGATCCTTTCTAGTCAATGCTGTTAAATACTGAAGGTCTATCACCCTGAAGCAAAGCTCCAGATTTCCCTGAACCATTCTACATCACAGGGGGTGCAATTTGCTAAAATCACATCCACAAGTCTTCTCAGTTGTATATTGAGAAAGAGAAGACTATATCATCTCTCACCCCCCACTGTATAAATGGTTATAACTCCCTTCAAAAGTTATTCTTGGTTGCAAGTCACCTGATCAAAAGCTCATTGGTGTCAGGCACCTGATCAAAAATCTGAGTGGATTCCTACCAGGGTGGTAGAAGAGTGGATGTACCCAGGTTGGGGAACCACTATAAATTTCTTGTGTTGTCTGGTTGTCCCTTCTTTTTGTTCTTGTTGTGTTTGTGCTTTCTAGGATTGTTGTATTTATATTTTATTAAGTTGTTTATGCACTTTCACAGTTACAGCAAAAGTTGTAAAAAAAATTAAGGATTTAAGAATATTGTATTCACCCCCCCCCCCCCCCCCCATCTAGAGTATTTCAGATCTAACACATAACTTTCAAATGTAATAAAAATAAAAGGATTTTCGTTCCCGAAAATTCGCTTAAAGTAGGGGGTAAGCATACCTAGGGAGAGAGCTCTGGGTGCTTTTCTCGGACGAGTGCTTCAGGTTCACATGTATACTCGTCTCGTCCGCAATTCGATCACAAAATCTTGACCATTGGAATCGTCTTGTTGCACAAATTCTTTACTTTATAATCTACTGTGCTGACCGGTTCAAGCTGGATGGATCTATCTTAGAGTAGCTGTATTGGCGATGTAGGAAGGTGTTGTTCTGGTTGCCAGAGGACTCGCCTCAAGGAAGAGACATGAAACATATCATGGAGATTTCCTAATTCTAGGGTAGGGCTAATCGATAGGCAACAAGGCCAACATACTATCACCTGATAGGGGCCCAAATAGCATGGATCTAGTTTTTTCTGCTTTCTCAATCGAGAGACACCATGCATGAGTTTAATTTTCGAAAATACCATTTCTATCTCCCACGCTAAACTCCACCAGTCGGTGTCGTGCATCATAATATTTAGCTTGTCGGCTTCGTGCTTCCCACATTTGATCCTGGATTATCCGTATCACTGATGTAGTATAATTAATATAAGCCACTCCTAAGGTTTCTGGGTCCTCATCTTGAGCTCAAGTCAATGGAGTTCGGCAACGTCTTCCATACAAAGTCTTGCACGGTGTCATCTTAATGTTGGCCTGATAGTTGTTACTATAAGAAAACTTGACTAAAGGCAGCAGTTATTTCCATGGCTCGATGTGCTCCACTATGCAAAGTCGGAGTAGATCCTCCATCGTCTGGTTCGTCCCTTCAGTCTGCCCATGTATCTAAGGGTGGAAGGTGATGCTAAAGTCCAACTTGGTCCCCAAGTATGCATGTTCCCGCCTTTACTCCTTGGATGTGAAACGCCCATCACGATCCGACACAATGGACTTCGGCACTCAGTGGAATTGGACCACTTGCTCTATGAGCAATCTAGCAAGAATGTCAACTCCGTCACCCTATCAAATTTGGAATGAACTACGCTACCTTGGTAAGTCGTGTAACACCCTAACTTCCA
This sequence comes from Platanthera guangdongensis, assembly GCA_039583875.1. NCBI lineage: Eukaryota > Viridiplantae > Streptophyta > Magnoliopsida > Asparagales > Orchidaceae > Platanthera > Platanthera guangdongensis. The sequence continues at coordinate 161,087,594 of CM077161.1, forward strand.
GAGTTGGGAAAAATTGGGTGACACGGCCTGGGACACGGGCGTGTCCCAGGGCGTGTCCTTCTTGGGTGAGCAGTCGACGAGTGGTCGACAAAATGCGGTCGACGATTGTCGAGTGCAGAGTACACGGCTATTGGGTACATTGGAAAATGTGTACCAAATTTGGAGAAATCTCACCTAACTCAATGATATGCATCAAGTTGTATTTGATGTTGTGTTGAGTTATCATGTGCATGTTAAGTAAATGGAAGAAAAATTTTCTAAGTACAAGTGTCGACACTTGGGAATGGTTGTGTCGACACCAAGGGCCAGATTGTATTGACACCCAGAATTTGTGTCGAAACACAGAAAATCTATCGACAACGCTGTGTTGACACCAAGGGCCAGATTGTGTCAACACCCAGAATTTGTGTCGACAAACAGAGAAGCTGTCGACACATTCTAGAATTCTATCGACAACGACTGTGTCGACACACAGAACTTGTGTCGACACACACCAGAATTTTGTCAACACCAACTTTGACAAGACAAGGAGTGATTGTGTCGACTCACAGGACTTGTGTCGACACATTCCACAGAAGTTGTGTTGAGAAGTAAAAGTGAAGTTGTATCAACATTATCAATACTTGTGTCGACACATGGACTATGTGTGTCGACACATGTGAAGTATTCACTCGACATTCTCTGCTGAGTCAAAGTCCAATGAAGGTTGAAGTAATACAACTGGAGACTTAACAGCTGTCATTACTGACATTGCTGTCATATCTGTCAGAGGTGTCAGAAGACCGTTTAGAACCGGAACAGCCGGTAACCATGGATGAAGCCTATATATAGATATGCTCTCTCAACAATTGAGATCTATTGTGAAGAAGTGATCGTGAACACGATCAGTGAATGAAGAATAATCTATGAAGGATTGAGGATCCAGAAGAAGAGAAAGAAGAAACAGTCAACAGATTGTAGAGAGAGAAAAACAAGAAGGAGAGAAGTCCTCATCTAGTGAAGGCAGATCCTGAACAGTCTGCCAGAAGAATTCAGATCAATTCTGAAGAAGAATTCAGATTAATTTTTGAATAAGAAGGAAGCGGATTGAAGATCAACTCCAACACCAAGAAGATCAACCTTACTTTGTTCAGATTCAAGAAGCTTTGAAGAAGCTAAGACAGGTTGATCCTTAAGTAATCAGTTCTATCAAGAACTGATCAAGAAGCCTTCAACCAATTCTCTCTCCATCTGGTTGAAGATATTATTATCTTTTCATCAATAACTTTTGTAGAATCTGTAATAGATCTGAGTGTAGGAGATTTATTTCTCTGAGTTGTAAGCCTAAATTATAAAGGCTGAGGTAGGGTTGAGTGCCTCAGGTAGGGGAATCTTTTCCCTGAGTTGTAGGCCTGTGAAAGAGGCTGAGGTAGGGCTTTTGCCTGAGTTGTAGGAGTGGGGTTTCACTCTGAGTTGTAGGCCTGTGAAAGAGGCTGAGATAGGGCTTGTGCCCTGTTGTAGGAGTGTGGATTCACTCTGAGTTGTAGGAACCATTCTTGGTTCTGAGTTGTAAGATCTGCGGATCTGAGAAGAAAGAAGGAAGTTAGGCCGAATCTAGTACACTACTAGATAGGCGAAGGGGGAAAGTGGATGTACCCATCATTTGGGGAACCACTATAAATCTGGTGTGCAATCTGTGGAATGTTGTGTGTATGTGATTGCTGTGCTGTGATATCTGCTGAATAAATTACTAAACTAGATAGATTTGTCAAGTGCAGAGCACACGGCCTGTGTCACGGCCGTGTCACAGGGTGTGTCCTTGCGGGTCGACGAATTTCAGGTCGACGAAGTTGATTCGGTCGACGATTATCGAGTGCAAAGTACACGGCCTGTGACACTGGCATGTCACAGGGCGTGTCCTCGCGGTTCGACGAATTTCAGCTCGACGAAGTTGAGCTGGGGCGTATCTAGTGTCGTGTTTGGGCACACGGCCTGGGACACGGGCGTGTCACAGGCCGTGTCCCTCTCGGGTTGATCTCGATTTTATGCATCCTGAAGAACACGGCCACAGACACGGGCATGTCTGAAGGAGTGTCCGGTGACATGGCCCGTGTCACAGGTCGTGTCCCTCTCGGGTTGATCTCGATTTTGTACTAGATTGGATAAGTCGGTTGAGCACTGCTTGAGGTACACGGCCTGTGACACAGGCATGTCACAGGCCGTGTCAGTCAAAAAATATGATTTTGTGGCAAAATCGTGGCTGTCCATTTCTTCAGCTGTGATCCGATGGCTGAGGTGTCTGCCTACTTCCTTATGGCCATGGATGAGAACAGAATTCTCATTTCTCATTTGGCCTTCATCTTTCTAAAGTCCTAGAGAGAGAGAAAGAGAGGAAGAAGAAGGAGGAGGAAGGAGAGCCGGCCACCAGTGGTGCTGCAGAGTTCCGACGAGAAATCCGATGCCAGCGTTGCGGAGGAAAAGCCGTTGCAGTTCTTTCCAGCCAGCTAGGAGCTCATGGCGCCAAAGCGGTCTTCGAGGGTAACGAATTTTCTTCCTAGCCATGTGAAGGCTTCCTTTTTGGCATATGCATATGATTCCTCCACCAGAGGGTGACATGTTATGAGAGTCTCTTGGGTTGATTCATGGAATCCCCAATCATTTGGCATATAGATCCGGAAAAGGAGTATAGAATAGGCATGATGTGTGAAGCCCATCTGGACAGGTTGGTCTGGATTGGTGATGTTGCATATACGCATCGGAGAAGATTCCGTGATAAACGTGTAGTTTAAGGAGTCGATGGGTTAGACCTGCGAAGGGCAGTAGCAGGAAGTACTGGAGTGGTAGTCCAGGAAAATACCCGTATAATGCTTGTGTTGTTGGGTTGTACCTGCGAAGGGCAGTAGCAGGAAGTACTGGCATGATAAGCCAGGAAATACCCTTGATGCTTGGAATGTTTGGTGGGTTGTGCTTGTGAAGGGAAGTAGTAGGAAGTACTGGCTTGGCAGTCCAGGAAAATACCCTCAAGTGATGTACAGTTAAGCCTAGGGATGGAAAATGAGTTCTGTCGCTAACGCGAAGTGTGGCTCCTAGGTAACCGCTGAATGTGAAGCCAGTTCTGTGAGAATGGGCTGGTTATGTGTGAACTGATGTGTTCACCTAAAGGAAACATGCAAGGTGAAACCGACTCGCGCCTTTTATGTAGCCGCGAGTACGCTGCACTTGGTGATGGCAAGGCCACTTGAGCAACGGGGGTTGGATGATCCGACCTACGCTATGTCCGTCCGATGTGAGACCTGAAAGTGTGGTCTATTGGAGTGTATAGCAAGAGTCTTAGGCCTGTGCGCCATGACACAATGGGGGACTACAGGCCAATCCTGGTGCATTAAGACTAAAGTCTTCGGTTGTATGTCATGGAGCAAAATGCTCAATAGTTACCATTGGGTTGCGACCTTGATACGGTGGTGGGAACCTGGTTCGCCGGTACACAAAGAATGTGCCCTGAGTGCATAGATCGTCGAGCCGCGTGGCTGACCGTTGTGATGGCATGCATGTGCGTGAGAGCACAATGTATGATATACATGTTTTCCTGTGAAATGCTATGCATACAGGGAAGGAATACCATCATCCTGGGAAAGGGGTGGGGTCGTTATAATTTGGTCAGCTGAATGCTGATCGTTGCCTGTTTGCCACAGTTGGGTGGGCTGTCCCTGTGCAGGTACTGGAGAGCCAAGCGGGACGCATAAAGACTGAGGTTCCTGCTACTGCTACTGCTGCTATTGCTAGCCCTCGAAGGCTAAATGAAAGTATTATGTTTGATTATACATGGCCGGCCTGCGCACCAAATTGTTGAAAGTAGCGAACATGCAGTACCAAACGGATAGAGTTTTGAATAATTGAAACTTTATTATCCAAAAAAGATATCTATTACAAAGGTATGCCCTCCCTTATATAGAATGGGGGAGAGAAGAGAGAATACAAATAAGAGATGTGGGACTAAAAATTTACAGGACTAAGCAGACTATACAGAACAAACCGCACAAGCCGCGCGGTTAGACAGACGGGCTAACCGCACGGCTACCACCAGAGAGGAAGAGAGATTGCTAGTGTAGACCGCTAGACCGCCCGGTCTCCAAGCCGACTGAGACAAACTGCCAGACCGCGCGATCTTCAACCCGTCAAGACAGACCGCCAGACCGCCCAGTCACCAACTTCAACGCTCCCACTCAAGCTGGAGCATATATATCGATCATGCCCAGCTTGTGACAAACATGAAGAAACGAGGCGGAAACTGGCTTGGTGAAGATGTCAGTCAGCTCTTTATCAGAAGTGACAAAGAGAGTGCAAATTTGTTCCTTTAAGATCTCTTCACGAATGAAATGACAGCCGACCTCAATGTGCTTTGTTCTTTCATGGAATACCAGATTTTTAGAGATGTATATGGCGGCCTTGTTATCACAGAACATAGGTAGAGGATGGTTGTAGACCTCTCCTAAATCTAGCATGAGAGCCCGCAGCCATTTTAACTCACAAGTGGTCGACGTCATACTGCGATACTCAGCTTCTGCACTGGACCTGGAGACAACAAACTGCTTCTTGCTCTTCCAGCTCACCAGATTTCCCCCAACAAAGGTGCAAAACTTGAGGTTGACTTGCGATCCCCTTTGTCATCAGCATAACTTGCATCTGAGTATGCTTCAATCCTCAGATGACCATTCCTCTGAAAAAGTAATCCTTTCCCAGGCGCTGCTTTGATATACTCCAAGATCCGCAAGGCAGACTGTAGATGGCACTCCCTAGGTGCTTGCATGAATTGACTCACCTTACCCACAGCATAGGAAATATCAGGCCTGGTCACTGTGAGATATATGAGCTTACCAACCAGACTCCTGTACCGCGAACTATCTGAAAGAGGAGGCGAATCATCTGTCCAGGTTTTGTCTTCTCCAGTTGCCATGGGGCATCGGGCAGGTTTTGCTCCAGTCAATCCTGCCTCTTTTAAAAGATCAAAGATATACTTACGCTGAGAGAGAACTAAAGAGTCGGGCTTCCGAGAAATTTCGATCCCCAGAAAGTACTTTGGAGAGCCCATATCTTTTGTGATCAGATGTTGGCAAAGATGACACTTTGTCAAGGCTACCCCTTCTTGGTCATCGCTAGTGAGAAGAATATCATCGACGTACACAGCAAGAACAACCAGCCCAGCAGGAGTTTTGCGAATAAAGAGAGAGTGATCGGCAGAGCTTCGCACAAAACCAACGGCCGCCACGATCCCGCTGAACTTGTCAAACCAAGCTCGAGGGCTCTGCTTGAGGGCATAGATTGCCTGCTTCAGCCGACATACTCGTGTCTCCCCCTGAGCAACATACCCAGGAGGTTGCTCCATGTAAACGTCCTCATGAAGATCACCATAAAGGAAGGCATTCTTGACATCCAGCTGGGAAATCGGCCAATCCTTATTTACCGCCACAGAGAGAAGGACCCGAATAGTGTTGAGACGAGCCACGGGGGAGAAGGTGTCAAAGTAATCAACCCCATAGGTCTGAGTGAAGCCCTTAGCAACAAGGCGAGCCTTATAACGATCCACAGTGCCGTCGGGGCCAAATTTGACCACAAAGACCCAGCGACAGCCAACAACATCAGTACTGAAGGGAGGAGGAACAAGAGTCCAGGTACCCCGCTCAGTTAGGGTCGCCATTTCCTCATCCATGGCCATCTTCCAATGAGGAATAGCAAGGGCCTCCTGGTAGGAGCGGGGTGTGGTAGTGGCAGAGATAGCCAGTGCAAATGCCCTGCGAGAAGGGGTAAGATGATCATAAGAAACAACAGCAGCAAGGGGGTGTAGGGTACACGTCTGCACCCCTTTGCGAAGAGCTATAGGAAGATCCAGGTCAGCCGGGCCCGCGGCATCTGGAGCATCCGTGGTAGAGAAAACTGGCCCGGGAGTAGAGAGCGACGGCAGCGGAGATGAGAGAGAGGGTGGTGGAGAAGGGAGAGAGAGAGGTGGAGGGAGATGAGGGGAGGGAGACGGTGGAGGGGTGGAGATTGTAGTAGGAGGCGAGGGAACGAATGGAACGGCAGGAGAATCAGAAGCTGGGAGAGGAGGAGAGGAGTCATCCGAGAAGTAGGAGGTATTCTCGAAGAAGGTGACATCAGCAGAGACGAATTGCTTACGAAGGACGGGATCAAAGCAACAATAGCCTTTCTGAGTGGTGGAGTACCCCAGAAAGACACATTTGGTGGAGCGAGGGGAGAGCTTATCACGGGTGGCAGAAGTGGTATGCACAAAGGCAGTGCATCCAAAGATTTGGAGAGGGAGAGGAAACGGCTCCTTGCCCGGATACAGAATGGAGAACGGGGTTTTGCCGTGGAGAACCGTGGAGGGAATGCGATTGATAAGGTAGCAGGCAAGGAGAACAACATAGCCCCAATAGGAGCGAGGAACATGCATCTGGGTCATCAAGGTGCGAGCGACATCGAGGAGGTGACGGTTTTTGCGTTCGGCCACACCATTTTGTTGTGAAGTATAGACACAACTAGTTTGATGAATAATCCCATTTTGCATGCAGAAGGTAGAAAAGTCATGACTGATATATTCTTTGGCATTACCAGATCGAAAAACTTTGATAGAAACACCAAACTGAGTTTTGATCATGTGATAGAAGGACGTCCATACAGAGAATAATTCGGAGCGATCTTTTAATAGATACACCCACGTACATCGAGAGAAATCATCAATGAACGTGACAAAATAGCAACTACCCCGACCAATGGTAAGAGTAGGAGAAGGACCCCAAATATCGGAGTGGATAAGATCAAACGGATGGGTAGAGCCATGAACGTGCTTTGGAGGTAAGGAGGAGCGGTGATGCTTGCCAAGCTGACAGGCCTCACAGTTGAGCGGAGGACTTTGGGGAGGAAGGTGGGGCAGAAGTTGACGGAGAAGACGGGGAGGAGCATGACCAATGCGGAGATGCCATTGGAGAATATCTGTGGAGGTGGAGGAGAAGGTGGAAAAAGCAGAAATGTTGTCCAGGAAGTATAGGCCGCCACTCTTAGTCCCAATAGCAATCGTCCGTTGGGAGTTCGGATCCTGAAAAGAGCAAGAAGTAGAAGTAAATGTGACGGAACACTGTAATTGCTTGCATAGAGAGGTAACATATAATAAGTTGCACGGGAACTGGGGCACGTATAGAGTATCTGCCAAGTGAAAAGACGGAGTGACATGAACTATCCCCGTCCCATGGACTGATGATGAAGTGCCGTCAGCGAGAATAACCGGGGGCAACCGATCATGTGTTTCTAGGAGAGAGAAAAACTGGAGATTGCCAGTCATATGATTTGTAGCACCAGTGTCGATCAACCATTTTCCCTGAGTAACAACGTGGGCACGACCAGAAGACGTGACAACCGAGACGAATGGCTTGGAGGAGGATATGAAAGCCATGAAGGGAGGAATAAGAAACTGCAGCGGTCTCAGTGACAGCACACCAGCGGCAAGAAGGGCCACGACCAAGGTGCAGAGCAAGGCAAAAGGGGAAGAAGAGGGAATCACAAGCCGCGCGACTGAACAGGAGGTTGCGGCGACTAACAAGCAGGAGCGGCTAAAGGAAGAAAGGCAGAGAGACCGCTCAAACAAGGAAGAATCCGCGCGAACAGAGATAAAACCGCGAGGAGAGGAAAAGAGAGCAACCGGCTCGAAACCGCAGCGGTTTAAAGGGAAGAAGCCGAGCGAACACTAGCGGCCAGGAAGCAGCCCAAGGCACAGCGGGGAAGAGGTCGCGCAGACTAAAAAGTCCGAGCGAACAGAAGAGAAGAGGAAGCAAGAAACAGCAGCGACAACAAGTCGCAAGCCGGGCGAACAGAATCAGGCCGCGCAGCTAGGGGAAAAACAGGCGGCTAGAAGGAAACAGGTCGTTGCGACAACTAAACAAGTCACGACGACGAAGAGCAGCAAGAGAAGAGAAGCAACAAGCCGCGCGAACAGAGTAGCGGGCGGAAGAGAGGACAAGCTGCGAAGACAGGTCGCGAGATGCAGAAACAAGCGGCAAGAAGCAGAGACCGCACACAATCAGGAGGAAAAGACAGTGTCCTCTGATACCATGTTGAAAGTAGCGAACATGCAGTACCAAACAGATAGAGTTTTGAATAATTGAAACTTTATTATCCAAAAAAGATATCTATTACAAAGGTATGCCCTCCCTTATATAGAATGGAGGAGAGAAGAGAGAATACAAATAAGAGATGTGGGACTAAAAATTTACCGGACTAAGCGGACTATACAGAACAAACCGCACAAGCCGCGCAGTTAGACAGACGGGCTAACCGCACGGCTACCACCAGAGAGGAAGAGAGATTGTCAGGGTAGACCGCTAGACCGCCCGGTCTCCAAGCCGACTGAGACAAACCGCCAGACCGCGCGGTCTTCAACCCGTCAAGACAGACCGCCAGACCGCCCGGTCACCAACTTCAACACAAATGTTGAGGCCACTGTTGTGTAAAGCCCTGTAAGGTCATAAGGCCAGTTGACTTTGTATTTGCTACGATTCTTGTTTATATAAATGTGGAGTTTTTATATGGTGGACATTCATGTATGTGAGTTCAGCTTCGTGTGATAGGCTTCCGCTAGAATGCAATGAGTTAGGATGTGCAACTCTGGTATCACTACGTGACTTCCCCACCTGTTTTATGGTATATATTGTGGGGCCCCGGCTGGACCTTCTAGTATATACTTGTGAATGGATGGAGGCGTTACATTTTTGGTATCAGCTATCTCGGTCTTTCCCTTTCGAATTCGTGGTCGAATTCTTTTGTGGGGTGGCGAGCATGTGTCTATGTGAACCATGTTAACACTAATGAACTCGTGAATGTTCACCTTAGGAATGCAAATACATGTGTTTGAGGAACCTGCATGTTCCTATTTTGTTGTTTTGCTTGTGTGCGGTCGCTAATGTGAGTGTCTTGTTCACCTATAGGTGACGCGGAGTGGTGCGGGGCAATCGGAGCCCCAACGTTCTGATGAAAGTACGACACCAACTGAGGTGCCTACACCTCCGCCTTCTGCGGAAACTGTGCGATTAGTTGTTGAGGCATTGTTTGCCATGATCCAAGCACAGCCGATTGGGCAGACACAAGAGCAGGCGCAGCAGGCATTGCGGCCAGAACAGGTTGCGGCGAGGCCAGAACGTTTAGCAGTTGTGGATCCTCGAGCAGATGAGAAGCAGTTGAAGCAGTTCATTAGTTTCAACCTGGCTACATTTACGGGTTTGGGATCCCCTACGCAGGCTGAGGATTGGTTATCGCGCGTCAAGCGGATTATGATGGCGATTGGAACGGTGGAACATCAGAAAGTCACCTTAGCCACCTTCTTGCTGGAAGGAGATGCTCGTTTATGGTGGGATGAGATGGAACTACACCACTTAGCAGGTCGACCGTTAACACAAGTGTCGATAGAAGAATTCTCGAGACTCTTCCTAGCAAAGCACCTCCCGACGGCACAACGTATTGCCATGGAGAATGAATTCCAAAGGCTAACGCAAGGTGAAGGCAGTGTTGACATGTACCTGCATGAGTTCACGAGGTTGGGACGATATGCGGGTTCGGTCTTTGCTAATGAGCAGAGGAAGACAAATAGGTTCTATGAAGGACTACAGGACGAGTTACGATTCCTGCTCTCTAGTTATGTGAACCAAGGCTTCCAGGCATTGGTCGACACTGCGTGCGCGCTGGAAAAGGATATGAAAAGGGTGTAGGGGAAGAGGGCCTTGGTTGTGACACAGCCGGAAATCAAAGTGCCCCGATCAGCAAAGTCATTTTTCAAGAAGATATCGGGCAAGAGGTCCAAGTCGGCTAGACAAGCCCCTTCTACTGTGGCATCAAGAGCAACGTCGGGGGCCTCTTCAAGGCCAGATACTTGTACGTGCTTTACATGTGGAAAAGTGGGGCATATAGCCCGTGATTACCAGAGTGGTCCACAGAAGGGTGAGAAGAAGGAGGGAGCGTCATATGCCGAGAAAGGAAAGACAGTCGTGGAGACCTCTGCCTCGCAGGCGCAGCCCCGAGTCTACAATCTTGGCCTGTAGGAGGCCATTAAGTAGAGTGGCGTCGTCGCAGGTACGAGTCAAGATATTGTATTGCTTTGCTTATTGCATGCTTTGTTTCTTGCCTATTTGTATGCGACTTGTGTGAAATTGTCATAGGATTTATGATGATTCGGAACACGCTGGCGCGAGCACTATTTGATATGGGTGCTTCACATTCTTTTCTGTCTAAGGAGTTCATAACGTGGCTTGGGATACATAGACGTGCGAAGACAGATAACGTCAGGGTGGTATTGTTGAATGGTTGTTTGATGCTCTCGTATCTAGCGTGCAATGTGGCGGTCTAAATAGGAAGTCAGGACTTCTGTTTGACTGCATCTGTCTTGCTGATATCAGAATTTGACGTGATCTTTGGTATAGATTGGCTCGCGGAGCAGCACGCCTTGATTGATTGTAATGCCAATGAGATCACATTGGGCCAGAATACCAAGCAGGAGACTAAGTTTGCGGGGATGCGAGGAGTGGGCGGGACGTTGATGTCTGCACTCCAAGTAGTCAAGGCTGTTCGGAAGGGAGCGGAGTGTTACTTCACGCTGATTCAGGCTGTGGAGCCTAAGGCCAGAGTGTGCGATGTTCCGGTGGTATCGGAATTTGCAGATGTATTTCCCAAGGATCTCCCTGGGCTACCACCCTAGCGAGAGATTGACTTCACGATCGGGTTGGTGCCAGGTGCGAAACCTGTGGCCTGCTCGCCATATCGCATTGCGCCAAAGGAAATGACGGAGTTGAAAGTCCAACTGAAGGAGTTGTTGGAGCAGGGTTATATTCGCCCAAGCATGTCACCTTGGAGCACGCCTGTTCTGTTTGTGAAAAAGAAAGATGGTGGTTTGCGGTTATGTATTGATTACCGCGAACTGAACAAGCTGGCCGAGAAGAATAAGTATCCAATCCCACAGATTGATGAGTTGTTTGATCAGCTGGTAGGGTCAACCGTCTACTCCAAGTTGGATTTGAAGTCTGGTTACTACCAGTTGAGGATTCGGGAAGGTGACATTCCGAAGACCGCATTTGGAACATGTTACGTGCACTATCAGTTCACAGTAATGTCGTTTGGGCTGTGTAATGCGCCATCGATGTTCATGGACTTGATGCACCGAACGATCTGAGAGTACCTGGACCTGTTCGTGATAGTATTCATTGATGATATTCTGGTCTACACTCTATCTGAAGCCGATCATGAAAACCACTTGCGGTTGGTGTTGTAGACATTGAGGAAGAATTAGCTCTACGCCAAGTTCTCGAAGTGCGAGTTTTGGCTGTCGTCGGTGTCTTTTCTGGGCCATGTGGTAAGCGGAGAGGGCATAACAGTGGATCCAGCAAAGATAAGGGCCATACAGGAGTGGCCAGTGTTGTCTTCTGTGGCTGAAGTTAGGAGCTTCCTTGGACTAGCAGGCTACTATAGAGGATTTGTTGCGAACTTCTCGCAGATCGCTTTGCCGCTAACCATACTGACGAGAAAGGATTAGAAGTTCGTTTGGACGCCGGAGTGCGTACGAGCTTTTGAAGAGCTGAAGTGTCGGTTGACCACGGTGCCTGTGTTGACATCGTCATGTGGTACTAATGGATTTGAAATCTACAGTGATGCGTCAGGAAGCGGCTTAGGCTGCGTTCTTCTGCAAAATGAGAAAGTGATTGCTTATGGCTCGCGCTAGTTGAAGGTGCACGAGAGAAATTATCCCATCCATGACTTAGAGTTGGCGGCAGTGATCTTTGTACTGAAGTTATGGAGGCATTATCTGTATGGCTTGAAGGTGGAGATCTATACGGACCACAAGAGCCTAAAGTACCTGTTGGAGCAGAAGGACTTGAATATGTGACAACGAAGGTGGTTGGAGTTCCTTAGGGACTACACCTTTGTGATTCATTATACGCCCGGAAAGGGAAATGTTGTCGCTGATGCCTTGAGTCGGAGAGCTCCGGCAAGAGCAATCTGGTTGTAGAGTCATGATGAACGTCTAGTCCAGGAGTTGGAAGCGTTAGAGATTTCTTGTGTTGACAAGAATGCTACAGCCGATGCATGTTTGAACTGGACGGAGGTGCAGTGTGACCTTGCGGACAGAGTTCGACGAGCAACGGAGCTAGATTAGAGTCTCCAATGATATGCCAAGGATGGGCCAGAGGGCAAATTCTCCTGGGATGACGAACTTTTGAGGAAAGAAGGTCATTTGTGCGTCCTAAATTTGGGCAAATTGAGGGAAGATCTGATGTATGAAGAGCATTACACGAAGTACTCAATTCACCCGTGGAGCACAAAGATGTTCAGAAACATGAAAAAGTTATTCTGGTGGCCTGGACTGAAGAAAGATATTGCTCATTATGTGGTCAAATGCCAAACTTGTGCTATGGTGAAGGCGGAATGCCAGAAACCTAGCGGTTTCTTGAAGTCTTTGCCGATTTTGGAGTGGAAGTTCGACGATATTTCTATGGATCTCGTGCACGGGTTGCCGCGATCTCAGCGCGGGAACGATTCAATCAGGGTGATTGTGGACCGGCTAACGAAAGTGGCACACTTCCTCCCGAATAGGCGGAACGATTCACTAGAAAGTTTGGGAAAGTTGTACGTTGAATAGATTGTACGGCTACATGGTGTTCCTCGAAGCATCGTGAGCGATCGAGATGGGTGATTTACTTCAAATGATTGGAGGCTGGTCCATCAGCAGTTGGGCACGAAGTTGATGTTCAGTATGACCTTTCATCCCCAAACAGATGGACAAACTGAAAGGACCAACATAACGATGGAGGATATGCTCCGGATGTGCACCCTGGACTTTGGGAAGAGATGGGAAGATCATCTCTACATGGTGGAGTTTGCCTACAATAACAGCTACCAAGCGGGCATCGGTATGGCACCATATGAAGCTCTGTATGGACGGAAGTGTCGTACTCCTTTGGCTTGGGTAGAAGCAGGTGAATCCAAGTTGTATAGGCATAATGAAGTTGATGAAGCAAACTCGACGATACGTACTATTTGAGAAAGAATACTGATAGCTCAAGATCGACAAGTGAAATACTACAACGCCAAGCACCGAAATGTGGAGTTAGCGGTGGGCGACTGGGTATACTTGAAGATCAAACTCTTCAAAGGCGTATCCAGGATTCGACTTCTGAAAAAGTTGAGTCTACGGTACCTTGGTCCATTTAAAGTGGTGGAGCGAGTCGGGGAAGCTGCATATCGGCTAGCTCTGTCGGCAGACTTGAGTGGATTACATGATGTGTTTCACATCTCAGTCCTGCGGAAAGCCATAAAGGATCCAGCTCAAGTGATCGAGAATGATCGTGTGTCGGTGGAGTATGGGCTAACGACGAAGGTTAGGCCCATTCGGATCGAGTCTCGTGCCGAGAAACAGTTGCGGAACAAGACGATCGGGATGGTCAAAGTACGGTGGGACAATTGCGGCCGTGAAGAACTCACATGGGAGCGAGAGCAGACCATGCGAGCTGAGTTTCCCGAGCTCTTCGTGTAACTGTTATGCAGTGTGTATCGAGTTGTAATGAACGTTTGTGAAATAGAATCCTTCTATTTGAGTCCTTACTTTCTACAAATTTCGGGGACGAAATTTTTTTAAGGAGAGGAGGGTTGTAAAACCCTAACTTCCAGAGTTGGGAAAAATTAGGTGACACTGCCTGGGACACGGGCGTGTCCCAGGGCGTGTCATTCTTGGGTGAGCAGTCGACGAGTGGTCGACAAAATGCGGTCGACGATTGTCGAGTGCAGAGTACACGGCCTGTGACACGGGCGTGTCACAGGGCGTGTCCTTGCGGGTCGACGATTATCGAGTACAGAGTACACAGGCTGTGACACAGGCGTGTCACAGGGCGTGTCCTCACGGTTTGACGAATTTCAGCTCGACGAAGTTGAGCTGGGGCGTGTCTAGTGCCGTGTCTGGGCACACGGCCCGGGACACGGGCGTGTCACAGGCCGTATTCCTCTCGGGTTGATCTCGATTTTGTGCAGCCTGAATAACACGGCCACAGACACGGGCGTGTCTGAAGACGTGTCAGGTGACACGGCCCATGTCACAGGCCGTATCCCTCTCGGGTTGATCTCGATTTTGTACTGGATTGGATAAGTCGGTTGAGCACTGCTTGAGGTACACGGCCTGGGACACGGGCGTGCCACAGGCCGTGTCAGGAAAAAAAATATGATTTTGTGGCAAAATCGTGGCTGTCAATTTCTTCAACCGTGATCCAATGGCTGAGGTGCCTCCCTGCTTCCTTATGGCCGTGGATGAGAAGGGAATTCTCATTTCTCATTTGGCCTTCATCTTTCTAAAGTCCTAGAGAGAGAAAGAGAGGAAAAAGGAGGAGGAGGAAGGAGAGCCGGCCACTGGTGGTGCTGCGGAGTTCCGACGAGAGATCCGAGGCCTGTGTTACGGAGGAAAAGTCGTTGCGGTTCTTTCCACCCAGCTAGGAGCTCATGACGCCGAAGCAGTCTTTGAGGGTAACGACTTTTATTCTTAGCCATGTGAAGGCTTCCTTTTTGGCATGTGCATATGATTCCCCCACCAGAGGGTGGCATGTTATGGGAGTCTCTTGGGTTGATTCATGGAATCCCCAATCATTTGGCATATAGATCCGGAAAAGGAGTATGAAATAGGCATGTTGTGTGAAGCCCATCTGGACAGGTTGGTCTGGATTGGTGATGTTGCATATACGCATCGGAGAAGACTCCGTGATAAACGTGTAGTTTAAGGATTCGATGGGTTAGACCTGGGAAGGGCAGTAGAAGGAAGTACTAGAGTGGTAGTCCAGGAAAATACCCGTATAATGCTTGTGCTATTGGGTTGTACCTGCGAAGGGCAGTAGCAGGAAGTACTGGCGTGATAAGCCGGGAAATACCATTGATGCTTGGAATGTTTGGTGGGTTGTGCATGTGAAGGGAAGTAGCAGGAAGTACTGGCTTGGCAGTCCAGGAAAATACCCTCAAGTGATGTACGGTTAAGCCTAGGGATGGAAAATGAGTTCTGTCGCTAACGCGAAGCGTGGCTCCTAGGTAACCACTGAATGTGAAGCCAGTTCTGTGAGAATGGCCCGGTTATGTGTGAATTGATGCGTTCACCTAATGGAAACAGGCAAGGTGAAACCGACCCGCGCCTTTTATATAGCCGCGAGTACGCCGTACTCGGTGATGGCAAGGCGACTTGAGCAACGGGGGATGGATGATCCGACCTGCGCTATGTCCGTCCGATGTGAGACCTAAAAGTGCGGTCTGTTGGAGTGCATAACAATAGTCTTAGGCTTGCGGGCCATGACATAATGGGGGGCTACGGGCCAATCCCGGTGCATTAAGGCTAAAGTCTCTGGTTGTACGCCATGGAGCAAAACGCTCAATAGTTACTGTTGGGTTGCGACCTTGATACGGTGGTGGAACCCTGATTCGCTGGTACACCAAGAATGTGCCCTGAGTGCATGGATCGTCGAGCCGCGTGGCTGACGGTTGTGATGGCATGTATGTGCGTGAGAGCACAATATATGATATACATGTTTGCCTGTGAAATGTTATGCCTGCAGGGAACGAATATCACCGCCCTGGGAAAGGGGTGGGGTCGTTATAATTTGGTCAGCTGAATGCTGACCGTTGCCTGTTTGCCACCGTTGGGTGGGCTGCACCTGTGCAAGTGCTGAAGAGCCAAGCGGGACGCATAAAGGCTGAGGTTCCTGCTGCTGCTGCTATTGCTAGCCCTCGAAGGCTAAATGAAATTACTATGTTTGATTATACGTGGTTGTCCTGCGCGCCAAATGTTGAGGCCACTGTTGTGTAAAGCCCTGTAAGGCCATAAGGCCAGTTGACTTTGTATTTGCTACAATTCCTGTTTATATAAATGTGGAGCTTTTATATGGTGGACATTCATATGTGTGAGTTCAGCTTCGTGTGATAGGATTCCGCTAGAATGCAATGAGTTAGGATACGCAACTCTGGTATCACTACGTGACTTCCCCGCCTGTTTTATGGTATATGCTGTGGGGCCCCGGCCGGACCTTCTAGTATATACCTGTGAACGGATGGAGGCGTTACAAGTCGATCCACGACAACCCATATAGAGTTGTTTCCAGTACGGGATTGAGGTAAGCTGTGGACAAAATCTATGGAAATATCTTCAAAATTTCCCTTCAATATCGACAGGGGTTGCAGCAGGCCTCCTGTACTGTGACATTCAACTTTAGCTTCTTTGACAGGCTTGAATCTTGGCGACGAAGTTGGTGACGTCTATTTTCATTCTGGGCTAGAAAATGGTCTTGTGTAGATCAACATACATCTTAACCAAACTAGGGTGAATAAAATATCTTGACTAGTGTGCTTCTTGAAGAATTTCATCTTGGACTCCTTCAGTAGAGGGAATAAATATGTGGTGCTTGAACTGTAAGATTCCATTGTGTAGGTTGAACTCCTCTTGTGCTCCATCTTGTAAGGACTGAGTGATTGAGACTACCTGTGGATCGACATTTTGGGCTTCCCGTATTCGATCCCAGATGTCGCACTAAATTTCTATCCAATATAGATGTGCTGGGTATTCTTTCGGGTCCCTATGAGCAACAAGAGTAATCTCCAAGTCTATCGAAGATTGAAACCATTCCCTTGGAATCTGCTCCATCCAGCTCCTAGCTATCGAGGGTTGGCGGCTTAACGCGTAAGCAATTTTATTAGCCTTTTCGGGGTGGCACTGGTGAGTAAAATCATAATCACACAAAATTACAACCATTGGCATTGCTGAAGGTTCAACTCTCTTTTTTTTGTAAAGATGTATTCTTATGGTCGGAGAAGATCTCGCACCTTTCTCCGTACAAGTAATGTCTCCAGATCTTGAGGGTGAAAACGACGGCGCCCAACTCTAGATCTTGGGTTGTGTAATTCAGCTCATGCGGCTTTTGCTGGCACGATGCACATACTAATGTCTTGTCATGTTATATCAGAACAACTCTTAATCCTTTCATGGATGCATCAACATAAATCTAGAATCCTTCGATTCTCGCGGGGATTGTAAGGATTAGGGCAAAAGTTAGCCGCTTGTTTAACTCAATGAACACAGTCTAACATTACAGCATCTATCGAAATACATCCTTTCTTGTAAGAGTTGTAAGGGGTAACACAATCTTGGAAAAAAAATTTCCACGAATTTCCTGTAATACCCGGAAAGATAAAGGAAATTTCATATGTCTGCAGTCGTCTTAAGTGGTGGCCATCTTTAAACTGCCCAGATTTTAGCTTGATCTACCGCCACTCCATTCTTGTTGACAGTATGGCCCAAAAAACCGACCTCCTCTAACCAGAATTCACACTTCCTGAACTTGGCGAAGTGAGAGTGCTCACAAAGATTAAGCAACATCATATGCAGGTGTCTAGAATGGTATGCCTTGGTCTTCAAGTAGATCAACATGTCATTAATAGAGACGATTATAAAAAGATCTAAAAATAATTTGAACACCTTATTCATTAGAGCCATAAAGGCACAAAGGGCATTAGTGAGTCTAAAAGGCATCACCATAAACTCCTATAGATCATAGTGGTAGCTAAAGGCAGTCTTGGGGATATCCTCCTCCCGGACCCGAAGCTGATAGTAGCCGGATCTTAGGTCCATCTTGGAGAATATGGATACACCTTGCAATTGATCGAACAATTCATCAATCCTCGGAAGTGGGTATGTATTCCGTATAGTGAGTTTGTTTAGTTCTCCGTAGTCTATATACAAGCGCAGTGTCCCGTCTTTCTTTTTTTTTTTACAAATAGTATAGGGGCTCCCCATGGCGAGGAACTTGGGCGGACGATTACAATATCTATTAGTTCCTGAAGCTGGGTCTTTAACTCGACTAATTCCTTAGGGGCCATTCGATAGGGTGCTCGGGACACTGGTCGAGCTACATACACAAGCTCAATCTAAGGGTCAACCTCTTGCCGTGGTGGCAAACCCGAGAGGTGCTCAGTGAAAACATACGGAAAATTTTGCACCACCGGAACTTTGGTGATCACTTGAACTTGATTCTTCATTTTGAAGTAGATGAGGAGTATATACATATCATACAACAAAACATGCATCTGATGTAGACATACATATGCATATAGTATATAACATAGGTATCAGTATCTGACGTAACTCTAGCTTCTAAGAAATAAACCTATCACTACATCGGGGGCCGGTCTATGTTGAAGGTCCAACGCATAAGCTTCCAAGGACGCTGCTCGGCCCTGCTGAACTTTCCTGCCAGCTCTACCCCTTCAGCCTCTTTAGCCCTGCCCACGCACTGCATGTCCTCCTTGAACTGCTCTTAATCCTGGCCTTCCTATCGCATGCGGGCAGAAAGCCCTCATGTGTCCCAGATGCTGGCACAGAAAGCAGTTCCCTGTAAGGGGAACGTATCATCATATTACTGGCACGGGTTGTGGTACTAGAGCTGGTCTGGGCTCCTGCTGCGCTGTTGGGGGGTGCTGGTGGGCTCCAATAAGGCTGTTTGCGCTGCCTCTGTCTGCGATCTCTCTCCTATTGGTGGGGAGCGACTCCTCTCTCTCTCGTTCCTAACCTCCGGGGACCTCAACCTGTCCCCGACACTACTGGGCCACCATCCTCTAGTCTAACTCCAACGCAACAGCGTGAGTTGCTATAGTGTGGAAGGTGGACTGGGAGATCCTGATTAAGACCTGTCTCAGGTCACCTTGAAAGCGTCATAGGAGCGAGCAGCTCTATCTCTGTCTGTGGCTGATAGGTTCCCAGCAAAATGTGTCAGGTGGTTAAACTTTCTCTCATAGTCTAGCATCGTCTGGTCACCCTGACGGATGTGCAGGAACCTCTCCTGTAGTGCTGCTCGGTCGGCGTCCGAGATGAAGTGCTATAGGAAAGCCTCTGAAAACTCCCCCCACAGGATATTTCTCAACAGTCATCCTCTAAACGTCGAGCGATTGGCCGCTCTACACTAGTCTTTAATATATCCCTCTAACAGGGTCACCACTAGTGACATTGCAACTAGTTTCGTGCACATCACTCCTACCAGTAGCTCCTCTATACGCTCAACCCACTCTTCTGTCTGTATGACAGTCTTCGTGCCTCTAAAGGTGGGAGGCCTTGGCCCCCGAAAGGTCGTCGATACGTCAGTGGGTACCACCAACTACTGTGGTGGCTATGCAAATGCTGTTAGGAAAGTCGCCAGGATAGCTGTCAATATTTGCCCCAAGTCGGTGTCGGCAGACGGTACAGCTGCATGGGTAACTGGGTCTGGAGGTAGGGTGGAAAGGACATATCCCCCGGAGGAGTGTCTCGCATTACTAGACTCCGGTATGTCTCGAGAAGTAACAAAAAAACAAGTGCCAGTATTTTGCAAAAGTAGGGGATATTTGCAAAAGACTAACAAAGCGGAAACAAAGGTGTGCGGGCGTGCTATCACCCAGTCTAGAATCCCTAAGCCTCTACACTAGGGTCTACCATGCTTCCGCTGCATGGTTCGTCCCGAACCAAAGAACGAAGCGAGGGACGGAGGGATCTTGAGACTACTCCACAATGACGGATCGTGATCGCTCTGATCCATTTGTAGGACCACCACCAACCTTTGCCCCGGGTCGGGCCGAAGGGGATTTTACTTGCGATAGACGTCCACCCAATGCTCCTAAAGGGGTAACAACCCACTCTGCTAAGCACTAGTTGGTCGCCTTGCTCGGCTTGAATCATAACATTCACATCACATCACAGAGTATTGCAGAAGCATTAACAGGAAACCACAATAAATATATATAACAATATATATTTAATAAAAACTGCAAAAGGCCGTAGACATTATTTATACATAGAGCTCGTAGGCTATACAGTACTAGAATTAACAACTCCTCTCTCATACAACTCTGTTTGCTAGTATTCATGTCTCGAAACTCTAGAGACGACGGGGGTGCCTCTGCTCGAGTAGTTATATCAGCTAGCATACCGTCCTACAACAACTGGTCGCTACGGTACATTATCTCATATGAATGGTTATTTTAATAACTGTTATTCACAAAGGTAAGTGGAAACAAATCTCCTCTCCGGATCTATATCCTGGGGACAAGCTCTCGCACCCAACAAAAGTAGATAGCCGAAGAATATGAGGGTTAGTACAACATTTCATGAATAAGCTAGGAGCAACAAAAAGAGGCGCAATATGATATAACTAGACTAACAGCTGTAATATACATCAGTTATAATTTAGGCTCCACTAGCACAATATAATAGCAGGTATTCATAACCGGTGCAAACAATGCAAGCGTTCATAGCCGCATACACATCGCAGACATTCACAGCCACATACACATTCACAGCCGCGCATAACACCATATGTCGACATAGTATCGACCGCTTCTTTTCAAACAGGGTAGCGAGCCCTGCGGGCCTCACCGATGTGGCTATCGGTGATAGTAGCCAGTCCTGCCACTTCTGGGGGTGGTCGTACCACACAAACCAGGCCATAACATACAACCCCTTGTACTATTGGATGTGAGCAGCATTCGACGATTCAATATTTTGGCTGACCAGTAGAATAAAACCCAACGGGGACAACATAACGACCGGTCACCCGTGGTAAACATCTCCCTGTCACCTTGAGTCATTAACCTTCCTGCACCGGTACGAATGGTCTGCGAAAGGGACTGATGTAACGACCTGGCCCGCTAGGAGCACAGCGCCGCCCGGCCCACCAGCAGCCCATGAATGACCCATGACACTGCGGTGGTACAGCCGGAATCTACAAGGCCTGCAGGTCGTACACCCCAATGCCTCTCCGGCCAATTTCTCAGCACAGTGTGTTGTTGGCTCAGGGATTCGAACCCACAACCCTTGATAAGCAACCTTCAACAGTTCTCATCACCAACAGAGCGCAGCTCAGTTGGTGATAAGAACTGTTGAAGGTTGCTTATCAAGGGTTGCGGGTTCGATTCCCTGCGCCAACAACGCATTGTGCTGAGAAACAGGCCGGAGAAGCGTTGGCGTGTACAACCTGCAGGCCTTGTAGATTTCGGTTGTACCACCGTAGTGTCATGGGTCCTCCATGGGCTGCTGGTGGGCCGGGCAGTGCTGTGCTCCTAGCGGGCCAGGTCGTTACAACTGACCCGCCACAATTTACCGCAAACAATTCACAAGAAATCAATCAAACAACCATGTTAATACGTACCGGGTCTGCAACGGTCTGCCCTACTATACGTTAACCTTCAGGCAGCGACGCTCAACTCAACTTTCGACAAAGAGCATGAGAGCGCTTTATTTGAGGCTAAACTCAGAGGAACACCTCAACTCTAGTTATTCCCAACTACGGCTCAACCTTAACAAACAACTGCTTGTCAAAATAGGACCCGTGATTATAATAGTAAATTGCAGTAATGAGAATGCAGTAATTAAAGGTGCTGATAATAAACGTTGTATAATGAGATATGACCAATACGAAACTGAAATAGTACTGAAACGGAAGTACTGAACTGCAATGAACTTGATCAGTACGAGACTGGAGTAGTACTGAATTGAAAGTACTGAACTGAAATGAACTTGACCAGTACGAGACTGGAGTAGTACTGAATTGAAAGTACTGAACTGAAATGAACTTGACCAGCACGAGACTGGAGTAGTACTGAATTAAAAGTACTGAACTGAAATGAACTTGACCAATACGAGACTGAAGTAGTACTGAATTGAAAGTACTGAAATGAACTTGACCAGTAAGAGACTGAAGTAGTACTGAATTGAAAGTACTGAAATGAAATGAACTTGACCAGTACGTGACTGGAGTAGTACTGAATTAAAGTATTGTACTGAAATGAACTTGACCAGTATGAGACTGGAGTAGTACTGAATTGAAAGTACTGAATTGAATTTGACCAGTACGGGACTGGAGTAGGACTGAATTGAAAGTACTGAACTAAAATAAATAAAGGAACTGGATCAGTGCAAGACTGGAATGATCATAAATAAAATGGTTAGTAGTCCAATCACTCCATTCAGGAGGCTTCAGTTCTATCTCCATTCACAGGAGGTGTATTCAGTTCCTTCTCAGTGCTCAGGAGGCATGTTCAGTTTCATCTCCGTTCTCAGGAGGTTTCTTTGGGTTTCACCCATTATTAAGATCCGATAACAATTCAATTATGCGCTTTTAATCACGGCTTAATCGGATCAGGAGAAGCTTATTATGAGTTATATTTTTATTATTTATCTGAGAATAAATATCAACTCGCTTGCTTATTTCGGATCGAATCCGAGAATCTAGTCAGAGGGCGCATTCTTCCTCGAATTTCAACCTTGAAAATCGTTTCCAACACATGAGGAAAATTCTTTACCCGAAACGAGGTTGGGGATTATATTACTCGAAGCTCATACTTTTATCTTTCGAGTTCACCCAAAATATTTGAGAGTTATTTTAAGATGAGGCGCTCAGTGTTTTAGCAAAAAAAACACCGAAATATTCAGAGCTGGAAATCTTACCTCGATAACTTTTGTAGATTACTCAATCAAACTTAATATTGAATATATAAAATGATCGTGCGCTTTGATTTCTATTTTTGAATAATTTTAGCGCGCAAATTTTCAAGCGCGGCCATATGCTTCAAAAAATTGGAAAAATCCTCAATTTTTATCCAAAGATTTCCAAATTTTAATACAACTTTTAAAAGGGTCTGAAAAAAGTCTAGTAATTTTTCCAAAATTTTCCGAGCAATTTTGGGCTTCTAAATTCGTCATATAATTCTTATTTAGGCTTTTAAAAATACCAAATTAACTTCAAAAAATCTCAAAACTTTTGTGTAGACTGATCTCATCAAGGGAAACAATTTTCATGTTCCAAACTTTTTCACCAGGCCTAAAATTTAGCCCCAGAAAATCAAAATACTTATTTTGATTATAATATTATTATATTCATAATATTATAAAAAAATATAATTTTTATAACAACATCTTCACCAACCTGTACCGGAACCGCGGCCCTTACGGGCCTTCCCGCCGCTGGCCAGTCGTGACTTCGCCCCCGGCCAACTCTCCAGTGGCGGGCGCTCCCTTCGGCGGTGGTTCGGTGGCCTGCCGCAGTCGGCAATCGCTGGAGTTTTTTTTTATTATTTTGAACGGGAGGGAGGGGGTGACGGCGGCAGTGCTCCGACCACCGGAGCTTGCATGCAACTTGTTGGAATGATAGGGAGGGAGGAGAGGAGAAGTTTTCCACCTTGTTTGGGGTCTCCGGCGGCCTCCGGCGAGTTCCACCATTAATGGAGGTGGAGGGTGGTGGACCTCGGGTGGACAGTTTTCAGCGAGGCAGAGCTCCGGCAAAGTGGTGGTTGGGGTCGTTTTGAGGCTGGGGAGAGGATTCAAGTCCTCTGGTATGAGGGGATGAATATATAGAGGGAGGGGGTTGGGTTGCACCAACCATGGTTAGCAGTTGGCACTCGTCTAATAGAGGGGTGTACTTGCTAGCCAATCAAAGGCCATCACATGGATTGTGTTTCTTGGAGGAAAGATGAGTGGCTTAGGATTGGACAAGTATATGGAGGGAGGGACATGACTTTGGACTTTGATGCTCTTATTGGCCAACAAGGCAGCCATCATGGCCCATTTATGGCCAAAAAATTGAGCTCATAGTGAACTTGTTAAGGAGAGAGAGATGAAGAGAAAAATGAGTTTTTTAGGAAGGGTTTGACCAAAAGTCAACCACTGGTGGGTCAACCCATGGGGGTCAAAGTCAAAATAGGTCCAAGTCATTGGAGGTTGGGTCAAAGTTAAGTGTCGTGTCACAATTGGTGTGCGCACGCTTTTCGGTGCTCGACTGAGCTTAATTTGACCACGGTTTGAGCACCCGTCATCGAAACTGACCGGGACCAATTCTGTTGACTTTGTATTGACCATACAAATTCAATGTCACTGATCGGGATCGAATCGGAGTTCGTTTGCTAAGTATTCAAAATCTGCGCGCAGCGGCGCACTAAAATGGTCAAAACGCTCATAATCATTGTTATGCTTCGAATCGCGACGCAATAAGTTCGGATGCGTTCGTGCTGACTATACAAAGTCATAGGAACTGACAGAACTCAAATCAGAGTTCTGTAGCTCAATATTCAGATTTCTCGTATTTGCGTCGTTCTACGAGGAACAGTCATATTCACCATATGACTTCGGTTTGCAACGAAACGAGTTTGGTTGTACCCGTACCGGTTATAGGAGTCCAATCCCAAAAATAGGATCATCTCCTACCCATTATAAGTCTCGGGTATAGGTTCGGGTCACTTTTATTGGGTCCACTAGGGTTCTAGTGACCCAATAAAAATCAGGATGTTACACCTCCAAGGGTATCCATGCAATTTACCTCCGGACCACACTGGGCGGGAGGCTTCCCGCCTACCTAGGCGGAAGCCCTCCCGCATACTTTGCTTAACCGATACTTTACACTCGACGCCTTAGGCCGAGAAGCGTCGAGAGCGTTGACTGGAAAAGCCTCACTCTACGCCTTAGGCCGAAAAGCGTCGAGAGCGTTGAGTGGAAGAGCCTCACTCAACTCCTTAAGCTGAAAAGCGTCGAGAGCGTTGAGTGGAAGAGCCTCACTCAACGCCTTAGGCTGAAAAGCGTCGAAAGCGTTGAGTGGAAGAGCCTTACTCAACGCCTTAGGCTGAAAAGTGTGGAGAGCGTTGAGTGGAAGAGCCTCACTCAACGTCTTAAGCTGAAAAGCGTCTAGAGCGTTGAGTGGAAGAGCCTCACTCAACGTCTTAGGCCGAAAAACATAGAGAGCATTGAGTGGAAGAGCCTCACTCAACGCCTTAGGCCGAAAAGCGTCGAGAGCATTGAGTGGAAGAGCCCCACTCAACGCCTTAGGCCGAAAAGCGTCGAGAGCGTTGAGTGGAAGAGCCCCACTCAACGCATTAAGTCGAAAAGCATTGAGAGCATTGAGTGGAAGAGCCTCAACGCCTTAGGCCGAAAAGCGTCGAGAGCATTGAGTGGAAGAGCCTCACTCAACGTCTTAGGCCGAAAACCGTCGAGAGCGTTGAGTGGAAGTGCTTCACTCAACGCCTTAGGCCGAAAACCGTCGAGAGTGTTGAGTGGAAGAGTCTCACACAACGCCTTAGGCTAAAAAGCGCCAAGAGCGTTGAGTGTAAGAGCCACACTCAACGCCTTAAGCCGAAAAGCGTTGAGTGCGTTGAGTGGAAGAGCCTCACTCAACGCCTTAAGCCGAAAAACGTCGAGAGCGTTCAGTGGAAGAGTGTAACGTCCGCTGGGCCGTTCGTGGGCCGCAGCACTGCAGCTCAATTGGTGATGAGAGTTGAAAGAACTCCATAGTTAAGTGTGCTCGGGCTGGAGAAGTCCTGGGATGGGTGATCTCCTGGGAAGTCCCCGTGCTGTCCGCTTAACGGGAGAATTTCACTCATCTAAGGGAGGTTGTGGCCACCAACAACCCGCATGTGGGGGGAGAGGGGTTGGGGTGCTTGGGCTGCAGCCCGGTAACGATCTAACAGAGGCCTAGTGGGCTGCAGCCCACGGACGGCTCAGAGGACGTTACAATAAAAAGTGCGTCGCAGATGCTCCGAACACGCATGATCCGCAGTGGGAATCTGAGATCTGGACTGCAATCCGCTTCGCGGAGACAAAAGGTTCACTGGAACCTTCAACATCGATGTCCGACGTTCAACCGCACCAAAACCACTCTTCCGGACTACATGTGATTATGAAATGCTAATTAAAATCTTGTGGTCTAGTATAGGATTAGTTATTAATTAAGGATTAGCTTTTATTAAAAGCATTTTAGTGCGGTGCGGCTATCTTTTTGGCAAATGAAGGAAACATTGGCTGTTGTTTCTCCTAATTTGCTCGTGCGATGACGCCCCGAGCCAGTAATCCTTGTATTTAATTATTTAAACCTTGGGCTTAGGCTATGAGAAAATTAAATGAGTTTCATTTAAGTGTAACAAATAAGGAATATTAGCTTGTTTATATTTTAGGAGGAAAAATATTTGAAGGAATAAGTGCCGCGCATCACACTTTTTCTGGTGATCGGATGAATGACACGTAGTTCATTAAAGTCTTTTGAGCTTCAATTTAAACTTTAGGCTCTGTTTGGTATGGTGGTGGCGGTCATGAACATGGGGTTCATGATTTCGCTCCGTTGAGTTCCAGCCGCAGCGTCTTTTTTTTTGTAATCGTTTGATTAGCATGTTCCGACCCCAACGTCGCTCCTTTCTCAACGTCACAGCCGATCCAACGCTGATTTCCAGCAACTGTCCGGAGCTCCTCTCTCAAAACTTCGTTCCCAACGTTGCTCCTTTCTCACCGTCACCATCAAAACAAACTGAGCCTATGTTTAGGACGGTTACGATGGTGGAAAAAGTTTGATTCATATTGTCATCGAAGTTTTGCAGATGGTTGGTTGTGCTATGATGGGAAATAGTAGTGTTTCCTGCTTCTTAAGGTTCCATTTGGCGGGACTTATTTTCACCGAGCAGCAACTATAATTAAAGTCTTGTTTATACAGTCGTAATCGATTGACCGATGAAAATAAGTCCCTTCAAACAAAACCAAAATGACACAAATATATCTTTTTAATTAACACCGTTTTCTGCTGCCACCACCGTCCCAAACAAAGACCTTGAGCTTGATTCGATCCAACCGTAACATTTTCTACAGCACTATACTCCTATGAGCCCGATTAGTTTTGTTGAGAGATTTTAAAAGAGACTTAAAAATGAGTGCGAATAGCGAAATCCGCACTGCTAATAACAATTATCTATTATTATCGAGTCATTATACAAATGCACCGCATTCATGAATGCACGTGCAAGATTTTAATTATTTACATCTTAAAACCATACCGCTATGGCGCTATATAGTATCTTAATTTAATAATAGTTTTTTACTATATATATATAAATATATAATAATGATAATAATATATAATTCCAATGAGGTAATAATGTATCACGTTGTGATGTTGGTTATCAAACTTGGGAGTATTGTCTAGATGACGTATTCTTTGGTTATCCTAATTTGTTTTATATATTATTATTATTGTTGCACACTAACTCTCAGCTCTCGGAACGGTCGAGCGCGCACACAGTCAATTGAGTAGGTTGATTGTACACAAACAGTTCTAATGTGGAAAAACATCACAACTGGGTAAAAAATCGCGCGACTGAATCTGTGCCGGTCAAAATCCACTATTTCCTATAAGTTACAACTGGTTCGTGAAGTCGAGGGTGACAAAACAGCTCTCGTTACAATTATGGGGTGAGAAAACACTTTGCACGCGGAGGACGACAGACCGTCGCGCCGGGAGTTGTTACAGATTGTGCTTCGTGTTGGTGGTCTTCGGATAGCGACTTGCTGATTCTGGATGGGAGGCGGAACGCTTGGTCTTGCAGTTGCTAGAGCCGCTTGGGACTTGGACGATTTAGCTTTGTCGGGAGGTTGCGACTTAACCTGCTTGTGGCTCGGGTGTGGCTCGAAGCTGGGTTGTAGGTGGCTCGTAGGAGGAAATTGACAGTGCTTCGACCTGAAGAAGAAGAAGACTCTGAAGGGAAAAGATGAGAAATGAGCAGGTCTGTGACTCCTTTTATAGGCTCTGGGAGGTGATTACGATGGTTATGCGGTTATCCGCACACCGTAACCACCATCATAAATGTTTTTACTATAGTTTTAAAAGCACGCATCCTGCTATTTGGAGACCGCCATGAATAAATAATAAAATACTAATTAAATTTCCCCCACTAACATGGTGGTTAATGGACGGGTGGTTACGCGCGGATCGAACGGCCGCGGACGCTCCCCCCTGATCGGACGGCGGGAACGGGCCTCCATGAGCTGCCGACGAATTTGTCGCCAAGTTCGCCGACGAGGGAGGGTCGTCGTCGGCAGCCGAGGAGAAGCTGACGCTCTCCTCGGCCGCGCGCCGGCGGCCGAGGGAGAGGGCGGCTGCCCCTTTGGCCACCGGCGGCCAAGGATGGGGGCGGCCCGGTCAGCCGCCCCTCATGGCTGCGCGAGCAATCGGGAAAGTGGCGGTCCGGGCGGCCGCCCCCACGGCAGCTCCCGTGGTCGAGCTGGGGGGCGGCCCGGGCGGCCGTCCTGTCGGCCGCCGCGGCGGCCGGGTGAGGGGGAGGCCCGGGGCGGCCGCACCCTGGGGCGCACCAGCGGCCGCGCGAGGGGGCGTCCCAGGCGGCTGCCCCATTTGACCGCTACGGCCCCGGCCGCGGCCGGGGCCGGTGCGGTGAACGGGGGCGGGCTGCCGGCATTCTGGGAGGAGGCCGGCCGACCGCTGTCGGTGAGGCGAGGCGGTCCCCATGATGCATAACGAGATCGGCGTGCGGGGGAACGGGCGCGGTGATCGCGTGCGCGGTCAAACTCATTATCCCACTCCCTTTGGGTGGAGATCATGGGGGTATGGCTTGTTAGATTTATATAATAATATGTCTACACGTGTTGAGACCGACTCGGAATAGGGTAACGAGTTTCTTGTCATTCTAGGTCTTGGCTCTATGCTCAAAGTATTCTATCATACCCCATCTAAGTATGAAATAGAGTGTATATAGTACTTCCAGCAGCTCAATTGGTGATGACGAGTGGTTTGAAAACTCCTTATGAAGGAGGTCTCGGGTTCGATCCCCAGCCTCAACAACCCTCCGGTGTATGAAGAGGGGTTGGGGTGCATGGTCTGCAGACTGAGTTAGGCTGAACCCTTTCGAGCGTGGTGCTGCGAGTGCCGACGGCCGTCCTTGCGAGCGTGGGCTGGGGAGGCCGTTACATGGCTATGTGCACACCCATTACCTATAGAATGGGGTTCATCCCAACAATTATTGTTATTATTAAATCATTGTTAAGGGCATCTTACATTTTACTATTAGCAGTATACGGTACGGAGATCTTGAATTTTCATCCGTTGATCAAATTATTTAAAAATTTAATTTATATTTTATTTTCTATTAACTAGCTTCACAGAATTTGTTTTCTATAACATTTTTTATTGCAAAATATATATTTTTGCTATTACAAAATACTTTCTTTTACAAAATATTTTAAAAATATATTAATTAACACGTGGTGACGCGGCCATGCAGATTATATTAACACGTGGATAGAATCTAATCCTTGACAAACACGTGGCCTGTTTTGGTTTGAAATAGGGAAGCCTACATTAAATGATTAAAAGCACAGATGTAATCCTAGTGCGGAGACCACATTTTTATATTTAGGCGTTTAGAATATTTATCAAAGTGAATGATTTAGTGGAGCCAAGCAGGTTATAATTAATCAATAAATTACTCGTGTTATGCAGTCACATATATTCATTAAAGGTGGCAAGCTAGACTGCTAGAGATATATATTATATATATATATATATATATATTTAAATATTAAATTATAATAAGGCTCTGTTCGTTTTGCAGGTTTTGTTTGACAGGAATTGGTTTTGTTTGAAAACTAAAAACTGGATGGTTTTAGTTTTCTGTCAAAATCAATTGTGTTGTTCGTTTGCAGGAAAGTTTTCAGGCCCAGAAATTGATAAATGTCAATTTTTTGTTCGTCTATAGGAAGGTTTTTGTACACAAAAATTGATTAAAGGGGTTCAAGTATATACTGGTCCTCGAGTTCGAGTACTGGTGAAAATGGTTGGGATAACCTCCTCATCGATCGGGCTCACTCAACTTACCCCGCATCAAATCCAGCAAATCGAAGCCCAGATTCATTTCCAACAGCAAAATCAGATGCAAATTCCCACACCGACGGAGCTCCAGGGTTCCCCGCCTCACCAACAGAGCTTCCTCAGCCCACGGCCGGCACCCATGAAGCACACTGTCGCTGCTCCGCAGAAGCCTGCAAAGTTGTTTTGCGGCGTGAGGCAGCGCCATTGGGGTAAGTGGGTGGCGGAAATCAGGCCTCCTCGCAACCGTACTCGCCTCTGGCTAGGAACCTTTGACACCGCGGAGGAGGCGGCCATGTCCCGCTCGATCGGGAGGGGGAGAAGATAGAGGCGGGTGAAAACCGGCCGAATGAGGTGAGTTTTAGGTTAGGCTATTTTTATCCCGGTGAAAACCGGGAGGTTTTCAAATAAAACCAAAACCTTGTCTCAAAATGCCTAAACGAACTTGATTTTTGGTTTTCATTTAAGTAAAACGAAAACCCATCTATCAAAACCTGCGAAACGAACAGGGCCTAAGTGTTTATTTGCATTTCATGGGAATATTATCTTCATTTGGACCGTCCATTTGTAAAGATAAAATTCAATGGTACGACCAACGACATATCCTTGAAATTTCAACATGAGGGGGTTAGATGAACTCGTTTTTCCAATTAAAAAGAAATTTGGACGTCTTCAGCTATTTTTCACTCTTTCGGCCACTGTTGTTGACGTCTAAGAATTCGAAATTTATTGTCTCCATAAAAGAACCAAAATCCAACACCAATTTTGTACAATTGGAGGAGAGACCCAAGCCACTCCACCGCCCTCTAGATCTGTCATTGGGTGCGTCATATTTATACTTTTTTGTTGTGTAATAAAAACATAACTAAACATGGGACCCATACTTGTTCTCTTGAAATATATATAATTTACTTCTATTTTACACCAATGTTATGTATAATAAAGTACATTTGGTTGTAATTGGCAATATGTGTACACATACATAGGTGTGCATGAGTGCTCCTGTATTTTTAGGGGGAAGTTATTCAGTCCGAAAGAGAGAATAATGCAGAACGTACACTCCTATCAAGCCACTTGATTAGCTCAAATTTCCACACAAAAATGTATTGCAATTTTTCTGAATTTGACGGCTAGCTCCTCAATCTTCAATCCCAGACGTAGATTTTAAAACGAAGCCCGAAATAAAAAAAAACCCTTGCCTTTAGGAAATGTAAGTAAAGATAAGGTTGTGGGTAAAAGAGTAAATAAGAAAAAAAATTAAAATCTTAGCTTTTTTTGACTTAGGCACTGTTTGGGGGACTTATTTTCACCGGTCAAGCGGTTAAGACCGCATGAATCAGACCTTAATTATGGTCTGATTCATGCGATGGTAACCGTTTGACCGGTGAAAATAAGTTCCCCAAACGGAGCCTTAGTATATTTAAATTATATTTCCTTGCACTGATTATGATGAATATGGAGGTATTAATTAGCTATAGTTGCTAATACTTGTATGATAAAATTTGTCTTAAAATACCAAGTAACATCTATCATATTCTACAAGTTACTGTCCTGCCGAATTTTGCATTCTTGAATCACTCTCCTGTTCATACAACTCACATTTACTTTTCCCAACCAAAATATCATTTGATTGTAATTGAAGTCATAAGTAGTGTTGCGGGACCCCGGTTTTTCTCCGGTCCGGAGAATCGAACCGCTTTAAGTCGAAATTGGACCAGACGTGGAAACAGTTAATGAAAAATATCACTAAATGACAAAAGACTTTTTTTGATGTGTAAACCCCGAAAAGGATGAAAAATCATGTAACCGGATCTGTGTTAATCCAAAATTCACTACTTCATTCGATTTTACAAAGGTTTAGAGATTTTAGAGATTTTCTCGGATGATGACAGGCGGAATCAGGAAATTAATAATGATGGTGCAAAAATTAAAAAAATGAAATAAGACAAACTATATTATATCTTTTTAAATTGAAGAAACTTTTTTTTCCAGAAAATCATTAAAGTACCACTGTTGTGTGCAATATATCGAACCACACGATCAATGAATTGGATTGTGCTTGATACACTCAGCTCATGTTTGTCGAGTACACAATTTTTTCCATATGTTCGCCCATCATCATAGAAATGTGTCACTGAGTTCTAAAAAATTTAACGGGGGGGGGGGGGGGGGGGGGGGGGGGGGGTGCATTAACTTCCAAAACAACAAAAAAAATGAATGCTTCTGTTCTATTGTGTGTGGTGGTGGTGTGGTGTGGGGTGTGTGTGTGTGTGGGGGGGGGGGGGGGTGTGTCCCTGTTGACAGCCCCCTCAGAGCGAATATTGAGCAGAGGAACGATCTAACTCCCACGTTCTCGTCGGAAAACATCAAAGCTCTCTCTCGCCTCTCGAGTTGTTTATCCTCAAATGAAGGTCTAAGAGCATATTTATAGTTTTCTGAAGGGTTATGCAGGTAATTGCGTCGGGGCAGAATTTGTGATGACAAATGACGTCGCTCCATTTTGGTACTTGGAACACCAATTTTGGTGAAATGACGAGAGTGCCCCCGGGCAGTCCGAGCAGTCCGGGCAGGGTGACCTGCAGCAGCTCGGCAAAGGCCCTAGGGGCCCAGGTTGCATGCTCATGACGACTGTGGTTACGCGTGGCGCTTGCATGCATGCCATTTTGGCTTTGACCTCCTTCTCGGGTGCTTTCGTGCCTTCGGGGTGACCGCAGTTTTCTGCGCGCAGCTCGTCCGATCGGGTTGGCATGCCCCCATGTCCTCGGTCAAAATCTTTCTTATTCGACTTAGAAAATTCAAGAGGAACCCCAACAGATAGTATAATAAATGCTCCACTGCAAAGAACGAATAATAAATAATCTTGGCGGGAGTGTGCATATAATCCAGACATGCAAGTGATCCATCTACCTGAAATAAAATAAGGTGATTGTTATGTGCAAACCATTTTAATAATAAAAAATTATTATAAAATGAAATAATAAAATGCCATGCTTTGATAGGTGCAAACCAAATTCCTTTGGCGCACCGCTGCCTGCGGCTTGCAACAACACCTCAGCCTGAGACGCTCATGGCTTCACCACCATTCATCTGTCATCTGTCCTCCCTAGAAAGCCTTCTGGGAACTAGACGCTCTCCACGCCACCAAGTTCCGACGCCGTTGTAGTTGCCTGCGGGCTGCGTACCACTTGGAGGAAGCTTTCCCATTTTGTTCAAGTCCTACAACACATATCGTCTTATAGAACGAGAAGGTGTCCGGATTCTGCAGATCCCATACCCGCAACCCCGACTTCCAGTCATCGACGTTTTCATCCTTTGTTTATGTCCATGTGTGGATCGACGCCCCGCTTGAATCGAAAGAGGCCATGGCTCGTCTCTCACGAAGCAGGGGTTGCCTGAAAATTTTGTTCCAGCTCTTCTTCAGCAAAGTGTAAAGAAATTCTGAACCGGATCGACGCGCCACTTAAATAAAACTTTTGTTCATGTTCTCTTACACTTTGCAGTGTCTCTAGAGCTCTAGAAAAGTGAGAAGAAGAGCATAGGAGAAAAAATAGAGCTCGAGTCCTCAAACGCCATACTTCTACTCTTAGATCAGTGTCTCCCTTACCTTTTACCTGGTATATCCTTCAAGATTTTGGCAGTGGAGCTCTTCAGCTATCAACCAGTCTCCTCCTTCCTCCTTCCATGATTTTGTCACCGGTGAAAAAGGCTTTCCCCTCCTACTCTCCCCTTTCCTAGCACGAGGTTCAAAATCTTGAGAGGCGTGCTCTGCTATAACTACATGAGCTTCATAAAGGACATCTTCATCTCTCATCTGCGGAAAGAAGCAAACCCGGTGAAGGAGCGAGAAGAGAGAGGACTGCAAGAGGAGGAGATTGATTTGCACCTATCTAAATTTTACATTTTATTATTTAATTATATAATAATGTTTTTTTTTATTAAACTGATTTGCACATATCCAAATGAGATTTGCACATAACAATCACCTAAAATAAGGTTTTACATGGTTGACAATATCTGAGATTCCCAGTTCCACTTGCAGTAATAATATACATCTTCCCTTGAGTCTCCTGTAAACTGCCTGAGGCAGTTTTATATTTCGCTTTTAAAATAGTTATATAATTATTATATCTCTTTTAATATTTAATTTAACTTAAATTTTTATGGGATGATTCTAAAGTTATTAAAAATAAAATTATCTATGAGAGCCCATGAAGAACTGGTTTAAAAGGCCTCGTCCAGAAGAAAAATTAATATTATATCTTTTTAAATATTTACTTTAGCTTATTGTTTTATAGAAGGATTCTAATATTACTAAAAATAAATTTTATTTAAAGAGCCCAAAAAGAAGGGGTTAAAAGGGCCTTATCCATGAAGGGTAAAAAGCCCTTATCCAGAAGAATAAATTAAAACCCAATTGGACGAGTTATTAAGGCCTAATTACTACTCCTAAAACTAAACCCAACTCGACTGGTTATTAAAGCCCAATTGAAGTTGGCTTTGGGAAAACATTGAAAATTGTCAATTATGACTTATTTTTATAATTTAATGACTACATATGTCATAAGCTTGATAGGACATCGCTCTAGAAGCACGCGTGCCGGCAGCCAGTCCGCACGCGCGGGGTTGTTGGCCCCGCGCACCCGCCGGTGGCCTCCACCTCCACTGCCACCGCTGCCTTCGACCGCCTCCAGCCGCCTCTGTCATCGGGCACCTTCCCCGGGCTGCCCAGGGGCACTTCCATCATTTCATGAAATTTGGTGATCTATGTGACCGGAATGGAGCGACATCATTCGTCACATCAAGATCCGCTCCGGCGTAATTACCAGCATATTCTTCCAAAAAAACTATAAAAACACTCGCAGATCTTCATTTGAAGACAAACAACTCCAGAGACTAGAAGGAGCTCTGAGGTTTTCTGGCGAGAACGTGGAACTTAAATCGTTTCTCTGTTTGGAACTCTCTATGCCCCTCTCTGGCGTGCACGATGCCTGACGCTCACTTGAACGCTTTTGTGAGCTCGGGAGAAGGTACTGGAGTGCGCCCTCAATGCTCGAGTGAAGACACTCAGAAGTTTCAAGGACTTAGCATTCTTCTCCACGTGGATGCTCTCATTCAAGCTTCGTGGACACTCGAATTCAAGCTTCGTGGATGCACTCATCCAGACTTCACGAACGCACTCATTCAAGATTCGTGGAATTGGTTTATTTTCCGTTATTTCTGTAACCAAAGCTTGTAATGAAGAAGTGGAATGTCACCCTCCGAGGAGGCTTCAATACTTGTAAACACAAAGCTACATAATGGAATTTGATAGGACACAAATCTGATCATGTTATTTTTCACCATTTCCGAATTTTCCACGGTAAAAAGGTCTCTAGTCGTGTTTGTTTTCCACGATAAAACATGCATGCAAACCACACTAAATGGGGCAATGTGCTGCTTTTTTACATCGCCAGCAGGACTTGTATACAAACACGCATACAAAGCAAAACAAAAGCAAACACAAATAAGAAAATAACAATGTTTCGAGTAAAAACTTAGGGTGTCTCAAAAAATCGCTTTTTAACATCTGTTGAAGTCAGTAGCCCGACTTCACCTGGAGTTCGGACCTAAAGTTGCAGCTCACACCTACTCTTTCTGAACCCCCTTTTTGACGTGAATCTCGGAACTAGAAACAGACCGCGGGCTTCAGCTTGGAGGTCCCACTTCTTACCCGGAAGAATTAGAAGTTCTTCCACTCCCTAGCCAGTGCAAAGTTAGGTGTCTTGGAGGAAGAAGAAGAAAGAGTTCCAATAGCCTCTCCTCAAGGCACCTTGTCGGTCTATTTATAGGCCTCTGAGCTTGACCTGTCAATAACCAAACTAACCAACCTAAAATTACCAAAATACTCTGCGCTGGGTCTGCCAACAACCAAACTCCGTTGTTCTGAAGGGTTATATGCAGACCCTAAAGGGCAAAAGGGTAAAATAACCTTGGGTAAAAAAGTAAAATCCCCTCTTGGGGGTAAGAAAGTAAAAACACTTTTTTCTCATATAGTGAGTGAGAAAATAACCGGCGGGCGAGAGGAGCCTATCAACTCGCCTCATGAAAGGCGTCTCGCCACGAGAGGCCAGCAAACGGCACGAGAGCCGTCTCGCTTGCTCTGTTGTTCCCGTCTCGCCCATAATGTTTTGCATCTTTAAAGTACCGGCGAGTTGACCCTATGGTCCTACTCGCCTCTACAATCCTTTCGCCCCTCTCGCCCTTAACTCAGCACTTCTCTTCGAGTTGTCTCCTGCGAGCCCGATGTTGTACATAATCAACGCTTTTTCTGAGGTTGCCTCAAGCTCGGAAAGAAAGTCCAACCGAGGCTCGCGGTGTCAAAATTCATTTATGAGAGAATTTTTTGCGGGGCCCCGCTCTGGGCCTATAAATATATGACACTTATCCCGGCGTGGATATTGCCCCCCTCTCTCATCTCTTCCTTCATCTCTTCCACTGTCGCCATGTCTCATAGTCAGAGTTTTCGCAAACGTCTCGCGATGGTCCGTAAACAAAATAAGGTTAATGTGGCTGCTCTGGCCCTCGTTTTGGTTCGCACCCCGGCTCCTCTACTTTCGTTGTCTCTCTTGAAGAAGGTGAAAATCGCTGCCCCCCATTCTTGGCCGATGGGACCACTCTGGCATCCTTAGAAGTCAATGCACCTCTTCCCGCATCCTCTGGGGAGAGACATGTGATTCTTGGCTCCCCCCTCTATCTTTCATTTTTTTCTTTTATCGTCTCGCCTATTTACTTCACGCTTTTATCGTCTCGCCTATTTACTTCACGCTTTTGTCGTCTCACCTATTTACTTCATGCTTTTTCAGGGAAATCTCGTCTATTCCCCCTCAGCCTGCGAACCCACCTGACGCTACCGACATCTAGGGCTGTAACGGTTTGGTTTGGTTCGGTTTTTGATTAAAACCACTAACTGAACCACCCGCATGTGGTTCTAAAAATCTGGAACCAAACCCAACTGTGGACACCGTTGGAACCGAACTGTGTGGTTTGGTTCGGTTCGGTTTGAGTGGTTTAAAAATATGAAAAAATAATTTGGACATGGAGAAAAATAAAGCATGAACATAAAAACAGAAAAACAAATTTAGGTAAATTTATTCTTATGAAAGATTTCTTTAATTATGTACCCGACTATAATAAATCGTGTTCTACAATAAGTCATGTTCTTTAATAAATCATATTTTAATATAAGTAATTATGAAACCAAAAAACAGTGACTTCTAGTTATAGTAAGTTGCAACAACTAACAAGAATGAAAACCAAACTATATTGATAATATATTAAAATTTTATTAAAACTAATACGGTTCAGTTCGACTCGATTCGGTTTGACATTCCAAACCGTGAACTGAACCGAACCACATGGTTTTTCAAAAAATGGAACCATGATCGAACCACAAGCTACTAAAACTGAACCGAACTGTGAGGTTTGGTTCGGTTTGGTTTGGTTATGCGATTTGGTTGGTTCGTACTTACAGCCCTACCGACATCCATCATCAAAACTCCGACTCGCCTCAGCGATCCACTCCCCCTGCTGTGAAGAATGACGATCTCTCGCAACTTGCGGGGACCTCTCGCAACCCGGGTAAATGAACTAACCTTGCCTTTTTGCTTCATATATACTTTCAATCCCCCACCTGGTGTATTCGAGACCACTGAACTAAACCTTCTATCGGTACAGCTTGCGGCTTCCAAGCCTTCTTGCAAGAACACCCCTCATCCGGATCCCTGGCTTGCTCCTGCGAAGGTACCCAGGTCGACTCGGCAGCAGAGGACTTCTCTGGGCTGCCCGGCTTCTCACCCCCCACCCACCCATACGAGATAGAAGACTATCTGGGCTATCCCATGGATCCGGTTGAGATGAAGCACAGGACGGTTGAGATGTTTCGAAAGTACACACATATCATCCACGAGATGGAAAGGGACAAGCAGGCCACTGACATGCGCATTGACTGGTTAGAAATTGAATGCGCTTGTCTCTCCTCCGAGGTCTATGCTGGAGTCGAGATAGATGAGACCGACCCCCAAGCCATCATAATGAGGTCGACCAGCACCTTCGTCTCGCGTGTCGCGGTCTTGAAGCCGTTCACGCCTTTCATGTCCCCAGCCGGCACCCATGTGCGGGGTCTCGCGGTGGAGGGCATTGGAAATGTCACAAGAACTGAAGATCCTCCACCTCGTCTCGCCTGTTTAATTATATCTTGTAATTCCGCCGTTTTTATTTATTTGTCGTCTTTTTTTAACTTGTTATTTAAACCTTGCGGACATGATGTCCGCCTCGTGCGAAATGAAACCAGTATTATTAATGTTATCATGTTCACTTCTTTCATGTTGGGTTCACTTCTTTCATGCTTCGAGGTCAGGAGAGAGAAAACGAATCGCCGGCCAACCTCTTCAACTTCCTCCATCATATTTTTCCCGCCCCTTTTTCCTCTTTCACTATCCTCTATAAATGACCCCCTAGACTGAAATGACTTATACCTGTGCTGCCCCCTCCTGCTGCATCTTAGATCTAGACTTCTCGTCTCCTTTCTCCCGCGACTTACTCTCGCCACTCCTTTTCCACCTCCTCTCGCTCTTATCGTCTCGCCTACCATGATAAAGAAAAAGACTGAGGAGGCCAGGTGAGGGGCGCAACCATTGCGGCAGAAGATTCGTTGACCATGACTTTCCTCCCGGCAGGATCTCTGAGGAGGACTACAACCGCTTCACCCGTGATTTCCTGGTGGAAGGGTTTGAGTCGCGGCCTCCGAAGGTCGGTGAGTTGATCAACACATTCTACCCCAACGAACACTCCCTCCCCGTCTCGCACTTTGAGTCAGGGCTGAGACTTCCCATCTGGCAAGAGGTTAAACAGGTTTTGAAATACTTTGGAGCCGTCCACGCGCAACTAAACCCGAATGTCATCTCGGTTTTAGTTGCGTTCACCAGCTACATGTGCCGCGAGCGCATTGAGCTCAGTCTTAATGTCTTACGCAAGCTATTCATCTACCACGCCAATCACGGCGGCGTCTCGTACTTCACGGGTCAGGGTCTGAAGGTGTGCAAGATCCCCAACAAGAATCACCACTGGCTCACCCGCTTCGTCTTCATCCACGGAAATCTGGGAGGCGTTCCACTCGCCCCAGTGTCGACCGCCGAAATATACTACGCGACTCCCAAGGTCGGAGGCGCGGATAAAAACCTCTACGAGTTCTTTGTGGGAAAGAATTTCGAGGTCAACTTCTTAAGGCGAGACCTCGACTCGCTCCTTCCTGTGTTTCCCGACGAAGGTACACTCGCGCTTCTTTACACTACAAGAAAAATCCTAATTAGCAAGGAGCTAAATACCTTGCTAATTAGGTAAATTCGTTGCTAATTTTAATTAGCAACGAATTTAGAAACAAACAAAATTCCTACCTAATATCCTTCTAGCTAATTTTAGCAAGTAAAATTTTCCTTCCTATATTTCAAGGAATTTTTAGCAAGATATTTTATTTGTTGCTAATATTTTTATTTAATAATTCTGTTAAATTAAAAATATTATTTTATAAATAATAAAAAGATATTCATTTAATTGGATCTACCAGGTTTTGAACCCTCAAATTTTCCATACAACCCATCACTCTTACCAACTAATCCAACCAATTTATTTGCAAAAAGATCGATATTATTTATATATAAAGATTATATATAATTATAATATTTATGTAATTTATAAAATTATAATTTTTTATAATATATATTCTTTATATTAATTTATATAACATTTAAATTAAAATTAATATTCTTTAAAATTATATAGTATATATAATTATATTACTTTATAATATATACGTGAGTATATATATATATATATATGGGGAGATATCATGTGCGGGCAAGTTTGCGTGCGGCCGTACGGGTATGGCAATTTGGGGGTCAACATGATTTTAAATCGAAAAGTGATCAACATGAAAGTTGTAGATCTCGGCGAGACGAACAATGTTTATGTTAATCACTTTTTGATTTGCATGCGTTTTGCCCCTCGATTTGGCCCCCGAAATCTGGGGCGGCGTGAGTGCTACAGTAGCAATCTCGCCGCACCAGATTTCGGGGCCCAAATCGAGAGCCAAGACTGCTCCAAATCAAAAAGTGATCAACATGAAAGTTGTTCGTCTCGCCGAGATCTACAACTTTCATGTTGATCACGTTTCAATTTAAAGCGATTTTGACGCTTGCCCGTACGCCCGTTTGCCCGTACATGATTTTGTTTATATAATTTATATATATATATATATACAATTATTCTGTTA
The DNA here is from genome assembly GCA_039583875.1 of Platanthera guangdongensis. Taxonomy (NCBI): domain Eukaryota; kingdom Viridiplantae; phylum Streptophyta; class Magnoliopsida; order Asparagales; family Orchidaceae; genus Platanthera; species Platanthera guangdongensis. Next base: position 161,127,572 of record CM077161.1, read on the forward strand.
AATAATAAATTAATAATAATCTATATTAATTTATTAATATATATAGGTATTTAAATAATTTATAAAAATATAAAATTATATAAAGAATTAAATATATTATTAATTTTTTTGTTAAATAAAATAATCTATACTATTTTATAAAAATATATATAAACAATAATTATGTTTTATGCGAGGGAATATTTTTGTAAAGAGCCATAACAGTTTTTGGACGAGAATTTTTTTCTCTCAATAAATATTTTGCAACAAAAAAATTTGTTGTTGTTTGACAACATAAAATTTGCAACAAAAAAATTCGTTGCTATTTTAGCAACACAAATTTTGCAAAAAAAATATTGTTGTTATATTTGCAACAAAAAAATTTTCTTGCTATTTTCGTAGGTAAAGTAAAAAAAAATTTGCTAGCTAAATTTGATGCTAATTAGTATGAGATTGTTAACCCTTCCTAATTTCTCTTCTAAATGAGATTTTTCTTGTAGTGTTAGCCTTATGTTTATCATCCTCTTGTTTTGTCATTTCTAACCGTTTACTTGTTCAGGAGAGAAATATTCCAGTCCATCCTCCTTACTTGAGCAGCGCTGGGCCGTCAAAAGCTCTCACCCTTGTTAGCATGGCGGCCGAGGCGGCGAAAGAGTCATTGGCCCCTGCCTCCAAGAAGAGACCTGTAATGCCCCGAAACTCAAAAGAGCGACGGGAGGCGTTTCGGGCCAAATCTGGTATTTGGCAGGGGGCACACGGCCTGGGACACGGGCGTGTCCCAGGGCGTGTCAGGCTCGAGTCGACGAGTTGGCCGCGAGGTCGACGAAATTTGGAGTCGACGATCGTCGAGCAGTGAACACGGCCTGAGACACGGGCGTGTATCAGGGCGTGTCGAGCCCGTGTCGACGATCGGCCCGGGAGTCGACATTTTCGCTCGACGATGTGTCGAGAAAAGGAACACGGCCTAAGACATGGGCGTGTCCAAGGCCGTGTCGTGTGGTCGACGATCTTCGCTCGACGAAGTGTCGAGACCGTAAACACGGCCTGGAGCCCAGGCGTGTTCGGGAGTGACAGGGGCGTGTCACATTGGACACGGGCGTGTCCAAGACCCGTGTGAGTCTCGGGTCGTTTTTGGGATTGTGTCGATGGGGGCACACGGCCAACCACACGGCCGTGTCAGTTGGAACACGGGTGTGTCAGGTTGAACACGGTCGTATCGGTTGCCCGTGTGCTGTTCAAGACGCGTCGATTTTGACGGCGAATGAGGCACACGGCCCTGGACACGGGCGTGTCACAGGCCGTGTTCGGCCCAGATTCTGCATTTTAGATCAGGATCGTGGCCGTTCGTTTATTTAATTTGGTATCTGACGGCTGGGGGCTGTTAGTACTTGGATATACACGGGATTGGACCCTTGAAACCCTCATTTCACCTGAGAGGTTCTCTTTCTAAAGTATAGAGAGAGAGGAGAGCAAAGGAGGAAGAAGAAGCTTAGATCCGGTCTTTGGAGGAGCTTCGGAGCTCCAAATCGCGAACCGACTCCGGATCTACGGAGGCAAAGAGAGTGCGGTGCTTTTCATCCGCTTACATTTCCATGGCGCCAAGAAAGAACGCTAGGGTAACGATTCTCTACTTGACCATGTGAAGCTCTACTTCTTTTGCATAGGAAGCCCGCTCTCGCAAGTTTGCGGTGAGTTGAGGCGTTCCTTCGGGTAGACATGAATAGTCCCCGTTGTTTAGAGTCCGTATTCGAAAACGGACATAGGCATGATGTGTGAAGCCTACACAGACAAGTTGGTCTGGATCGGTGATGTTGCATTGCATAAATGGCCGGAGAAGACTCCGTGCGAATGTTTGTTTTCGGGTTTTTCTACGTGGTAGATTGCAACAGGGAGCCTTGGGGATTAACTCAAAGGTGCACCCGGAAAATTGGGCAGATGCGTGATTCTGCCAAATATGTGTGTCTGGGAGCCAACTTGAACATAATTGGGTTATGTGCAATGTGTAAATGATTTGGGACTCGGGAAAGTTTGACCCGCGAATATGTTTTTGAATTAACGTTGCGGTGTGAGCAACGGGTCAGGAGGAACCGTACCCGCTCTATGTCGTTCAGTTAAAGAGACTTAAAGTTACTTGTCACTTACCATTGGCATAGATTGAGGGTATTAGACAGTGGCCAGAAAGACCAAATGCTCACGAGAGATTGCCGTCCCGGGGACAGTGATGAGTCGACAGACTTAGACTGTGATCACCGAGAATGTGCCCTGAGAGCACGGGGCATGTGGACGTGCGTGCCAATGCCTGTGATGCAATGTTGTTATTTACTGCTTGGTTGTGCTAATAAAATGCAGGGAAGGAGCATCGCCGCCCCGAGGTTGGGGCGAGATCGTTATAATTTGGTCAGCATTGCTGACCGTTACCTTTGTTTACCACCGTGCGGTGGATTGTGCTTGCAGGTGCTGCTGGACCAAGTGGTCAATAGCGGGCTAAAGCCCAAATTGCGAAGCCGGCCCTCGAAGGCCTAATTGGAGTGTTTTACTTGCTTTTGTTCATGTATGACCGGTCTGCGTGTCGTGGTATGGAAAACATGTAAAATGAGTAAACCATTTGTAAGGCCTTAAGGTCAGTACTTGTGTATGTACTTCATTCCCATTTGGTGTATTAGTGGACATTCATGTTTGATGCTGGGTTCTTTTAATTGCAACTTATAAAACTGCTTACGCTAGAATGCTCTGTGTAGGACGTTGGATTGGTTGAATGGTTTCCATTGAGTAACCACCCGGTCTGTCTGTGGTATATGACATCGGGCCCCGGCCGGACCTACTACTATATGCTATGTGACGGATATGGGGTGTTATAAGACCTAGAGATGATGTCGTTGCTCCTCGTCATAGCCCCAAGAAGAAAGTCAAGAAGGTTGTGACATTCCCGAAAGGGAAAAGGAGATAGTCCGGAAAGAGAGGAAAGAGATGTCGGGAACCTTGAGCCCCATCTCCGTAGAAGTCTCACAATCGCCTCGCCCACAAGTTGTCTCACCGCCTCGTGAGATGACATTATTCGACCGCCCCCATACTTCGGCTAAACCCGCTGAACTTTCGTTTCGCGAAGTTGGTTCCTCCAGCTGCCTAGCCCCCTCCTTCTATCAAAATTACAATATGGCGCTCGTGGTAAATGATGTTGTCGACGACCCAGTCCTGCTGTGGGAAAAGGACACGAACCGGTTGTCAATATCTACCCTCCTTCCCTCATGGAAGGAGCAGTACCCCCCCCCCCCCCCCCACCAGCCATGCCTTCTCCCTCGGCTATGGCCCCTATGGTGGTCCTGGGACGGATCCTTTTGACAAGGACCCCTCGCGCGACCTTGTCTTGAAAACCGCTCAATCTCAGCTTCGCGCTTTGGAGCTCTCGCATCGAGTCTCGCACCGCCTTGTTTTTAACAACAAGAAATGGAAGGGTGCTGAGGCGGGCCGGGCGGCGGAGCGAGAGAAGTCAGATGGCCTCGAGAAGAGGCTGACAGTTGCTGATAAACTTCTCGCAAAGCGTCAGGGCGGCATGGTAAGCCTTTTAATTTTATCTTTGGCCAATCTTTCTCTCGCGTATGCTTTTTGTTGATTGATGGGTTTCTCGCAGGATGTCGGGACGACGGATCGGATGCGCTCGCGCATAGAGGCTCTGGAAGAGGAGAATAAAAATTTGAAGGCCCAGAATGCCCATCTCCTGGACAGCGCTCTGCCTCCGTCTCGCCCGAAACCACTTCAAGCTCCCCCACCCTCTCATTACTCATTTGACGAGGTCGACGAGATCTGCCGGGACGCCAACATTAAGACACCCGAGCTTGTTTTAAAGATGATGAAGGAGCTGGGGGTTGTCAAGGAAGACGTCGAGTCTATCACTGCCCGCGACCTGGTGCCACACCTTTATGGCGAGGCGGACGAGGATTCAACTTCCAGCGAAGATGATTGAAAAGGCGCCGGCGAGACCCGATACTTCTCCCCCATCCTCTTTTTTTGCTTCCTTCCTTTTCTTGTACTTTTATTTTTTTTGGAGACATTGAAGTATTTCTTCATGGTAGAGTACTCCCCTTTCTTTCTTTTGTAATGAACAAGGAAATTTTTGTCATATCCTCTCGCTCTATGTTACCATTATTTTATTTTACTTTGCTTTATTTATTGCGGACGACCCTCTACTCTGTTTCTACTCGCGAGGTAGAGTTACTTGTCGTCTCGCATGAGAATTGGTTTAGGGCACGAGTTATTAGACTTCTCTTCACGTCTTCCGTGCGCGAGACCATTTGGCTTCCTCCCTGCGTCTCACCTTGAGACAAATCCAATGCGAGTAGACCCTCGAGATTAACCCACTCTTTTATTGGAAGTCACCCATCTTCAATTTTTTTAGGCGAGACCTTTCTTTTGCCAGCGAGTGACTACTCGCTATGGGCGAGACCCTCTTCACCGAGCGCCGGTTGGAGATACTCATCCTTATTTGTATTGCACCAACCTCCTGTTCCCATAGGAGTTTTTCATTTTTTTTTACAAAATTTCTTCGTTCTCTGATAAGTACAGATAATTTCCTTTGAGGGATCTCACCATTTACCCTGCCACCGAGTGAGCCTACAGTACTGTCAGATTGATGAGAGCCTAGTCAGCGGGTCTTCCCGGGGCCTTTTCATTCATCCTGCCACCGAGTGAGCCTACAGCCCTGCTAGTTTGATGAGAGTCTGGTCAGCGGATCTTCTCGGGACCTTATCATTCATCCTGCCACCGAGTGAGCCTTCAGCCCTGCCAGCTTGATGAGAGCCTGGTAAACGGGTATTCTCGGGGCCTTGCCATTCATCCTACCAGCAAGTGGGACTACAGTGCTGCCAGCTTGATGAGAGTCTGGCCAGCGGGTCTTCTCGGGGCCTTGCCATTCATCCTGCTACCGAGTGAGCCTATAGTCCCGCTAGCTTGATGAGAGCCTGGTTAACGGGTCTTCTCGGGGCCTTGTCATTCATCCTACAACCGAGTGAGCCTACATTCCTGCCAGTTTGACGAGAGCCTGATTAGTGGGTCTTCTTGTGGCCTTGCCATTCATCCTGCCACCGAGTGAGTGTACAATCCTGTCAGCTTGATGAGATCCTGGCCAGCGGGTCTTCTCGGGGCCTTGACATTCATCCTGTCACCGAGTGAGCCTACAGTCATGCCAGCTTGATGAGAGCCTGGTCAGTGGGTCTTCTCGGTGCCTTGCCACCCATCCGTTTCACTCTCATGTCTTGAAAGAAGACACTTGGGATTCCATTATATCAGAAGGTCACAACAAATTTACAAGCATTGAAAGATGAAAAAATGTTAATGATAAAATCTTTTTAAGTCATCGTCGCTTCAGGCACGATCGAGGGGTACCCCGTCCATATCCTAGAGGTGGTACCCTCCTGAATTCAGGACCTCCTTCACCACAAAGGGTCCTTCCCAGTTGGGATTGAGTTTTCTCACTGAGGTTCCTTTGCCTGCTGCATCTACTTTTTTGAGGACCAATTCGCCCTTCTGAAACTGACTGACCCTTATATGTTTATCAAAGTATCTCGACATCCGGCGCTTGACTTCTTCCTGCCGGATCATTGCTAAATCTCTGAGTTCTTCCACCAAATCAAGAGAGAGTTTCTGCTCCTCCTCATTCTCTACCCTCCAAACTTCACAACCTTTCTTCGCAGCTGTTACTCTTGGAGATACGACCTCAAACTCTATAAGTATGATGGCCTCCGAGCCATGGGAGAGTTTAAATGGAGTCTCTCCCATGGCGGTGTTTGGCGTGGTCCTCAAAGCCTAGAGAACCGAAGGGAGTTATTCTACCCAACTTCCCCTCAAGTTCTCCACCTTCCTCTTTAAAAGAATAACACTAATCTTGTTTGCTGCTTCCACCTATCCATTGCTCCGAGTATGATGAACCGAGGCGAAACGGAGGTCTATGCCCAGCTGGACACAAAAATCCATGAATTCCCTGCTAGCAAATTATGGTCCATTATCAGTGACGATGGCCAATGGAAGCTCATGCCTGCAGATGATCTCCCCCCATATGAAAAGTTTTGACCACTTGTGATGTTACTTTATCCAACACTTTCACTTCTAGCAACTTAGAAAAGTAATCCCATATTGCGAAGGGCCAGGGAGCCGTGATTGTACGTAATTTTTAAACGGGAAGGATTTGGAGATGAGCGAACTCCTGACACTTTTTATATCACTTCGTGAATTCTTCTGCATCCTTCCCGAGGGTAGGCCAGAAGTAGCCTTGCCTCAACACTCTCCCTTCCAAGGTCCGACTTCCCGAATGACTCCCACATTCTCCTGAATGAATTTCTTCTAGAACTTTTGGAATCTCTCCCTCAGATACACATCGAGCCAACAAACCTGATATTGTCTTTCGGTATAATGTCTCATCCTTCAGCAGGTAGTATGCTGATTTATACCTGATCCGCTTCTTATCACGATCCCTCTCGAGAAGTCGTCCCGAGGTTAAAAAGATGATGAAGGGATCCATCCAAGAGCCTTGATGTCTACTTCCATCAATTCTCCTTCTATGTATGGCCTAAAGAGTTCCATCACCGTTAATCCGGCCTGAGGGCCGTATTTGGCGAGCAGGTCAGCCTGAGCACTTTCCTCCCAGGACGTGTTGAATTGAAAAGATGTGAAACTTCCTGATGATGTTTTTGACCTTCATCAGATATAACTGGAGGGTGGGTTATCTTTCTTAAAATTCTCCTTTGATTTGTCCTACTGCCACCATAGAGTCTGTGGACACTTTAATGATCTATATTCCCAGCTCCCGAGCTAACCTGAGTCCTACGATAATCGCCTCATATTCCGCTTGATTGTTAGTGATTGTGAAGTGAATCTTCAGAGCCTGCTCAATTCTAGTCCCTTCTGGGCTCACCAAGATCATCCCTCCTCCAAAAGAACTTTTTCCAAATACTCCATCTACTAGTATCTCCCAAGCAACTCGAAGAGGCGCTTCAGCCTCTCCGACCTCGACCACATAATCTGCCAGGAAATTTGCAACTGCTTGCGCTTTGATGGCCAGTCGAGGAGTGAAAGCGAGGTCTAACTCACAGAGCTCTATCGACCATTTGGACAACCTCCCAGAATGCTCCACTCCTTCCAAGATACGGCAGAGAGGATGATCCGTCACCATCTGAATCGAATGGGCCTGGAAGTATGGTCTGAGCTTCCTAGTTGATATGATGCGAGCAAATACTAGCTTTCAATGATAGGGTATCTGAGTTCCACCTTCTTCAGGACCCTGCTCACGTAATAGATCGGGAACTGCCTTTTTCCTTCCTCTCGTACAAGAACTAAACTCACTGCTCCGATTCCCACTCCTAGGTACAAGAATAAACTCTCCCCTTCTCTGGGCCCTTGGAGTAGCGGTGTCCGAGTGAGTTGTTGTTTTAGAGCTTGAAAAGCCTCTTCACATTCTGTGGTCCATTTAAATTTCTTACCCCCTCTTAATGTTTGGAAGAAAGGCGAGCACTACTCCCCAGCCCGGGAGAGGAACCTGCTTAATCCGGCCAGCTTGCCGGTGAGACGTTGGACCTCCTTGGCATTCTTCGGAGATTCTAATTCTAGGATTGCCTTCACCTTATCTGGATTGGGCTCTACTCCGGATGGGGTAAGGAGATGCCCTATGAATTTTCCCTTGTTGACCCCGAAGACACACTTTAGGAGGTTAAGTCTCATCTTGTATTTCCTTATGGTTTCAAAGGTTTCCTCTAGATTTAGGACGTGGGACCTGAGGTCACGGCTCTTGATCATCAGGTCGTCCACATAAACTTCGAGGTTCCGGCATTTCTGCTCCCGGAAGATACAATCCATCATTCTTTGATAAGTCACCACCGCATTCTTTAATCCAAAGGACATCATGTTGAAGCGGAAGCACCCATCCTCCGTGACAAAGGTGACATCCTTGACGTCCAGCGGGTGCATGCGTATTTGATGATATCTTGAAAATGCATCTAGAAAACTCATTAGTGAAAAAACCGATGGCTGAGTCAACCAACACGTCGATTTGAGACAAAGGATAACAATCATTAGGGCATGCTTAATTTAAAAGATAAAAGTCCACACACATCCTCCATTTCCCCTCTCCCTTCTTCACCATTACAACATTACTCACCCACCCCGAATATTTACTTGCAGATATGAACACCGCCTTGAGCAGCTTCTCAACTTCTTCTTTGATGGGCCCGACCATCTTGGTGGCGATGACTCTCTTCTTTTGTTGTATTGGACGAGCATTGGGGTCGAAGTTGAGGCGGTGGCATGCTACGTCCGCGTCAACCCCCGGCATGTCAGCTGCACTCCAAGGAAAGATGTCAACGTTCCTTTGCACGCACGCCCTGATCTCCTCCTGATCCTCGAAACTGAGCTCTCCAATGAATTTTATCTTCTCTGCCCTCCCTTTCTTGGTGAGGATCTCCATCTCCAACACCTCCACTGTCACCTTCAGTCTCGATGGCTCTTCCTCTTTCTCCTGGTCCCTCAATATATCCTCTCGTTCCCTGGCTTCACAGTCCACTGTCTCACGCTCCGCAACAGCCATAGACACTTCTCCCAGAAACTTCTCCAACTCTTCATCGGTTGGGATTCTTTCTTCCAACAACGAACTTCCCCTTTTCTCCGACCGAGCTTCTACCCTGGATGAATCCTCCACTTCCTCTATCTTTCTTTTCCCATTCCTCTCTCCTTCACGTTCCTTTGCGCCTCACACCTCCAACTCTTCTTTCTCCTCCTCTGCCTCAATCTCTTCTTCCTTCTCTCCTGCTGTTTCCGGCTCCACCGCAATGCCTCTCTCCATCCCCACTTCTCCTTCCCCCCTTTCTTCTCCTCCTCCTCCCCTACTTTTTCTCTGAACTCCTGCTCCCATCATTCCATCCTCTTCTCCATTTCTTCAGCCTCTCCTTGCCAAAAAATGGTATTTACTGCCATCACATAGCACTCCCTGGCTACTTTTGAATCTCCTCGTACTCTGATCTGGGTCCCACCGACATTGAGCTTCAGGCATTGGTGGAAAAATGTTGGGACACACCTAAAGGCACTGATCAAAGAGTGCAAAAAAATGGCATTGTAACTGCTGGGGGTGTCCACTATGACGAAACGGTAATTCCTGGACAGACCCACCAGAGTCACATGAAATCCTACTCCCCCTTCGACTTCCTTTCTCCCGAGAATCCGAACAACAGCCCATCTGCTGCCAACACCCTTCGTGCCTCCAACCTCATCTCATTGAATGCCTTTTTGAAGATGACATTCAGCGAACTCCCATTATCGACAAGGATCCGCGACACCGTAAAGTTTTCAATGGCGGTCCGGATCACGAGCGCATCACAAAAAGGATCTTCGTGGTCTGGCATGTCTTTCCAAGAGAAGGTGATTTTCTCGTCCGGGGGAGGGGCTTGTGACATCGAGGCTATGCTCCGACGGTATATGGTATAAAGGCTTGCCTTACGAGTAGCCTCAATCCCCACTCCCCCATGGATCACTCTGATCCCACCTCGATCTCCCGCATCAGCTCGGTCCACACACCGGTCCTTCTCCCTGGTCCCAGTCACCTCCATTATTCGTACTGATAGCTGTTGTTCCCCTGCTCCCTAGCTCTCTTCATTTCCAGAAACTCCGGACAGGTAGTCGTTGCGTGACCCTCCTCCTCATTGAAGTCACAATATGGCAACACTACCTCCTCCTCCTATCTCCCATCCTGAGTATTCCTCCTTCTTCCAGCTCCAGCTCCTGCTCTCTCTCTTTCTCTGCCCCTACCTCTCCCTCGGTCGATGGTCATAGCTTGCTGAGGCGGGGGTAAGGGTGGTCTAGGACCATATCCCCACCCCTGCTGGTTGAATCTTCCTGATCCTCCTTGGAAGTTCCTTCCTCCTTGGGGAAAACCTCTTCCTTGCCCCTGAGAAGGGCCTCCTTGCTGCCTCCAACCCAACTCTTAATATGCCAGCGCCCTCGGCTCCTCCCTCTTTCTCCCTTCTTGTTGTCTTCTCCCTCCTGGCTCTCTTTACTCGGCCTCCGTCAGCGCCGCCAGCTTTCTAGCAAATGTCGGGTTTGCCGCCTCCATCGCTATCTCTTTTGCTGCCTTCTCCATCAGCCCTTCAATTAATAGTGGTGACTTTCGAGTTAGGCTCATCTTGAAGAAACCCTCCCATAGTCCAACGGTGAAAGCCATCTGGAGAGCAAATCCAGGCACTTTCTGAATGTACAAGATCTCTTCCGGGAACCTGTCTACGTACTGAGCCAGGGATTCATCCACCTTCTGCCGGATCAGAAAAATCGACTCGGGATTCTTCTTCCTTTTCTTTGAAGTTGAGAAACGCAACTGAAAACTTCTACTCAGATCTTCGAAGCCATAGATTGATCCCATTGGGAGTTGAAGAAATCAGTCTCTAGCTTTATCTTTCAAGGTGATGGCGAAAAGACGACACTTTGATGCGTCTGTCATTGGCCTAATGAAGACCGCATCTTCGAACCATTGCAAGTGCTGGAGAGGGTTGTCTTTTCCCACATAGTAGGTCATTTCGGGCTCCCTGAACCCTTTCGGGACTAGAGCTGAAAGGATCAACTCGCAGAACGGGGACCCTCTCACCACGGGTCTCGCCGCCTCAACCCGTACAACAACGTCCCCTGGCGAGATAGCACTCGCAGGGCTAGGGAACAACTCCCTTCCCGCCAAATCTCGCCCGCTTCCTTCCACCACCTTTTCCTTTCAGGGTCGCCCCCCCCGGAGGCGTCCTCTCCAATTCTTCCCGAGACGAGCTCGTCCTGATGCGCGAGAGCTGGCGCATGAGCTAAAGGAGTCGAGCAGTCGCCTTGCCGCGAGGTCCCCTACAACATGTCCATAATGCCCTTAATGGACGCCATGAAATCTTCTCTCCCTACAAATCCTCCCGGGTTCTGGGGCCCGTCCCCGTTGTACAACCCCGTATTCGCGAAAAGTGGACCCTAAACAATGCGGACGTGTTTTTAAGCTTTTTGGAGATTTTGCACTCTCGGTGGCCAATTTTGGCTCTAGCTTGAAAATATACTAGTAGGGGGGAAATTTCACCTCCCCCCCGGTGGCCCCTTCTTTGAGGCAGGTGCAACCGATTGGCAGGGGCGAGACCGGCCCGGGGCCGGGTCTCGCCCGCCCCGCGGATAGGTGGGGGCGAGACCGGCCCGGGGCCGGGTCTCGCCCGCCCCGCGGGCAGGCAGGGGCGAGACCGGCCCGGGGCCGGGTCTCGCCCGCCCCGCGGGAAGGCAGGGGCGAGACCGGCCCGGGGCCGGGTCTCTCCCGCCCCGCGGGCAGGCAGGGGCGAGACCGGCCCGGGGTCGGGTCTCGCCCGCCCCGCGGGCAGGCGGGGGCGAGACCGACCAGGGACCGGGTCTCGCCCGCCCTGCGGGCAGGCGGGGGCGAGACCGGCCCGGTGCCGGGTCTCGCCCGCCCCGCGGGCAGGCGGGGGCGAGACCGGCCCGGGGCCGGGTCTCGCCCGCCCCGCGGGCTGGCGGGGGTGAGACCGGCCCGGGGCCGGGTTTCGCCCGCCCCGCGGGCTGGTGGGGGGGAGACCGGCCCGGGGCCGGGTCTCGCCCGCGCTGCGGTTTGGCATGTGGGCTCTCCCCATCCTTGGCCCCCTTTGGGCCTTGTCGGTACCGTTTTTGCCCCCGAGATGTTTTTACCTCTTTGCCCCCCGGCGTGGCGGTTTCCTGCTGGCCCAATTCTTATTTGCCTTGGGGGCGTTTCAGACATTATGGGTCATGTGCTTGGGAAAAACTATAAATAGACCCCCTTGGGTGCCTTTGGGGAGGATCTTTTTTGACTTCCTCATCCCTTAGTTCCTCCTTGGTAGAGTAGAGAGGGCTCCTCCAAGGCACCCTAGCTCGAGCATTAGCTAGGGAGGGGAAGAGCTCAGGTAGCCTTCCGGGTGTGAGGTGGGACCTCCGCGCTAGAGTCGAGGGTCTGTTCATAGTCTCCTAAGTCTCCGGTCCGTGACGTTCTCTCGAGTGTAGTAGGTGTGAGGTCACCCCTTTCAGGGACCCCGAACTCCACAGAGGTCAATTTTGGCTTCAACACTTTGGTGCGGTGAGCGTGGAGAGTGACCAGCACAGAAGATCCCGAGAGTGTGTCATGACGGGAGGTCAAGGAGGTAGTGATGATCTCGGCGAGCTCCCCAGCCCAGGACCCTTTGTGGGGAGGCAAGAGTTCATGGCCTCCATCCAGGGCATCATGGAGATGCTGCGAAGCATCGCTCCTCAGGGTGGCAGCTCCACCCCGACCCCCCAGGAGCTAGCTCCCCCCCTCGATAAGTCGACTCCCAGGGGTCTAGGCGAGATGACCCCAGCGGGGGGAGAGGGAAGCGCACCAGGAAGAAGGACAGGAAAGGAGAGGATGGGAGATGGGGTCGAGCGAGACCTCACCGGCCGGGAGCTGTTCTCCAGCCCGGCGAGTGCCAACCTCCCAGGCGAGCAGGTGGCGCGAGTGGAGCAGGCGAGACCCCCCCCCCCCCCCCTCAGGGGGTCACCCTTCAGCGAGCTGATCATCTCAGCTCCCGTTCCCGAGGGGTTCAGAGAGCCAGACATGGCTTACTATACGGGGAAGGATGACCCCATCCAACATCTGCAGTGGTTCGAGGATACCGTCTCCATCAGGCCGATGACAGATGCCTTCAAGTGTCGCCTCTTTGCGATCACGCTGAAGGAGAAGGCAAGGGACTGGATCCATCAACTCCCTCCAAGGTCGATCTATGGGTTCGAGGACTTGAGCCGGAGCTTTCAGCTTCGCTTCTCCACCTCCAAGAAGCGGAAGAGGAGCCCCGAGTCCATCTTCCTGATAAGGCAGGGGGCCGAGGAGTCGCTGGCCCGTTACGTTGACCGGTTCCAAGAGGAGATCCTGGAGGTCCAGGAGATGCCAGGGTATGCTCTCCAGATGGCCTTCACCGTTGGGCTAACGGAGGGCTTCTTCAAGACGAGCTTGACCCGGAAGGCCCCCCTTTCCTTTTAGGAGCTGATGGAAAGGGCGGCTGAGGAGATAGCCATGGAGGCGGCCAACCCGGCATTTGTCAAGAAGTTGGCAAAGCTAACAAAGGCGGAGTCGAAGGAGCAAGGAGGCTCGAGACCTCAGGAAGGAAGAAGGAGAGAGGAGCGGAGAGCTCAGGAGGGTCCGGAACCAGGTTGGAGACAGTAGGGAAGACCCGTTCAAGGCCCGGGAAGAGGTTACGCCCAAGATGGGGGAAACTTCCATGGGGGACAAGGAAGGTTCAACTTCCAGAGGCAAGCCCCTAGGCAGCTCCTCCCCCCACCACAGCAAGCGATGGAGATTGGTCGGAGGGAGAGGAGGAATCGCCAGGGAAGGAGAAGGGTCAGGGTAGAGTTGTCGTACTGTGACTTCCACTAGGTGGAGGGGCACGCCACAGCTACCTGCCCCGAGTTCCTGGAGGTGAGGGGGGCGAGAGGCCCTGCCCAGCTGCAGCCACCAGTGCGGGTTGAAGAGGTTCTTCCCCAAGGAGGGGGTGATGATGTTTGTGAGGACCGGGTCGATGTCGGACCCCGAGGCGGTATAGCGGTGATCGACGGTGGAGTGGGGGTTGAGGCCACTCGGAAGGCAAGCTTCCATGTCATGTACCGAAGGAGCGTCGCCTCGACCTCCCAGACCCCGCCCCAGGAGGAGAAGATCACCTTCTCGGTGAAGGACCTACCGGATCATGAGGATCCGTTCTGTGATGCGCTGGTCATCCAGACGGCCATCGAGGGCTACAGCGTCTCCCGAATCTTGGTTGACAACGGGAGCTCCGTCAACGTCATTTTCAGGGAGGCGTTTGATGAGATGAAGGTAGTGCCAAGGAGGGTGTTGGCCTCGGACGGACCACTGTTCGGATTCTCAGGAGAAAGGAAGGAGGTCGAAGGTGGAGTAGGGCTCCAAGTAAAGTTGGGAGGGGTCTCAAGAAACTGCCGGTTCGTCATTGTTGACGCTCCAAGCAGCTACAACGCCATCTTTGGAAGGCTCCTCATCAGCGCCTTTCGTTGTGTGCCATCTTCCTTCCACCAATGCATCAAGTTCAGCTCCGGAGGGATCCAGGTCAGAGTCAAGGGGGACTCCAGGATGGCAAGGCAGTGCTACGTCACGGCTGTCAACACCATCTCTTGGTTGGCCCAGGCAGAGGAGATGGAGAAGGTCATGGAGAGCTTGAACAAGATGGAAGTGCCCGAGGAAAAGGAAGCGGAAGACGGCCGTCATGCCCAGGCCCCATGAGGGTGCCTCGCCTTGCGGTAGTTTTTTCATTTTTCCTGTCTTGTAACAAGTGTTATCCCTGACCAGCCGAGTCGGGGGGACCATGTAACTTCTATTTCTCCCCGTTTGAGGATGTAGGATTTGGTAAGGATTGATTGAGATGCTTAGTTCTTTTGCTCTGAGACGGTCCCGCTGCCCAGGCTCTCACTAGCTGGGCAGGGCCGGTGGTACCTCTCATTGATGCCTAGTTGTCTCACCTCGAGATGGATTCCGCTGCCAGGCTCTCACCTAGCTGGCAGGGCAGGTTGATCTCTCGGAGGGTGGGAAGGTCTCACCTCGAGATGGATTCCGCTGCCAGGCTCCCACCTAGCTGGCAGGGCAGTTTGATCTATCGGAGGGTGGGAAGGTCTCACCTCGGGATGGATTCCGCTGCCAGGCTCTCACCTAGCTGGCAGGGCAGGTTGATCTCTCGAAGGGTGGGAAGGTCTCACCTCGAGATGGATTCCGCTGTCAGGCTCCCACCTAGCTGGCAGGGTAGGTTGATCTCTCGGAGGGTGGGAAGGTCTCACCTCGGGATGGATTCTGCTGTCAGGCTCTCACCTAGCTGGCAGGGTAGGTTGATCTCTCGGAGGGTGGGAAGGTCTCACCTCGGGATGGATTCCGCTGTCAAGCTCTCACCTAGCCGGCAGGGCAGGTTGATCTCTCGGAGGGTGGGAAGGTCTCACTTCGAGATGGATTCCGCTGCCAGGCTCCCACCTAGCTGGCAGGGCAGGTTGATCTCTCGGAGGGTGGGAAGGTCTCACCTCGGGATGGATTCCGTTGCTAGGCTCTCACCTAGCTGGCAGGGCAGGTTGATCTCTCGGAGGGTGGGAAGGTCTCACCTCGAGATGGATTCCGCTGCCAGGCTCCCACCTAGCTGGCAGGGCAGGTTGATCTCTCGGAGGGTGGGAAGGTCTCACCTCGAGATGGATTCCGCTGCCAGGCTCCCATCTAGCTGGCAGGGCAGGTTGATCTCTCGTGGAAGCCAAGTCCCTTAGCTCCGAGATGGATTCCGCTGTCAGGCTCTCATCTAGCTGGCAGGGCAGGTTGATCTCTCGTGGAAGCCAAGTCCCTTAGCTCCGAGATGGATTCCGCTGCCATGCTCTCATCTAGCTGGCAGAGCATGTTGATCTCTCGTGGAGGCCAAGTCCCTTAGCTCCAAGATGGATTCCGCTGCCAGGCTCTCATCTAGCTGGCAGGGCAGGTTGATTTCTCGTGGAGGCCAAGTCCTTTGCTTCGAGATGGATTCCGCTGTCAGGCTCTCATCTAGCTGGCAGGGCAGGTTGATCTCTCGTGGAAGCCAAGCCCTTTGCTCCGATGACGATTCCGCCGCCAGGCTCCCACTAGCTGGCTGGGTAGGTTGATCTCTCGTGATAGCCCAAGCCCTTTGCTCCGAGACAGTCCCACTGTCAGGCTCCCACTAGCTGACAGGGCTGGTGGTACCTCTCGGGGAGGTTGAGTGTTTTCACCCCGAGGCCGTCTCGTCACCCAGGCTCCCATTAGCTGGCGTGACAGGTTGACCCCTCGGGGAGGGTAAGTGTTTTCACCCAGATGAGGTCTCACCACCCAGGCTCCCATAGCTGGCATGGCATGTTGACCCCGCAGGGAAGTGACACTCCGCGAATACGTTGGGTTGGATGTTTCTTTCCGAGCTTGTGCCAACCTCGAAAAGAGCGGGGATTGTGTACAACCTCGTATTCGCGAATAGTGGACCCTAAACAAGGCGGACGCGTTTTTAAGCTTTTTGGAGATTTTGCACTCTCGGTGGCCAATTTTGGCTCTAGCTTGAAAATATACTAGTAGGGGGGAAATTTCACCTCCCCCCGGTGGCCCCTTCTTTGAGGCAGGTGCAACCGATTGGCAGGGGCGAGACCGGCCCGGGGCCGGGTCTCGCCCGCCCCGCGGACAGGCAGGGGCGAGACCGGCCCAGGGCCGTGTCTCGCCCGCCCCGCGGGCAGGCAGGGGCGAGACCGGCCCGGGGCCGGGTCTCGCCCGCCCCGCTGGCAGGCAGGGGAGAGACCGGCCCGGGGCCGGTTCTCGCCCGCCCCGCTGGCAGGCGGGGGCGAGACCGGCCCGGGGCCGGGTCTCGCCCGCCCCACTGGCAGGCGGGGGCGAGACCGGCCCGGGGCCGGGTCTCGCCCGCCCCGCGGGCAGGCGGGGGCGAGACCGGCCCGGGGTCGGGTCTCGCCCGCCCCGCGGGCAGGCGGGGGCGAGACCGGCCCGGGGCCGGGTCTCGCCCGCCCCGCGGGCAGGCGGGGGCGAGACCGGCCCGGGGCCGGGTCTCACCCGCCCCGCGGGCTGGTGGGGGCGAGACCGGCCCGGGGCCGGGTCTCGCCCGCCCCGCGGGCTGGTGGGGGGCGAGACCGGCCCGGGGCCGGGTCTCGCCCGCCCCGCGGGCTGGTGGGGGGGAGACCGGCCCGGGGCCGGGTCTCGCCCGCCCTGCGGTTTGGCATGTGGGCTCTCCCCATCCTTGGCCCCCTTTGGGCCTTGTCGGTACCGTTTTTGCCCCCGGGATGTTTTTACCTCTTTGCCCCCCAGCGTGCGGTTTTCTGTTGGCCCAAGGCTTATTTGCCTTGGGGGCGTTTCAGACATTATGGGTCATGTGCTTAGGAAAAACTATAAATAGACCCCCTTGGGTGACTTTGGGGAGGATCTTTTTTTACTTCCTCCTCCCTTAGTTCCTCCTTGGTAGAGTAGAGAGGGCTCCTCCAAGGCACCCTAGCTCGAGCATTGGCTAGGGAGGGGAAGAGCTCAGGTAGCCTTCTGGGTGTGAGGTGGGACCTCCGCGCTAGAGCCGAGGGTCTGTTCATAGTCTCCTAAGTCTCCGGTCCGTGACGTTCTCTCGAGTGTAGTAGGTGTGAGGTCACCCCTTTCAGGGACCCCGAACTCCACAGAGGTCTATTTTGGCTTCAACACCCGTCTCCTTCTCTGAGATTCCCCCTCATGAAGTAGTTCAAGATTCTTCTGTGTAGGCTGCGGTCCACGCTCACCGCAGCAAAAATGTTGAAGCCAATAGCCCGACTTCACCTAGAGTTCAGACCTAAAGTTGCAACTCACACATACTCTTCCCGAGCCCCTTTTTGACGTGAGTCTCGAAACTAGAAACAGACCGTGGGCTTCAACTTGGAGGTCTCACCTCTTACCCTGAAGAATTAGAAGTTCTTCCCCTCTCTATCCAGTGCTGAGCTAGGTGCTTTGGAGGAGGAAAAAGAAGAAAGGGTTCTCTCCTCAAGGCACCTTGTCGGTCTATTTATAGGCCTCTGAGTTTGAGCTGCCAAAAACCAAACTGAAGCGACCTGAAATTACAAAAATACCCTGGGCTGGGTCTGTCAACAGTCAAACTCCGTTGTTCTGAAGGGTTATGCGCAGACCCCAAAGGGCAAAAAGGTAAAATTACCTGAGGTAAAAGAATAAAATCCCCTCTTAGGGGTAAAAAGTAAAAACACCTTTTTCTCATATAGTGAGTGAGAAAATAACCGGCGGGCGAAAGGAGCCTATTCGCTCGCACGCGAGTCCCCCGACTCGAGAGAGGCGTCTCGCCACAAGAGGCTAGCAGACGCTGCGAGAGCCGTCTCGCCTGCTCCGCTGTTCCTGTCTCGCTCATAATGTTTTGTCTCTTTAAAGTACCAGCAAGTTGACCCTATGGTCCTACTCGCCTCTGCAATCCTCTTGCCCCTCTCGCCCCTAACACGACACTTCTCTTCGAGTTGCCTCCTGCGAGCCCGAGATGTACAACATCCTTAAGTGGATCAAATCCTTGTATTAAGAGATTAATTTGTTATAGCCCTGTCCAAAAGTCAGATTGGGTCGGGCGGAAACCGAGCCTGTCAGGCCCGGTTCTTTTTGCCACCGGATCTCGGGTCGGGACGGGCTTGAACCGGCTCTGATCAGGTTCAAGCCCCTCTCAAAGAGGGGGCCTGCCAAGGCCTCCAAGGCCGGCCCGGGTCGGGCCCAGGCCGTCCCGATTATCCACTAGGTTGAAAATCCTGCCTAATAGGCGGGATTTTCTGCCTATTTGAACATCCAGCCTGCTGGCGGGATTTCCAATAGGAAAATCCCGCCTGCTCGAGGGATTTTGCTAGCCTTGGCTGGGCTTAGTCGGCTCAAGCATCGGCCCGAGCTGTGAGTCAATATGGGGGCCCTATAAGGCCTCCTAGACCCGGGTCGGGCCTTTCTTGGCCTCAACCTAATCGGCCCGATTTTTTTGAAAATGCGTAAATTAAAATAATAAAGATATATTTGACATTTTTATTGTTCAGTCCTTAGTCCTTATTATATAAAGATATGGATATATGCTAAAAACGTTGTTTTCACTTTCCACCTTATTAATTTTCCCTTTTCTTTGTTTAAAATTTTACATTTTCATGAAGTGAGTTAAATTTGTTTGTTTATTGTTTAATTTTAGAAAATTCGTTCTTGTTTATTCAATTCACGGGACAACAAACGTTACTACTGCCTTGGTGGCATTTTGTTTTATTTCTTCTTGTCCATGCCTTCAAGCTCTGCAGCTGCAGTTAGAAAAAAAAGGGCATTTATATTTGTAACTCAGCTTTTGTGATTGGCAGCCCGGTAAAATAATAAAAAAACACGCATGTAATGACCGTTAATAGCAGCCTAAAACGTGGAACAAACGTATTTTGAAAAAAGCTCTACTATATGACATTTTTTAGAAAATGTTCAACATGAAAATTGTTGATCTCGACAAGATCTACAACTTTTATGTTGAACACTTTTTCTAAAAATGCCATATAGCAGGGATATTTTCAAAAAGCGCAGAATCTGAGCGAAATTATGGGAGTTCCGCCCGAATTCCGCACCTTTTGAAAATAAGCCTACTATATGATATTTTTAGAAAAAGTGTTCAGTATAAAAATTGTAGATGTCATCAAGATCTACAACTTTCATGTTGAACACTTTTCCGAAAAATGCATTTTAAGAATTTAATTTTTTGGCTGTCAATATCCATCGGGCTGCAAATAGTCATTTTTGAGTTGTTATTATCTTTGGGCTGCCAATAACCATATAGGGGCTGCCAATATAAACGCCCAAAAAAAGGCTCGTGAGTCTTATGCACCAATTGCTGGCGGGAGGCCGGAATGGCATCAGGGATGAAAGCTCGAGCAAAAAATGGTAGCTGAAATATATGTAGATACAAAAGTGCTACAACAAAATCGTTATATGGTAACATTTTTTGTCTTCAATGACCATTTTTAAGTGTTATAGTTTTTATGACGTTTATAAATACATCACAAAAGCATCGTGATTGCGACCGGCGCAGTAGCTAATTGAAACGTTTTTTAAAAGTCTTGATAGATAATGGGGTTCCCCATGAAATTCCCGAGTCAAAACAGGGAGATTTCGACCAAACGACCGCGCGGGGAGGTGTGCACGCAAGCACGATAGAGCAGGTACGGGGCGCGCCCCTTGGGCGTGTGCGCGCGGCGCGCGTCCCTTGGGTGTGGGGGCATTCTATGTGTGCGGGCGTCGGCGGCGGCTGCCGTCTCCGGCATTAGCCGGCTGCTGCCACTCTCAGGCACCCTGCCTGGGCTACCCGGACCGCCCGAGGGCACTTTCATCATTACACAAAAATTGGTTATCCAGGTGATCGAAATGGAATGACGTCATTCGTCAGCACAAATTCCGTCCTGGTGCAATTACCATCAAGTCACTCCAGAAAACTATAAAAGGGTCCACATGCTCTCATTTGAAGGCAAACAATTTCCGAGGCTAAAGAGAGCTCTGACGTTCTTCGAAGAGGTCGTGAGACTTAGATCTTTCCTCTGCTCCTTCTCAAGCACGAAGACATCTAAAGGTTTCAAGTGCATGATTTTCCTTCTCCACGGGAACGCTCTTATCAATGCCCCGTCTTAGCAAAAACGCTTCGATCGAGGCTCTGAAGACTTAACGATTTTCACCACCGGAGTGCTCTCATCCAGACTCCAATGACTTAATTTATTTTCTAAGTTTATTTTCTATCATTTTCATATTATGAAATTGTAACAGAGAAACAGCATGTCACCTTCCAAGGAAAACTATAAACACTTGTAAAATCAAGCAGATTGGTGGATTTTCGCCCGACACATATCCGACCATGAGGTTTTTCACCATTTTCGGATTTTCCATGGTAAAAAAGTCTTTTGTCATTTGTTGTTGTATTTCATTGACTGTTTGTGCATTCGGTCCAATTCTCCAATTCTCCGGACGGGAAAAAACTGAATGACCCGCAACAATAAAGAGTTGTTCAATTGCAACATTTTTTCCACAAAAACGTCATGAAAAGTCTTGACTCTATAAGATGTCGTTTTATGCTACAACCTTGATGTTTTCTAAAAAAAATGTCCTGACCTGATGTATTTTAGGAAACTAATTTATAATCATTTTTTATTAATAAATGTATAAATTTAATTATTTTAAATAACAAATTACAAAATAAATGACAGCTCATATATGATGAGAATCGAACACTCAATCACTCTGTCATGAGGCCTCGATTTACCCAACTAAATCAAATCCAATTGACTAACCACTTAGAATTTATCCTCATCAAACCATTTAACTACTAAATCAAAACTATAAAAAATAATTGAGTCCTATAAAAAAATACAAATATAAATAACACTTTATTATAAAAATAGTTTTGATAAATATTTTTTAGAATAATATTAAGAAATATTAAAAGATTTCTTTGCCAACGAAAAAAATCATCCAAAAAATACAAACTGAATGTTTGAAGTAACATACATATAGAAATAGCAAAAAGAATGGGAAAATGATTATAATGCCCACATAAAAACATTTTAGGTGAGTTATTCTCATCTATTAATAGGTGCAGTATTAAATACTGACTGTTGATCTGATATCCTACGACTCATACAGTATTAAATATTGACCGTTGATCAGTATTTTGATTAATCATGTTATTTCTGCAGGAAATCAACGATCAATATTTAATATTGTACCTATTTTTAGGTGAGAGTAACCTACATAAATTTTTTTCCTGTTTGGCACAGTCGTGGCAGTCGAAAACACATGGGTGAGACCATCATTCGTTTGAATATAAAAGTGAATGAACTTTCTTAGGCAGGCATTAACAAATGACAATTTAACCCCCAAGTTCATGACCACCACCACTATGTCAAACAGAGTCTAAGATTGAAAATAATGTGTTTCGGGGCCATGAGCGGGGGCACGGGTGCAACTACCTTAAGACACGGTCAGGCACGTACCTGGCCGTCTTTTCGTGTATTAGTGCCCACTGCTTCTTTTTTCCGCCTATTCTCTGCGCGCTACCCGCTCGGCCGCTCAAGTTTCCTGATTCCTTCCAATTTACGACGGTGTAGACGAGATAGAAGAGGGCAACGACAATGGTGATGGCTGACGAGGGCATTCCCCTTTTGAGCTTTCATCTTTTCTTTGTGCTCCATTCTGCGTGGCTTTCTCGTTTCTCCTTCATTATTTTGGTGGTGTGGGCACGAACGGAGGGCTTCTGATTCCTTATTTCGTCATCAGTGGCTCCGCACCTATTCACACTAGCTTCTTCTTTGATTTCTGCCGGCGAGACTTCAAACTTCCATACTTCATTTGATGGATTGATCGTGAGTTCAAAGCAACGTTTGAGAATTCAGAGGCAGAGGAAAATCCATACAACGTTTAAAGATTCCTCTAGCAACTAAACTGTTCACAACTCACAAGGACATTAGACAAAAA
The DNA here is from genome assembly GCA_039583875.1 of Platanthera guangdongensis. Lineage (NCBI taxonomy): Eukaryota > Viridiplantae > Streptophyta > Magnoliopsida > Asparagales > Orchidaceae > Platanthera > Platanthera guangdongensis. The sequence goes on from CM077161.1 coordinate 161,149,524, forward strand.
CTTTGATAAACATTTTATTTTATTTTTGTCTTCATATTTTTTCTAGAACTGTAGATTTTGAACATGAAAGAGCTTACAAAGATGCTCCATTTGAGAAAATATTTTAGTGTTACTAATTTATTGTTAATTTGCAGTAATTTTGAATAAACTTTGCTTAACATCTTAGGCCATGATTTCGTATTGTATGTGTGACCATGGGCGGAACTAGCCCTGGGCACGGTAGGGCACGTGCCCGACCGGTTTTGGGCGGAACTAGCCCTGAACAGGAGGTTCTTCTTCTTCTTCGAGCACGTGCCCGACCGGTTTTGGGCGGAACTAGCCCTGGACATGAGGTTCTTCTTCTTCTTCACTGTGAATTTCAGTCCAGATTTCTGTGAAAGGTTGATTTGAACGCACCATTGTGCTAATCTCCGAGCATTTTAATGTTAGGTACACACAATTATGTTGCTGGAATCCATTGTGAAGGGTTGATTTGGAGCTCCAATCGTCTTGTGTTGCTGGAACACACCATTGATAATTACTCTTGTTCCCCGGTTTTCTGTTTTAGTTTGCTTAGTAGTTAGGAGGGCCACACGCCTGCAAAAAAAAAAAATTCGGGGCCGCTGCCCCCGAACCCCCGCTCATGGTGCGCTGCCCCCGAACCCCCGCTCATGGTGCGCTGACCCCCGAACCCCCCCAATTGACAGTACTTAGATTATGCCCGTGCGACTTCAAAATCGTAGTTCCGCCACTGTGTGTGACGTATGGTTTTTAATGATGTGTTGCAAGGATTTGGATTGAAATTTTTCCATTAGAATGTTGTGCCCTTGCCATATTCCCTGCTACCGGCAATACGAGATGCTTCTTAATTTTAATTCTTGTTGTCTTCCCTTCTTGCCATCTTCGTTTTTTGCCCTAAAATATGAGTTTAATTCTAGCATTAAACAAAAAATGGTGTTACATTATCTTGATTTTTGATACATCTAATTTGGATGACAGGTTTGGTACAGTGCTTGCTTCAAGAGCAATACGAGCTGCTCATTGTTTGACATCTATTCATGTTGGGTACCATTCTTACAATTTTGGATATGGTCTTTTTGATAAATTGTCTTTTAAGGTGCATAATTGACTTGTTTCTACATGTTAAAAAATGTCTTCACCGGGTTAGCATGGTGTTAATGTTTTTTGTCTGTGCGTATTAGCGTATTATAGAATTTTTATGTTCGGCAGAGATTAGAAGCTGTCTAATTAATGCTTGTAAAGTTTGAAACCAATTAAAGATAATTAATATTTAGAGAATAATAATTATGAATGCTTCGATTGTTAAATTCCTAACAGTTTGAATATTCCTTCTGATTTATTGTTAAATCTTGAATGGTTAAGGTAAACCTATTGAATTTCTATATACCAGTTATAATTAGTTTTGTTTTCATAGATGGGTAAACTTAAGGAAGCTGGGGTGTCCGCTTCATGGGATGCTAATGAGGTATTAATCTATTGCAAGCTGTGTGTGAAAGAAGTTGAACTTGGTAATAGACCTACCACACACTTCAGTAGAGATGGGTGGAATAATTTAGTAGCTAATTTTTGAGCACACACTAGCAGACAATATGATCGAGGACAAATGAAAAATAAATGAGATATGTTGAAAAAGGAGTGAAAACTATGGAAAGATCTAAAAGGAAAAGAGACAGGTTTGGGATGGAACACATCACGAAGGACTATTGATGTGTCTGATGAATGGTGGGACGAGAGACTTAAGGTTGTAAGATTGCTCATATTTTTTCCTCCAATTTTTCGTCGTATAAATTCAAACAAATTATGTATTTGTTAATTTTTAGATTGTGCCCGCTGCTAAAAAATTCCGCTATATTGACATCTCCACAGAGCTTGAGGAGAAATTGGATAAGATGTTCAGTGAAGTGTCTGCGACCGGTGAACATTGTTGGGCACCAAGTTTAGGAAAGTGTCACGCTTCTGCGGGAAACGATGAACTCAATGATGTTGAGGAGGAGGTAGAGCCTATCTCTACTCCGACGAATGTGAGTGGCTTCGGTTCATGTACCCGCCCCACAAACATTAATGAAGAAGAGTCAGTTGACACGGTGCGAAAACGTTTAAATAAGGGCAAAGCGAAGGTCGGGGGAGAAAAGCACACAATGCGGCTAAACATTGGGTCCTTGGTAGAAGAAACAAGATCAGTTGGATTGGTTATTAGAGAAGCCACCAATCCTTCAAATCAATCATACACTATTGCGAAAGTTGTAAAAGAACTTAATAAACATGAAGATATTGTTGGAGACCACTTCATATACGATTTCGCAACGGTGTTCATATTGCAAAAATCAAATAGCGAAATGTTTCTTTGCCTTGATGAAGAGAAGAGAGTCTGGTGGTTGAAGAACCGTTATCGATGCATGACCCAGCAGATGGGTCTGTGAGCACGTGTGCTTCTAGTCCACAAGTATCTTTGCCTTAGTTTAAGTCAGTAGAGATGGTTAATCGATGTTGTCTATGTTCTCTATTTTGTCAATGTTGTCTATGTTAACATGCTTTAAGATTGATGTTATAGAGCGCACATTCGGAATCTTGAAAAAAGTGGGCAATACTTCGGGATATGGCGCAATACAGCTTCGAGAGGCAACGAGATATTGTTGTGGCTACAATGACGATTCATAATTTCATTTGTTGTCACTCATCAAATGTCGATCCTGATTTCATGGCATGTGATGTTGATGAAAATTTAGTATATTCAGAGTCTAACGAAATTACAACAGACCGGCATGCAATAATTGATTTGCGTCAGAGTAGGAGTATTGGTGTTGAGACAACAGAAATGTACGCATTACGAGATGCAATTGCTGATCTACTACAAAATACTACTAAGTAAATAAAATTTCACTATTTCCCAAAATAATTAATTTTAAAATTTTATATTCATTCATCACTATACCATATTTTGCAGATGATGGACATGATTGCATGTTGAAGACAGAGATCTGCGATAATGTTTCTTGGTTTCATTTATGGAACTTGTGTATGACTGTTTTACAGTTGTTGTTATTATTTGCTTATGATATTTATGCTCCTTTATTATTTCAGTAATTATAAAATCTGGTTTACCATGAGTAGTATATCAATCAGAAAAAAATTGAATGTTGATTATAATAATACATATTAACAGAAACGTCACCGCTGTTTTACCAAACTGTTTCTCCATTCTGAACAGCTCTGTCACCGCTGTTTTATCAAACTTTTTCTCCATTCTGAACAGCTCCATTCCCACAACTTCATTCCCACAGCTCCTTTTACCACCGCCACCGCTGAAACAAACTGACCCTAAGTTGCAGTGTCGATATGATTGAGTAGATCCAGGATCCTCTCCATTTCAAATGAAATGGAGGGGATCCATTTCATGGACATGATTAGTTGCTTTAAGATCCAACGGGTTCTCTTTTTCCATTCCTTTTATATTTTTTTTTATTCAAAAAATTCTGAACCACTAGATTTTTTGGAAACTTTTTCTGTCCATGAAATGGATCCCCTCCATTTCATTTGAAATAGAGAGGATCCGGATCCGATTGAGTATGGGTACATTACAAATCCATCTATGTGGCAGCCTTTGTGTGGCTCGCCACACACAACGCCACGCCAAAACTCGACAGGGCGCGTTCGCAGCTGAAGGATGGATGGATAAACTCCCAGCTGCATCCCCCAACTTGACACGTACTAGTAATATTTTCCTTCTCTTCCGTCTCTCTCACTATAATATTTTGAAACATTATTTTTTTATAAATAAAAATTATCATCAAATAACTAATAATGATTTGCTTTGAATTTTTCATAAACACTGAGAATAGGCTGCGCTTGGGGTGGAGTTTTTTTGCTCTGGTAAGTTTCGACAAAAACACTAACATCATAGGATTTATGCTTCGTTTGGCGCGGTAGCGGTGGTGTTGTTCGTGAACACCCAACCTTACCTAAAAATTGATATATTTTATACTCAAAACTAGTTTATTTTCTTGATCGGTCATAACCTTTGTTTTGCCAACATACATTCTAGGGAAAATGCAACCAAACTCATCAAAGCAAATAAGTCACGCCAAACAAGCCCTAATCCCAACAAGTCCAAATAACATATCTTTACAATATTAAAAGCAAAAAATTGTTAATGACAATTATATTCTCAATTTTATATTTTAATGACTTCACATGTGTTATAATTTGTTTCAAAAAAAATTAAAATATAATGTCCAACAGTATCCTAAAATTAAAAGTAATGGTAAAAATATATTAAAATCGAAAAAAAATTGTATAGATCCTACACCTGATATGAGAGACTGTCATTAGACATATCGGCGATCTATTCGAGGAAAATTGTCATTAGACTTATCACCAATATTTTAAGTTGATAAAGCTACCATTAAATTAATAGTTTTTTAAATTGATTAATTAATAATATATATATTTTAAGTTGCATTAAATAATTAACAAAGATAAAGCTCCAAACATCTCAACCCACTGTTGTTGAGGTGCAGCCTTGCGTCTCACACACTCGTATGTATAGTCAAATTACAATTTCTAGTTTTATAGTATTAAATTAAAAACCCACGAAATATTTACAAGGATATTATAAAATTAAGAAAATCATTTCAAAATACATTTTTTTATGAGAGAATCAATTATATATATATATATATATTTACTAGTATAATAGAAATATGAATTGAATGAATTTTAAATTCATTGATCAAGCGATTTCGGCTGTCTAATCTGGCATGATATTATATTAGCCGTAGGATCAAATTGTACCATCTCTCCAGAGATTTTATAGGCCTCCTAAACCTACTCTAGAGGTCCTAAACCTACTTGAAATAATTTCAAAATTGGATTAATTTAGCAAAATACACCAGCGGGCTGGCCAGCCTACAAGCCAACGAATGCATGCACGACCTTCAGCCCGCTAAAACGCTTACTTTAACAACATGCTTCTCCGCCTGATTAAAAATCCAAAAAAAATTATACAGACCGTGTGGGACTAAACAGGCGGGTGAACAGTGCTCCGCCTGTTCACCCGCCTGTTTATAATTTTCTTATAAATATAATAATATTATAAATATAATAATATTTATATAAAAAACAGGCGGGTGAACAGTGTAGAAGGCGCTCGAAACATCCGGAGGAAAGTCTAAGTGGAACCTTACTCCCCGTTGTCCCCAGCTAGGTATAAATAGAGAAAACCTAGGGTTAAATACGCGCAAAGCCCCCGAGCTCGTTATTCGTCCGAATATACACTAACAATCTCCTCCTATATTCGTGACAAATAACGGTGACGTTTCGGGGTGCTGGAGTGTAGACAAAATAATAATCCAAACTAAGCAAAACACTCAGGACAGATCATACTAATAAACAAAATAAAGGTTTTGCCTCAACGGCAAACCACCACACAGATGCTGTCCAAAACCATAGTCTGAATAATTATTACAAAACAAAGACATGAATTAAACGTTTGATGATTCTACTCATCTAGTAGATCATCGTCATCTATGTCCAGGTCTACAGCTCCTCCAAAATCTCCATCGTAGCCTGCAAGGAATTTCATGAGTCAGACTCTATGAATTCATAAACATATGCAGTAACATTTAAAGTAAACTAGCTCTTACTAAATGAGCTTAGCACTTCTAGCAACGGTGAAGTAACTCTGTCAGCATCTCATCCAGTCTAACTAGGACTAGTCATGTTACCTTACTCATTACGGATCACTATGTGCCTCACCAACACATGTGGGCACACATCACGTGCAACATTATCAAATGTGGAATAATGTGTTGTGACCAATAATGTTTAGGTTAACATTTACAATGACTTTCAATTCCCAGTTGAATAACTCTTGAATCAACTTACAATGGGAGGACGTTAGGTTATCAAGTGTGGAATAACCAGCATCCAACCATCTTGGGTTTTCATCAAGAAATTATTTGGGGTTTTCAGTCTGTTACTATTTAGATGCTTGAATGTTGACAGCTATAGACTCGTACGTATCAAAACATAAATGTTGGAGGAAAGTTTCATATTTCTATGAACTTTAATCCCATTTCCCCCGATGTTTTGATTGTGAGAGCTCTATTTAATCCTTTAGTAAGGGCGTCTGCAACATTATCTTTTGACCTCACATCAACGAGGTTCACAATCCCTTGAGTCGTAAGGGAGGTCAACCAGGCTTGTTTCATCCGTAGTTGCCTTCTTTTGCTATTGAACAACGTGTTCGTAGCAATCGTTTTAGTAGCCTGATTGTCGCAGTAAACTGCAACAGAACTCAGTTTCAGGCTCGACAGTGGAATGTCCATCACCAAATCTCTTATCCACTCTGCCTCTTCACCAGCTGAAGCTAGAGCATAGAGTTCGGATTCCATAGATGAGAGTGCAATGCACGACTGTCTCTTGGACTTCCAGGCTACAGCTGCTCCTCCTAGTGTGAAGAGGAATCCACTAGTGGACTTGCTGTCGTTTACTTCTGAGCACCATGATGCATCAGAATATCCTTCCAGAACTGGAGGATGACCATTATAACATAAAGCATATTGTCGGGTGTGCTTTAAGTATCGCATCAGCCTATCGAGGGCATCCCAATGGTCTTGGCCAGGATTGCTAGTGAACCTACTTAACATGCCGACCGTAAAGGCTATGTCAGGTCTTGTACAGACCATAGCGTACATGAGGCTACCAAGCAGTTTAGAATAATCTAACTGTCGAACCGCAGCACCATCATTGGGCTCTAAGCGGTTAGAATAATCGTATGGTGTCTCAGCCGCTTTACGTTCACTGTATCCCCACGTGTCCAACATGGACTGGATGTAGTGGCTTTGACTTAGGGAAATGCCATGTTTCCCAAAGCTCACTTGCATACCTAGTATAGTGTCAGCTACACCGAGGTCTTTAATACTAAACGTCTGCATTAGTTCTGACTTAACGTCATCTACCACAGATTGATCAGAACCAAGAATCAGCATATCATCCACGTACAAGCATATTATGGCGACTTTGTCTGATCTATGACGTATGTAAAGACATTTGTCCGAGAGACTCGACATGAATCTCATGTTCTTTACAGTATAGTCAAACTTCTCATGTCATAATTTCGGTGCTTGTTTTAATCCGTATAGCGATTTTAAAAGCTTACAAACCTTGTTTTCGTGACCGTCTACAATGAAACCTTCAGGTTGAGTCATGTAGATCTCTTCGGTCAGATCTCCGTTCAAGAACGCAGTCTTAACATCCATTTGATGAACAACAAAGTTCTCAATGGCCGAAATAGCAAGAAGAACCCTAATGGTTGCTAAGTGACACACGGGTGAGTATACATCAAAGTAGTCTACTCCGCTTACTTGTGTGAAACCTTTAGCCACCAGGCGTGCTTTATACTGAGCTACGCTACCATCGGGATTTAGTTTCCTTTTCAGAACCCACTTGCACCCTACAGTTTTAGCCCCTGTTGGCTTATCAACTAACGTCCAGGTGTCGTTCTGAAGGAGAGAGTTCATCTCATCCTCAATAGCTTCTTTCCAGAGTAGGGAATCCATTGATCTCATCGCTTCCTTAAAGGTAGATGGATCATCCTCAACGTGGTAAGTGACAAAATCACTACCGAAGGTTCTGGGGGTTCTCTCTCTCACTGAAGTTCTCCTAGACTCTAGGCCAGAGTTATCTACCGGAACGGAGGAGGAGGTGCTCGGTACTGATTCAGGATCTTCCTCAGTAATAGTTGCTTGCATACCTGAGATCGTTAAGTTCTTATCTTTGAGGAATTTATCCTCGAAGAACACTGCATCCCTAGATTCAATTATGATATTATTAGAAATATCAAGGAACCTATCTGCAGCACTATCTTCAGCACAACCTAAGTAGACACATGTATTGGTCCTAGGTCCAACCTTAGACCGTCTAGGGTCAGGAACCCTGACATAGGCTATACAGCCCCAGGTCTTAAGTCTAGTTAAAGACAGGGGTCGCTTAAACCAAAGCTCGTAGGGTGTAACCTCTAACTTAGCATGAGGAACTTTATTCAGAATGTGATTCGCAGTCAAGACTGCTTCTCCCCAATAAGCGGAAGGCATGCCTGCAGTGAGCAGCATAGAGTTCAACATCTCTGTTAACGTTCGATTCTTGCGCTCGGCTATGCCGTTAGATTGGGGGGAGTAAGGAGCAGTGGTTTCTGCGATGATGCCCTGTGAAGCCAGGAAGCATCTGAACTCACTGGACATGAATTCTCCTCCTCTATCACTCCTAAATCTCTTTATTTTCATGCTTAATTGGTTTTCTACCCTGATTTTGAAAAGACAAAATTTTTCAAACGCTTCGTCTTTAGTTTTAAGCAACGAAATATGACAAAACCTTGTGCAGTCATCTATGAACGTGATCATATACTTCCTTCCACCTCTAGTGACAAAACTCTTAAAGTCACAAATATCGGAATGTATAAGCTCAAGAGGTGTTGTGCTCCTAGTAACCGTGCCAAAAGGTTTCCTAGTGATCTTAGTCTGAGCACACACTTCACATTTTCCAAGAGGAGACTTAGTGTCTAATGTGATCTTGTGAGTTCTAGCGACTTGGAACATTTTCCTGTAGTTTACGTGTCTAGTCTCTCATGTAGAGTCCTAGGGCTAACTAAATTCAATTGAACTTGTTGCACTACCTCATTTGCTAGACTCAGACGGTACATCCTATTTTGGACGTAAGCACATCCAAAGTAGTGAGAGTTAACTGACAGAGTCACTCTACCGCTACAAAAGGTAACTGACATACCAGCATCACACAACAAACTAATAGACACTAAGTTAACAGATAAAGAAGGAATAAATTTTACGTTCTTTAAAAGTAAAGACTTACCTGAGGAGAGCAACAGAGTTGCGTTCCCCACCTTCAATACGTCAGCTGTTCCTCCATCTGCTACAGTCACTGATTCCTTTGCATTCTTCAGCCCTGTCAAGAGATTAGCATTGTTGCAAACATGGCACGTTGCCCCAGAATCTAGGAACCACTCTGTGCTGGCTTGCTCGTGTCCGACCATGGCAATAAAGTCGGATGGCTCAGCTTGGCTAACCAGATGGGCCTGGTTGCCCTCTTGTGGTGCCTTAGTTCTTTCTTTCCTTGGTAACTTGCAGTCAGATGCGCAGTGTCCCCACTTGTTGCAGTTAAAACATTTACCCTTAAATTTCTTAGAGGGTCTACTCGGTCCTGCAACCTGAGGGCTACTACGAGACGGTTTGGTCTTGTGAGGGGGAGGAGCACGCTTAGAGCTTGAAATCATGTTGGCAGCAGCTTTCTGCTTGCCAACAGTTTCCAAGGCGTGCTTCGTCCTGTTCTCATCCTCAATGCGTATGAAACGCTTGAGGTCGTTCAGACCAACCTGCATCTTCTTGCGGTACATCTCCGTTTTGAAATTATACCATGAGGATGGCAACTTATACACAATTGTGCCCGCAACAAAACTATCTGGCAGTCTAATAGACTCACTATGCAGAGAATCAACCAAATTTTCAAATTCGGATACCTGAGGGAGAATGGCTTTCTCCTCGTCGAAGCTGAAGGAGTGGAACTTGTCCACCAGATGAGCCTTGGAGAGGTCCTCCTCCTGCTTGAAGTGCTCCTCCAGTGCTTCCCATATCTCCTTAGCAGACTGCATCTTGATGTAGTTCTTGGCCAGGCTGGAGGAGAGGCAGTTCAGCAGGTAATCCCTGCAGAAGTCCTCATCTTCGACCCAATGCGCCTCATCTTGACGGGAAAAACAGAGAGAAGAGAGGATCTTCACTGGATCGGCAACCTTGCCGAAAGAGACAATGCAGCAGGGAAGAGGCGATCGACGATCGGGAGAGAGCGATCGACGACTGGGAAAAAACAATCGTCGAACGGGAAAGCGCAGACGTTGAGCGCTGGACGATCGTCGAACGTCGACAGGGAAACGATCGTCGAGCGGGAAGACGATCGTCGAACTGGAATCGTCGACCGGGGATCGTCGAACGTCGACCGGGAATCGTCGAACGGACGAACGTCGAACGGGATCAGCTAAGCGATCGTCGAACGGGCGATCGTCGACCGGGATCTGCTAAGCGATCGTCGAACGGGCGATCGTCGACCGAAGATTTGCGAAGCGATCGTCGAACGGGCGATCGTCGACCGAAAACCCTGGATCCGCAACGGGGAAGACGTAACGGTGAGCTCGACGGCGAGCCCAAGCAGGTGGCACTGGTTCAGCGGCGGCGAACGCGACGGCGAGCCCAAGCAGGCAGCTACAAGGGGACGCGAAAGGCCCAGGAGCGATCGTCGATCAGGAAGCAGAGAACCGCGAACCCTTTGTTCTGCGAAAGCGAACGTGGCGGCGAACCCTTTGTAGGCGGCTTATAGAGCGATGACGTCGTTCTTCACTCCTTCGTTCTCCGTCAATGAAGGGAGAAGGAGGCGGAGAAGAACAGTCGTGAAAAGGCAAAGGAGAACGGCGACAACTATCGGGAACGAAGGCGAACCCTAGAAATCGCGAGCGAGCGCCAGAGGGACCTGTTTCGAGAATGTAGAAGGCGCTCGAAACATCCGGAGGAAAGTCTAAGTGGAACCTTACTCCCCGTTGTCCCCAGCTAGGTATAAATAGAGAAAACCTAGGGTTAAATACGCGCAAAGCCCCCGAGCTCGTTATTCGTCCGAATATACACTAACAAACAGTTCGCACGCAACTGTTCACCCGTCTGTATGTAATATTTTATATTTAATATTATAAATATATAATTAATAAAGGGTCATGTTATATTTCCGATTGAAAGTCTTCCTCAAATTTCAAGTATTGAATGTGCTATCCGATTGAGTATTGAAAAAGCTCGTAATTTATAAAGGGTCATGTTATATGTTGATCAGTTTTGACTCTATGCAGTTCACGGATAAATGCAGGCCAAACTAAAAAACCATAGAAAGTGATGAACGCGTATAAGTCTGATGTACACATAATATTTAAAAAATTACATGAACTGCAGATAGCTGAAATGAATTTGCATTTAGTTATTGCCTTTATAAATAACCATTACTAGTTCTTGAAGTAAACTTCTGGAACATTCAAAAGTTGCTGCGGGAATATTCGTGGCGGCCACATCAGTCCACCCCTCTCTCGCCTTTAAATAAATCCGCCGCGCGGGCCCGTTCGTCTCATCCTCGCTACTTCTCACAGCTTAATTCTTAAAGCTTTATTTTCACACCTACTTTCATCCCCCTCATCGAAACAAATTGACTCATCGTGTGCATCATAAAGCGAGGCAGAGAAGAGCAAGAGGAAGGCAGGGAGCGCGAGATGGCCGGCTTACTCCTGCTTCTCTCCGGCGATGGAGACGACAAGGAAACACCGAAGCTAGGGTCGGCGGCGAAACAGCCGGAGGTTGGAAGACTGTTCGCGTGCAAGTCGTGCGGCCGGAAGTTTGCGACGTTTCAGGCGCTGGGAGGGCACAGGGCGAGCCACAAGAGGCCGAGGGTGGAGGGGGAGAGGGAGCCGCCGGGAGGGAAGCTGAAGGCGCACGAGTGCTCTGTTTGCGGGCTGGAATTCGCCGTCGGGCAGGCGCTTGGAGGGCACATGAGGCGCCATAGGGCGGCGGCGGCGGCGGCGGCGGAGGGGGAGAATAGGAAGAAACTGGTGTGGATGGATTTGAATTTGACGCCGACGGAGAATGATCTGGTGATGAGGAAGGTTTGGATTCCGGTGGTGGACTGTCTTTACTGATTTTTCTTCTTTGTTTTTATTTGTTTACTTCTTTGTGAATACTGTATAGTTTGGATGTTAGATTTATTTATTTATTTCATAAAAATTATATCAAAATAGTTATGTTAAAATTGTTCTTCAACTTTCTATCGAAGTGCTTTTTTAAGGCTCTGTTTGGCACGGCGGTGAGTAGGTGACCGTCATCAATACCGAATATGCAGGTTATGTTGTCATTTGTTAATGCTTATCTAATAAATTTCATTTACTTTTATATTCAAACGGATGGTGTTTGTTAGGTGATTTAACGAATGACATTTTAACACATACTAGGCCCGTCGTCAGGCGTACTAGGATGGTCTGTTCAAGCTCGGATTTAGCACTAGGTGGAAAGGGTATTTGCCCACAAAAGACCCGGTGAGCTACAACGAGAAGGTCACGTCACTCACTTGGAAGCGCGTCGCATCTTTCCCGCCCAAAGCCAAAGGCTGAGCTCGGCAAATTACGAACTCGCTAGTGGGATGCGAGTTTTCCCGGTCGTATCCTGGCTCTTCCTGTCCCACCATGGCACCGGCAGACGGGTACTTTCCTCAAGAACTGTCAGTTCACGCTCACCACACCAAAATGTTGAAACCCGGACACTGGTTCAGTTGAGTTCGGACTGAGAGGGTGCAACTCAAGTTACTTGGTCCGTTGTCGGGTACAATAAGAGGGTTTGTTCAAGCCTGGATTCAATACTAGGTGGAAAGGGTATTTGCCCACAAAAAGATCCTGTGAGCTACAACGAGGAGGTCCCGCTACTCACCCGGAAGCGAGCGTCTCATCTTTCCCTCTCCAAGCCAAAAGCTGAGCTTGACACCTTGGATTACACAGAGCAAGAGTTCACCGAAGGGTGGGAGCACTAGGAGGCTGGGTTTGCCTCTCCAAGGCGCCTTGAGGGTCTATTAATAGACAAATCTTAAACCAGTGGCAGAATCGTCTTTCTTGCAAATAACGGTCTCCGCCTTTTTACCTTTGATATTAGCACCCCTGATTGGTCCGCGGATAGCGAAATCCCGCTGTTTAAGATGGCTATGGGCAGACCAGGATTGGTTGCAAGCAGAAAAGAGAAGGCGAGTTGGATCCTCCTTGTCGAGGCGAGCCCGAGAAGAAAGCGATGCGAGTGTTTCCATCCGGATAAACTACAACTTCGTGGCTCTGAAATGTTCTACGAGAATAACGACTCTCTTTCTGAATACTTGGACATGTTAAGTCCTTTATTTTTGATGTTTGTGTGAAGGTTCCCACCAATTGATGGAGAAAGAGACTTCCAATGGGTTGATATGATATTCCCAGTAGAATTTTCATTTAGAGTCTGGATCACTGTATACTCATATGCATATTGTGTGAATCCCATCTGTGGAAAGTTGGTTTGTATTGGTTATGTTTTAATTTGTGTGCCGAAGATGACCTCGTGTAAAAAGATTATTTATTGGGGGTTTTGGGAGTGATGAAGGTTGCTGTAGAAGTACAAGAATGTGTCTCCAGGAAACACACGAGATTGCAACAAAAAACGAAGTTTTGTTGCTCTCTCCTACAATAGAGATATCGCTGACAATAGATCTTATAGTAGAGACTAATGATCAGTTGTATGTTCTAGATGTGAACCCGAGACTGAGACAAACTGGCAGATCTGTCGATATTGCACAATGATAGTGTTATCGCTGATGATAGCTTCTATTGAGCTGATATGATGGATGAGAAGCCCAGGTCTTGAGGATCAGGTGTGTAACATTAAGCTGTGGGACCTGCAGTGCCTAGCTTGATGGCCTTGTGTGCCGACCACGAGAGATAACATTGGTTATCATGATAACAGGACGAGGTGAAGCTGTACTCACGTCGTGGTAGTGTGATTCTGATGATTTGAGCATGGGAAAAGCTGATCTGAACTCGTCCCTTACTGGTAGGTGAAGTGGTCACTCCTCGGTGTATCTTCTAATTTTGGGAGAGTACATGAGGCAAGGTAGCGTTGACTAAAAAAACTGAATGACCGTCTAAGTGGTTGATACTTAGGACGGAGGTGAGACATGAAATTTAGTACACCGATAATGTGCCCTGAGTGCACGAGATGTGTTGTCGTACGTGCCAATGTCTGTGATTAATGTGCATATATATATATGTTGTCATACTGCTTGCTTTGCAGGGAAGGAGTACCACCACCCTGAGAATGGGGCGTGATCATTATAATTGTGGTCAGGTAAAGTTGATCGATTTTGTATTTTGCCACGTATTCGTAGAATGTACTTATGCAGGTGTTGGCGAGTCGAGTGGAAAATAGCGGGCTGAAGCCTTAATACTATGTTGGCTCTCGAAGGACAATGTGCTTGTTTTACTATTTTTATGTATTGCTGGTCTGCGTGCTGAAGTATGAAAATCAGTATGTATTATAAACTTTAACAAGTTTATAAGGCTTTAAGACCAAACCTTTTGTGTACTTTTATTCCTGATTTGATTATAGTGGACATTCTATATAGTGGGCTATCTTAATTAAATGCTTTTGTTAGTGTTAACTGTGTTATTTTGGTTAGATATTTGGTCTCATTTCGTAACTTCGTTGTCTACTCATTGAATATGATGCAAGACCCTAATCAGATCTTTTATTATAATCTTCGTGATGAGTGTGGTGTTACACAGTATTGAAACCGAAATTCGGTCTCTGTGAAGTTCGGGGTCCAAAAAGAGGGGTGACCGCGCACCTACTACACTCAAGTGAATGATCTAGGCACAAGACCAGGAACTCAAAGGACATACCCAAGGTCTCAGCGTGGAGGTCCCACCGCATACCTGGAAGACTAACTAATTCTTCCCCTCCCAAGCCAAAGGCTGAGATAAGACACCTCTGGAGAGCTCTCTTAGCCGACTGCAACATCTAAGGATGATCTCAAGATCAACTCTCTCCTAACTAGAGATGCCTCCTTGGGTCTATACAAAATGCTCCTCATCTGATCCGCCAATGGCGTAATCCCGCCAAGTGGTGGCAAAATAAATATCGGCTGCACCCCTTTCTCGGGGAGACGATGCTTATCCCCTATGAGCAAATAATATACAGCTTCCACGGAGTCTTCTCCGGGAAACCCAGAACATCACCAATCCAGATCACATGTCTGAATGGGCTTCACACATCATGTCTAAATCCGTACTCATGCTTCCGGATATTAAATGCAATTAATTGCGGGGATGTACCCATCGACCCGTCGGAGAGCACCCTTCGTCCACCCGTTAGTGGAGAGGGGATTCCATGCAAGTATGATAAATAAGGGCTTCACCTCCCAAGAAAAAACTTTGTTACCCTTGACGCACAATTTCACGGAGCTGCTGTCCATGCACGGATCCGGCCTCTACTCGAGGGTTGGATGTTACAGGCGACTTCTCCTCCACGGCTGAGCTTCACCATGGCCGAACAAGCACGATGCTGAGCGAGACTGGAGAGGACCCCCCGACCTTCCTTCCTTTTGGAGGCGTTTTGGAAAAAGCCCCTAGCCGATCTGGCTCCAGACGACCGATCCCGACTCCAGGCGGCCGATCCCGACTCCAGGCGGCTGATCTTTGCTCTAGGCGGCCGATCGCTGCTCCAGGCGGCCGAACCCTACTCCAGGCCGCCGAGCCTTGCTCTGGCGGATGAGCCTTGCTCTCGGAGGTCGATCGCTGCTCCATGCGGCCGAGCCCTACTCTAGGCGGCCGAACCCTACTCCAGGCAGCCGAGCCTTGCTCCGACGGCCGAGCCTTGCTCTAGGCGGCCAATCGCTGCTCCAGGCGTCCGAGCCCTGCTCTAGTCGGTCGAACCCTACTCCAGGCAGTCGAGCCTTACTGGGAGGAATAATCTCGATCCCCTTCCATTTCTTCTATATCTCTTAAAAATTTTATCTATCAAACTATATATATTTATATTTAAATATATAAAAAGAAAACATTTATCTATTACAAATATGCATCCATTGACCGGGGCCGCACCAAATCGTCGCTCATAGCACGCCCCGAGCCCGCTACCTGGGGAGGAGACCACTCGGCCGGGTACGGGGTTGTACACACAGGTTACCACCTTCCTACATCTTCAGGTCGAACAATCTCTACTTTAGGAACTGTCTCGTGGTCAATGACTTACTCATATACAGTCCTCCGGGCTTCTCCCAAAGCTTGACTACATAATCCTCAGCACCGATGTTGAACAACAGCTTGTCGTCGACGTACATCCTGATAGCACTGGTGTCGCACTCATCCATCTCTATCCATTTAGAATCTTTCACCAGAGCGGACAAAGAATCATGCTACTGCAGCACTTGGATCAACCCCTACTCAACCAGCATATCCTTAACCCGAAGCAATCATAGGCGGAAGTTCCCCCTAGCGTCAAATTTCTCCACTGAATATCTAGCCAATACAGTGTTCTTTGTTGTCATAGCTACTCACAGTATTTCTTTGCAATTTGATTAATTAATGAATCAGATCTAGGAAGAGAATGAGCGGACTGATGTCATTGCATACCATTGACTCAAACCTAAAATCGGAACGTCCAATCAGTCATCTACTTGGAACCTCCTTATGATACCACTTGTTGTAAAATCTGGTACACAATGACACAACTATAAAAAACTGCAAATAACAACAACACAAAAATAACTACAATTTATATAATGAAAATTTAAATTCAAATGCAGGAGAGAAATTTGATTGTCCGATGAAATACGCGCAGATCTGCCGGACACACACGATCCGCGACGAAAGATCGGGAATGCAATCCGCCTACAGACGCACAAGGTTCACTAGAACCTTCAATGTCGATGTTTGACGTTTAGCCGCAACATCACCAGAGAACAACACCACCACCGGAGAACGATGCCAATAATGCCACGACTGGAGAGAAACCACCATCGAGGCCAAATGCACTCACTCATGTCGTTGACATCATGTTTCTCCACTCCAAAGAACGTCCACTGCAATGCCGGCGAAAAACACCACCGAGCCCGTCAGCAACACCCTCTCCCAACGCCGGTGAATATCTCCCCCAAGACCGGCAACAAACACCCAAGATCGGCAACCTCTCCGAGTGCACGAGTGAGAGAGGGAAAATCAGAGAGAGGGAGGAAGGCGATAACCTTCTCTCATAGGCTACTCTTTTTATCGGATTCTCCTAACCTAGACGGATTAAATTCCTCAAATGTGGGCTACTCAACTCCTCAATGCTACAAGGTTTATTCATCCACCCGTACAAATCAAGAAAAAAACAAAAGAGGAAAAATATTACTCCCTATTATTCTTGGCAACTCACGGGTAGACAAACCCAAAAAAGATTTTTTTTTTCCTGATTTAGGCGGGGAGCCATTTGCGGAATAAAATTCCAAAATCGGATTCGGGCTGAACTGGATCCAAATCAAACCAACACAACAGACAATCTAATTTTCTTCTGTACTTGCATTTATATTTTCATTATATAAATTGAGTGATTGTGTTTTGATTACCTGCAATTGTATAGCTTTGCCAGTATTGCGTACCAGATTTTACAACAAATGCATACTCTGTTTGTGATGTGATGATTATTCGCTTAACATTGTCATTCATTTTTACCGCTAGAGTGGTGGATGGAGCTAGATAGGTGAGACATGCATATATACATATGATACTCCATTATCCAGTTTGACATTGTGAGTTTGGCACTGATGTGCAATAAGGACTAGTATTTGTTGTCTACCTCCGGGGGAGTTTTACGCACAATGAGTGGTAAGACTCGAAAAGTTGAGAGCGAGAACACGTGGA
Organism: Platanthera guangdongensis; assembly: GCA_039583875.1. Taxonomy (NCBI): domain Eukaryota; kingdom Viridiplantae; phylum Streptophyta; class Magnoliopsida; order Asparagales; family Orchidaceae; genus Platanthera; species Platanthera guangdongensis. The sequence goes on from CM077161.1 coordinate 161,167,021, forward strand.
AGGGAAGATGTTGAATAAATGAGGTGTTAAGTTGGTTTTGAATTTTCAAAGCCACATGTTTTACCATCTCCACCTACCGGCCTCCAATGCGGACTAGTACTCTTCGTTGTCTACATCAAGCTTTGGGAGAAGCTTGAGAGAATGTATCTGGCTAAGTCGTTGAACACAAAGTTGTTGTTAAAATATTGATTGCATGGGCTGAAAATGCAAGAGGGAGACAACCTATAGTAGTACTTTAATGTGTTTAACAGACTTCTAAATCAATTGCATGTGGTTAGTGCCAAGGTGGAGGAAGAAGATAAGGTCGTATTACTTCTTACCACGCTCTCATTGTCCTTTAAACACATGGTGACCACGCTTCTAAACGGAAATAATACAGTGTGGCTGGAGGAGGTCACATATGCTTTATTGTCCAGTCTGATGCTGAAGTATCCCACTCTTGGGGGTGAGTATATTTTGGCGGTAGATGGACGGGGGAGAGAATTATATAGGGGATCGAGGGGTGCATGGGCTCGGTCGGCATCAAAGAAGGGAGTTCCGGAGAAATTGCCCGCAGCATACACAGAGTTATCACGGTTATGGTAATGTAGACTGGGAGAGTGTTGTTCTATATACCATCACGGTCACATCCGGAGTTTTAAAATTGCCCTGTGCAGAAGCATAGTGCGCTCGGAATCGCCGAGGAAGAGTCGGGGGCTCGGAATCGCCGGAGAAGGCCTTCGTCTCAAGATGCGGTTGAAGAAACCATGATTTACAAAACTGTGAGAGAGAAAGCTATTTTGCAAGAGCAGAAGCTGGGGGGAGGGAGATCTGAAAAGCTGAGCTCTGGCGGATTGAAAAGCTCTTCACAGAGAGCTGTCCCAAACACATTAAAACAGCTTGGCGGCTGGAATAGAGATTTTCCAGCCGCCAGAGCTGCGCCAAACAGACCCTAAGAGTCACAATGATTCTAATAGCGGATGGATATTAGATTCTGGTGCATCATAGCACATATGCTCGGATGTGTCGATGTTCAGTTCTCTGGAGGTGACTACTGGGTCGGTCTATTTAGGTGACGGCTCAAGCTGTGAGGTTATAGGCATAGGGATGGTGGACATATGGATGCATAATGGGGTGGTGCGTAGGCTTGAGCAGGTATATTTGGTTCTCAAGCTACATAAGAATCTGATATCGTTGGGCAGTTTAGACTCGGTTGACTGCAGTTTTGTGGCAAGAAAAAGAGTTCTGACGGTGACACGCAAGAGTATCGTGCTCATGAAGTTTGTGTGTCTCGGCAGTCTATACTGACTGATGGGGACAACAGTGCGAGGTAGTATGCCCATGATTTATACGGGTGATATGATTGATGGTCGAGGTGATGTAGTGGGTCGCCCTTCTGTGGATCGGGTTCGACGAGTCAGTTTTTGCGATTCGGGCATTTCGACATCTCACAGATGAACCAAAGCAGAGGTGAAGTTTGACTTGCGTTAAATCAGTTGATGCTTCAGACATGAGGTGCTTCATGTAGATTGGTGCTTTGTGACGATATTGCTTTGTGCAGACAGTAATTTGTGCAAAATAACAATAATATTAGATTAAGACATTGCAAAAATTTTATGTTATTAAAAATAATATACAATATTTGCATACCTATGGTCAAAATAGTTGTGTAATATTTGGAACTTGTTCATGATATCTTGTCCACACTAGAAATATTGGCGGTTGTGGACATTCTTCTTTCATCCGCAATTCAATGAAGTGGTTGTCATTTATATATCCTATATAAATAACTCTTCAAATATCTGGCAGAGCTAAATGTAGTTGTAGAAATGTGAAAGATTGCTGGCACGAGAAACGAACTAGCTGTATATTGTAGCATGATGCAACTAATAGCCCCATGTCAGGCATTGTCATCCACTTATCTAGTGATGCTGGTACATTCCAACAATCTAGAGATTTTAGTAATTCCAATCTCCATGTTGTCACAAATATATTTGTGTACAACAATGATCTATTATATAGCCCACCCGCAAGATCATGTCGTACTTGCATCCAACTATCTTCCATATTTAGAGCAAGACTTATCACTCTATATCCACAATGCCCATCTCTCAAAACATCAATGGTCTCAATGAGTTGTGTACGCACATTTGGGGGCATTTGCTTGTGTACATTTTCAAGAAAATCACCCATTGTAACTGTTTGTTTCTTTGTCTTAATCAATTTAACCTTACCAGGTTGTTGTTGTTTCTGTTGTTCCTCATTTAGAAGATGCTCAAAATGTGAGAACTCTCTTTGTGAATTTATAATCCTCCATAAACTTTTTCAAACTTCCTTTTAGCCGATCTTTAAATTTTTTGGCATTTTAGGTTCCTTCGTTTGACTTGCATCCAGATTTATTAGATCACACATTTTTTTTTAATCTCCTTTTGTTGTAGATCAGTAATAGTGCTATATTTTTTTCAATATTCCTTCTATATCATTCTCTATGTCAACACACTCATTTTGTTCTTCCTTTACTTTGAAGTCATGCTTATCTAGTAGTGTTAACTGTTTCCAATATTTGTGGATCACCCATAAAGGAAATGTGTTACTCTCTTTAATGTACATAACAAGCTCATGTGCAGAAGGCAATCCAAGCGTATATTTGTTCTTATGTGTACATTGGGCCTGGTCAACATACCCCGATTTTATTGTATCTTTTACCTTTTTATCATCTCTAATGCAGCAGTAGAAACATTCCCAAGTAACTCTGAGTAAAATATAGTTTCAAAACAATGGTAAACATGCATCTTACTTTGTCCAAACATTCTTTTGATTTTCGAGTGTTGTAAGTTGATCATGTTATCAAAAGTTTTCCAAATTGTAGTAAGATTTCCAACAGAAACTTCAAGAAATTTTTTCAGCTGACTATGACCCCCCTCAACACGATTGGTAGATGAGTTTCTAAAATACAAGTATTTATCAACCCATGTAAAAATAAACATCACTTTGTAAGGTTCTAACCATGTTTTTTGTAAAGTAAGCAATCACATACGTGTAACTTGTAGCATAATTGATCATCATTTCATTTAACTGCATATGAAAATCATTCTTAGATACTACAGTAACAATATTTTGCCAAACATTCAAAAATACATCACATTCTTTTCCTTTGATAAAGTACTTTTTGCAATGAGATAAAATATTATGATGTATATGTACTTGACATAACATATTCTTAGTATTTTGAAAAATAACTTCAATTGCATTCATCAAAGCAATCTCTCGATCGGTTACAAAAATATTAGACATTACATTCCCATAAAAAATAAGCTTGAAGCACTCAAGTGCTCATTTATAGTTAATTTCATTTTCACTTGACATAAATGCAAAACAACAACAGAATGACTGATTTGTAGATGTGACACCAACAATAAAAAGTAGTGGCAAACAGTCACGGTTGGTCTTATACCTACAATCAATCATAAATGTATTTGAGAACATATTATTTAGTCGAACTGAAGTAGGATGCGCAGAAAATAAATTTTTCAGTTGCATAGTACTTTCATTTTTTTGCATGAAACTAATATATTTGGATGCACTAATGCACTTAGACAAATGTTGGATTGGAATTTCACCATCAATTTGTGTTCTGTACAACTTTGCTTTCACATTGTAGATTGTTCTAAGTGATGTGGAATTCTCTACATTTCTTTTTTGTAATGTAGTTAAAATTTTGAGTGGCTTACATCCGACATAGAATATCTCTTCCACTATCTTGTACTCATTGTCGTCTAATCTACCTGCATATGGATATGCTTCAATATGAACAAACTCATTGTTGTGTATACCATGTTTAACTACAAGTTTCTATTCATCATTCTCATCTATTTGTCCCTTTAATGCAAACTTACACACACAACGTTTCGAACTAGATTTTTTTATGTTTTTCTTGATGTATCCTTTGTTGTCATTAGGTAAACCGACTCTAGCACAACCTAACGTTACCCTTGGTGATACTCTGAATGTGATTTTATCAGCTCTCAAAATAATTATAACAAACCGCAAATTTTTGATCGTTTTCCGAGCTCATTCAATCAACGCTTCTTTACTTTCAAAACTCAAATTAGTACAAAAGTATATTCTGTTGGGTTGGCTCCGCTCAAAGTATTCTAAATAGCCCTATCAAGTTTGGAATAGGTATATATAGTACCTCCAATGTAGAGCCAAGCACTAGAGCGACACGAACCCAATACCCGTTCCGAGTCGGACCCGACATACGAGCGGACATAAAACCCAATATTTCTAACATATTCAACATCAAACCCGATGTCTTTAGAGAACTCTTCATAACATAACAACAACAAATTTTTTGAACTCATTCCACAATCTACACAATAATAACACAAAAAACCACGAGCCCTTTCTATAAAATCTTCTTTACTTTCAAAACTCATATTTGTACAAAAATGCATTCCAACATCTAATATGGTGTCCTTAGACATCATTACCCAACAACAATAAATTTTGGGAATTGTTAAAGGCAGCCCTTATTTGACTAGTGACAGCTCAGTGATAATGGCAAACCAAGTTTTTACACAAACAGACCAATTTGTTAATGACAGCCCAATTTTTTTAAAAAAATATATAAATTTTTTGAATGAGACAAAATTAAATACTATGATTTGAATGAAAAAAATTTGAAACATAGTAAGTAGATTGTGCAAAATTAAATAAAGTTCAGCTTGCTACAAAATGATCTCGTTTGATGAGCCAAAAGCATTTCTAAATGCTACAAAATGATCTTCATGTTCTGCCAAAGCGCACCTGAAATTCAAAAATAAACAATTACGTCCAAATTTGAACATTTATCAAAAGTGAAATATTCAAAAGTGAAATGTTCAAAATGTACCTAAACTTCGGGATCCCATTGTCTCGCAATATCTGTGTGATATCGCTTCCAACTTGAAAATACAGATGGTAGCGGACAATCGGCATGCATAAGAAGTTGTACAAAGTGATTGTCATTTATGAATGCAATGAAAATGGTCCTTGGGAATGTTGTTGGCGCGGAATGTAACGGTAAAAATGTGAATGATTGGAATTTTGAGAAGTGAACAAACTTTATATTTTAACAAGATGTCACTACCAATTGATACTTCAATGAATTTCTTTAACTGAGCATGCCCACCTTCAACACGGTTGGTTGTTGTATTACCCAAGTGCATAAATTTATCCACCCAAGCAAAAACGAAGTACTCATTGTATGGTTCAATCCACGTAGTCATAATATATGAAAACACGGCAGGATACGCAGAGGCATATACATTTTTTAATGATTTCAAAGTATTTCTAAAATCATTTTCAGTTTGTGAATCCACTAATTTTTGCCACTCAATCATGAAAATTTCAAAATCTTTCCCTTTTTGAAAAAACTTTTTACAATGTGCAAGGATGTTCCGACTAATATGTACTCGACACAAAAGATTCTTGGTTCTTGGAAAAACTTTTTTGATTGCATTCATCAAGGCCAATTCTCTATCAGTCACCATCACAGTTGGTAGTGAATTTTCATCCAGCACTGATTTGAAGCATTCAAGTGCCCAAATATAACTGTCTTCGGTTTCATTTGACATAAATATAAAAGCAGCAAAGAATGACATATTTGTTGACGTTACTCCGACGATAGAAAGTAATGGAAGATGATATCTATTTGTCTTGTAAGTGCAGTCGAGAAGAAACAAACTTGAAAACATTTTTCATAAAATAACAGATGTTGGATGAGCGAAGAATAAACTCTCTAAATGGTTGCTACCAAATTTCACTTTATTGAAGCTAGTGTAACCACAATCTGTTATGCACTTGTACAAATACTGAATTGTCGTCCCACCTTGTAATTCTTCCTTTTGCATCTTACACCTTTCATTATAAAGTGTTCTGATTACTGTGACATTGTTGTTATCTCGCTGCTTCAAGGTTGACAAAATCTTACGCGACTTCACACCAACAACATATATATCATGCACTATTTTCTGCTCATCCTTACTTAACTGACCAGCATAAGAATGAGCTTCTAGGTGAACTAACTCATGATTATGAACACCACATTTCACATTAACAACGCACTCAAGACAACTTGCATTCCTTACACCTTTCAATGTGAAAGGGCACCCACAACGTTTGGAAGAAGATTTCCGCATATTCTTGTTAGTCCAGTTGTTTGCACTCTGACTAGCCCGTTTGCAGCAACCTCTATCACACCCTACCATTACTCTCGGTCTGCTTCTAGATGTTAACTTATCAGCACTCTTAATGGTGATCACAAATTCAAGATTTCTAGCAATATTGCGTGCCCAAGAAACTAAATCATCTTTGGATGAAAATGACATGCTAGTAGTGAAGTGCACACTCAAATCTATGCATGAAAACGGTATTAAACTTCTCCCAACACCTTTATCTACGGAATCTATAATACAAAACCAAAAATCACACTAAAAAGACCATGTAAATACAAAATAAAATTTGTTGAACATTTTTTCATTCACCAAAAAAAATTTCTAGGTAGTGTTTTGAATGTACCGAAGCTCACCGGCGGCGGCGGCGGCGAGAAAGGAGTTATTGGAGTATCGAGAGTCTTTTTCACTGCATGTCTGGTCCGACTGGAAGAGCGGAAAGTGATGGAGTGGCTGGACTTGATGGAGTTGCTGGAATATGAACCACTGGGTCGGGTCCGACTGGAAGAGGGGGAATCCCATGTCCGGCCATCTACTCTGGCGACGGCGGCGAGAGAAGGGTTACTGGAGGAGGTCGGGCGGTGATCCAGTTGCTGGACGAGGTCTGGCGGCGATCCAGTTGCTGGACGAGGTCGGGCGGCGATCCAGTTGCTGGAGGAGGTCGGGCGGCAACAGAGGTGAATGCGTCCGAGAAGTAGAGCGGCGGCGGCGGCGGCCCGGTTGCTCGAGGCGTTGGAGGAGGTCGGGCGACTATGGATGAGAGGAATCGGTGGATCGGCTAGGGCGAGCGGGGGATTTCGGGAATGAAAAAGGGGAATAGGAAAAATGTAATATAAGGGTTGTCATTAGGTTTAGTATTACACCTGAAAAAGAATAGGATTTACTTAAAAATATTGAGTTGTCACTAGCCAAATAAGGGCTGCCTTTAACAATTCCCTAAATTTTCCGAACTGATTTCCGTCAATTGGAAGTACATTCACATAAACCACCATAATAATTTTTCGATTACAAAATCTGAAACAAAAAATAAATAAATAGCATTGCAACGTTATACCTTAGAGTTGAAGGTGAAAATGAAAACCAAGGGATTCAATGCATGGCACTTCTGGCCTCCTCCAAAAACAAAAGGGAATCGGGCTTAAGGATGCCCTTTAGTGAGGATGAAGGATGTAATCTGCCCTGCAGTCAGGATGAAAGGGAATCAGGCATAAGGACGCCATGCCCGGAAGTGGAGATGAAATCCAACGATGAAGAGGAAGTATGGACGAAGCTGCGTTGCGACGGCCACTGGAAATGATGAAGACGAAATGGGAATCAGCGGCCACTGGAAACTAGGAAGCCGGCGAAATGTCGGGTGGGACAGGGGAGGTCGGAAATGGACGATCTGCTACCTCGTAGGAAGGTCTTCGGCGAGCGACAGCGGGCGGTCCTTTTCTCCCCGAGCGAAGGAGCAGAAAACGACGTATCGGGAGAAGCCGAACGATGGAGGCAGGAGGGGGTACGAATATTAGGTTTAGGGTTTGAAAATAAGGCTTTTAGAATGAATAAATGATGTGTGAATATCCGAAATTGGTGTACAAATAACACCACCTAAAAATAATTAAGTACACGACAATGCATTAATATACTCTGTTGATTTCGCCAAGTCTCGGTCATAATCAACTTGAATTTTAGACTAAGGCTCCGTTTGGGAGGACTTATTTTCACCGGTCAAGCGGTCATGACCGCATGAATTGGGACTTAAATATGTCCCGGTCCATGCGGTCATGACCGCTGGACCGGTGAAAATAAGTCCCCCCAAACGAAGCATAAGGGTCTGTTTGGCGCGGCTTATCGCGACTTATTTACTCCGATGAGGTTGGACAAAAATGTCATTGTCATACCAAAATCTTATTTCTCAAACTAGTTTCTTTTTTTATGTAATATTTGTCATATCAAATATATATTATATGACAATGACTTCTTTTGTTGAATTTGGCCGTCCCTCTAATTTTAAATTGATTGTAAATTCTATAATCCTCGTGAAGACTTGGGCAATCGGCCTTTCACACACTACTACCAGATCTGAATAATTCTTTTGATATATAATAATTTAAAATTTAAAATTTTAAATTAATGATTGAATAATCTGAGAAGCATTGGGGGCCTGCGGCCAAGTGAATGCAGACAGATTAAGGCTCCGTTTGGCTGTACTTATTTTCACCGGTCAAGCGGTTACGACCGCATGAACCGGACCATAATTATGGTCCGGTTCATGCGGTCGTAACCTCTTGACCGGTGAAAATAAGTCATCCCAAACGGAGCCTAAGGCTCCGTTTGGGAGGACTTATTTTCACCGTTCAAGCGGTTACGACCGCATGAACCGGATCTTAAGATCCGGTTCCTGTGCTCGTAACCGCTTGACCGGTGAAAATAAGTCTCTCCAAACAGAGCCTAAAAAAATCACAGGGAACTTAATTAATTTGTCGTAGATTAATATTGTTTTCTTCCATGTTTAGTCAAAGTCAATGTAATTCCAAGTTCTTCCACGCAACGCTATCTAGAAAGAGAAAAAAATAGTAAAATACAAGAGTTATTGAGTTCACTTTCTAAAAAAATAGCACACCAACTATTGACAAGTGGGTATTTCTGCCAGATGACGCGTCAGAGTGTACATTGCGAAGTAACAGCCCAGGATCGGGATCCTATCCATTTTATATAGTGGAGAAGACTAGTTCAAAAAAACAATTAGTGCACAGGATTTTGTGGAATTAAAAAAATATAAAAGATTGGAGAAAACAGAATCCGTTGGATCAAAAAAAAAGATCTTATCCGTGAATTGGATCACCTCCATTTCATCAGAAATGGAGAGAATCCTGAACTACCAGTGCAAGACTTCTGGTTTTAATAAAAGACAATATTTAAATAAGTCTCCCAAGTTTAGGGTCGATATCGAGTTGAGTTCGAGCGATTTTAGTACGGCTTGAAATCAAAAATTTTGACCCGAACTCTGCTCAAAATCTACTCAAAATCAAAGTCGATTTGAGTCGCGGCTCGACTAGAAATGACACGATTTCGAGTTGGCCCGAAATATAAAGAATCGAGCAGGCTCGAATTAGAATTGAGACGGCTTGAAATTAAACACTTTTTTCCTTTATTTTTAGTTGACTCAATATTATATTGGGCAACCTATAAATTCAGCAAATAAAATATTTAAAGATTCATTCTTTTTATTTAATTTAAATTTTAGTGTTTTCAATTTTAAATAAGAATATAATAATTAATACGTAATATTTGTAATTAATTCGAGCTGATTCGAATCATATTTCAAGCGATTAAGTGATGGTTCAAAATCGACTCAAAATCAGATTTGAGTAAAATTGAATCGACTCCAATTGAGCCGAATCAGTTTTAATCGATTTTGATTCGACTTAATATTTCAGCAATTTTTGAGCGATCTTCGAGTTTCGAATAATATGCTTAGTCAGCCCTTCCCAAGTTTAGACATCATTTTAATTTGAGTCTTGATGAGTTTCCCCTGACGGGTTTGGCTGAACCGTGGATCCAGTGAGCACAAACGCGGTAATCTCCCGCGAAGAGCGACCCCGCGACACAACCGTCGGAGCCACTCCGTAGGGGCTTCCTGCGCAACAATCGCCCTACGCGGCGAAGGTCGCGCATGGGAGTTCCCCCCCCCCCACCCCGTGCACGGGATTCATCCAAAGCACCGTGTGCGCGGGCTTAATCTCGGGCATTGTACGCGCGCGGGATTAATCTCGCACTGTGCGCGCAGGATTAACCCTTAATCCGCGCACTATACGCGCGGGATTAATCCCGTACGTGGCCATTCAGCCGATGGGGATTACCCTCATTGGCTGGTGGAGGCGTTGGCGCTGACTTGCTCGGCGGCATTTTAGCCTCCCTGTTGGGAGTACGATGCACTCCCAACAGGGAGTAATGGGCTAACTGTCGCACCACCACTGGGGTGCGACCGTTTTTGTGGGGAATGCCGGCATTCGCCGGCGGCGCGTCCACCCTTCCTTTGTCGCCCGCCGCCTGCCGCCCGCCGTCGCCGCTTGCTGTTTGGTCACCGTCCGATCACTACGGAGCATCCATCGTCGTCTGATCTACATGTAACCACCCACTAACAACCAAGTTAGTCGGGGACCCACCATAACCACCTCCTGGAGGCTATAAAAGGAGCCTCAGGCCTCCTCATTTCTCACATTTTGGCTTCCGAGTTTTCTTCGTCCTCAGGTCAGAGCTCTGTCGAACTCCTCCCCCGGGTCATATTCAAGCCGCCTATGAGACAGAGGAACGCCCAAGTCCCCAAGTACCCAGAGAAGGGAACAAGACGACCACCAACAGCGCTCAAGCACAACAGCCACCAAATTAGCATCCAGCACTCCCTCGGCGCAGCCTGTTGCCCGTTGCGAGTTAGAAATTCTCTCTCACCTTCAAGTTGTAACGAGGAGCAGTCTATCACCCTCGACTCTCCAAACATATTGTAACGGCAAGCTGATAGTGAACTTTGACCGGCACAGATGCGGTCACGTGGTTTTTACCCAGTTGAGTAGTTTTTCCACATAAAATCTCTTATATCAACTCTCTATTTTCATTTACTGTGTGCGCGCTCGACGGTCCCGAGAGCTAAGGCGGTCCAGTTTATTCTGGTCCTACCGGGACGCTGAGTTAGTCCGCAACAGTTAGTCTGCCGACCGCCGCCACGATCGCAGATCGCCGGCCGTCGGCGCCGCGACCGCCGGCCGTCGGCGCCTCGACCGCCGACCGCCGGCGCCGCTTGGCCGTCAGGCCGCCGCCGCTTGCAGGTTGGCCACCGTCCGATCACTACGGAGCATCCATCGCCGTCTGATCTACAGGTAACCACCCACTAACCACCAAGTTAGTGGGGGCCCACCATAACCACCTCCTAGAGGCAATAAAAGGAGCCTCAGGCCTCCTCATTTCTCACCTTTCGCTCCCCGAGTCTTTTTCCTCCAGAGGCCAGAGCTCTGCTGAACTCCTCTCTCGGGTCATCTTCAAGTTGCCTACGAGCCAAAGGAACGCTCAAGTCCCCAAGTGCGCAGAGAAGGGAAGATGATGACCACCATCAGCGCTCATGTTAACCCAGAAATCGGCGATCCTTCCCAAGGTGGACAGCTGGCTAATCGCGACCCTTAGATTCTCTCTTTCGATCGCGATGAGCCCCAGCGTAGGCAGACAGTTTTCCCTATCCGCCTAGGTCTCCTAGCAACCGCGTGTCCTGCGGGATGGCGGGCTATTCCCATGGCTCACCCTCGCGGGACATGCGGTTAGGTCCGCTAATCATGTAGAGCTTTTCCTTACAGGAGTCCGCCAACAGCATTGCCAGGAGCGGCCTCCTAGTTCGCCCAAGGGGCGGTGGTCTCCAGCCGCCGTCCGCCGAGGACGCCCACCAGGGGCGGACTCCCTGCTGCCCGAAGGGCGGCGGCCTCCTGTCGCCGTCCGCCGAGGCCGCCCACCCGGGGCGGCCTCTGCCCGCCTGCCGGGCGGACTCCCGCTGGAGTCCACCCAGGCCGCCCGCTAGGGGGCGGCCCCGGCACCCTGCCGGGCGGACTCCCCCTGGAGTCCGCCCAGGCCGCCCGCTAGGGGCGGCCCCGGCACCCTGTCGGGCGGACTCCCCCTGGAGTCTGCCCAGGCCGCCCGCTAGGGGGCGGCCCCGGCACCCTGCCGGGCGGACTCCCCCTGGAGTCCGCCCAGGCCGCCCGCTAGGGGTCGGCCCCGGCACACTGCCGGGCGGACTCCCCCTGGAGTCCGCCCAGGCCGCCCGCTAGGGGGCGGCCCCGGCACCCTGCCGGGCGGACTCCCCCTGGAGTCCGCCCAGGCCGCCCGCTAGGGGGCGGCCCCGGCACCCTGCCGGGCGGACTGAAACAGGCCTCTCGAAGTTGGAATCTTCGTTTTGATGAGAAAATCAAAGAGTTTGGTTTCATCAAGAATGAAGACGAGCCTTGTGTTTACAAGCGAATCAGTGGGAGCATTGTTGTCTTCCTGATATTGTATGTAGATGACATACTGTTGATTGGGAATGACATTCCTACCCTGAAAGTTGTTAAGAACAACCTAGGGAACTGCTTTTCAATGAAGGATTTGGGTGAAGCGACTTATATACTTGGTATTAAGATCTATAGAGATAGATCGAAGAAGTTGCTGGGTTTGACCCAGAGTACGTACATCGAAAAGGTGTTGAAGCGGTTCAACATGCTTGAGTCCAAGAAAGGATTTTTGCCCATGTCTCATGGTGTGAATCTCTCTAAGGACCAGTGTCCAAAGTCTTGTGAAGACAAGGACCGCATGAAGTTGATTCCATATGCTTCGGCAATTGGATCAATCATGTACGCGATGTTATGTACTCGACCCGATGTCTCCTTTGCTTTGAGCATGACTAGCAGGTATCAGTCAGACCCCGGTGAATGTCACTGGATTGCAGTCAAGAATATCCTGAAGTACTTGAGAAGGACTAAAGACGTGTTCTTGGTGTATGGTGGAGAGGAAGAGCTCGTTGTAAGTGGTTACACGGATGCTAGCTTCCAAACTGATAGAGACGACTCCAAGTCTCAGTCAGGTTTTGTGTTTTGCCTGAATGGAGGAGCTGTGAGCTGGAAGAGTTCCAAGCAAGAGACAGTTGCTGATTCTACAACAGAGGCCGAGTATATCGCAGCAGCTAATGCAGCGAAGGAGGCTGTATGGATTAGGAAATTCATCGGTGAGCTTGATGTAGTTCCTAGCATTGTTGGTCCCGTAGTTCTCTACTGTGATAACAATGGTGCAATTGCACAATCTAAGGAACCTAGATCCCATCAGCGCTCCAAGCACATACTCCAGCGGTTTCATCTTATTCGTGAGATTGTCGAACGAGGAGATGTAAACATTTGCAGAGTGCCGACTGAAGAAAATATTGCGGATCCGCTGACAAAGCCTCTCGCGCAGAGAAAGCATGATGGTCATACTAGATCGATGGGTATGCGATACCTAAATGATCAACTCTAGCGAGGATCTTGTGGATTGCATGTAAATATGTATTTTGTTGGCTGTTTGTTCATGTGATGAACTGTGTACCTAGTTTTTCTTTTGTAATTAATGGCAAATTCTTTTATTGTGAGTTTTTCTATATATGATAGTTAAATGTTAACATAATAGATACCCTTAGAATGTTTGCTTCCATGGGACATCAAGTACGTGACTTGAATGTGAGAGCCCATGATTTATTTGAAGCTTCATTCTTAAAGGTCCCTGGTCGAGTATCATCATATAAGCTAAGGGTGATTATGATACATGAAGGCTAGCACGTGTGTTGACTGATGACTGGTTCTCACAGGTCATGATATTGTGATATCAAGTCATCACGTGGGTACTTGTTAGTGAACAAGTTGTACTGGACAGACCCAACCTGAGACTACTCTGTGGATTGTCATCCAATAGTGTCACGAGTAGGTCTCAATTGAAAATGGTGTTGTGGTCCTTTGACCTGAAGTCACATCATTCATCAAGTGAGGAAGAGCGTGCTTTGATGCCATCTAAAGTCCTCCTTGAGAAAGGTTGATGATAAGGGTGGTTATTGGGCATGATACGAATTATTTGGGTGTTTGTGTGTGAGCAGATATGGAATTTGTCCTCCTGTGTGACAGGAGTTGCATCCATGGGCCCTTTGATGGAACTGGACTGAGAAATGCATGGCCATGCTTGGTTGAGTCAATATGTGATATTGGACTCACCATTCTCTGGAAGTCCGTCCTGGATCAAGAAAACTTGGATTGAGCTATTACGAGGGTGACACGGTCCATGCCTCTAGTTCTTTCCGGATGTAAGGGACAAAGGGACAAAGACAACACTGATACATTGGTCATATAGGCTTATGAGTTATAAACTCTTATTGCTTGGGGAGCAATGATGCATTGCTAGATGCCGCTCATTGTTTGTGAGGTTTTTGCCTTGATACTTTCGAGATCAAGTGGGAGTCTGTTGGAGTCACCATGATGATCTGGAAGTGATCAAGCATGTAATCTCACTGCCAACGCGATATGAGCCTGCAGGGTCGCACATAAAAGATGTGGAGAAATTGGATGACTGACTGTGTTGGTAAAGGTTACCAATCACCGACCTGAATAGGGTTATGGGCAAAGTGTTGCCTTATAGGATCATCGGGTTGGGCAAATGTTGCCTTAAAGGGCTGGTTAGGTTCGTTGTCCAAGGGTCAAAGACATTAGTCGAGAATGGTCTTCTGATTCCCGCCGATCGGCGAGAATCGTCTCCCTGATTCTCGCCGATCGACGAGAATCGTCGAGAATCAATTGTTGATTCTCGACGATCGACTACCTTGACAATTGTCGTCGACCGCGGCTCGACGATCGTCGAGTATCATTATGAGTCGTCGAGCTGAGCTCGACGATCGGCGAGAATCGTCGAGTATTGTACTCCGATTCTCGCCGATCCAATGTGATACTCGTCGAATGATTCTCGCCGAACCTGCTCAGTGATTCTCGCCGATTGTCGCCGATTCTCACCGATTCATTCTCGCCGATTCTGAACCCTAATTTCGAGTGGTCTGCGGATAGCGATTTTCCTGAGTTTATTTTATACTTTAAGTATAAATATAACACTTAGGGTTTTGGGAGGATATGCGATCTGTCTCTTCTGTGCGAATCGAACCCGACGGAAGGAGTTCCGCGTTCGCTCCGCCGATCCCGATCCCGCCGCCGGAAGAGTTCCGCCGCCGTGTTTGCTCCGTTGACCACCTTTTCTCCGGCGATCGTCGCTGGCTCCGCAATCCCTGGCGCGGACCTAGCAGTCCGTGGGAAAGCAAAGGTGCGGTCTTCTCCTTCCCGATCTTCCGTGCGACGGAAAGCTCGGCGTTCTCCCGCTCGTGTGGACTTCTGCAGATACATGGATACTATTCCACGTAGAACTCGCCACCAGCAAGCAGACAAAGTTTGGAGCTCCTCCGTTGAGTTGTGACTCAACGCCACCGAGGTAATTTTTGCCTAGTTTTGTTAACTTCTTGATTCAACTGTTCATGGCCCGATCCACATCTCTTTGGGTTTTTCTTGATGTTTTCTTTTTCCGCTGCGTGCACAAGTGTTGTGCCAACCCTATAGAGAATCCCAACAGTGGTATCAGAGGGAGGTTCGGCCATGACTGTTATTTTGGAAGTTTGGTCATTCCAGTGCGTGTAAACCTAGAGATTTAGAAGCGTTCTAAATGTCTAGATTTAGTCTTGGCACCTCACCAAGAACGATTGGAATTTCGGTGGCATTTCTAAGTGTTAGAAATTGTTGTCTCCTTAGCAGTAACCATCCCTCGAGTATGTTTTGGATTTTGAATCCAACATAGAGAGATGAGCTTGTCTACTGCTTAAGTTGAGTTGTCTTTGCCTTCTGTCCAATGCATGTAAATCTGAGGATTTGGAAATTTCCGGATGTTCAGATTTAGCCCTTCCTTCTATCAAATTGTTGATGGTGTAAGGATGTGCACATAAGGGATGCATGTGGTGTAGAATTGTTTTTCTTTGGATGTGCACATTGATCAAATGTTGATCATGGTTAATTGTTAACCTAAATTGAAATCCCTTCTTTTAATATTAAGTGTTCGGATGCCTTCCGATGGATGACACTCTTCCTGCCTCGATCGATGAAATGTGGGCTTGCCAAAGCAAGGTGCATTAATCTATCTTGGTAAGGGTGCGAGCGGATAATTGTGATATCCCACTGTCGACATCGGGTCCAGCTTAACTAGGTGACCTCAAAGGTTGAGTGCCTAGAGGCATAGGGTTGGCATGCACCATATGATGGATGCGAATAAGGAGTTATTCACCAACCATACAAGAATTGCATGAGGATGCAATTGGCAAGCGTTGCCTACCTAAATAACCGCATCGTGAGAGGAACGCCAAAGCGGACTCATTGTGTTGGTGAAATACGGATCTTGTCCACTAAGAGAGTAGCTCGCATGAACTCTCCGAATTGTTAGTGAGGGCTATCATTTCGAATAAAATAGTGGGAGTATTTTAATTGAAGTCCTAATTAGAATAAATTGCAATTGAAATGTAGGTAATGATTTTATTCTGCATAAATTCTTGTAGAATTCCATGGCAAGTGTTTCACACTCCACGCTGTCTCTGAGAGCCATCCTTGAGAAGGATAAGCTCAGCGGGACAAACTATATGGACTGGTACAGGAACCTGAGAATTGTTCTCAGGCAAGAGCGAAAGCTCTATGTCTTGGAAGAAGAAGCCCCCGAGGTGCCGACCGGGAATTCTTCCCGTGCTGAGAAGGATACTTATAAGAAGTATACTGACGATGCTTTGGATGTCGAGTGCCTTATGTTTGCCACCATGAACTCTGAGCTTCAGAAGCAACATGAGAACATGGGGTGCAAGGAGATTGAAGAGCACCTCAAGAAAATGTTTCAAGGGCAGGCTCGTCAAGAGAGGTTCGACATCACTAAAGCGTTGTTTCAGTGCAAGATGGGAGTTCGAGACTCAGTAGGGACTCACGTACTCAAGATGATTGGGTATATAGAGAACCTTGAAAGGCTGGGTTTTCCTCTTGGTCAAGAGTTGGACACGGATCTGATCCTGCAATCGTTGCCGGACAGTTATGAGCAGTTTGTCTTGAACTACAATATGAATGAGATAGACAAGACACTGCCCGAACTCCTAGGCATGTTAAGAACTGCCGAGATCAACATGAAGAAGGCCAAGCCTGTCAGCCCCATACTGATGGTGCATAAGGGCAAGGGCAAAGCCAAAGGCTCCAAGAAGACAAAGGTGGGACCTAAGTCATATCTTGAGCCCAAGTCTTCAGCACTGATCAAGAAGAAGAGCACGGTGAAGGAAGGGAAATGCCACCACTGTGGCAAGGCTGGTCATTGGCGGAGGAACTGTCCTTCGTATATTGAGGGTCTGCAGAAATTGAGGGGAGGTATGACTTCCGCTTCTAATGTTTACGTTATAGAGATAAACCTTTCTGCTCCTTCATCTTGGGTATTGGATACCGGATGTGGTTCTCACATTTGTACAAATGTGCAGGAACTGGGAAGGAGAAGATTGCTGAGTAAAGGGGAGGTGGACCTCCGCGTCGGCAATGGAGCAAGAGTTGCTGCTGTAGCCGTAGGAGTTTACCGTCTTTCTTTTGCCCAGTGGGCTTGTAATAGAATTAGATAACTGTTATTTTGTTCCGGCGATAACTAGAAACATTATATCTATTTCATGTTTGGACATGATTGGATTTTCTTTTATAATTAAGAACAATTGTTGTTCTATATTTAAGAATGATGTTTGTTATGCTGTAGCCCAATTGTTTAATGGTCTTTACGTTTTGAACTTGGACCATCTGATCTATAATGTAGAAAATAATAAAAGACTAAGAACAAATGATTCGAACCCTACGTTTCTCTGGCATTGTCGTTTGGGCCATATCAACGAGAAGCGCATATCCAAGCTCCATAGAGATGGACTTTTGGACTCATTTGATTATGAATCATTTGAGCGATGCGAATCTTGTTTGTTAGGCAAGATGACTAAAGCTCCTTTCACTGGTTATACTGAGAGGGCTGAGGATCTCTTGGGTGTTGTACATAGTGATGTATGCGGACCCATGAGTTCCATGGCTAGAGGTGGGTATTTCTACTTTGTTACATTTACTGATGATTTCAGTAGATACGGATATGTGTATCTTATGAAGTGCAAATCCGAGACCTTTGAAAAGTTCAAAGAGTTCAAGAATGAAGTAGAAAACCAGTTGGGTAAAAGGGTTAAAGCACTCCGATCTGATCGAGGTGGCGAATACCTGAGTCATGAGTTCCGTGATCATCTGAAAGAGTGTGGTATTGTATCACATCTCACTCCACCTAGAACACCACAACATAATGGCGTGTCTGAGAGGAGAAATCGTACTCTGTTAGACATGGTACGTTCGATGATGAGTCATGCAGACTTGCCTGTTTCCTTTTGGGGTTTTGCTTTAGAGACTGCTGCAATGACATTGAATCGCACTCCAACTAAAACGGTTCTGAAGACACCATATGAGATATGGACTGGGAAGCGTCCTAGTATGTCGTTCATTAAAATTTGGGGCTGTGAGGCATACGTGAGACGTCAAATGCCTGACAAGCTGGAACCCAAATCGGATAAATGTTATATGGTGGGATATCCTAAGAAAACGAAAGGGTATTACTTTTACCTACCGTCTGAGGGCAAAGTGTTTGTCGCAAGGACTGGTGTCTTCTTGGAGAAAGAGTTCTTATCAAGAAAGACTGAAAAGGTAGAGCTTGAAGAAGTTCAAGAACCACATGTAGTGAATGAACCGGAATTGGATTCTGAGACAGGACTACAAGATGTTGTAGCTAGAGAACCTGCTCAGGGAACACAAGTCCTACGTAGATCTGGTAGACCGAGGTTTGAGCCTGAGAGATATGGATTTCTCGTGTCTCAAATAGGTAATGTGTTGCTCATGGATCATGATGATGAACCAGCAACCTACCAAGAGGCTATGAATGGACCGGACTCCGACAAATGGCTTGAGGCTATGAAATCCGAAATGGACTCCATGTATGCAAACCAAGTTTGGAACTTGGTGGAACCACCTGAAGGGGTACGACCCATAGGGTGCAAGTGGGTCTTCAAGAAGAAGACCGACATGGATGGGAATGTACAGACATTCAAAGGGCGACTGGTGGCTAAAGGTTTCAAGCAAATTCATGGTATTGACTATGATGAGACCTTTTCCCCTGTTGCCATGGTAAAGTCCATTAGGATATTGCTTGCTATTGCTGCGTATTATGACTACGAGATCTGGCAGATGGATGTCAAAACGGCTTTCCTTAATGGAAACCTCCTTGAGGAAGTGTATATGACACAACCCGAGGGTTTTGTATCCCCAGATGAAGCCACTAAAATATGCAAGCTGAATAAGTCCATTTATGGACTGAAACAGGCCTCTCGAAGTTGGAATCTTCGTTTTGATGAGAAAATCAAAGAGTTTGGTTTCATCAAGAATGAAGATGAGCCTTGTGTTTACAAGCGAATCAGTGGGAGCATTGTTGTCTTCCTGATATTGTATGTAGATGACATACTGTTGATTGGGAATGACATTCCTACCCTGAAAGTTGTTAAGAACAACCTAGGGAACTGCTTTTCAATGAAGGATTTGGGTGAAGCGACTTATATACTTGGTATTAAGATCTATAGAGATAGATCGAAGAAGTTGCTGGGTTTGACCCAGAGTACGTACATCGAAAAGGTGTTGAAGCGGTTCAACATGCTTGAGTCCAAGAAAGGATTTTTGCTCATGTCTCATGTTGTGAATCTCTCTAAGGACCAGTGTCCAAAGTCTTGTGAAGACAAGGACCGCATGAAGTTGATTCCATATGCTTCGGCAATTGGATCAATCATGTACGCGATGTTATGTACTCGACCTGATGTCTCCTTTGCTTTGAGCATGACTAGCAGGTATCAGTCAGACCCCGGTGAATGTCACTGGATTGCAGTCAAGAATATCCTGAAGTACTTGAGAAGGACTAAGGACGTGTTCTTGGTGTATGGTGGAGAGGAAGAGCTCGTTGTAAGTGGTTACACGGATGTTAGCTTCCAAACTGATAGAGACGACTCCAAGTCTCAGTCAGGTTTTGTGTTTTGCCTGAATGGAGGAGCTGTGAGCTGGAAGAGTTCCAAGCAAGAGACAGTTGCTGATTCTACAACAGAGGCCGAGTATATCGCAGCAGCTAATGCAGCGAAGGAGGCTGTATGGATTAGGAAATTCATCGGCGAGCTTGATGTAGTTCCTAGCATTGTTGGTCTCGTAGTTCTCTACTGTGATAACAATGGTGCAATTGCACAATCTAAGGAACCTAGATCAGCGCTCCAAACACATACTCCAGCGGTTTCATCTTATTCGTGAGATTGTCGAACGAGGAGATGTAAACATTTGCAGAGTGCCGACTGAAGAAAATATTGCGGATCCGCTGACAAAGCCTCTCGCGCAGAGAAAGCATGATGGTCATACTAGATCGATGGGTATGCGATACCTAAATGATCAACTCTAGCGAGGATCTTGTGGATTGCATGTAAATATGTATTTTGTTGGATGTTTGTTCATGTGATGAACTGTGTACCTAGTTTTTCTTTTGTAATTAATGGCAAATTCTTTTATTGTGAGTTTTTCTATATATGATAGTTAAATGTTAACATAATAGATACCCTTAGAATGTTTGCTTCCATGGGACATCAAGTACGTGACTTGAATGTGAGAGCCCATGATTTATTTGAAGCTTCATTCTTAAAGGTCCCTGGTCGAGTATCATCATAGAAGCTAAGGGTGATGATGATACATGAAGGCTAGCACGTGTGTTGACTGATGACTGGTTCAAAGCGGCGACGCATGAAAATGTAGAATCCATCCGGAGTAGGTCTCAATTGACAATGGTGTTGTGGTCCTTTGACCTGAAGTCACAACATTCATCAAGTGAGGAAGAGTGTGCTTTGATGCCATCTAAAGTCCTCCTTGAGAAAGGTTGATGATAAGGGTGGTTATTGGGCATGATACGAATCATTTGGGTGTTTGTGTGTGAGCAGATATGGAATTTGTCCTCCTGTGTGACAGGAGTTGCATCCATGTGCCCCTTGATGGAACTGGACTGAGAAATGCATGGCCATGCTTGGTTGAGTCAATATGTGATATTGGACTCACCATTCTCTGGAAGTCCGTCCTGGATCAAGAAAACTTGGATTGAGCTATTACGAGGGTGACACGGTCCATGCCTCTAGTTCTTTCCGGATGTAAGGGACAAAGGGACAAAGACAATGCTGATACATTGGTCATATAGGCTTATGAGTTATAAACTCTTATTGCTTGGGGAGCAATGATGCATTGCTAGATGCCGCTCATTGTTTGTGAGGTTTTTGCCTTGATACTTTCGAGATCAAGTGGGAGTCTGTTGGAGTCACCATGATGATCTGGAAGTGATCAAGCATGTAATCTCACTGCCAACGCGATATGAGCCTGCAGGGTCGCACATAAAAGATGTGGAGAAATTGGATGACTGACTGTGTTGGTAAAGGTTACCAATCACCGACCTGAATAGGGTTATGGGCAAAGTGTTGCCTTATAGGATCATCGGGTTGGGCAAATATTGCCTTGAAGGGCTGGTTAGGTTCGTCGTCCAAGGGTCAAAGACATTAGTCGAGAATGGTCTTCTGATTCCCGCCGATCGGCGAGAATCGTCTCCCTGATTCTCGCCGATCGACGAGAATCGTCGAGAATCAATTGTTGATTCTCGACGATCGACTACCTTGACAATTGTCGTCGACCGCGGCTCGACGATCGTCGAGTATCATTATGAGTCGTCGAGCTGAGCTCGACGATCAGCGAGAATCGTCGAGTATTGTACTCCGATTCTCGCCGATCCAATGTGATACTCGTCGAATGATTCTCGCCGAACCTGCTCAGTGATTCTCGCCGATTGTCGCCGATTCTCACCGATTCATTCTCGCCGATTATGAACCCTAATTTCGAGTGGTCTGCGGATAGCGATTTTCTTGAGTTTATTTTATACTTTAAGTATAAATATAACACTTAGGGTTTTGGGAGGATATGCGATCTGTCTCTTCTGTGCGAATCGAACCCGACGGAAGGAGTTCCGCGTTCGCTCCGCCGATCCCGATCCCGCCGCCGGAAGAGTTCCGCCGCCGTGTTTGCTCCGTTAACCACCTTTTCTCCGGCGATCGTCGCTGGCTCCGCAATCCCTGGCGCGGACCTAGCAGTCCGTGGGAAAGCAAAGGTGCGGTCTTCTCCTTCCCGATCTTCCGTGCGACGGAAAGCTCGGCGTTCTCCCGCTCGTGTGGACTTCTGCAGATACGTGGATACTATTCCACGTAGAACTCGCCACCAGCAAGCAGACAAAGTTTGGAGCTCCTCCGTTGAGTTGTGACTCAACGCCACCGAGGTAATTTTTGTCTAGTTTTGTTAACTTCTTGATTCAACTGTTCATGGCCCGATCCACATCTCTTTGGGTTTTTCTTGATGTTTTCTTTTTCCGCTGCGTGCACAAGTGTTGTGTCAACCCTATAGAGAATCCCAACACAACCTGCAAGCACAGCTGTCTCATTAGCCGTCTGCTCGACAGCTCCTGATCAACCTCCTTCTCCTCTCTTGATCAACCCGCTCTGTTGATCAAGCTTCTCTCCTCTATCCCCGCAACCCTCTTTGACAAGCCGTTTGCTCCACTCTCGAGCACTCAGAGGCTTCCTTTCTTCCCTCCTCTCCTCCTCTCCTAGCTTGTGAGACCGAACACCCCCTCCGTGTTAGCTGGCTGGTGCCCCGCGACGTTTCCGCGCATCAACAGTTAACACACGACCTTCAGATCCGGTCAGACGGTGAACAGCGACAGTTAGCCATGTCAGATCAATCAGCCGAGAACTTTGCTCCAAGTCCCAGTGAAGATCCTCTATGGGAAGCTTTTGAGCAGTCGCGCCGTGAGAATGCTCAACAATTCCAAGCAATCAACCAAGTCCTTGCTGCAATCACGCAGCGGTTAAACTCTCATCCAGCAACTGCTCCAGCTGCTCCAGCTGCTCCAATCAATCTAACACCAACATCGGAGCATAAGCAAGCTTATTCTCAAGCTTGTCCGCCGTTCTATCCGCCTTACACCCCAACCTTCCCGCAAGGTCCTGCTGCTCCTTTGCGAACTCAAGATGAAGAGTTTGCCGCTCGCCAAAACTTCTTCCGGCAAGCAGCCCGGGGAAGTCCTGCAAGATTTCTTAACTTTCAAGGAAGTCATCCTTACCCCCCAGCTCCTGCCTCTGCTCCTCCTGCAGCAACTTTTCCTTTCTGCCCTCCTGCTCCTTTTGCAGCTGCAGCTTATGCTCCCTTTAATCCCTATGCTGTGGGAGAGCAGGAAGAGCCATCGCCCTTTATTGAGAGCGTTCGCCTCGAACCTACTCCAGCAAACTTCAGAGAGCCCCGACTGCCAATCTATACTGGAGAGACTGATCCGGTCAAGCATCTTCAAGCCTTTGAATCAGCTGTTGCTCTCAAGACTCTGTCAGATGAAACAAAGTGCAAGCTCCTTGTGACAACCTTTGATGGGCAAGTGAGGGACTGGTTCTATGGCCTCCGTCCTCACTCCATCACTTCCTTCCTTGATCTTCGTAGAGAGTTCCTTCTCAGATTCTCTACCTCCTCCAAGAGAAAGGGCGGTCCTGAAGCCCTCTTTGAGATCAGACAGCGCAGTGATGAAACTTGGTCTCAATTTGTTGATCGATTTCAGAGAGAGATTCTGGACATCGAAATCGTTGATCAAGAAATGTATCGAGTGGCTCTTATCCACGGTCTTCGCGAAGGGCCTCTCAAATTTGAAGCCAATGTCTGTACTCCAAGGAAATATCAAGAGCTGATTGCCCTAGCCAACTCGTACATCCGAGGCGAGAAAAGCAATCCAGGCTTCGTCTCCAAGCTCGTATCAGAGAAAGATCCGTTTCGCAAGCAGCCTCCAAGGTCTCCTTGCAATCGTTTCCCAGCTCACTCAAGGAAGGAGAGAAGGCTTCATCGCCAGCGATATTCCTTCCCGAGCCGAGATGCTCAAGATCCATTGCTACCACTAGCTCCTTCTCAAACAGCAACTATTCAACAGCAGCAAGATGATGACTTGCATGAGTCAGATCTCGACGACGTCGTGCAAGAAGTAAGTCAAATCTTGAAAGACAGGGCCAACTACAAAAAGCCCTATTGGCCGACCGATCAGAGGTCTAGAAACTCAGAGCCTTATTGTGAATTCCACAAAGAGTCAGGCCATCGAACAGAAGACTGCCGAGCATTCCGCCAGCTTGTGCAAAGGATGCTCCGGCAGAGAAAGATGCATGACCTGCTTCCTAAAGAAGATCGCTCTGATCCATCAACTTCAAAGGGCAAAGAAATTTCAGATGTTCCTTGCTCCTCAAGGGGAGTGAACCACATCGAAGAGCCTCCTCTCCTCGTTGTTAACCCAACCGTCGAGTGCTTCGATGCCGATGACGAGGGCATGCTAGGAAGGCTATTCTAAACTAGCAAGGACTTCACAGTCCTCCAAAGCGATGGACTTCACAGTCCTCTAGAGCTCCTTACAACCTACAGGGGTTATCTCAACCCTTACTCCCCCTTTTCAAACATTTTCATTACAACACTTCTCAGTGTTCTTTACTTGCTTTCTAGTAAAGCTTTTATTCAGGGATCCCGTACTGACACAGTTCCCATTTTGTGTTGCTCCTCCCTCTTCTTCTCTCTCTCTGGGATCAGTACGCCAATGAGATTTCGCCGAGTCTGAAACGTTCCCTCCGTAGTTTGTTCTCGCACTACCGCTTCGACCACATATGGCGGGAGTATACCCATGTGTGTAGTGGGAGCAGTTCATTCTACGATTATGGGCTTCAGACTTAGGATCCTAGCCGGCATCTGACACAGAGTGTGTGCTAGGGGAGCCCCATGTGTTAGCTCTGTCGTGCGTCTTATAGGAAACACTACGGTTATGATGATTTTCGCTGGACAAGCAATGGCAATCAAGCGTAGTCTTGTCTCTTTGATCATCCTTCAACTGTGGTGGCCGAGTACTCTCCGGCACCCTCGATCCGTGCCTCTCGGGTTCTCACAACTCCACTGATCAATACACAGACAATATAGGCCTCTTGGCGCAACCTGTCTCGTTGATCAGTGATGCTTGTGCCCAGGGCAAGAGAGCAGAGTTTCTAGCGATCCTTCTCAGGATCTTCCTTGCTTCTAGCGGTCCTTCTCAGGACCTTCCCTTGCTTTTCTCTTTTGTGCCCTCCTTGAGGATGCGCGGCCAGCCCGCTTTGAGCAGGACCATACTCGGGATGATTTTTCAGGCAAGTGATGCATAAGGACCACAGGGAACACCTGTGGCAGCATTCAACCTTCTTTAGTCATTCCGAATATGGACCTTTTCTTTTTCCCCCCTTCAGGATGCGCGGTCATCCCGCTTTGAGTAGGACTATACTCGGGATGATTTTCTCAGGCCAGTGATGCATAAGGCCCATGGGGAACACCTGTGGCAGCATTCAACCTTCTTTAGTCATTCCGAGTATAGACCTCCCCTTTTCGTCTATTGCCTTCTTTCACAGGTGAACATGTTAATCCGACCTACCAAAAGGGTTTCCAGCAATCACTTTGCTCATGCTCATCCTATATGAATTGCTTATTCAAAGCTCTATCGGATGATGACTCGCACTCTACCTTCATAAGCTCTATTGCTCTCATCTCCTATACATTGTTTGCTCAAGCGCTATCAGCCATGCTATTGTGATCCAGTCATATCTGTCAGCAGTTAACACTCAGTTTATTGATCTGGGCTTCGTAATAGTATTTACCAGGCATCCTCCTTGCTAATTGGTCATATCAGCCTTATCTCGTCAACAGTTAACACTTGCAAGCCTTCTCTTCACAGGTACTTGCAAGTTATTTTCATGTCTTATTTGCTTCTAACACTCTCTTCTTGCAGAGATCAGCAAACCCTTGCAAGTTTCTTCACAGGTACTTGCAAGTTACTCTCATATATTGTGCATACTCCTAACTCTTCCTTTGCAGAAACCAGCAAAGACTTGCAAGTCCCTTCCAGGTACTTGCGAGTTGTTATGCCTTTCTGTTTTCCTCACTTCTGTTTTGCAGAACATCTACAGAAGACACGTCTTCTTCGTTTTGCAAAAGCAAATTCAGGTACACACTCGATGTGCCACCCATACATGCTTACCCAAACTTTCCTTTTGCAGGAAAATAGACAGGAAGCACCAAGCTTGTAAGGAGAGTCTTCAGGTTTTGTCTCTCCTTGCTCCTCTTCTTCCGTTGGGGTGGATCACGATTTTCGTGGGTCTCCAACTTTTTCGAAGTTCTTTTCGGAACTTGAAAAAGTGCGGGGATTATGTTAACCCAGAAATCGGCGATCCTTCCCAAGGTGGACAGCTGGATAATCGCGACCCTTAGATTCTCCCTTTCGATCGCGATGAGCCCCAGCGTAGGCGGACAGTTTTCCCTATCCGCCTAGGTCTCCTAGCAACCGCGTGCCCTGCGAGATGGCGGGCTATTCCCATGGCTCACCCTCGCGGGACATGCGGTTAGGTCCGCTAATCATGCAGAGCTTTTCCTTACAGGAGTCCGCCAACAGCATTGCCAGGAGCGGCCTCCTAGTTCGCCCAAGGGGCGGTGGTCTCCAACCGCCGTCCGCCGAGGACGCCCACCAGGGGCGGCCTCCCTGCTGCCCGAAGGGCGGCGGCCTCCTGCCGCTGTCCTTCGAGGCCACCCACCCGGGGCGGCCTCTGCCCGCCTGCCGGGCGGACTCCCCCTGGAGTCCGCCCAGGCCGCCCGCTAGGGGGCGGCCCCGGCACCCTGCCGGGCGGACTCCCCCTGGAGTCCGTCCAGGCCGCCTGCTAGGGGGAGGCCCCGGCACCCTGCCGGGCGGACTCCCCCTGGAGTCCGCCCGGCCGCCCGCTAGGGGGCGGCCCCGGCACCCTGCCGGGCGGACTCCCCCTGGAGTCCGGACTCCCCCTGGAGTCCGCCCAGGCCGCCCGCTAGGGGGCGGCCCCGGCACCCTGCCGGGCGAACTCCCCCTGGAGTCCGCCCAGGCCACCCGCTAGGGGGCGGCCCCGGCACCCTGCCGGGCAGACTCCCCCTGGAGTCCGCCCAGGCCGCCCGCTAGGGGGCGGCCCCGGCACCCTGCCGGGCGGACTCCCCCTGGAGTCTGCTCAGGCCGCCCGCTAGGGGGCGGCCCCGGCACCCTGCCGGGCGGACTCCCCCTGGAGTCCGCCCAGGCCACCCGCTAGGGGGCGGCCCCGGCATCCTGCCGGGCGGACTCCCCCCTGGAGTCCGCCCAGGCCGCCCGCTAGGGGGCGGCCCCGGCATCCTGCCGGGCGGACTCCACCCTGGAGTCCGCCCAGGCCACCCGCTAGGGGGCGGCCTCCGGCCTGCCGGGCGGACTCCTCCCGGAGTCCGCCCAGGTCGCCCGCTAGGGGGCGACCTCCAGTTCTCTACAGAGGGATCCGCTTGCTTCATCGCTCAACAGTGGCGGACGCAAAATCTCAGTCCGCGGAGTCCGCGCAGGTCGTCATGCTGACGTCATTGGGCCCCGCTTCTAGAAGAACTCCCCTGGGCCTATAAATAGCCCATGGTGCCTCTCATTCTGCATCGCTCCAGAGGCCAGAAGGTGGATACAAGTCTTGCCAGCAGTTCCTGCGGACTCCATTTTCCAGTCCGCACAGTCCGTCATCACCCTTTCAGCAAGCTCTGCGGACTCAGATTTCCTGTCCGCGCAGTCCTCCACAGCTCTTCAGCAGCTTGCCAGCAGACTCTGCAGACTCAGTTTCTCAGTCCTCCAGCAGCTGACAGACTCTTTTACTTAGTCTCTGGCATCTTCTCCCCTCTGCTTTCTGGCAATTTCTTCTCTCTTAGCCGCCAGCTTCTCCTTGTACCCCTTTTATTGATTTGTTGTAAAGGTGTACTTGCAAGCTTGCAACCTCTCGCTATTAATCAAAGGAAAGCCCGTCGCAGGAGTGGCATTTAGGCCGCGTCGGGCGAAGTGTGTTGTTGCCGCTGCTAGCGGCCCCCTCTTCTCTTCTCTGCTCAGCAAGTCTTGCTCCTCTGCTCAGCAAGTCTTGCTCCTCTGCTCAGCAAGCTTCTTCTCTGCTCAGCTCGGCTTGAAAGATATGGTACCTAAACACCTAGAGGGGGGTGTGAATAGGTGACCTAATCCTTTTTTAACTTTGTTGGCAGCCAAACAGTTATATCACAGATTTCTAATTACTTGTGCACAACAATCAGCAATAACAAAACATACACAGCTAATCCACAGCACAATCACAGCACAGCACACAGTGTTTTTATAGTGGTTCCCCAAGATTTGGGTACATCCACTTTCCCCCTTCGCCTATCTAGCAGTGTACTAGATTCGGCCAAACTCCTGCACTGTCTCAGAACCCAAATTGGTTCCTACACCTCAGGCCCAAAGCCTTACAACTCAGCTTTATCCCAAAGCCTACACTCAGTCAATCAAGGCCTACACTCAGCCAATCCAAGGCCTACACTCAGCCAACAAGGCCTACACTCAGAGATCACAATCTCCTACACTCAGGCTAACAAGCCCTACCCTCAGCCTTTATAGTTATAGGCTTACAAATCACTCAGATCCAAAGGATCCTACAAGTTAAAAAGATATTACAAATTATAACTCTACAACTCAGAAAGATAAGAGGGGAGTTGAGAGATTCTTGATGAGTTCTTGGAAGAACTCAGCTGGATCCAATCTGACTTAGCTTTCTTCAAAGCTTCTTGAGTAGAACTGAATAAGACTGAATCCTCTGCAGTTGTTCCTTGACCTCTGCTTCTTAAGAATCAGAATTGAATCTGAATCCTTCTTCTCAGCCTAGTTCCAGAGGCTGATTTCTTGGATGGAGCCCTCTCTCTCCAACTTCTTAGATCTGCACTTGGACTGCAAGATCTTCTTGTGTTGATACTCAGTATGCCACTTTTCTGATTACTTGAATAATCTGTACCACTTGTTAATCACTTGATCAACTCTTTCAACCACCACACCAACAGTTTCTGTAAACTGTAGGTGCCTATTTATAGGCTTTCTTTATGGTAACCGGCTGGACCGGTCCATAACTGACTTCTGATATCTCTGACAGGTGCTGTAGACCGGCTGGAACGGCATCTGTCAAATCATCCAGTCACTTCTTGAAAATCTCTAACTGTCTGTAAGTGTCGAGACTTTCTGTCTTTAAGTGTCGACACTTATAGTCCAAGTGTCGACACATGCTGTGTAAGTGTCGACACAAGTCTACAAAGTGTCGACACAACTCCTTGTATGTCTCGACACAGATTCTTCTGCATGTGTCGACACTGAAATTGAGTGTCGACACAAGTACTTGTTCTTCTAGCTTTTGCTGAATTCTTCTATGTGTCGACACATCTCCTTTGTGTCGACACATTTTCTTGTGTTGAATCTATCAAGTGTCGACACTGCTTCTTGGTGTCGACACAAGTCTTCTATGTTGAATCTTGCTGAGTGTCGACACAGCTCCTTGTGTCGACACATCTTCTTGTTGTTGAGACTTCAGCTGAGTGTCGACACATTCCCATAGTGTCGACACTTATACTTAGAATAATTTGTTGTTCTTTCTGTTCTTTGCTAAGTGTCGACACAGCTCCATGTGTCGACACTTTCTTCCAGTGTTGAGTCTTCAGCTGTGTGTCGACACATTGTTCTGGGTGTCGACACATACTTCAAATGCTGACTCTTCTGTTGAGTGTCGACACATTGTGTTGAGTGTCGACACTTACTTCAAGTGTTGACTTTTTTGCTTAGTGTCGACACATTGTGTTGAGTGTCGACACTTGTACTTAGTCTCTGCAGACTTTTGCTGAGTGTCGACACAGCTCCAAGTGTCGACACTTTCTGGTGTAGACACAGCTTCACTGGGTGTCGACACAGCTCCTTGTGTCGACACTTTCTGTCTGCACTTTTTTTCACTGAGTGTCGACACAGCTCCAAGTGTCGACACTTTCTGTCTGGTGTCGACTCTGCATCCCAGGTGTCGACACAATGACTCCAAGTGTCGACACTGCTTGTCTGGGTGTCGACACAAGCTTTCTCAAGTATCGACACATTCCCTCTGGGTGTCGACACATGGACTTAGAAACTTTTTGCTTCAGTACAGTACTTTCTTAACCTGCACAAGTAACTCAAACATACATCAAATACATTATGATGTATATCATTGAGTTGGGTGAGGCTTCTTCAAATCAGGTACATTTGACCAATGTACCCAACAATCTCCCCCTATTTGGAGAAGTCATAACCCTTAGTCAATGATATACACCATTCATAATTAAAATTACAAAATGATGTAAAGCAGATTATAATCAGCAGGGTAAACATAAACATGTAATATTTCACACATGTATACACATTCAACATTGCAGAATAAACAAGAAATAGACATATTCTCAGAACAATCATGAAATATATTTATCATATATTGTTCTAACAGTTTTCTAATACATCTTCAATGGTTTACAAAAATGTATTTCATTCAAAAGATTACAACAATCTTCAAGTCAATTCCTAATCTATTTCTGATCTGGTTCTTTGATAACAATGCCTTTGCCAGATTGGACTTGAGCTTTGACAGTGGCTTCAGCAGTTGCAGCATCAGCAGGCTTCTTGCCTTTTAAGTCCTTCTTCTTCAGCTCTTCTGCTTTGATTTTCTGCCTCTCAAAATAATGATATGGCTTAGGGAAGTACTTGCTAGGCTCCACTACAGTAGGAGGTAGCTTTCCCATCTTAGCCTTCCTTCTATATTGAACAATGGCCTCTTGTCTGATCTCATGTTTCCTCCATTCTGCTTCAGAGAACCACTTGTTCCTTTCATGAGCATTGTCCTTGGCAGCTTTCCAGGCAGTTAAAATTATATTTCTAGAGGTAGGGCTCCACTGTTCAAAATCTGGCTTTTGTTCTGCTTGTTCCCTAAACCTCTTCTTTGACAGCCTTGTCTCTTCTTCTTTCTCTAATGCCTCTTGCATAGCTGCAGAAATAGGTTGAACAACCTTTTCTAGAACAACATGTGACTTCCCTGCAGTTGGGCTATACATTGTGCTTACATCTGCATGAACCATGTCAAAATCTGGAGGTGGATAAATCACTTGAGCTACCTCTGGTTGCTCACCTCCAAGATAGGCATTTTGAATCCCTGATTCAGCAACATTATCATCATCACAAAGTGGAGGATAGCCCAGTGTAGCTCTGATGGAGTTAGATATCCATTTGGTATGGTCAGAGCTAGCTTTGACTAATACTCTCTCTCCCTTTATGACTTCTCTGGCAATATGATCTCTTACATCATCCTTTTGAAATCTAATCTGACTATCCAAGTACCTGATTCCCTCTTTAAAGTATGGTTTCAGCTTTGTAAGTTGTTCAGAGATGACTTTCTGGGAATCTTTAATAGCAGTCTTGACAGCAGTAATCTCAGCTTGGAATACTTTATCAAAGTCAGCCTTAACTGCAGCAGCAGATGTAGAAGGTTCTGCAGTCTTATTCTTCAATTCAGTGACTATAGCATTGTGGGAGGCAGTCAAATTATCATTCATTCTTAACTGATTCTCCAGCACATATCCTTGCTTTAATGCTACATCATCTACTTGTACTTTTATCTTCTCTTGGTGTGTTGTCAGATACACCACTGCATTGCCACCCTTGTGGAAGCAGTCTGTCATCTCTTTCTTGTTAAGGTTCATTTCAAACCTTATAGACTTTATATCTTGTGCAAGATCAAACTGTAGTGATCTATGCCCTGCATCAACATAAGCCTCTATGGCTTTCCTTTGTTCATCCATTTTTATCTGCAGTGCAATCAGTAAAGCACTATAGTCAACAGTTGGAGCTTGTTGGACTATAGGCTGTGGGGCAATGGATTGCAAAGCCTTCTTATAACTCTGGCTTCTCCTCTTGAAGACATAGAGTTTCTTCTTCTTGGCCCTAGTACTCTCCTCATCTTCAGAGGCAGAGGTGCTGGCAATATCAACCCTGTCCTTAGGGCTTTGTGGCTTTTCAGGTTGCATATCAGGTGCTTGCTCAGTTTCTAGCCTTATAGGCTCTTCCAGAACTGTCAGTTGCTCCCCCTCAGCAGCAGCACTCTTATCTTCAGCAGCAGCATCCTTGTCCATATCAAAATCTTCTTGATCTAGATTTAGGAATAAATCCTCCATTGTATATTCAGGTGGAGATGGAGCTGGAGACAGTCTTTGCTCTTCAACCACTGACTCAGGTACCACTTCTTGTTCAGCAGATTTGTCTTCTAAAATAATATCTGGAACTTGACTATCTAGCTGAGTTTGCTGATGGACATCAGACAAATTAGCATCTTCTATAATATAGTCTAAAGTTTTTAGGTCAGTGAGTACCTCTTGGATAATGATGGTGGCTTGCTCACTGTCCAGAGTAGATGGTTCTTCTACTACTGGAAGCTCCCCCTGGATCTCAGCATTATCTGCAGCAGCAGGGGTCTTCTCTGCAGCCACATCCTCTTGGTCATCAGGAGTGAAGACAACATGTTCTTCACTATCAGAACTGTTGGAGGACTCTTGTGCCACAGCAGCAGTTTTTCTCTTCTTCTTAGGAGGAATCTCCTTCTCAGTAATTGTCTTCTCAGGGGTTGGTAATTCCTTGGACAACACCCTGTCCCATCTGGAAAAGATCCTTTGATCCATCTTTCTCATGTGATTGATCTTACTTCCTGCAGCTGTATTCATTACCTCTGGTATGGTACCAGCTAGGTAGAGACTTATAATTCTGCCCAGATTAGGCTTCTTCAAGCTCTCCTTGATCTTGTCAAAAACCACTATTGACCAGTCTGTTTTCGGAGTGAATATGATTCTAGTCATAATTCCAAACATAGAGGCAGACACCCTGTCATGCCCTCCAGGCTTACTGAGAATAACCTTGCCTACAATCTCAGACATGAATTTCCCTTGATTATTCATGTCTTTCCTGTTGAATACCGATCTTATCTTCATCTTGGGATCAAGACCACACCAGGTAAGAGCTTCCCTGGTCTTTGAAGCAGTTACTTCCTCTTCATCTTGAGTTTTAGGTAGCTGGAGTACCTTCCTCAGACTTTTTGGTGAAATTTTGACCTTAGATCCATGAACTCTGAATTTGATTCTGTATCCAGATTCATCTACAGCAGCTCCATTAAGGAATTCAAGAACTTCCTTTTTCCAAATCTTTGTTGGTTCTGAAACCAAGTATTCGAGTCCAGAATTGGCGACTAGGGTTATCACCGATTGGATTTCTTGATCTACGTCGTCGAACGCGCCGCGCACCAGCTCATAGCCCTCGTTCACTTTCTCCTCAAGCTTAGGAGCCATTAGGGTTTGGAGAATTTGTCTTTAGAAAAGAGAAGTGTCGACACAATAGTTTTGGTCTCGAAACTTTGAAAGCGTGTCGACAAACAAAGACAGAACCCTATTTATACCTTCCTGATTTTGAAGATGAACAGGCGGGACAGCTAACTCAACATGTGTCGACACTGGCAATAAGTGTCGACACTGACTTATAATGTCTCGACACATATGTGTCGACACAAGTTTAGTCAACAGATTTTATGTGTCGACACTTGGTTATGTGTCGGCACAACATATCTCGACACATAGTCGAGACTTTACTTAGAAAATTCTGAGTAAATACTAAGTGTCGACACCACTTGGGATGTGTCGACACCTACTGGACATGTGTCGACACTAACATTCTGAAGTATCAACACCACATTCCTAGATGTGTCGACACCTTTCTCCTGAAGTGTCGACACCACTATTCTGTGTCGACATAGACTTGTCTATGTGTCGACACCTTTTTACTTAGCCAATTTTCTATTCTGTAAACTTAGTCTAAGTTTATCATTCCTAGTTCAATTTTGAATCTATTGAACTTAGCTTCTTCTAGTGGCTTAGTAAACATATCAGCTATTTGTTCATCTGTTTTAACATATTCAAGTGCAATATCATTTCTTTCTACATGCTCCCTAAGAAAGTGATATTTAATTTCAATATGTTTTGTCCTACTATGGGATACAGGATTATTAGCTATTGAAATAGCACTAGTAGAATCACAGTAAAGTGGAGTTCTACTTACCTGAAATCCATAGTCCTCTAGCTGATGTTGAATCCACAGAAGTTGAGCACAACAACTTCCTGCAGCCACATATTCTGACTCAGCTGTGGAGATAGCCACACTGGTTTGCTTCTTGCTGCTCCATGAAATTAGTCTCCCACCTAGGAATTGACAGGTTCCAGTAGTGCTCTTTCTATCCTCTTTGCATCCTGAAGGCTGCTCCACATAGACTTCTTCTTTCAAATTACCATTTAGGAATGCTGACTTGACATCCATTTGGTATACTTTGAATCCTTGATAGGTTGCATAGGCCAAGAACATCCTTATGACTTCCAGTCTGGCTACTGGAGCAAAGGTTTGATCAAAATCAATACCTTCTTCTTGCCTATATCCTTTTGCAACCAGTCTAGCTTTATTCTTAATGATGACACCTTGTTCATCCATCTTATTCCTGTAGATCCACTTAACTCCTATTACATTGTGGTCTTTAGGTTTAGGAACAAGTTCCCAAACCTTGCACCTCTTGAACTGATTAAGCTCTTTTTGCATTGCTTCAGTCCATTGTGGATCTTGTATTACTTCTTCAAATTTCTTAGGTTCAACTTGTGACAGAAAGCTGGAATAGATTGCAGCATCCTGATTTCTGCTCCTAGTTTGAACTCCTTGTC
Organism: Platanthera guangdongensis; assembly: GCA_039583875.1. NCBI lineage: Eukaryota > Viridiplantae > Streptophyta > Magnoliopsida > Asparagales > Orchidaceae > Platanthera > Platanthera guangdongensis. The sequence continues at coordinate 161,201,543 of CM077161.1, forward strand.
TTGGATCTCCAATAATCAGCTCTACTGGATGATCTCTAAGATGCCTGTGGGCTGGAGGCATCCTCACTTCAGGTTGAACCACTTCAGCATCTGCATCATGCTGTATACCTTGGATTTCTTCAGCTATTGGCACATGTAGTTCTCCCCCTGGACAGCAGCTACTCTCCTCTCCTTGCTGTCTTGCAGCAGGCACCTCTTCTATAGTAAGCTTGTCCATTGTCTTTGCCAAACCTGTGGGGCTGCATACATTGCTAGACAACTCATTATTAATAAGTTTTGTCTCATCAAAAACTACATGCACTGATTCTTCTACAACTTGTGTAGTCAAGTTATAGACTCTATAAGCCTTACTATTATTGCTGTACCCAACAAAAATTCCCTCTTGGGACTTGGCAGCAAACTTAGTTATGTAAGACTTCCCATTGTTAAGTATGAAGCATTTGCAACCAAAGATCCTAAAGTAGGATAGGTTTGGTTTCCTGCCTTTCACAACTTCATAGGGGGTCTTGTTTAGCCCTTTAGTGATGGTAGCCCTATTTATAACATGACATGCAGTGTTAACTGCTTCAGCCCAAAAATACTCTGGCAGTGATGTATCACTCAATAGGGTTCTACCAGCCTCTATCAAGGTCCTATTTTTCCTCTCAGCAATGCCATTTTGCTGAGGTGTTCTAGGTGAAGAGAATTCTTGAAATATCACAAAGTCTTCACATAGTTTTGTCATGCTTTCAGACTGAAACTCAGTACCATGATCACTTCTAATTTTGACCACAGTACTATTTAGTTCATTCTGAATTTGCTTGACAAAGCTGTAGAAGACACTAGGTGTTTCAGATTTCTGTCTTAAGAATAACACCCAGGAAAACCTTGAGTAGTCATCTACAACTACAAGGGTATAGACCTTCCTACCTAAGCTGTGAACTGGCATTGGACCAAAGAGATCCAAATGCAAGAGGTATAAACACCTCACAGCATCTTTGATTTCTATGCTTCTAAAGATGGATTTAGTCTGCTTGCCCTTTTGACAAGCTGAGCAAATACCATCTTTGACACACTTAACTTGAGGACCATTCCTCACTAACTCTTTACTAAAGAGTTTGCTAATAGTCTTGTAGTTAAGATGGGCAAGCCTCTTGTGCCATTTGACACAATGAGAGACAGTCTCATCAGCTACAAGACAAACTGGAGAACCATTGTTCTCAATCATAATGTCTAGGCAGTAGACATTCCTCTTCCTATAACCTGTCAAAATGATCTCTTGATCACTTGACCTCTTGATATGACAACCATTTTTAACAAATGAGATGTCATACCCTACATCACTAAGTTGACTTATACTTATTAGGTTGTGTTTCAACCCTTTAACATAAGCCACTTGAGTAATGGTAACTAAGTTTGAAGAAATGTTACCAAACCCTTTGATGATTCCTTTTTCAGAACCACCAAAGGTCACTTTAGGACCATTTTTGATTGGAATGTAGTCCTTCAGTAGTCCCTAGTTCCAGTCATATGTCTGGAACATCCACTGTCCAAGTACCATGTAGGGGTATGGCCACTTGGACTCACCTGCAAAACAAATTAATGAACCTTAAAACCCAAAGTATTCTTGGGTCCTTGGTGATTGTTAGTTTGCAATTTGACAAACCTACCTACTGGCTTTCCAGCAGGTAGCTTGCTACTCACCTTGGCACTGGCATTGTGCCAACAGTCCACTGCAAAATGGCCAATCTTGCCACAGCACCAGCATTCAAACTTGTTGTACCTTTGCTTAGGTACTGCCTTGGCTGTCTTGACTACAGTAGGTTTGTTGAATGTTGGGGCTTTGCCCTTGGACTTAGACTTGGACTGCTCAGTCCCTGCAGGTCTAACAAAACCCAGTCCAGCCTTGCCTTTATGATGAACAAATTCATCAATTAAAGGTAGCACTGATTTAGGTTTTGAAAACCTAGCAACAAGCTCTCTTTCTTTCTGAAGATTGATCTCCAGTCTCTTAATTTGATCATTCTTATAGGTGATAGTTCCCATCTGAATCACAGTAATGTGTTTCAGTCTGGCTACCTCATTCAGTTTTTGATCAAATTGTTTCTCAAAATCTGTTGCAACAGCCTTGAGATCTGCAATCTCCTTTGCCTGACTTTTGGCTAGGGTCTTGCTTTTCTTGTAGGCTTGCAACAGTACCTTATATTCATCTATGAGCTGATGAATATCTTCCTCAGACTCAGATATATTCTCATCACTTGATGAAGAAAAATCTGATTCTGAACTAGAACAAGAAACTGAACTTGAACATGAACCTTGTACCTGACTGGGTCCTGACTGCTCCAGGATTTTGGCACTGTCTGTCAAAGCCATTAGCCCTTGGCAATGACTGTCTTCTTATTCATAAATTGACTCCAAAATCTGCATGAATTCTTCCTCTTCCTCTTCAGCAAACAGCCCTATGTAGGCTTCAGCCTCAGACTCAGTTTCTGAAGAAGAGATATCTGATAGAGTCTTCTCCTTCTTAGCAACAAAAGACTTTTCTTTCTTCCCTTTGAAGTGAGTCTTTTTCCTGTCACCAGATTCCCTTCTCTTCTCTGGACAATCTGCAATAACATGGCCCTGTCTATTGCAGCAATAGCAAACAATCTTTGAACCAGTTGCCTTGCTTGATTTTGTCCTTTTCTTGTCATTCTTTGAAGACCTCTTTTTCTGATAAGAGTCTTCCTTTCCTTGTGATGTAGAAGGCCTTGACCTCCACTGTTTCTTTTTCAAAAACTTCTGAAAGTGTCTAGTGAAAGCAGCAAAGTCTTCATCACTTTCACTGCTCTTAGACTTTGTGCTGACAGATTCATCAGACTCAGATTCAACTACCTCTGGAGGTGGAGTTGAAGACTTATTCCTGCACTTTCTAGGAACTTCTGTTTTGAAAGCAACAGTTCTTTCCTTATGCTCAGTCTTTGTTGATTTCTCCTCCTCTTTTCTTACTGTCAACTGCATCTCATATGACAATAGCTTGCCAAACAGTGTGGGAGGTGGAATTTCCCCCAACTTAGCCATTTCTCTTATGACACAGATCTTGGTGTCCCAATCTTTGGTTAGGGACCTTAAGAACTTGTCATTTAGTTCATAGTTACTGAACTCTCTTCCATAAGACATGAGTTCATTAACTATTCTGTAAAATTTCTTATAGCACTCAGTGATGCTATCACCCTTTCCTTGCCTAAAGCTTTCATACTCCTGATTTAGCAAGGACTTCCTATCTTGCCTAACTTCTTCAGAACCTTCCATATAGACAATGAGAGTATCCCACATCTCTTTAGCTGTCTTACAGTGAATTAAGTTCTGAAAAGTTGCATCATCAATGGCACTCACTATTATGTTCTGTTCCCTCTTGTCCATGGTGGCTAGGACAATTTCATCCTTGGTCATCTCAGAGAAATCTTTTGGAGTCCTCTGATTTGCATCCAATACTGAAATCTCCATTGGCATATAAGGCCCTTCTTTTACTGTGATGTAGATTCTTGGGTCAGAGGCTTCCATAAATAGCCTTACCCTATCTTTCCAGATCCCAAAGATCTCCTTTCTGCATATGGGTAATTTCATGGAACCCAATTCCTTGTGATTCTCATAAGAACCCATGTTTCTTGATTTTATTGATTTTCTTGAAACTGTGTAATGCCTTTCACTGAATCTGCCAAACAGGATCTCCTCAGACTGTTAGTCCTTGTTTTGAGGAACCTCCCTCTGATACCACTTGAAAGATATGGTACCTAAACACCTAGAGGGGGGGTGAATAGGTGACCTAATCCTTTTTTAACTTTGTTGGCAGCCAAACAGTTATATCACAGATTTCTAATTACTTGTGCATAGCAATCAGCAATAACAAAACATACACAGCTAATCCACAGCACAATCACAGCACAGCACACAGTGTTTTTATAGTGGTTCCCCAAGATATGGGTACATCCACTTTCCCCCTTCGCCTATCTAGCAGTGTACTAGATTCGGCCAAACTCCTGCACTGTCTCAGAACCCAAATTGGTTCCTACACCTCAGGCCCAAAGCCTTACAACTCAGCTTTATCCCAAAGCCTACACTCAGTCAATCAAGGCCTACACTCAGCCAATCCAAGGCCTACACTCAGCCAACAAGGCCTACACTCAGAGATCACAATCTCCTACACTCAGGCTAACAAGCCCTACCCTCAGCCTTTATAGTTATAGGCTTACAAATCACTCAGATCCAAAGGATCCTACAAGTTAAAAAGATATTACAAATTATAACTCTACAACTCAGAAAGATAAGAGGGGAGTTGAGAGATTCTTGATGAGTTCTTGGAAGAACTCAGCTGGATCCAATCTGACTTAGCTTTCTTCAAAGCTTCTTGAGTAGAACTGAATAAGACTGAATCCTCTGCAGTTGTTCCTTGACCTCTGCTTCTTAAGAATCAGAATTGAATCTGAATCCTTCTTCTCAGCCTAGTTCCAGAGGCTGATTTCTTGGATGGAGCCCTCTCTCTCCAACTTCTTAGATCTGCACTTGGACTGCAAGATCTTCTTGTGTTGATACTCAGTATGCCACTTCTCTGATTACTTGAATAATCTGTACCACTTGTTAATCACTTGATCAACTCTTTCAACCACCACACCAACAGTTTCTGTAAACTGTAGGTGCCTATTTATAGGCTTTCTTCATGGTAACCGGCTGGACCGGTCCATAACTGACTTCTGATATCTCTGACAGGTGCTGTAGACCGGCTGGAACGGCATCTGTCAAATCATCCAGTCACTTCTTGAAAATCTCTAACTGTCTGTAAGTGTCGAGACTTTCTGTCTTTAAGTGTCGACACTTATAGTCCAAGTGTCGACACATGCTGTGTAAGTGTCGACACAAGTCTACAAAGTGTCGACACAACTCCTTGTATGTCTCGACACAGATTCTTCTGCATGTGTCGACACTGAAATTGAGTGTCGACACAAGTACTTGTTCTTCTAGCTTTTGCTGAATTCTTCTATGTGTCGACACATCTCCTTTGTGTCGACACATCTTCTTGTGTTGAATCTATCAAGTGTCGACACTGCTTCTTGGTGTCGACACAAGTCTTCTATGTTGAATCTTGCTGAGTGTCGACACAGCTCCTTGTGTCGACACACCTTCTTGTTGTTGAGACTTCAGCTGAGTGTCGACACATTCCCATAGTGTCGACACTTGTACTTAGAATAATTTGTTGTTCTTTCTGTTCTTTGCTAAGTGTCGACACAGCTCCATGTGTCGACACTTTCTTCCAGTGTTGAGTCTTCAGCTGTGTGTCGACACATTGTTCTGGGTGTCGACACATACTTCAAATGCTGACTCTTCTGTTGAGTGTCGACACATTGTGTTGAGTGTCGACACTTACTTCAAGTGTTGACTTTTTTGCTTAGTGTCGACACATTGTGTTGAGTGTCGACACTTGTACTTAGTCTCTGCAGACTTTTGCTGAGTGTCGACACAGCTCCAAGTGTCGACACTTTCTGGTGTAGACACAGCTTCACTGGGTGTCGACACAGCTCCTTGTGTCGACACTTTCTGTCTGTACTTTTCTTCACTGAGTGTCGACACAGCTCCAAGTGTCGACACTTTCTGTCTGGTGTCGACTCTACATCCCAGGTGTCGACACAATGACTCCAAGTGTCGACACTGGTTGTCTGGGTGTCGACACAAGCTTTCTCAAGTGTCAACACATTCCCTCTGGGTGTCGACACATGGACTTAGAAACTTTTTGCTTCAGTCCAGTACTTTCTTAACCTGCACAAGTAACTCAAACATACATCAAATACATTATGATGTATATCATTGAGTTGGGTGAGGCTTCTTCAAATCAGGTACATTTGACCAATGTACCCAACACAGCTCTTCTCGGCAACCAACCTGCAAGCACAGCCGTCACATTAGCCGTCTGCTCGACAGCTCCTAATCAACCTCCTTCTCCTCTCTTGATCAACCCGCTCTGCTGATCAAGCTTCTCTCCTCTATCCCCGCAACCCTCTTTGACAAGTCGTTTGCTCCACTCTCGAGCACTCAGAGGCTTCCTTTCTTCCCTCCTCTCCTCCTCTCCTAGCTTGTGAGACCGAACACCCCCTCCGTGTTAGCTGGCTGGTGCCCCGCGACGTTTCCGCGCATCAACAGTTAACACGCGACCTTCAGATCCGGTCAGACGGTGAACAACGACAGTTAGCCATGTCAGATCAATCAGCTGAGAACTTTGCTCCAAGTCCCAGTGAAGATCCTCTCTGGGAAGCTTTTGAGCAGTCGCGCCGTGAGAATGCTCAACAATTCCAAGCAATCAACCAAGTCCTTGCTGCAATCACGCAGTGGTTAAACTCTCATCCAGCAACTGCTCCAGCTGCTCCAGCTGCTCCAATCAATCTAACACCAACATCGGAGCATAAGCAAGCTTATTCTCAAGCTTGTCCGCCGTTCTATCCGCCTTACACCCTAACCTTCCCGCAAGGTCCTGCTGCTCCTTTGCGAACTCAAGATGAAGAGTTTGCCGCTCGCCAAAACTTCTTCCGGCAAGCAGCCCGGGGAAGTCCTGCAAGATTTCTTAACTTTCAAGGAAGTCATCCTTACCCCCCAGCTCCTGCCTCTGCTCCTCCTGCAGCAACTTTTCCTTTCTGCCCTCCTGCTCCTTTTGCAGCTGCAGCTTATGCTCCCTTTAATCCCTATGCTGTGGGAGAGCAGGAAGAGCCATCGCCATTTATTGAGAACGTTCGCCTCGAACCTACTCCAGCAAACTTCAGAGAGCCCCGATTGCCAATCTATACTGGAGAGACTGATCCGGTCAAGCATCTTCAAGCCTTTGAATCATCCCCGATTGCTTTTCTCGCCTCGAACCTACTCCAACAAAGTGCAAGCTCCTTGTGACAACCTTTGATGGGCAAGTGAGGGACTGGTTCTATGGCCTCCGTCCTCACTCCATCACTTCCTTCATTGATCTTCGTAGAGAGTTCCTTCTCAGATTCTCTACCTCCTCCAAGAGAAAGGGCGGTCCTGAAGCCCTCTTTGAGATCAGACAGCGCAGTGATGAAACTTGGTCTCAATCTGTTGATCGATTCCAGAGAGAGATTCTGGACATCGAAATCGTTGATCAAGAAATGTATCGAGTGGCTCTTATCCACGGTCTTCGCGAAGGGCCTCTCAAATTTGAAGCCAATGTCCGTGCTCCAAGGAAATATCAAGAGCTGATTGCCCTAGCCAACTCGTACATCCGAGGCGAGAAAAGCAATCCAGGCTTCGTCTCCAAGCTCGTATCAGAGAAAGATCTGTTTCGAAAGCAGCCTCCAAGGTCTCCTTGCAATCGTTTCCCAGCTCACTCAAGGAAGGAGAGAAGGCTTCATCGCCAGCGATATTCCTTCCCGAGCCGAGATGCTCAAGATCCATTGCTACCACTAGCTCCTTCTCAAACAGCAACTATTCAACATCAGCAAGACGATGACTTGCATGAGTCAGATCTCGACGACGTCGTGCAAGAAGTAAGCCAAATCTTGAAAGACAGGGCCAACTACAAAAAGCCCTATCGGCCGACCGATCAGAGGTCTAGAAACTCAGAGCCTTATTGTGAATTCCACAAAGAGTCAGGCCATCGAACAGAAGACTGCCGAGCATTCCGCCAGCTTGTGCAAAGGATGCTCAGGCAGGGAAAGATGCATGACCTGCTTCCTAAAGAAGATCGCCCTGATCCATCAACTTCAAAGGGCAAAGAAATTTCAGATGTTCCTTGCTCCTCAAGGGGAGTGAATCACATCGAAGAGCCTCCTCTCCTCGTTGTTAACCCAACCGTCGAGTGCTTTGATGCCGATGACGAGGGCGTGCTGGGAAGGCTATTCTAAACTAGCAAGGACTTCACAGTCCTCCAAAGCGATGGACTTCACAGTCCTCCAGAGCTCCTTACAACCTATAGGGGTTATCTCAACCCTTACTCCCCCTTTTCAAACATTTTCATTACAACACTTCTCAGTGTTCTTTACTTGCTTTCCAGCAAAGCTTTTATTCAGGGATCCCGTACTGACACAGTTCCCATTTTGTGTTGCTCCTCCCTCTTCTTCTCTCTCTCTGGGATCAGTACGCCAATGAGATTTCGCCGAGTCTGAAACGTTCCCTCCGTAGTTTGTTCTCGCACTACCGCTTCGACCACATATGGCGGGAGTATACCCATGTGTGTAGTGGGAGCAGTTCATTCTACGATTATGGGCTTCAGACTTAGGATCCTAGCCAGCATCTGACACAGAGTGTGTGCTAGGGGAGCCCCATGTGTTAGCTCTGCCGTGCGTCTTATAGGAAACACTACGGTTAGGATGATTTTCGCTGGACAAGCAATGGCGATCAAGCGTAGTCTTGTCTCTTTGATCATCCTTCAACTGTGGTGGCCGAGTACTCTCCGGCACCCTCGATCCGTGCCTCTCGGGTTCTCACAACTCCACTGATCAATACACAGACAATATAGGCCTCTTGGCGCAACCTGTCTCGTTGATCAGTGATGCTTGTGCCCAGGGCAAGAGAGCAGAGTTTCTAGCGATCCTTCTCAGGATCTTCCTTGCTTCTAGCGGTCCTTCTCAGGACCTTCCCTTGCTTTTCTCTTTTGTGCCCTCCTTGAGGATGCGCGGCCAGCCCGCTTTGAGCAGGACCATACTCGGGATGATTTTTCAGGCAAGTGATGCATAAGGACCACGGGGAACACCTGTGGCAGCATTCAACCTTCTTTAGTCATTCTGAATATGGACCTTTTCTTTTTCCCCCCTTCAGGATGCGCGGTCAGCCCGCTTTGAGTAGGACTATACTCGGGATGATTTTCTCAGGCCAGTGATGCATAAGGCCCACGGGGAACACCTGTGGCAGCATTCAACCTTCTTTAGTCATTCCGAGTATAGACCTCCCCTTTTCGTCTATTGCCTTCTTTCACAGGTGAACAGGTTAATCCGACCTACCAAAAGGGTTTCCAGCAATCACTTTGCTCATGCTCATCCTATATGAATTGCTTATTCAAATCTCTATCGGATGATGACTCGCACTCTACCTTCATAAGCTCTATTGCTCTCATCTCCTATACATTGTTTGCTCAAGCGCTATCAGTCATGCTATTGCGATCCAGTCATATATGTCAGCAGTTAACACTCAGTTTATTGATCTGGGCTTCGTAATAGTATTTACCAGGCATCCTCCTTGCTAATTGGTCATATCAGCCTTATCTCGTCAACAGTTAACACTTGCAAGCCTTCTCTTCACAGGTACTTGCAAGTTATTTTCATGTCTTATTTGCTTCTAACACTCTCTTCTTGTAGAGATCAGCAAACCCTTGCAAGTTTCTTCACAGGTACTTGCAAGTTACTCTCATATATTGTGCATACTCCTAACTCTTCCTTTGCAGAAACCAGCAAAGACTTGCAAGTCCCTTCCAGGTACTTGCGAGTTGTTATGCCTTTCTGTTTTCCTCACTTCTGTTTTGCAGAACATCTACAGAAGACACGTCTTCTTCGTTTTGCAAAAGCAAATTCAGGTACACACTCGATGTGACACCCATACATGCTTACCCTAACTTTCCTTTTGCAGGAAAATAGACAGGAAGCACCAAGCTTGTAAGGAGAGTCTTCAGGTTCTGTCTCTCCTTGCTCCTCTTCTTCCGTTGGGGTGGATCACGATTTTCGTGGGTCTCCAACTTTTTCGAAGTTCTTTTCGGAACTTGAAAAAGTGCGGGGATTATGTTAACCCAGAAATCGGCGATCCTTCCCAAGGTGGACAGCTGGCTAATCGCGACCCTTAGATTCTCCCTTTCGATCGCGATGAGCCCCAGCGTAGGCGGACAGTTTTCCCTATCTGCCTAGGTCTCCTAGCAACCGCGTGCCCTGCGGGATGACGGGCTATTCCCATGGCTCACCCTCGCGGGACATGCGGTTAGGTCCGCTAATCATGCAGAGCTTTTCCTTACAGGAGTCCGCCAACAGCATTGCCAGGAGCGGCTTCCTAGTTCGCCCAAGGGGCGGTGGTCTCCAGCCGCCGTCCGCCAAGGACGCCCACCAGGGGCGGCCTCCCTGCTGCCCGAAGGGCGGCGGCCTCCTGCCGTCGTCCGCCGAGGCCGCCCACCCGGGGCGGCCTCTGCCCGCCTGCCGGGCGGACTCCCCCTGGAGTCCGCCCAGGCCGCCCGCTAGGGGGCGGCCCCGGCACCCTGCCGGGCGGACTCCCCCTGGAGTCCGCCCAGGCCGCCCGCTAGGGGGCGGCCCCGGCACCCTGCCGGGCGGACTCCCCCTGGAGTCCGCCCAGGCCGCCCGCTAGGGGGCGGCCCCGGCACCCTGCCGGGCGGACTCCCCCTGGAGTCCGCCCAGGCCGCCCGCTAGGGGGCGGCCCCGGCACCCTGCCGGGCGGACTCCCCCTGGAGTCCGCCCAGGCCGCCCGCTAGGGGGCGGCCCCGGCATCCTGCCGGGCGGACTCCCCCCTGGAGTCCGCCCAGGCCGCCCGCTAGGGGGCGGCCCCGGCATCCTGCCGGGCGGACTCCACCCTGGAGTCCGCCCAGGCCGCCCGCTAGGGGGCGGCCTCCGGCCTGCCGGGCGGACTCCTCCCGGAGTCCGCCCAGGTCGCCCGCTAGGGGGCGACCTCCAGTTCTCTACAGAGGGATCCGCTTGCTTCATCGCTCAACAGTGGCGGACGCAAAATCTCAGTCCGCGGAGTCCGCGCAGGTCGTCATGCTGACGTCATTGGGCCCCGCTTCTAGAAGAACTCCCCTGGGCCTATAAATAGCCCATGGTGCCTCTCATTCTGCATCGCTCCAGAGGCCAGAAGGTGGATACAAGTCTTGCCAGCAGATCCTGCGGACTCCGTTTTCCAGTCCGCACAGTCCGTCATCACCCTTTCAGCAAGCTCTGCGGACTCAGATTTCCTGTCCGCGCAGTCCTCCACAGCTCTTCAGCAGCTTGCCAGCAGCCTCTGCAGACTCAGTTTCTCAGTCCTCCAGCAGCTGGCAGACTCTTTTACTTAGTCTCTGGCAGCTTCTCCCCTCTGCTTTCTGGCAATTTCTTCTCTCTTAGCCGCCAGCTTCTCCTTGTACCCCTTTTATTGATTTGTTGTAAAGGTGTACTTGCAAGCTTGTAACCTCTCGCTATTAATCAAAGGAAAGCCCGTCGTAGGAGTGGCATTTAGGCCGCGGCGGGCGAAGTGTGTTGTTGCCGCTGCTAGCGGCCCCCTCTTCTCTTCTCTGCTCAGCAAGTCTTGCTCCTCTGCTCAGCAAGCCTTGCTCCTCTGCTCAGCAAGCCTTGCTCCTCTGCTCAGCAAGCTTCTTCTCTGCTCAGCTCAGCTCTTCTCGGCAACCAACCTGCAAGCACAGTCGTCCCATTAGCCGTCTGCTCGACAGCTCCTGATCAACCTCCTTCTCCTCTCTTGATCAACCCGCTCTGTTGATCAAGCTTCTCTACTCTATCCCCGCAACCCTCTTTGACAAGCCGTTTGCTCCACTCTCGAGCACTCAGAGGCTTCTTTTCTTCCCTCCTCTCCTCCTCTCCTAGCTTGTGAGACCAAACACCCCCTCCGTGTTAGCTGGCTGGTGCCCCGCGATGTTTCCGCGCATCAACAGCTCAAGCACACCAGCCACCAAGTTAGCATCCAGCACTCCCTCGGAGCAGCTTGTTACCCGTTGCGAGTCAGAAAGTCTCTATCACCTCTAAGTTGTAACGAGGTGTGGTTTGTCGCCCTTGACTCTCCAAACATATTGTAACCGCAAGCTGATAGTGGACTTTGACCGGCACAGATCCGGTCACGTGATTTTTTACCCAGTTGAGTGGTTTTTCACGTCAAAATCTCTTGTGTCAACTCTCTATTTTCATTGACTGTGTGCGCGCTCGACAGTCCCGAGAGCTAAAGCGGTCTAGTTTATTCCGGTCCTACCGGGACGCCGAGTTAGTCCGCAACAGGTCTTTAAGTTTTTTTTCATATATTAGTCCCTTATCTTTAGAGTAAAAATCATATTAGTCTGTCTGATTTCAAGTCAAATTAATATCAAATATGGACATAAAGTTTTAGTTGTGTGAAAATGTCCTCGAAATTCTTATATAGGGACGTTGTTAGTCCTCAATTGCACTCAAAATGAAGCTCAATGTTGGCCAGAAAGATGAAAATGACAACTTAAATGTTTAGGTACCAGAATGACATTATCTTCTGGCAAGCCATCGCATAGCGGACAATCATTCTTCGAGACATTTTATCCAAATATGTTCAACTCCAGGCTCCCCGACCATCGTTGATCGGGTTAGCCGCAAGCTCAACAGTTTTGAAGGGTGAAGTTGGCCGAAGGACAATTACCTCCTTTGACAATTCAAAATTCAGTTGGGCACAATTACTAGCATGCCCCAATAAAGTTATAAAAAGCTCTTAAAAATTCATTTGAGGACAAACAACCAAAGAGAAAAAAAAGAGTTCTAAAGTTTTACGACAAAGCCTTAGCAATAGTTTGCAGCTGGCCGGCTCCTTCACTCAAAATTCGCTCTTCTCTCTCCAAAGAGTACCACTCCAGACAAGACACTATTGGCCGCTCCCGCAAGCACTAGAGAAGTCTCATGAGAACGCTCCTGTGAGGGCAGTTGGAGATTTACTTTTTTCCTCTCTTTTTTCTTTCTCGAAGACTTGTAATTGAGAATGTTGCTTGCCACACCCTCTTGGAACAACAAATACTTGTATAACCACCAACGAAATAGTGGAATTTGATCAGATCCTGTCACGTGATTTTTAATCTTTTTTGGAATTTTCACGTAAATCGCATCATTGTCATTGATGTTGGTTCTCTTTTGATTGTTTGTTCGCTTGGAAGTTAAGGGGGAAAAAATTTTGTCCGCGACTCAGTATGGAAAAATACGGTCCGGGAAACCAATGTGAACAGAGAAATTAGAAGGGGCCACCTTGCACAGATTTATTGTGTGCCACGGACCCCACAAAACACATGATTTCTCCAGTATTTCATTGATCCGGACCATGTTTTTTTGCTCTCCTAGATAAGTAGGTTCAATTCTCTAGACGGAGAGAATACTATATACGAAGCGACCCACAACAACTCCTATGCAAATAATTACAATAACCTTGATAAGCGGTATAAATATAGGGCGCTGCTATCTGCACCGCAGTTTTGGCTATTCGCACTGCACTTTCTCCTAATTTTCCGTGTTTTTGAAAATACGCTTTGTACATACATTTTTAGGAAAAATGTTCCCCACGAAAGTTGTAGATTTCGACGATATCTACAACTTTCATGTTGAACACTTTTCCTAAAAATGGATGTACAAAGTGTATTTTCAAAAGACACAAAATCTGGACGTATTTCCCAAGTACGTCTTGTACATGTATTTTTAGTAAAAGTGTTCAACACGAAAGTTGTAGATCTCATCGTACATGTACATGACGTGTTGAATACTTTTCTTAAAAATACATGTACATGACGTACTTTCAAAATGCATAAAAAATTGGAAAAAATACGTTGCAAATAGCCAAAACTGCGATGAAAATAGCAGTTCCCTAAATTATATTCCTAACTTCGGAAAAAACAGCTATCTTGTCGAGCATAAATATTAAACCCTGCCATTATCGACATAGAAGCTTCGTCGCAGGACAGAGAGGAGCCCACTTTAACACTGTTCGCCACCTTTATAGTATGGAACCAAACCTGCCGCTCAAATATATTATTAATATTTAATAAAAACGGCTCCACCGCGTACACGTCAGCACAAACTGAATTCCACGTCAGCCGTTCAATTACTTCCCCGCTAAGCAGCGCGCGCTGGCTCTTATATTTGCCGTCTGTTTGGAGGAATCCTATTTCACTCCTTCCTCTGCCGCCTCTTGAGAAATAAGTAGTCCTGTTCCCGGCGGCCGCCCCTGCAACCAGTGGCTTCGCCGGAGGCCCAAACAGAGCCTTACTCCGGCCACTGACTCGCTCATGGGCGTTCATGGATGTCAAAGGGGAGATGAGTTCAAGTGCAAAACCTGTGGCCGGTCCTTTGTGACCCACCAAGCACTCGGCGGCCACCGGACCGGCCACACCAGGATGAGGGAGAGGGATGGTGGGATGACCAAGGCGGCGGCGGCCGCGGCGGAGGATAAGTCGAGAATCGTCCACGTGTGCGAGATCTGCGGGGCGGGATTTCTGAAGGGTCGGGCTCTCGGAAAACATATGCGCCGACGACATGACGATGTTGTCGGGCGGGCGGCGTGCTCGCTGTGGGAGAGAGCGGTGAGGAGGAGGAGGAATGCGGTGGATTTGGACTTGAACTTGGTGCCGGCCGACGAAGAGGAGGGTGAGCTGCCGGAGCTCACGTTGAAATTAGGGTTAGTCATAAGCAGCGGACCCGGCCCTGTGCTAGCTCGGTCGACCAGTAGTCTGTCGACAAATTATGTATATTAATTGTTTATTTTTGTACATGAGAATAATTTCATTGGATTTCGTATCCAAATGATTAAGCTTTTGTTTGTATTAAGTAGTTACTAATTAATTGCTTTATGATTATTTTGAGTGATAGAAATACTTGTTAATTGCTTTCTATTTGTAGAAGCTGGTTAATTTATTGTGGTTATGAAATGTCGTTCATGAACGTCCGAACTTACTTGAGGAACTTTATACGCTTTTATGTTCAACTAATTTTCATTTCTCGGTGATGGTCATATAACCATTGTCTGTCTCGGATGGTGGCATTTTTATCCAAATTCATCGGTGCAAAAAGTCGTCTTGGTTATAAACATGGTGATTATGAGCCACAGTTTGTGAATGCGGTGGTTATGTGTTGCGATGCCGTCCATGATTCCCACTGGAATCTGCTCTTCGCCGGCACCCTTTTTTGGAGACCGCTCAATTTGCAGTTCTCTTTTGGAATTTCTAAATTCTAGGTATATTGCATTGATGGTAGAATATATTTCTTTTTCTGCTTTGATTGGACTCAGCTGGCACCTCCTCCCTACCCGGTTAGGGTTCTTCACACATATAAAAGGAGTGGTCGGTCATCACCAATCTAAGTGAATTCGGACAGCAAGATAATGCAGTTGAGGTCGACCGGGCTTGACCGAACCTGGGGTTTTCTTCCTCGATGTTACCGCGTGTGTGTTTATTTGTGGTCAGCTGCCGCCTTCCTTGTCGTCGAGCTTCTTCCTTGTTGCACCCTTGTCGTCGGGCTTCCTCCTCGCTGCAGCGTGCTCGGATCTCGACCGCCGACTCTTCTCTTGTCGTCAGATTTATTTCCTGTCGTAACGTGTACGTCCGGATTTTGGAGGAATCGAAATCGTCATTAATCTCTTGATTTATTTTTTTCCCTCCTATATAGTCGTATTATATGTTTGAGACAATAGAATAAAATATTTTGTCTGCACAGTGGACGTACCTAATTTTGGGAACCACTTTATATTTGATATTCTTTGTTTGTGGTACTTCTTATTTTTTTGTACTTATCGTTCTTCGTAACCACTTTTTTGTTGTTGGATTAGTTTTTTGAGGATCTGGAAATTATCTGCATGAATTGTTTTCATAACAAGTGGTATCAGAACCAGGTTCAATCGGCGGCTAATTGGACGTTCCGTTTCGAGTTGGGTCAACAGTAGGTGACGACATTCGCCCGCTCCCTATCGTCTCAATCTTGATCCGTGAATTTATTAGGTTGTCTCGGTCTCAGTGCAGATTTTTTGGATTGGTCTCTATGGCTTCTTCTACACCTAGTGCAAAGTTCGAAGTTGCGAAGTTCGATGAGAAGCACAGTTTTGGCCTATAACAGATAAAGGTCAAAGCACTACTGATCAAGGAAGGCCTACACCGTATCTTATTGGGAGAGGCCCATAAGGATGCTCAGGTTACTGATTGCATGTGGGAGGATTTGGATCTCAGAGTTCTGTCCACCATACAGCTTTGCTTACATGGTGACATGCTATATGGAATTCTTTCAGAGACGGCTGTCTCTGGTCTTTGAGCAAAACTGGAGAGTATCTATATGACGAATTCACTCCCCAATTGCATCTACCTCAAACAGCAATTGTACAAGTTTAGCATGAATAAGGGTTCCTCTCTACATGACCATCTGAATACACTACAGCATATCATGCATATTGTAGTGCTCAAACAGCGCTACTATATTGTAAAAAACTGCTACTGTAGAGATACGGTAGCGGTTGCGTGTGTGTTGCATCCGAATGATCATTGGTCTGGTTACCCGTATCTTATATTTGTAAAAAAACTTGCTTTATTACATAACCCGGCTGGCATTCGACTCATCGAACCAATTACTGTCATAAGCTATGTTCGCGGACCATCGAGTTTTACATTGTACTTTTTTATAAAAATCTCTCTTATCCCAAAATTCTTCTTTGTAAATAACACTTCATTCTCTCCTCTTTTTTGTAAAAATAACTTATCAAAATACCCTAAAAAATAAAAAAAAAAATTAGAAAAAACCAAAAAA
>CM077161.1:161218472-161743574 GCA_039583875.1 Platanthera guangdongensis
TGCCCTCAGGGGAAATTACTTCAGTACCCTCAGAAAAACAGCGGGATTTGGCTATTGGCAGACCAACTAAGGGCTTTTCAGTAAATTCAGGACAGCAAAATGCTATAAATAGACCCATAAGGGCTCCTTAGAGGAAGCAAGCGATCATTGTCTCCGGAATTCTAGCGCTTTCTGAGGAGCTCCTAGCCCAGCTTTGGCTTTGAAGGGGAAGCTCTCAGAGATCTTCTGGGTGTGAGGTGGGACCTCCCTGCTGAGGCTTGTGGGTCAGTCTTAGGACCTTAGAATCCAGTCAAGGGGTGAGACTTGAGAGAAGTAGGTTTCGGCTGCCACCCCTTTTTCTTCGAACTTCAGTTGAGGTCAAATTTGGCTTCAACAGTTCTGGTGCGGTGAGCGTGGATAGGCAGCCGATTCAAGAAAGCCTTAAGTTTTGTCCCATGGCTGGAGGTGAAGGTGAAGGGTCAGGATCTGGAGGCTCCCCCACCCGGGGAGAGGAAGCGACAAGAAGGATGCTGGATGAGTTCAGGCGAGAGGTTCTGCAGACGATCAGCTTGGCCTTCTCGGCGAGAGGCGAGTGGGCCACCCCTCAGGTCCCGATAGAAGAGGTTCCGCTCTTGGGCGAGAACGCCCCAGGACAGCGCCCAGGAAAGGAGGTCCCGGGCGAGGCTGGCGAGAGAGACGTGGCCGCGCGGGAGCTATTCCCGGGCCAGAGCCAGCGCCCGGGCAAGGAGGCGCTAACAGAGCCAGGCGAGAAGGAGGCGGCGGTGCGGGAACTCTTCCCAGGGCACGGTCTCGCGGATCGGGCGAGCCAGCCGAGGCCGCGAGACGTGCCTTCTCGCCAGGCAGGAGGCGAGAGCCCATTTAGCGAGCTCATCATCTCGGCTCGGTACCGGAAGGGTTCCGGGAGCCCGACATATCCTACTACTCGGGGAAGGATGACCCGGTGCAACACGTACAGTGGTTTGAAGACGTCGTATCAATAAGCAGATGACAGACGCCTTCAAGTGCCGACTGTTTCGCCATCACGTTGAAGGAGAAGGCAAGGGACTGGTTCCACCAATTGCCAGCAAGGTCGATCTACTGTTTTGAAGATTTGCGGAGAAGCTTTTCTGTTGAGATTCTCCACCTCAAAGAAGCGGAAGAAGGAAGCGGAGTGTCTGTTTGCAGTGAGGCAGAGGCCGGACGAGATGTTGGGTCACTATGTCGACCGGTTCCAGGAAGAGATCCTTCTGGTCCAGGAGGTTCCAGGGTACGCGCTGATGTTGGCCTTCACCCTGGGGCTGAGACCGGGATTTTTTAGCATGGAGTTGAAGAGGATGCCCCCCTCTCCTTTGAGGAGCTCATGGAGAGGGCAGCAAAGGAGATCGACTTCGAGAGAGCAAACCCAGCGTTCGCCAGGAAGTTGGCCAAGCTAGCAGAAGAGGACGGGAAGGAACCAGCAGCAGGAAGACAGAAGGAATCAAAAGAGGGAACAGAGGGAGCAGAGAGAAGATAGGAGAAGGGAGGAGCCCCGAAGGTTTGGGCAGCAGCAGGGGTGGGGGCCCGGGAGCCGAAGTCAACCGGTTGGGTTGGAGGCCCCAGGAGGGTCGCCCCCAAGGTCCAGGAGAAGGCTATCGGGGGAGAGATGACCTACGGGAGCCCCGGAGGTTCGATCGACCGGCATGGAGGCAGGAGCCGAGGGATCGTCCCCCACCACCGCAGGAGGCATGGAAGTAGGAAGAGGGAGAGGAGCAGCCAGAGGAGCTCGAGGAGGAGGTAGAAGAGGAAGGGGAGACGGGAGAAGGGGCGTGGGGGGGGGGGGGCGTTGCTCTTTTGTGACTTCCACCAGGAGGAAGGGCACGCAACGGCACCTGCCCGGAGTTCTTAGAGTTGAGGAAGCGGCCAGAGGAGCAGGGAGGCAAGATCCACCGATGAGGATAGTGGAGGTACAGCAGGGCGAAGCGGAGGACAGGTGTGAAGACGGGTGGACGTAGGGACCCGGGGGAGGAATCAGGGTGATTCATGGAGGAGTGGGGATTGAGGCAACCCGCAAGGGGAGCCTGCAAACCATGTATCGGAGGGGGGTGGCATCCACCTCCAGGTTCCCCCACCGGAAGAAAAGATTACTTTTTCATCAGCGGACATGCCAGACTATGAAGACCCATTCTGCGACGCCCTGGTGATCCAGACGGCAGTGGAGAACTATACCGTTTCTAGGATACTGGTGGATAACGGGAGCTCGGTTAATGTCATCTTCAAGAAAGCTTTCGATGAGATGAGGGTTGAAGGGAAGAGGGTCTTGGCATCGGATGGACCTCTGTTCGGGTTCTCCGGCGAGAGGAAGGAGGTAGAAGGAGGAGTAGGGTTACACGTAAGGTTGGGGGCGTATCGCGGAACTGCAGGTTCGTGATCGTGGACGCCCCGAGCAGCTACAACGCCATCTTTGGGCGTCCCCTCATCAGCGCCTTTCGCTGCGTCCCCTCCTCGTTCCATCAATGCCTCAAGTTCAACAATGGGGGGGGGGGTGCAGGTCAGGGTTAGAGGGGACCCGAAGGTGGCAAGACAATGTTACGTTACGGCAGTCAACACTATTTCGTGGATGGCAGAGGCGGAAGAGTTGGAAATTGAGATGGCGGCCCTAGAAGAGGTGGGTGAGGAGAAGAGGAGATGGTCCAGAGGAGCAAGAGGTAGCAGGGAGGAAGCTGGAGAGGAAGAGACAGAGAAGATGCGAGGGGATGTGCAGGTGGTAGGTGATACGGAGGAGCGATGGGCAGGAGAGCCCGGAAAGGGCAGTGGAAGTAGGAGAGCAGGCGGCGGAGAGGAGTCGTGGGAGAGGCCCCGAGGGGCGTAGGAGTCGAGCAGCAGCAGGAGGGCCTGGTAGAAGCGATGGAGGTTAAGGAGGAAGTAGAAGGGAGAGAGCTGGAGCTGGAGGAAGAGGCAAGGGCCGGCTGGGAGCAGTCGCGGCTGGAGCCGACCGAAGAAGTAGTGGAGATGGAGGTCTTCACCAGCGCAGGACAAGTGCAAAGGGTGCGGGTCAGCAGGGGCTTGAGTCTCGAGGCACGGGAGCAGGTGCGGGCTTGCATTCAAAGCAACGTCGACATCTTTGCTTGGAGCGCGGCGGACATGCCGGGCATCGACGTCGACGTAGCCTGCCACCGCCTGAACTTGGACCCCCGCACTCGCCCCATTCATCAGAAGATGAGAGCCATCGCCACCAAGCTGGAGGAGCCCATTCGCGAGGAGGTCAAGAAGCTCCTGGAGGCAGACTTCATCTCAGAGATCCAGTATCCAGGCTGGATCTCCAATGTGGTAATGGTAAAGAAGGGAGGTGGTAAATGGAGAATGTGTATCGACTTTTCTTTGTTGAATAAATCATGCCCTAAGGATTGCTACCCCCTGCCTCGGATCGACGCGCTGGTTGATTCAGCCTTCGGTTTTTCTGTCATGAGCTTTTAGATGCTTTTTCAGGTTATCACCAGATCCGAATGCACCCTCCTGACACCAAGATGTTTCCTTCATCACGAGGGAGGGATGCTTCAGTTACAAGATGATGACCTTGGGTTAAAGAACGCAGGGGCTACCTATCAGCGCATGATGGATCGGGTCTTCCGGGATCAGAGGGGAGAAACTTGGAGGTCTATGTCGACGACCTAATGATCAAAAGCAAGTGCATGGTTTCACACCTGCAAGATCTGGAGGAAACATTCGCCACCCTGAGAAGGTTCAAAAATGAGGCTGAACCCTTGAAGTGTGTCTTCGGGGCCAGCCGCGGGAAGTTCCTCGGGCATCTTATGACTCCGGCGGGGGTGGAGCCCAACTCGGACAAAGTCAAGGCCATCCTGGATTTGGAGTCACCTCGCGATGCCAAGGAGGTCCAGCGCTTGACAGGCAAGCTGGCTGGGCTAAGCAGGTTCCTCTCCAGGGCAGGAGACAAGTGTTCTTCATTCTTTAAAGTGCTGCGGGGAAATCAAAGGTTCGAATGGACAGCCGAGTGCGAAGAGGCCTTCCAAAGGCTAAAAAGACAACTCTCTCGGGCTCCTCTCCTTCAGAGCCCAAAGGAAGGAGAGGACCTGACCTTGTACCTCGGGGTAGGAGCAGAGGCGGTGAGCTCCGTCCTAGTGAGGGAAGAAGGAAAGAAGCAGCTGCCCATCTACTACGTCAGTCGGATATTGAGGAAAGCGGAGCTTCGCTACCCCATCCTGGAAAAGCTCGCTTATGCCTTGGTCATCTCGGCTAGAAAACTCCGGCCGTACTTTCAAGCGCATTCGATTAGGGTGGTGACCGACCACCCTCTTCACAAGATCTTCGAAGGAGTGGAGCACTCGGGGAGGCTGGCTAGGTGGTCCATTGAGCTAAGCGAGTTCGACATCTCCTTTGTCCCAAGGCTCTCCATTAAGGCACAGGCAGTGGCGGACTTTCTAGCAGACTACATTGTTGAGGTCGAGGGGGAGAACAGCAACCGCGAGAAACATGGAAGTGATGGTTGATGGGGCCTCAGGAAGGCACTCCCTAGGGGCAGGGTGGTGTTGACAAGTCCCCAGGGGGTAACCATAGAGCAAGCGGTCATTCTACATTTCCCCGTGACCAACAATCAAGCGGAATATGAGGTCGTGATCGCCGGCCTCCGCCTGGCAAAGGAGCTGGAGATTCAGGATATGGAGGTTTTCACTGATTCAAAGGTAGTAGCATCGCAGATCCGGGGAGAATTTGAAGCTCGAGAGCCAACCCTCATCAGATACCTCTCCAAGGTAAGGGCGATCATCGGAGGATTCCGGTCATTCTCAATTCAACATGTTCCAAGGGAAGAAAGTGTAGCCGCCGATCGACTAGCCAAGTTCGGACCTCGCGGGGGAGGGACCTTGACGGAGCTATTCTGACCGGCTATCGAGGAAGGAGAGTTGATGCTGGTGGATCGGCAACCCTCGTGGGTGGGTCCATTTGTGACCTTCCTGACCACCGGCGAACTGCCTGAGGAGACCAAGATCGGGAGAAGCTTCAAGCGCAAAGCGGCTCACTACTTGATGATGGAGGGGGGGGTCTGCATCGTAAGATGTTTTCAGGGCTCCTAGCTAGATGTGTGACCGAAGAAGAGATCCCGAAGATATTAAGGGAAGTGCACTCGGGTGAGTGCGGCAGTCACTTTGGAGGAAGGACGCTGGAGGCAAGGGTGGTCAGACAGGGGTACTTCTGGCCCACCCTAAGGAAGGATGCCATGGAATTTGCGAAGAGATGTCAAAAATGTCAGCTCTACGCCCCCTCCAGCTCTTGACAGCTCAGAGGCTCCGGAGTATCACGACGCCGTGGCCATTCGCTATCTGGGGAATGGACTTAGTTGGACCCTTTCCTCCGGCTAGTGGGCAGAGGAGGTTCCTCTTGGTCATGGTCGATTATTTCTCGAAGTGGCTAGAGGTTAAAGCCTTAGCCAAGGTCACCTCGCAGGTCATAAGAAATTTTGTCTGGGGGGAAATCATTTGTAGACATGGGTTGCCCCAAGCAATAGTGACCGATAACGACCCCCAGTTTGCCAGCGAGGAGTTCATCAGCTTCTGCGCTCAACTGGGGATAGATCTCCGGTTTGCCTCCGTCCATCACCCTCGGAGTAACGGCCAAGTGGAGGCAGCAAACAAAATCATTGTAAACCTACTAAGAAAAAAGGTGGAGAACTTAAAGGGGAATTGGGTGGAGCAGCTCCCGTCGGTCCTGTGGGCACTACGAACGACTCCGAACACGGCCACCGGTGAGACCCCCTTCAAGCTCTCTCATGGGTGTGAAGCCGTCCTACCAGTGGAGTTCGAGGTCCGGTCCACGCGAGTCATAGCTGCGGGCGAAGGGGACAAGGCTTGGAGGGTGGAGAATGAAGAGGGGCAGCGCCTCTCGTTAGATATGGTGGAGGAACTGCGAGACGTGGCGGCTATCAGACAAGAAGAGATCAAGCGACGGATGGCCAAGCATTTTGATAAGCATGTCAGGGTCAAGCAGTTCGCTGAAGGGGATCTGGTGCTGAGAAAGGTTGACGCGACAGGAAGGTCGGCTCCTGTGGGTAAGCTCCACCCGAACTGGGAAGGTCTATACATTGTGAAGGAAGTCCTCGGAATGGGGGGATACTGTAACGCCCCGGAATTTTGATTGCGTACGCATGATGGCGTTACGTTGACTTTGAACGTTGTTCGAGCATGGTTTTTCCCGTGGGCTTGCGAGTGGCTGTTTTGGTTGCCGAGTTGCACGATTCCCCAGCAAACCGGAGTCCAAATTGGGGACTCGGTGAGGCCTCTTAGGGAATGTTTGCATTTTTTCGCGCCCGGAAAATGTTGCTGAAAGTGAGTTGCTGGTACAGGAAACAAAAAAAAAGGTAAAAAGTTCTTAAGGCAAAAATGGTGTAGGTTGACACAGGAACATTTTTCAAAACAGGGAAAAATGGTCGTTTTTGTGTGAGACGCCCCCTGACACGGGCGTGACCCAGGCCGTGACCTGGGCGTGACCTCCTTGACTCGACGATTTTCTGGTGTCGAGTTAAGCTCGACGAATGGGGTACACGCCCCGTGACACGGGCGTGTCACGGGCCGTGTCCGCAGTGTCGAGTGTCGAGTGTCGAGTGTTGAGTGTCGAGTGTCGGGTGTCGAGAGAGGGGACACGGCCTGTGACACGGGCGTGTCACAGGGCGTGTCCAGCTGTGTCGAGTGTCGACACTTTGTGTCGACAAGGTGTCGAGACACGGGCTACACCCCTAGGTCACGGGCGTGACCGACCCGTCACGGGCGTGTACCCGGCGTGTACCGTGTGGCTAAACTTGGATTTTGCCGACTTTCTGCGCCGCTTATGGTACACGCCCTGTGTCACGGGCGTGACATAGGGCGTGACCGGCCCGAAAATCGAGTTTTTCCAGATTTTTTGTGCCGTTCGTTTCCTTGATTCTGCATCTAACGGTCCAGCTCTGTTCTGGAAGAAATAAGGCCGAAACAGAAAATTATCTTTCTCATTTCATCTTCTCTTCATCTTCTTCTTCACCCTCAAAGAGAAAGCAAGAGAGCAAGGGAGCAAGCAAGGCAAGGAAAGAAAGGAGCAGCCGTCGCAGCATTGTCTCGGTTCAGGCAAGCGGTGTTCTTCACCCTTGCCAATCTTGATTTCTTGTTCTTTGCTTAATTGCTCTTTCAATTTCCCTATGTTTATTTTGTTCTTCTTGATTCAATTGCCTAGTTTGTTCTTCTTGATTCAAATTATGCTGATCAAATTTCCCTATGCTGATGACTTTGATCTTTCATGTTTAGTTTTGTTAGTATCAAGTCCATGTTAGCTTACTTCATAGCGTTTATCTTGTTCATGTGACTCATGTTGCTTAGTTTTCTTGCCTAATCATGTGATTTGTTCTTGTTCCTCATCATGTACTTCATGTAGATTATAACTTAATTACTTCTCTAGCAACTTGTCGTCATGCGTGAGAACGATGAACGTAACGTGTTTAGCTTGGGTTATGGGTGTTTTGTGAGGCGAATTGTGAACCATGGCAGGAGCGTTTGTGTGGGAATTCTGCAAGGGGTGGTGTGGTTTCAGCCTGTGGCCACCGGGTTTTGGTTTTGTGGTTAGAGAGACCACTTTGGCCCGATTTGGGCTGTTTTTGTTTGGTGCGTTCCACTTTAGGGCCGCCACCGAAAGACTCTTGCGGAATTGAACTTAACCGCTGCCTATGCTTCACTTGTGTAGTAGTTTCTTGTCTTATGAATGATGGAATGGGCATGTGTTTTGCCTTTTGCTCCTGCGGGGTGAGCAGGACTTGATGAACTTGTACGCACTTGGTGCGTTTGGCATGTGTTTTGGTGCGTTTTCCACTTGTTTTTGTTCACTTGGTGTGTTTGACAATTGGTCGGGCAAACTTTCTGTTTTGGTTGTAAGCATCATATCATATACACACACCGAGGTGCCATCAGTATGTCTTGGCCGACGCACGTACACTACATTCATGGCATGATAAGAAGTATACGGGGCATATTATGTAGTATGAGATGCATAATATGTGGTTGTATATGGATCCACCATAGGGGAAACATGTGCGGGTTATGTAGTATGGGATGCTAATGTGACTCACTTTCACCCCTAATGGGTTCATGTCAGCTTGTTGGCGCCCATTGGTGGGTTTTCTTTTGTGTGAAATATGAACTAGACTGCTAATGTGACTCACTTGGATGGAATGATATCTACTTGCTTTTGGGACGGATTTCTGATAGGTTGCATTAGATATTTTGAAGTTAACAAAACCTACTATTGTATATCATGCACACATGTTTTGATTCACTAAGACATATTTTCCAAATGACGTAAACAAAGAGGATTCTTATAGTAGTATCATTATAGATTTCATATAGGAGCTCATCATAACTAAACAAAGTATTTCCGCCGCGTACAAAAACAGTTGTTGATACCTAAGGCCGAGGGATACGACCATTCAATCCAAAAGTTTTCTTAAATTTCACTGTTGAATTTCAACTTATAAAGTAAGCGTCAAGAGTTGCCTGAGCATGTGCAGTTATCCCCTACACGACGTGGCATCATAACCCGTAGTTCCTCTTACTCTGATACGATATGCTCGTTGAGGAAATGCGGGTTGTGACAGATACTACCTCCAGGACGTGGAGGGAAGAGCCCTAAGCCACACTTGGAGTGGAGATGATCTAAAACGCTTCTACCCCTGAGGGGGGAAGGATGTAACCATGTATTTCAAAAATAAATTTATTATACTATATCGAGTGGCTTTTTCTTAACTGTTGCCAAGTTTTTCATAATATAACGTGATCATTCGTTTTGTAGCACCCCGAGCTCGGCTCGGCCCCAGGTAGACCCGCTGCGCAGGCTCTCACCTAGCTGGCAGGTCCGTAGGCTTGCCTGTGGGGGATAGGTTTGGTTGGTTTGAGATTTTCATCGGCACCCCGAGCTCGGCTCGGCCCCAGGTAGACCCGCTGTGCAGGCTCTCATCTAGCTGGCTGGCAGGTCCGTAGGCTCGCCTGTGGGGGATAGGTTTGGTTGGTTTGAGATCTTCATCGGCCCCCCGAGCTCGGCTCGGCCCCAGTTAGACCCGCTACGCAGGCTCTCATCTAGCTGGCAGGTCCGTAGGCTCGCCTGTGGGGGATAGGTTTGGTTGGTTTGAGATCTTCATCGGCACCCCGAGCTCGGCTCGGCCCCAGGTAGACCCGCTGCGCAGGCTCTCATCTAGCTGGCAGGTCCCGTAGGCTCGCCTGGGGGGATAGGTTTGGTTGGTTTGAGATCTTCATCGGCACCCCGAGCTCGGCTCGGCACCAGGTAGACCCGCTGCGCAGGCTCTCATCTAGCTGGCAGGTCCGTAGGCTCGCCTGTGGGGGATAGTTTGGTTTGGTTTGAGATCTTCATCGGCACCCCGAGCTCGGCTCGGCCCCAGGTAGACCTGTTGCGCAGGCTCTCATCTAGCTGGCAGGTCCGTAGGCTCGCCTGTGGGGGATAGGTTTAGTTAGTTTGAGATCTTCATCGGCACCCCGAGCTCGGCTCGGCCCCAGGTAGACCCGCTGCGCAGGCTCTAATCTAGCTGGCAGGTCCGTAGGCTTGCCTGTGGGGGATAGGTTTTGGTTGGTTTGAGATCTTCATCGGCACCCCCGAGCTCGGCTCGGCCCCAGGTAGACCCGCTGCGCAGGCTCTCATCTAGCTGGCAGGTCCGTAGGCTCGCCTGTGGAGGATATGTTTGGTTGGTTTGAGATCTTCATCGGCACCCCGAGCTCGGCTCGGCCCCAGGTAGACCCGCTGCGCAGGCTCTCATCTAGCTGGCAGGTCCGTAAGCTCGCCTGTGGGGGATAGATTTGGTTGGTTTGAGATCTTCATCGGCACCCCGAGCTCGGCTCGGCCCCAGGTAGACCCGCTGTGCAGGCTCTCATCTAGCTGGCAGGTCCGTAGGCTCGCCTGTGGGGGATAAGTTTGGTTGGTTTGAGATCTTCATCGGCACCCCGAGCTCGGCTCGGCCCAGGTAGACCCGCTGCGCAGGCTCTCATCTAGCTGGCAGGTCCGTAGGCTCGCCTGTGGGGGATAGGTTTGGTTGGTCTGAGATCTTCATCGGCACCCCGAGCTCGGCACGGCCCCAGGTAGACCCGCTGCGCAGGCTCTCATCTAGCTGGCAGGTCCGTAGGCTCGCCTGTGGGGGATAGGTTTGGTTGGTTTGAGATCTTCATCGGTACCCCGAGCTCGGCTCGGCCCCAGGTAGACCCGCTGCGCAGGCTCTCATCTAGTTGGCAGGTCCGTAGGCTCGCCTGTGGGGGATAGGTTTGGTTGGTTTGAGATCTTCATCGGCACCCCGAGCTCGGCTCGGCCCCAGGTAGACTCGCTGCGCAGGCTCTCATCTAGCTGACAGGTCCGTAGGCTCGCCTGTGGGGGATAGGTTTGGTTAGTTTGAGATCTTCATCGGCACCCCGAGCTCGGCTCGGCCCCAGGTAAGACCCGCTGCGCAGGCTCTCATCTAGCTGGCAGGTCCGTAGGCTCGCCTGTGGGGGATATGTTTGGTTTGGTTTTCTTGGTTTGGACAAGGCAGGAGGCGCATTGGGAATACAAAATGAGAAAGATAGGATAGGTCTCGGCAGGGATAGATCTCGGCAGGGAAGTCCCCGCCAAAAAGATCTCGCAGTGGGGGGGTTTTCGCCAAGGATACTCTTAACATTCTCAAACAAATGGGCGGGATCGTTAGGCGACGGTCCAGAAGGGACTCATGCAGGCTAAAGAGCACGGTTCCGTCCCAAGGGTGCGCGAGCCACGCTTCCGTCTGGCAGTTCGCAGCAGGTTCGCCAGCCTAAGGATTCGCGCAGGGATCCAGCTGATCAACATCTCATAGGTAGGCTATCTTAAGGACGACCAAGGGCCTCGACGGAAGCACGCGCAGATTCGCAATAACTGTGCGAGAATATTTACATCAGGCGCATTGCAATAATTACATCAGGCGCATTCGTAATAACGGAGCGAGATATTTACAAATAAAAAACATTTGCATTAAATATATTAAAGGAACAAACTAGTAACGTCTCGCGTTTACATTAAGGCGGAAGAAAAAAAAGCAGAGGCGGAAAGGAAAAAGAAGAGGAGGCCCCTCACGGAGACAAGTTGTACCCCTCCGAGCTCCCGCTTGAGCTCCCGCTGGAGCTCTCGCCGGAGCTCTCCCCGGAGGTCTCGCCACCCGCCGCAGGGGACTTCGGGGACGTCCGAGGGGTGGGTGGGGTGTATCAGGGGCGCCCGGGGGCTTTGGAATGGGCTCGAAGAGCCATGGAACAAGCTGTTGAGCAGTGATGTCTTTGCCCCTCCCGTCCCAGCAGTTGATGTCTCGCAGCGTCTTCAGCGTCAACTTTACTGTGGCTTGTGCGTTCCCCTGGAGCAGCTTGTCGATGTCATA
The DNA here is from genome assembly GCA_039583875.1 of Platanthera guangdongensis. Taxonomy (NCBI): domain Eukaryota; kingdom Viridiplantae; phylum Streptophyta; class Magnoliopsida; order Asparagales; family Orchidaceae; genus Platanthera; species Platanthera guangdongensis. The sequence goes on from CM077161.1 coordinate 161,229,835, forward strand.
AGCCGAGTAATACTGTCTCTTCAATCTCTCGTCCAACGGAGGGGCTGCACTAGCCTCGAGGCGCACGATCTGCTCCCGCAGGAGAACGTTGTCGTATCGGGCCTGGGACAGCTCCTCGCGAAGTGCGGCTTGGGCGGAATCCTGAACAGCGGAAGGTTAGCATAAGAGAAAAGTTAGGGAGGCGAGAACAAGTGATTGTGAAAGGTCTCGCTTACCCCTTCCGCTTGGCGCGAGGATAACATTTGCTGGGCCTCGGCCAGCTCCTTGGCCAGAGAGGCCGCCTGAGCCACCGCATCGTCCCTGGCCTTGAACATGTCCTGAAAGTTGCGGTCTATCATGATGCTCCAGCGGGCACACATGTGCGCAAGCTCCAGCCCACGCATCAGGGCGCGGGTGGAGTCGTAGGCCAGCAGCCGGGTCGACATCCTGTCGTAGACGCTAGCGTCCTCCCGGCTTAGAGGCAATAAACTAGGGGCGAAAGCCTCGCTGGTGACCTCGTCTCGCTCTGCCCAGCTTGGCAGGGAGGGGACGAGATCGAGACCTTGTTGGCATTGGGATCCCACTGCAGCAGTGGCTTGTTTTCCGCGTCCACCCTCACCTCATGCCGAGACGAAGTTGCGATGACCTCGCGGCACCTCTTCAGACAGGGCCTGGCCGGAGGTCCCGGCGGCGGCACCCTCGCTCTCTGTGGCACCAGGGGCCTGAGGGTTCTCGGCAGGGGTCTCGGGACCGCCCTGGAGGCGGCAATCTTGCTAACGGTCTGCAAGACCTCCTCAAAGGAGCGGCCTGCGGGGAGAGGTTGGGTGGGCGGCACCACAACAGCCTTGCCCTTCTCGGTATCCGTCGTCTTGGGTCTCTTAATTGATTGAGGCGCGGGGACACCGGGCTTTCGCTTCGCGGCACGCTTGAAGGAGGAGGACCCGACTCTTTTCGGCAGGCTTGAGCTGCGGATTTCGCAAGAGCCAGCGGGTCCTTAGGAGGTTGACTCCCTCCGGCGCGAGCCTCGTCGAAAGGCTGGCGTAGGGGATCTCGCGCTCTCCTGCGAAAATAATGACAATAAGTCCCGACCTTGGAAAAGACAAGTAAAAGACAGATAAAGGCGAGACCCTACCTTCTCCCGGTAGTACAGGGGAGAGAGAATCGACGTCTCGCCGGAGGTAGAGGACGTCGAAGTCCTTGGTTCCGAAGAACTCAAGAAAGGCGCTCTCGCGCGAGCCCAAGGAGGGAGGCTTATAGGCGGCATCCTCGTATTGGATGGGGGCAAGGGGTACGTTCCCGAAGTCGCCAGAAACGTAGATTAAACCTCTCGCCCCATTGATGATGCTTGTTAGCGAGACCGACCGTCTTCAGCAGTTGCACGGAGAAGAACACCACACCTCCTTTCGCGCGGAAAGTAAATAGCTTGCGGAAGATCGGCAAGCTAAACTCGATCCTCTCGGACCACATATAACATATGAATGCCATAAGAATCGCCACTGAGTTAGGGTTCAGCTGCGCGGGAACCACCCCGTAATATCGGAGGGCCTGCCGCATCTCAGGCCACAGCGGGAGGCGGAAGCCCACCTCGAAGTGTTCGATGGGGATGGCGAGCTCGCCCTCCCCCGCGGAGTTTACCTTGTCGTGATTACCCGGGTTCCGCGCGGTGAAGCCGGCGGGAACGTGTTGAGCCTTGATCAGGTTGAACTCATCCACGAAAAGGGTGCAGGAAGGGAAAAGATGCTTTTGGAAAGCTTCAGCGCAATTGGATCGTCCTTCACTTCCGCCCGGCATCACGAAAAAGTTTGAAGGCGAGATCTACGAGAAGAGGGCGAGAGCGAGAACGGCGCGAGAACGGAAGTAGAAGGCGGAGACGGGCGAGAGCTTTGGAGAAACCGCGAGAGCAACATGAGAGGAGAGAGACTGGAATCGGAGAAATGAATGTGGTAGGTGAGCCTCCTATTTATAGAAAATCGTGGTAATGATGGCTGTTTTCAGAAAGGCGGCGGGGGTACAGCCGGCGCGTCCTAGGTCAGCGGCGCTTCGTTTTTCCCGCCCGAGTCTGACAGTGACCGATTGACTAAGTGACTAGCGCAAACGTTGCGAGATGTCATGCGACGGGCAAGGTAGGCGGAAACGAGGTGGCTCTCGCCACCCAAGGACCCGGGAAAATGACTCATACGCATACAAAAATATTAAAACCGAGTTATTGCTCTCGCTCAGTGAGAACGGGATAAAATAATAAGCGATAAAGTGCAGAATCATTAGTTACAACTTTATGCAAGTAAATAAGGGTACATCAGAGAGGGGAAGGCCTGGGGTAGAGGAGGGGAGGTCTCGCGCTTCAGTATGGCTCTCAGCGCCATTTCCCTTGCTCCCACCGCCATTTTCCTCGGTCCCGCAGCTTGGTCCGGGGCGGCGCCTGCGGGTTGAAGTAGGACGACAGGACGCTGCATCCCAGGTCAACCCGGCGGGACAGATCCCGGATGCGCTCGATGCACCTCTCAGGTGAGGATCCAGCGGTAGCTCCCCCCGGCCGATCCATCTCGCCGATAAGGTAATCCCGATCCAGGGTCTCTAGCATCTTCTCCACTGATAGGCGGAACTCTTGGGCCGCAAGGTCGCGGACCCGTTCTCGCCGGATGAGCTTCGACAGAACGGCGACGACCTTCTTCCCCCGTCTTTTCGCGCTCCCGGCACCCGTCAGGATCTCCTCCATCTCGTCAGACGAAGGGAAGGGAGAGCTCTCGCCATCTTCTCCCTCTCTTTCTTCTTCTTCTTCTTCTTCTTCTTCTTCTTCCTCTACCTCAGCGCCAAGCCGCAAGCCCATGTCCCCTGTCAAAAGAATCCCCATTTTAGCGGGAGCTAAAGGATAGCTGCTAATAAGTTTCCGTATACCTTCAGAGTGACGAGGCCCCCCGGTCGACGGCAGGCGAGAAGGCCCAGCCCCCCCTCAGCTCCAAAGAGGAGGTGGATTGGCTTTCCTTTTTCCGGGGGGGGGGGGGGGGGGGTAAACTTTGCGAATGGTGATCCCGGCTTGGTCAGGAGCGGGGGAGCGGGTCTCCTCTCCCGCAGGAGGGCTAGCGTCTAACAAAGGCACGGAGATCTCGGCAGTATTTCCTCCCGCCAGTAGGGAGGAATCAACCGCATGGGCAGACTGATTCGCAGCTCTCGCCCCGCTCTCCCGGTGGCGAGATCTGGAGGTGCGGAAATCGACGCTGCGGGAAATCAGGTCAGCACTTAAAAATTTAAGTTGAGGGAGAGAGGGGAACCGTTACCTGCGATGTTCGGGTCAGGTGGAGGGGCCACCTCTGGAACCCGCGGTTGATCATCGTGACAGCTAGAGGGTGGATCCAAGGGTTCTCGCGGGGACGCGGCAGCATCGGGAACCGTCTCCTGCGAGAGGTATCACGTTAAACAACTGGACAACTGGTTTTTAGTAATTGGTATATCGAGCTTACCTTCCGCGGCGAGGGGCCGTCCGCGCGACTAGGGGTCGGGGTGGGCGGGCTCCTGTTCTCGCGGGACAGGTCCCGCTGAACCACCTTCGCCTTCTTCTTCTTCTTCTTAGGCAGAGAAGGCTCAGCAGCCGACGATTGTCTCGCTAGCCATGGGGTAACCAGGGCGCTGTTAGCCCTAGCTCGCGCCTGTGCCGCGTTAATGCGGTCCTGCAGATCCTGCGGAAGCGGTTTGTCGGCACGCTTGGAAGGCATAGCGAGAGAAGGCGAGAGCTCAGGGGAAGAATGACGACTCGAGGGAAGTATTATGGCCGTCTATCGGCACACATATTTATAGGCACCGTACGGCCCACCGAAAGATTTCCTGATGTTGACACGTGCTCAGCGAATATTTTGGGTTGGACATGTCTTTTCGAGCGCGGTGCTAGCTCAAAAAGAGCGGGGATTGTGTACAACCCCATATTCGCTGAGCCAGACAAGGAGGCACAATGGTCACAGTTGGGTTAGCCGAAGTGTTCCCGCCCTAAGGAAGATCTCGCCCAAAGAAGGCGGGAACGATTGCGCCTGATCGTTGAACGAGGAACCGTAGGCCAAGATCGTCGAGCGCGGCCTGCGCGGAAGCGCTTGCGCCCGAGCCAAGCTCCTATCTCAAAGAGTTCTCGCCTACGCCGGGCGAGAACGTTCGCGCCATGCCCTGGGCAGAAGGGTCTCGGCACAGCTCTCGCCGAGTGGGGCCCAGGGCCTTAGGAAGAATGTCCTAATTGCCCTCAGGAGAAATTACTTCAGTACCCTCAAAAAAACAGCGAGATTCGGCTATTGGCAGACCAACTAGGGGCTTTTCAGTAAATTCAGGACAGCAAAATGCTATAAATAGACCCATAAGGGCTCCTTAGAGGAAAAGCTATCATTGTCTCTCAAAATTTCAGTGCTTTCTGAGGAGCTCCTAGCCCAGCTTTGGCTTTGGAGGGGAAGCTCTCAGAGATCTTCCGGGTGTGAGGTGGGACCTCCCTGCTGAGGCTATAGGGTCAGTCTTAGGACCTTTGAATTCAGTTAAGGGTTGAGACTTGAGAGAAGTAGGTTTTGGCTGCCCCCCTTTTTCTTCGAACTCCAGTTGAGGTCAATTTTGGCTTCAACAAACTCCATTCATCTCAGTCATGACAATCACTTTCTCACTAGTCACTATTATTTTCAAATCGTACAATCATTAAGAAAATTTATCAAAGCTTGAATACCAAAAAAAATCTACAGGAGTTGGTAAGAAGTCATTCAATTGCTTGCTTGCTCAAAGTGAAACTATTAGAGATGGATAACCAAAGTGATAATGAGTGGCCTTATAACTGTAGTTATATTTGAAAGAAAATTTCTAGAAGTGGGAAAGGTCGCAGAAACACTCAATTAAACCAAGCTCAAATAAATCAGCGCAACAAAAGGGAAAAAAAACTTGTATTATCAAATTTCTTTACAACACGAGGTATACATTGCGAGACATGATTCGCCAATGCACCCAATGGAAAAAAAAATCATACAAGCAAGAGTAAACCGAGCGGACTGATAACAGCAACAACCAAAACCTCCTATCCACAAAAGATGTTCGTTGAAGCCGCCAAGTCGCCAAACCACTACTTAACCGCGTGGACTCCCTATTATTGAATGCTGTAGAAACCTATCCACTCTTACAAGCCGCTTGACCGCAATGTCGCCTAGCTACCAGAATCGCGAATAAAGCTGTTGTCGAACTGAACAGAGTCAAACCGCCACAGGCGGACTGACTTATTGAACTGGGAAAGCTTTGCCAAAGAGAAAATCATTTGGCTGCAAGTCGTGACATGCTGCAATCCGCTAACTGTTATCCGCAAGCCGCACTGAATCCAGACTACTATCAGAACCAATTCCCTGGTCGCCCAATGGTAGCCGCATAGTCTGCAATACAACAAAACAAGTTACCTTCTCTAAGCCACGCGGTTAATAAAACCGGACCCCAAGTTTTAACCCAAGCTTCAACACTTACTATTCATGATATAAGCGACGAGACTGGGCCCCTATTTACAAGCAAGTGAAGGGAGTGAAGTCACCGCCCATGTGATAGGGTAACCGCTCATCAGTGTGTGATTAGCCGCACCAGGTCACACATGAGTGCGAACACAAAGACAGACCGCGCAAGACAATTTGAAGTCACCGCTAACTCCACATCCAGTCCGCGCAAAACACGCGGACTCGGTGAATAAGGAACAACCAGACTTGGCACAACTTTGACCAAGTCCAAACCTTTAGTGGTCTCTGGCTAATTTTGGGGCTAATTCAACACAAGCAGACTCCATAATCTGCGAGCTTAACACCAGGCGGTCTCTACAATATGTGATAACACATGCGGGCTCAACACAGGAGGACTCCACAATCCACGATAACAACAACCTGACAACCTGCCATGATAACGGACATTGTGGACCCCAGAAACAAAACACACTGATCTACAAACGGAGCCACCAAAGAACAAGACCAAAGACATGCAACCATGCCGGTCTCGACGAGCTATAGATGAGTCCTCAACACAGAAACATGCCGGACTCAACAAACTCCAGATGAGTCTGTCACACCTGCGGTTAGACTTTTTTAACCGCCCAATTACAACTTGAGAACTGGCAGAGACAGACCGCATAACACTTAGACGAACTGGCTAGTTCACGAACTGCTAAGCACATGGTCTGTACGATTAGGCCGTCACTTTCACTTCAACAAATTCAACAATATTGACTGATAAGATGGATAACACTTGAGAATCCCAGTTATCAATAATGATCTCAAACAAGAAAACATAAGAACATCACAATCTATCTAGGAGATTATGTCCAACTGTACTGAAAGCTATTTTTGAATTAAGGGATCATTTCAAAAATGACATGTCATAAAAAAATTAGCTGGTACCAATAAACAAATACAATAAGATTGATTGATTGTTACGTAAGATATTAAAATAAAACCCAAGCCAGTACACAAATGACATATCATATATAAAATTACACAGATATAACTTAGATGATATCATGATTGATTTATTGTTGTTCAAACAATACAGTAATAAGCATTAATGATGAAAGAATTTTAGCAACATTGATGCAATGGTGGGAACTAGAATTGCTAGGATATCTTTAACAAGTGATGAAAAAATTTTATATTTGTTTGAATTCGCTTTCCACCAATTTAACATATCAAACTCCGGTGATAGATCATCCAAATCACAATTTTCATTCAAATACTTATCTTACTCTGATTGGTTAGAGGAATTTTGAAGTGCCCGCTTTTTCTCCATAAACACTGCTCGCAATTGTCTCATTTCATTCAAGGAACTGACATTGAGAGAGTTGTGTGTTTGATCCAATTCCATGTTCTCAACTCTAGAATTGTTTGAAGTTGAAGACATACTATCAAGTTTCCTATAATACTCAAACCAATTCTTAAAAACCTTTTAAATTTTGTTCATCAACTTGTTCTTTGACGAAGAAAAATTCGTAACACTGCCTCACAAATTCAAGCTTATTTCGCGGATCAAGCACTAATGCAATCACAAACAATATGCACACCTTATAGATCTTACCCCAATATTTTTCAAATTTGGCCTTCATTTTGATTGCCATTGTTTGGTGATTAATATTTGAGGATGCAATCCATTCATTCAATGCATGTCCAATGAAGAAAACTTGCTCAAAATATACACTTGAAGTAACATATGATGAACCAGATAATAAATTACTAGCAATATGAAATATCTCTAAAAAAGAGACAAATAATTTAGCATTCGATCTCTCAATCATAACTTTGAGGGGACCCATTTTCTAAGTCAATAGAAAATTCTAAAACTTCATCTTCAAACATTTCAAAAGATCTTTGAAATTTGATTGATACTTACAATATTTGATATGTTGAGTACCATCTAGTAGGTACGTCTAAGCAAACTGAACTTTTATATTCTATTTTTTCTTTTTCACAACAAATTTAAATTAATGTGATCTCATAGGAGAACTTCTTACATACTTCATCATCAATAAAATGGGTTGTGAGGCACAAGTAGGAGAGATTTTGTAAGGATGTCCAACAATCTGTAGTTAAACTTACAACAGCTTTCATGTTCATAAGTGTTTTCTTTAGTTTTGCCTTTTTAGTAGTGTACATTCTCATGCAATCTCGTGTTAAGGCAGTGCGCGAAATCAATTTAAATCTCAGTTAAAGCATTATCATGAGATAGAGAAAACCGTATGTTTCAATAGTTTTAAAAGACAACTCAGCTGTAATAATCCATTTAGCAAGAGCCATCCTACATGACTTTTGATCAAACTTCCAAGATTGTAGACAATCAATTGATGTTATGTCATTTCCCTCGCCGCCTTTCTTCTCAGAATTCAATAATTTTTGTTTTTTGTTGATTTCATTGTATGAATATCTGCAACAATTCCTTAAGTATTTTCACAGATTACTAGTGCCATTAATACTTGCACAGTCATACGCTTTACTGCAATAGTTATACACGACTTTCTCAGGCTTCTTACCTTCTTTGTTCTTAATTCTAGAAAAATGACTTCATATATTGGACTTGGTCTTGTAATCCCCTTTTTAGGAATTAATTGTGCAAGGTACATTGGTCCCATCGGTAACAATTGTATCACATGCTATATGTTGGGCAATAATGTCATTTGTGTCTCCCACACTAGATATCTTAGCATGTTAATATTTTCCCAAGTACACAAACTAAGTATGAGAAAAACTACTAAATAAAACACATGTAGGTACCAAAGAACGGGAAGGGAAGGGATCAAGATACTATACAACAAAGAAATAGGTCAAGTTGCCAACTGGATGAGACTATCATGCGAACTCCAGCTTTCTTCTCTCTTTCCCGTGGCCACACAAGAACAAGAGAGTCAAAAAACCTACCTTCTAAGGATGGGTGCAGCAGCAATACTCAATCCCTAACCATGGAGTAGCAGTAGTGAACAAGATCTTCCTAATAATAGTCTATAGTTAAAGTGCATTTTACTCCGAAAATCACAATGACCGGAACTAAAAATAGAGAAAAACAAGTTTATATCATGATGACAATGACTCGAGGGCAAATAGTGTTGGGAAAAATAGCACGATCCCGACCAGGGCACCTGTAGTGGATTTACAAGCAAGACAAATACAAGCACAGCAATAATAAAGTGACACAACAATTTTTAACGTGGAAACCCAATAGGGTGAAAACCACGGGACTATCAGCGTCCACCCTTGAAAGCCTCCACTATAAGGCGTGAAAAAATCACGCACAACAAATTACAGGGCTTTCACCACCGCCACATACACAAGACACAATTTCCATCACCGATCCACAACGGATCACCACCACCTACACAAGGTACCAGTTCCACAAAGGAATACAAAAATCTCACCTTGCCAACGGATTGAAAAATCCGTTCCGAATGCCGCAAAGGAGAAAGGCTACACAAAGCCCCTTCTTCTTTAGAATCCGACGATCCGATCTTCGATACTCTTCTCCAAGATCTTCTCTTGATCTTCCTCCACTCAAATCTCTCTTGGAATGGATGTCTTTGGCCTTGGAATTGGCTTCCATTTATAGGCCCCAAAGAAATGCTACCTAACTCCAAAACTGGTGGTAGGTGTTACCTAACACCTAATTTGGTGGTAGGTGCTACCTAATTTGGTGGTAGGTGCCACCTAACTCCGAATTGTGCTCATTTCAGCTCGTTTATGGAGCGCTGCTCGACGAACCCTGAGCCCAGGCAGCTCCAACATCGCTCCGGCCTCCAAACATAAACTTGTAATATCACGAGCAGCTACAAGCATGCCCAGTGGTTTTTTACCGACTCGTATGGGAACCACACCCTAACAAACTCCCCCTTCACATCGAGTCGGGAGAAACCGCCATCCCGGCGATTCTCATACATGTATCAAACTTCCCTCGGGTCACTACCTTGGTCAGCATGTCCGCCCCATTATCATCGGTGTGAACCTTCAGTAGCTCGAGCTCCTTCTTCTCCACAACATCACGTATCCAATGATACCGTGTGTCGATGTGTTTCGACCTCGAATGGAACATGGAGTTCTTTCCCAAGTGGATGGCACTCTGGCTGTCACACAACAACATATAACGATCCTGAGTGAAACCAAGTTCTCTAACAAACCTCTTCATCCAGAGCAACTCCTTTCCTGCCTCAGTCACAGCAATGAACTCAGCCTCTGTCGTTGACAGTGCCACACACTTCTGCAGTCTCGATGCCCACGAAACTGCTCCCCCTGCAAATAACATCAGGTACCCGGACGTAGATTTTCTAGAGTCCAGATCTCCGGCCATATCAGCATCAGTATAGCCCAGAAGCTCGGGCTTACTGCCTCCAAATCTCAAACTCAGATCTGTCGTCCCCTGCAGGTACCTCAGAATCCACTTCACCACGCTCCAGTGTTCTTTCCCAGGGTTGGAGAGAAACCTGCTCACAATACCAATAGCATGAGCAATGTCTGGGCGCGTGCACACCATAGCATACATGAGGCTTCCCACTGCAGACGCATAAGGCACCTTCTGCATAGCCTCTTTCTCCTCTGGTGTGCTGGGGCATTGATCAGCGGTCAACTTGAAGTGAGCTGCAAGTGGCGTGCTCACCTTCTTCGCCTGATCCATAGAAAAACGTTGCAACACTTTGCGGATATACCGCTCCTGGGATAACCAAAGGAATCTGGTGCACCTGTCCCTGCGAATATGCATTCCCAGAATAGTCTTTGCGGGACCCAGATCCTTCATCTCAAACTTCGAACTCAACTGCCGCTTCAATTCAGTAATGCGCGCAGTGTTCTTCCCGATGATCAGCATGTCGTCGACATAAAGTAGCAGAATGACGAAGTCTTCAGGAGCACACTACTTCACAAACACGCAGTGGTCCAGGGTGGTCTTTGTGAAGTCGATCTCCCCCCATAAAAGTCTCGAACTTTCCGATACCATTGCCGCGGGGCCTGTTTCAACCCGTACAGACTTTTCTTCAAGCGGCATACATATCCTTCTTTACCCCTGATACAGTATCCATCAGGCTGCTCCATGTACAGCTCCTCTTCAAGATCGCCATGTAGAAAAGCGGTCTTCACGTCCATCTGCTCCACCTCCAAGTCTAGCCTTGCAGCGAGGCCTAGCACAACTCGAATGGAGGACATTTTCACTACGGGCGAAAATATCTCATCAAAATCAATGCCCTGTCTCTGTGCAAATCCCTTTACTACCAACCTGGCTTTGTAACGAGGAGGTGTAGGAGAAGCACCCTCCTTCAACCTGAAGATCCACCTGTTCTTCAAGGCCTTCTTGCCCTTCGGCAACCGTACCAGGTCGTAGGTATGATTTGTCCGCAGCGATTGCATCTCCTCTTGCATCGCTGCCATCCAGTGGTGCCTCTCCGCGCTCTCTACTGCTTCAGAATAGCTCTCCGGCTCCCCTGCATCAGTTAGTAGAACAAACTCTGACGCAGAATATCTGGCGGGCGGATGCCTAGCTCGATCTGATCTCCTCAACATAGGCTCAGGAGCTGGTGCAGGCTCCTCTTCTACAACCTCCTCAGCAGCTCCTGGCTCCTCAACATCATCTTCAGCACCCTGTGCTGGAACTGGCTCCACAGTCTCCTCAACGTGGTCATAACTACCAATAGGCAACTCAGCAGAACGTGAGTCACTCCTAGACTCACCTATTTTCTCCAGATCACCTCCAGTTTGCTCCTCGCAGAACACTGCATCTCGACTCCGCACTAACTTCTTCGCCACCGGATCAAAGAATCTGTATCCGAGCTCACCATTATGACCATAGCCCAAGAAAATGCACTTCCGGGTCTTCGATTCCAACTTCGATCGTTCGTCCTTGGGAATGTGGACGAAGGCCCTGCAGCCAAAGACCCGCAAATGACTATAGGACGGGTCCTTCCCATACCAGACTCGATCCGGAACATCCTCATCCAAAGGATAGCTCGGTGAGAGGTTGATGACATGCGCCGTAGTCAAAAGAGCCTCACCCCAAAACATCTCTGGCAGCTTGGACTCAGAAAGCATGCATCGCACCCTCTCCATCAATGTCCGGTTCATCCTTTCAGCAACACCATTCAACTGTGGTATTTTTTTGGGGGGGGGGGGTCTTCTCATGACGAATCCCGTGGTCCTTGCAATACTCATCAAATGGACCCACGTACTCTCCCCCGTTGTCAGAACGGATACACAACAGCTTCTTTCCAGATTGGCGTTCCATCTCAGCATGGAACCTTCTGAAGGTCTCAAGTACCTGGTCTTTGGTCTTCAACAGATAGACCCAAACCTTCCTCGACCAGTCATCAATAAAGGTCACAAAATACTGAGCTCCCCCTCACGTTGGGACCTTCATAGGCCCGCAGACGTCTGTGTGTACGAGCTCCAATGGCTCAGATCTCCTGGTGGACTGATGACGACGGAATGAAACCCGATTTTGCCTCCCCGCCATACAGTGCTCACACCTCTCCAAGTGATCGGCCGACAGGTCACTGAGTAGCTTCTTCTTCTGTAGGCAGTCCAAGCCCTTCTGGCTAATATGAGCCAGTCTCCTGTGCCACAGGGAAATGGATCCCTCATCTCTCACGGAGTTCGCCTGTGGACCTTCAGGCCTCCCCTCCATGTAATAAAGGCCGGACTCCCTATAGCCCTTGGCCATAACCAGCGATCCTCGAACTAGCTTCCAGAAATCACCACCAAAGACACTTACATGTCCTTCATCTCCAAGCTTCCCTACGGAAAGTAGGTTGAAACGAATATCGGGCACGTGTCGCACGTCCCGCAAAACCAGCAACACTCCAGTGCTCGTATTCAGATGTACGTCTCCACGTCCCAACACTTTGGATGTATTCCCGTTGCCCATTCGTAACACCCCGCATTCATGGGTGGTGTACGTGGCAAATAGCTCCCGATTGTGGGAGACATGCGCAGAAGCACCTGAATCTACAATCCATCTCCTATCGTCACAGGAGAGCGCTGCCGTGATTTCATCACCGACAATGACAACATCGTCCTCATCACTGGAGACAACCGCAGCAGTGTGACTCTCCTCCTTGGCCTCAGTCGCCACACCCTTCTTCTGCTCATTCTTCCAGGCATAGCAAAACTTCTTGATGTGTCCCTTCTTGTGGCAGAAATGACACTCCACGTTCTGATATCGTGAACGTGACTTCCCTCTGCTCTGGCTTCTTTCCTCCTTCCGTCCTCGACTCTTGTTCCTGCCTCTCCCCCTGGATTCCGTAAACAGAACATCAGCACGTGATGAAGAGCTTGATGTCCCTTGAGACTTCCGTCTCACCTCTTCATTCAAGATCCCACTCTTGGCGATCTCCATGGTGATAATCCCCTGGGGTGAAGAGTTGATCAGTGCAATCCTGACCATCTCCCAAGAGTCCGGAAGAGACTTCAACAGCCACAGCGCATTGACCTCATCCTCAAATGTCACCTTCATCGCCGTCAACTGATCAATGATTCCTTGGAACTCATTGACATGATCCATGATCGGTGAGCCTTCCCGGTAGCGGAACTCTCCAAGCTTTGTCAGCAAAGCCAGCTTGTTGATGCCAGTGCTCTTGGCATACAACGTTTCCAGAGTTCTCCACAGCTCCTTCGCATCCGTGATGCTAGCCACGTGGTTGTAGACGTTCGGCTCCACGAACCGTCTAATGAAGCCACAGAGCTTCCGGTGCTCCACCTGCCATTTAGCCGGATCCATATCCTTCGGCATCTCTTCGAAGATAGGGGCATGCCAGCCCTTGACGTAGATGAGATCCTCCATAAGCAAGTGCCACTGATGATAATTTGCTCCATTCAACTTGACCATCTGTTCTGAAGTCAATTCCATCTTGCTAAACCAACTGGCCGGACTGACCACAGTTCTCTGAGCGCGACTCTCTCACGATAAGTCACTGAAGAGGATAGCCAGAGGACCAATGGTCGTAAACTACCGCACTCAATGCCAAACCTGAGAATACAATCGCCTCGTCTCGAAATCACAAAAGGTCAGCCCAGTATCGGCCCTGTTCTGACTACTGACCAACAACCTCCCTCTGATACCACTTGTTGGGAAAAATAGCACGATCCCGACCAGGGCACCTGTAGTGGATTTACAAGCAAGACAAATACAAGCACAGCAATAATAAAGTGACACAACAATTTTTAACGTGGAAACCCAATAGGGTGAAAACCACGGGACTATCAGCGTCCACCCTTGAAAGCCTCCACTATAAGGCGTGAAAAAATCACGCACAACAAATTACAGGGCTTTCACCACCGCCACATACACAAGGCACAATTTCCATCACCGATCCACAACGGATCACCACCACCTACACAAGGTACCAGTTCCACAAAGGAATACAAAAATCTCACCTTGCCAACGGATTGAAAAATCCGTTCCGAATGCCGCAAAGGAGAAAGGCTACACAAAGCCCCTTCTTCTTTAGAATCCGACGATCCGATCTTCGATACTCTTCTCCAAGATCTTCTCTTGATCTTCCTCCACTCAAATCTCTCTTGGAATGGATGTCTTTGGCCTTGGAATTGGCTTCCATTTATAGGCCCCAAAGAAATGCTACCTAACTCCAAAACTGGTGGTAGGTGTTACCTAACACCTAATTTGGTGGTAGGTGCTACCTAATTTGGTGGTAGGTGCCACCTAACTCCGAATTGTGCTCATTTCAGCTCGTTTATGGAGCGCTGCTCGACGAACCCTGAGCCCAGGCAGCTCCAACATCGCTCCGGCCTCCAAACATAAACTTGTAATATCACGAGCAGCTACAAGCATGCCCGGTGGTTTTTTACCGACTCGTATGGGAACCACACCCTAACAAATAGAACACCTCCAAGCGCTGAACGGAAGGAAACCGCCACTCTTGCACTACCTTCTAAGGATGGGTGCATAAGAGGAATATGCATCCTTAAATGTAAGATAGAAGGAAGTTGTGAGAGAAGAAACCCTAAGGCAGCCGCAGTAAGGCTTGAGAGAAGAAAGGACCTAGAGAGTAGAGAATCCACACAGTCTTGCATACCTAGGGAATCGACGAATCCAACCTTCTTCCAGTTTCGGGGACGACTAACGAGAGGCGCTGCAGGCTGCGATGAATCCAACCCTTCTCGATTTCTCGTCTTCTACTCGATCACGAGTAAATACCAAATAAATCCTAACCGGCTAACCTCGTAATCCCCCAAGTATCGTGACCGACTGACCACGTGAGGCGTGAGCCGCGAGAGTCAGACAACTGGATAAGGCAAGACGTGAGTTGATTTAATGATTTCTTATTCCAAGATTCTACTTTTAATAATTGATTTTTTTTTAAAATTATAGGTTTGGTTCGGTTTTCGGGCACCCGACCACATGAACTGAGAACTGAACCGAACCGACGGTTATAGTATCTTCTAGATCCATACCTGAACCATGTAAAACGAGAACTGATCCGAACCGTCAAGTTCAGTTCGGTTTTCTATGTTTATTTTTTTCAGCTTTCTACTTTCTGTTACTGTTTGCACGCTCGTATGCTCCTAGGCTAACACAGTTTAATTTATTCCGCTTTATCAGGAGTCTTGAGCGATCCACAATAATTACATTTCTTTATTCCCTCTCTATATATTTTCAAAATTTTGTAAATACAAATAAGTGGTGAAAGATGTCATATTTATGCAAAATATCAATACCAAGCATATAAGAAATGGAACATGTCCACAAAAATAAAAAACCAAAATTAGGAAACATTTTTTAAGAAAAAAAATGCGTCAGAAATATGAAGAACCGCTCTTATATATTTTTTTTATTGAGTATATAACTATATATAAACATTTTCGAGCCAGAAGTATCTTCCCTTTGTTCTTCTCTCTCTCTCCCTCGGAGAAATTCTCGCAGTCTTGCAAACGGGCTGACGATCTACTCTAAGATTGCTTCCCTTTTAGATTTAGATCGGCCATGGAGACACAATCTGCGGCTGAATTCCCTCACGGCGCCATGGATAAGCGACCTAGGAAGAGGCAGAAACTGACTTGGGATATGCCCCCTCCTCTCCCTTCAAAGGTCGAATCCTATCTCTGTCTATCTCTCTCTCTCTCTCTCTCAGCATCTCTTTCTTTAGTTTGTCTGGAATTATAGGTTTAGGTTTTTTGATTGTCTCCCTTTTATCTTTGATCGATTTTTGCTTGTTTGGTTGTTATTGGAATTTCGCAATTTCTTGAAAATCTATGTTGGATTGTGAAACCACAGATTGTTTTCAGCTACGGGCCTTTCGTGAGACTACGTTAGTTCGGCCATAGGTCTCAAAAACTTTCGTTTGCAATCTTTAGGGATTTTGAGGAAAAACAAGCGACCTAGATTTGCGTTTGTTCTTAAACTAGTCTCCCGTATTTTGAATAGTTTCAGGATGCTGCTAGATAACATGCTTGGTGAAAAATTTGAAATGTTTGTATTTTGATCAATTTGATTATTCTCAGCATTTTTTTGATAAACTTTCTTATACTCTGGCTACCTCAATCAATGCTGATTTTGCAATATCTTTTCCTGTAGATCAAAGATTCGAAATCCGTTTTTATCAGTTTGATTTACCTAAAACCGGGCTACATGCGGCATTTGATGTGCAAACAAAATGCTAGAATCATATTTTTTGGGTGCTATATTTGCTTCAAACTGCTGCATTTACTTTATGCCAGACTACTTTTTAGTTCATTCCTTCTCAAAACCTCCTGGGATCTATTCGGCTGGACAGAACAGGTGCTTTGAAATTTGATTTGGAGGTCCAATTCCCATGATAAAGACCTTCAATTCTAATTTTGCCCCAATTTTGTCCAAACAAACAGATCTTAGAAGCATATACAATCAATCTGACCCATTTACTTGATGTGGTATTTCTCAGTTAATTTTTATTTTAAGAAATCAAACATCTCCTATACAAAAATTGTAAGCTTTGTGAAGTTTAAGAAATTTTCTGTTTGCAGGCACCTTCTACTTTGTACTGTGGACAAGAATATGTGAATGGGTGTGGTGTGAACTATGCATTCTCGCCATATTACTACGGTGGATTAACACGTCATGTGTCTCCTCCTTGGAGAGCAGATGATAAGGATGGCCATTATGTGTCTGTAGTTGGCGACAATCTAACACCCAGATGTAATATCTTTCTCCTTTAACTTTTTTGTAGAGAGATATTTCAACTATGATGCCAATTCAAATAGTTTGAAGTTTAGCTATAAATATGAATGAAATTAAGGCTTCATTTGTTTTAGCGGTGGCGGGTCGATCTGACGGGTGGAAACGGAGAGTTCGAACCAGAGGGGGGAGGTGGCTGCTCCAAACAGAGCTTTTTGGGGCGTTTCTCAAGGGGGGCGGGTGGAAACGGAGTAAACGCTGTCAGAGGTTCATTTGTTTACCCTCCTTCCGGCGGCGTTTGCCCAAAACGGAGCTGCGAAACGGCCAAACAAATAGAGCCTAAGATATGTACTTGGATTTCAAAATTTGAAACCTTTCAAATCTGAGTACTTAGATGTTCATTTGTTGGTGCCCAGTCTAATTAATTGCACTCAACGTCTATTATATGGACAACAAATTCTTGTTTGTTACATCACATGTCTATCTTTAAGTACTATGCCTTTGCTTTGTCGGACAAATCTTTGGAAGTTTATCGTGACTATTGTCCCATTTTATGCGATCATTCCCCCCCCCCCCCCCCCCCCCCCCCCCCCCGAGTTTTCTTCCTCTTATAGTTCTAATATTCATTTCTTATCAATCGTGAGACTGATTTAGTTCATTTTATTTTCAGATAAAGTACTAAGCAAAATGGGAGAAGGTCAGTTCCTTTTACTCGTGAACCTTTAAATTCTACCGCGGATCAACATTTTTTTTGTCTTGCAATATAAAATGTGTTCCATGACACAGTGTAAACCATGGTGGCATGCATTTTTCTGTTTTGTGCTGCAAACTTGAAGGATAATTTAAACACATATGAGTGAAATTTATTTAGAAAATTTTAATTTCTTCTTCCTCCTTTTTTTTGACCGTCTATTATCCATTTTGCTTGCTCTGGAATTTCTGTAGGTACCTTCGGACAAGTACTGGAATGTTGGGACCAAGAGAGGATGGAATCAGTGGCAATTAAAGTTGTGCGTTCAATTCAAAAATACCGTGAAGCTGCCTTGATCGAAATTGATGTTCTTCAGAGGCTTGCGAAAAAAGATATAGGTGGTTCTCGGTAGGTTCTTCGTTTACTTCATGATTCATATGCATACCACCATATAGTGTAGATCTTTATGATGAGTGTTGGTTTTTCGGCTATCTGTAGCTGTGTACAAATACGGAATTGGTTTGACTATCGCAATCATATTTGTATTGTAAGTAATATGTACTTATTTAGCTATCCAGCTCTCATCTGGACTGTACAGAGTTATAATACATGTTTCCTTCTTGATTTAATTTGGCAGGTTTTTGAGAAGCTTGGTCCAAGCTTATATGATTTTCTACGGGAAAATAGTTACCGGTCTTTCCAGATTGACCTCGTTCGGGAGCTTGGCAGACAACTTTTGGATTCTGTAGCATGTGAGTGAATAAAAATTCCACCTTTATTCTTGTTTTAATTTCTTGAGACATTTCCTTGGAGATTTGAAACCTTGCCATGTTCTCTTATCATGTGGTGACTGCTCATTGCACTGAAAATTTTCCCTTTTCTTATGTAGTTATGCATGACATGCGACTTATTCACACAGATCTGAAGCCCGAGAACATCCTTCTTGTCTCTTCGGAGTACATGAGGGTCCCCGATTATAAGGTGACGTCCTATTCAAGGTGTAAATGATCTTTGTTCATTGCTCTTGGAAGTTGAAATGTTCTTCAAATGTTGATAAAATATTGGAATGCTTCCATTAAATGAAATAACTGTATGTTTTTTAAACCTGTTATTGCACCTTTTTCTCTGTTGTATATACAGACATCATCCCGATGCTCCAAAGATGGTTCATCTTTCAAGAATATACCAAAATCTAGTGCCATCAAGCTCATAGACTTTGGGAGTACGTCATTTGAACATCAAGATCACAACTATGTGGTGTCGACACGTCACTACCGTGCGCCAGAAGTTATTCTAGGTTATACCTTTTACACATTTATTTTTATAAGATACACTCATCTGCCATGATGCCCTGTTGTCTGATTTTTTGCTCCTTATAAAGGACATGGATGGAACTCTCCTTGTGATCTATGGAGTGTTGGTTGTATCTTGGTTGAGCTTTGCTCGGTAAACTCTTTAATACTATTGTTCTCTATTGGTTCTTCATGAATGATCATCTTCTTGATTGACTTATGCAAGATGTTTTGATTGTTAATTGCATAATCAATTGAGCTACTACTAGATATTATTCTTTTTAATTTTTTTAATTTGGAACTTTTTAATGTAAGTTTGAAGGGAAAAACATTGCAACTTATTTCTGAGGAATATGACCCATGCCTTTCTTGGGTTATACCTTTATAATTAATATAAGTTGGCTCACACTTAGGAATCAGCTTTGTCAATGTTGATTAAGACAAATCTAGATGAGTATATTGTCAAGAAAAACTCCTGGGAAAACTGAACAAGAGTATGTAACAAGAGCATGATAGTTGTGATAAGATTAATGTTTACAAGTACATAACAAGAGTATGATAGTACGGCTGCATATGGCATCACAACAAGTGTGATCTGTTTGATTTTATTTATTTGGTAAAACTGTTTATGAGCCCAGGTTGCATGCTCTAGGTGCATTTTTTTTAATCCTACACTTTTAATTAATCTGATTTTATTCCATTTTGTAGCTGGATAACCTTCTAAAGTTCGTTGGATCATATACATATATGCCTTCTGATGCAGGATGGTTCTAAATGATAGAAACTCCTATATGCAACCACACATATCCGACAAATTTTAGCTTCTGTAGAGAGAAATGAAAGGTGCAATATATTCTTCCACAATGGGACATAATATAGGAGATACAACAAGACACCCAACACCGATAGGAGGTGTGAGACTAAACTCAATAATATAAATACTACTAACTCTAACACTCCCCCTCAAGCTGGAGGGAAAACCTATATCTTGAACACAACATAAAACGGAAGGTAAAAGAAGGTTGACAACATGAGACAAAACAGCAGCCATCGAGGCCCAACCGCGTGTCACCGGGATACTACAACAGGGCAAAGGCCTCACAACGTTGGTCCACAAACCGACCATGATTACGCTGGGTACACCCGGAGCTGAAACTAGGTCAACCAAGAATGCCAAACCATTCCTACCACAAAGCGAAGAAAAGAAACGGGGAGACACAAAGAACATACGAAATCAACCTGGGGGTCATGTGTGGCTAAGACAGGAGTCGGGAAAGAGGCATCCGAGTCGCCGTTATCACAAACACTCCCCCTCACGTGGAATACGTGCATGAAGGCATAGACTATGCCTGGAGGCCGTGACATACACTCCCCCTCATGTAGACCACGTGCACGTGTGAGACCCTCGTCAGGTACATGAACCCAAATCACTTGGAGGAAGACCGAAATCGTAACGAGACACAAACAACAACACAACAACCACAAACAACTTAAAAAAACAACAGCTACGAAAAAACTAGACCGGGAAGAAGAAGAGGCTCATGCGCAGCAGCAGCAAAGCACGACCAGCAGATCTCGACTGGAAAATAGGAGCTGCAATACCGGAAGAGAAGAGCACCAACAACATGGATCTACCAAGCCGGAAGGGGAGGCAGCAAGCCAGAGTTGTCGACGGCCGAAGCAGCAAGACCAGGCGGGAGGAGGCACGGTCCTGCAGATCTAGCGCAGATGGAGGTGCTGGAGGAGGAGACGCAACGACAATAGAAGGCCGATGGGAGAAGCTGAGCGCAGAGGAGCAGCCCGCAAGGAGCCTTCCGGGTCGGAGAAGAAGCAGACCCGGGCAGAGCAACAACACCATATGTTGTCGACGGGAGAAGGGTAAGCTCCGCAGCAGTCGTCGATGGCAGAAGCAGTCGACAAAGTTGTCGGGAGAAGCAGCGCGCTGGACAGGATCGTCGACGAAGGCAGACGGAGTCGACGATGACGCAGGCGGAAGCAGCACACGGCAGCGAGATCGGAAGCAACACGACATCACACGACGGTACCAGCAGCGGAAGCAGCACACGACGTCGATGACGCAGGCGGAAGCAACACACAACAACAACGGCGGAATCAAAACCGCTCCTGTCGATGGAATCAACGACCGACTTCGTCGACAGGAGCGGGAGTGGCGGGCGTGAGGCCGTGAGCCCTAGCAGCTCTCAAAAACAGCAGCCATCGAGGCCCAACCGCGTGTCACCGGGATACTACAACCGGGCAAAGGCCTCACAACGTTGGTCCACAAACCGACCATGATTACGCTGGGTACACCCAGAGCTGAAACTAGGTCAACCAAGAATGCCAAACCATTCCTACCACAAAGCGAAGAAAAGAAACGGGGAGACACAAAGAACATACGAAATCAACCTGGGGGTCATGTGTGGCTAAGACAGGAGTCGGGAAAGAGGCATCCGAGTCGCCGTTATCACAAACACTCCCCCTCACGTGGAATACGTGCATGAAGGCATAGACTATGCCTGGAGGCCGTGACATACACTCCCCCTCATGTAGACCACGTGCACGTGTGAGACCCTCGTCAGGTACATGAACCCAAATCACTTGGAGGAAGACCGAAATCGTAACGAGACACAAACAACAACACAACAACCACAAACAACTTAAAAAAACAACAGCTACGAAAAAACTAGACCGGGAAGAAGAAGAGGCTCATGCGCAGCAGCAGCAAAGCACGACCAGCAGATCTCGACTGGAAAACAGGAGCTGCAATACCGGAAGAGAAGAGCACCAACAACATGGATCTACCAAGCCGGAAGGGGAGGCAGCAAGCCAGAGTTGTCGACGGCCGAAGCAGCAAGACCAGGCGGGAGGAGGCACGGTCCTGCAGATCTAGCGCAGATGGAGGTGCTGGAGGAGGAGACGCAACGACAATAGAAGGCCGATGGGAGAAGCTGAGCGCAGAGGAGCAGCCCGCAAGGAGCCTTCCAGGTCGGAGAAGAAGCAGACCCGGGCAGAGCAACAACACCATATGTTGTCGACGGGAGAAGGGTAAGCTCCGCAGCAGTCGTCGATGGCAGAAGCAGTCGACAAAGTTGTCGGGAGAAGCAGCGCGCTGGACAGGATCGTCGACGAAGGCAGACGGAGTCGACGATGACGCAGGCGGAAGCAGCACACGGCAGCGAGATCGGAAGCAACACGACATCACACGACGGTACCAGCAGCGGAAGCAGCACACGACGTCGATGACGCAGGCGGAAGCAACACACAACAACAACGGCGGAATCAAAACCGCTCCTGTCGATGGAATCAACGACCGACTTCGTCGACAGGAGCGGGAGTGGCGGGCGTGAGGCCGTGAGCCCTAGCAGCTCTCAAAAATGGAAGCACGGGTCGGGGGGGGGGAGAGCAGTAGTGGACACAAAATCGAGAAAATAAAATTTAGGTTTCAGATCGTTCCTCTGATACCATGTAGAGAGAAATGAAAGGTGCAATATATTCTTCCACAATGGGGCATAATATAAGAGATACAACAAGACACCCAACACCAATAGACGGTGTGAGATTAAACTCAATAATATAAATACTACTAACTCTAACAGATTGCAATAATTTTTCTTTATAAAATTAATTATGAACGATAAGCACAATAGTTAAGAGATTTCAAGAAAGAAAGCGAGAGAGATAGTGCAAGCACGAGACTGCGCGAAATCAAATCTCTAATTGAACGAGCAAATACAAGGACCAAAACAATAAAAAACAATACTTAATATTTATTCTCCACTATCTCTACAAGTAGAGAATAAACACAAGATCCAATGCTAAAAGAAATGAAAACACACCTTGAACTTGCAAAACTGGAAGGGGAGGGCTGTTGGTTTGGCGAAATCATGATCCAAGGCTGTTTCAAACCTCAAGAGCAAGGTCCAATTACTGAACAATGATGGCGACTGGTGGAATGTCTTGGAGAGTTGGGGAATTTGGTAATGGATGCAGCGGCCAGCAAACAGGAGCTGATAGGAGCTTTCCAGGGAGCAGGACAGCAGCCCGGACTTTGCTGGATGGGTGTTTAAATGGCTGGCAGTAGGTGTCAATGAGGTAGATAGCTACTGGAGATGGTACGAGGCTGTCTCCCCCGCTCGGTGAGTAGGTGCGACACCGAGCGTCTGCCTCCTTTCCTCCGTCCTCACGAGGCCGCACCACCACTCGTTCCATCCTTGGTAGTCTCCACTGCTGCATCCTACACTCTCCAACAGCCTCGTACCCGCCCCTCGCCACCCCCTTTTCCTCTCCCAGTGTCGACTAGTCCCATTCAGCATCAACCGACCCTTCCCTACCAAGGCCGACATCCTTTGTTCCATTCCTAGCACATCTCGAGTCCTCCCAAGCCTCCTCCAAACACCTCTACAACCATCGTTTCCCTCTGCAAGTCTTCCACCATCCCTGACACAACACATCAGCCCTCCATCCACCCTCCAATATTTCAAATTCCTGCCAACAATTGGCCCTCCACAACCTGGCCCAACCCATCAGCCGTCCATCCACGCTTCCAACATTACAAATTCCCTTTCATCCTTCCTAATGGATATCAATTGCGCACCATTTGAAGAGTTATCATATTGAGATTTTTTTTGCATCTTCAGACAGACGATCGGTGATCGTGAATGTGACAAGTTCAAATTTTCGTATTTTTATGTATTTTTCTGAGTTCTATTTTGAAAATTAGGTTAAGACTTTCTTTTAGACCCTTTGATCCGCCAAATCATGATACAGGGCTGTTTCAAACCTCAAGAGCAAGGCCCAATTACTAAACAATGATGAGGACTGGTGTAATGACTTGGAGAGCTGGGGAATTTGGCAATGGATGCAGCGGCCAGCAAACAGGAACTGATAGGAGCTTTCCAGGGAGCAGGACAGCAACCCGGACTTTGCTGGATGGGTGTTTAAATGGCTGGCAGCAAGTCTCAATGAGGTAGATAGCTACTAGAAATGGTACGAGGCTGTCTCCCCCGCTCGGTGAGTGGGTGCGATGCCGAGCGTATGCCTCCTTTCCTCCGTCCTCACGAGGCCGCACCACCACTCGTTCCATCCTTGGTAGGCTCCACTGCTGCATCCTCCACCCTCCAACAGCCTCGTACCTGCCCCTCGCCACCCCCCTTCCTCTCCTAGCGTCGACTAGTCCCATTCAGCATCAACCGACCCTTCCCCACCAAGGCCTATCTCCTTCGTCCCATTCCTAGCACATCTCGAGTCCCCCCAAGCCTCCTCCAAACACCTCTGCAACCGCCGTTTCCCTCTGAAAGCCTTCCACTATCCCTGACACAACACATCAGCCCTCCATCCACCCTCCAATATTTCAAATTCCCGCCAACAATTGGCCCTCCACAACCTGGCCCAACCCATCAGCCCTCCATCCACCCTTCCAACATTACAAATTCCCTTCCATCCTTCCTAATGGATATCGATTGCACACCATTTGAAGAGTTATCAGATTGAGATTTTTTTTGCATCTTCATACAAACGATCGGTGATCGTGAATGTGACAAGTTCAAATTTTCATATTTTAATGTGTTTTTCCGAGTTCTATTTTGAAAATTAGGTTAAGACTTTCGTTCAGACCCTTCGATCCGCCAAATGCTCTTAACCCAATTTCCATTATATTTATGCGTGTGTTAGGGTTATGGATGGCATTGAGTATTATGGATTCAAAAAATCAGGGAGCTCAGCCACATCTTTAGGTGTCGAAGTATGCATCAAAAGGTGTTGACTCCTCCCTCTCCATGTGTTTATGTCAGTATCCACCACCTCAACTGCCTCTATATCAGGTGCTGATACCTGGTAGCCCAGACTCCACCGATAGATCCATCTCCATCAACATTCTCCTTACTCATAGTCGCTGCCTTCCTCTAACGAAGGGCCTCCCACCGCCCGTTTAGCCTCTTACGCCTCCTTCACCGTCAATAATTTTCCTCCCAGCCGCCACCCATCCAAATCCTCCTTCCCAACCCCCATCTTCCAGCCAGTCGACCACTCCCTTGTCTTGGATCCCACTTCCAGTATCTTTTTTTCTCTTATTTTACCATTCGAGCACCATACCATTACCAACTGCAATCTCCGACCACCCTCTCTCATGTTCCAGCCCATGTCGACCACCCCCACCTTGACAACCTCCCCTTACGGATCCTTCATACAACCACCAACCCTCTTCCAAACCTACTCGACCCCTCCAACCCCTATACTTTAGTTTAGTCTCCTTCACAGCCACCCCACCTCTAATTGAGCCCGTTCTTTACCCGAGAATACCCACAACAGCATTGCCCCTTCGGGGAAACCACGTTCTCCACCAAATCTTCCCCTCCACCACCGACACTATTTACTTGGTGAGTTTTTTCACTTTATGTTTCATTTCTTGCATTGTACGGATGTTCACTTATTACTAGTAATATCTTGCTCCAATGTAATTTGATGATTTCCCTTTCGTGACGTGCATCTCTTTTGCGTAATGTACTTTTAATTCATGTGTATTCTTAATTAATTTGTAATTGTCATTTGCTTGTCTAATTTGAATATTTGTGCTTAAATGTGATTAGATATGCGAGTTTTAAATCTTGTTGTTTAATTACTTGCATGTCAAAATCATTTGCATGGTCACTCATGAGCATCACATTAGGGTTTAGGGTTAACCATCTTTAGTATATTAAAGTTTGTGAGTGTATTCATGCACATCTTTAGGTTAGTTGACATGTAGTTTCATTCGCATTTGCTGCACAATAGATTGCATTCATTTAGGGTTGGGGCAATGCGTGCCCGATCACATGTAGATTCACCGTGCATCACATCCTCTCTTGCCACCTCTCTAACCCCATCCAACGACTCCACAACCACCCCCATTTGATCGCTGCATTTCGACACCTTTCTCCTTCCTCATCCCGATCCTATACAGTCTCCGCAATCCTCCCAAGTTCCAGTTGCCGGATTCCTTCTCCCAGCCCTTCCCACACCCTCCACTGTCGGTACCAAATGACTTTGCGAGTCTTTACTTCTAGTTTTCACTTTGCATTTTACAAGTGTACCTTAATTGCTAGAAATATTATGCTCTAATGCAATTTAACTATTTTACTTTTAGTAGGTGTGTATTTCTTAGTCACATTGTATTTAATTTCAGTGTAATATCATTTAATTTGCAAATACTACCTGTTCGACTTGGAAGATGTGACCAACTGTGACATTGGTGCAGGTGTTAAATTGATGTTATTTAATTAATTGAATGCCAGAAAACATTCATGCATGGTTGAATCATTTGCATTAGGGTTAGGATTTTTGTTGTGATACTATGTTTTGTCAGCTTGTAATTTTGTTTGCATGGTCTCTTGCTTGTTTGGATTCATTTAGGATTAGGGCATCATATGCCCGTCACCTACAGATTCATCCTGCGTCAGTCCCCTCTCTCACCTTCGATTAGTTTTATGTCTTTTACTGATGTGTAATGTGGTAATGAAGGTTCTGATTAAATCTAGATGATTTTGATTACCTTCTACAAAAATTTGTTGTCAAAGAGGGATTTCTTGCAACTTATCATTTTGTGTAGGTTTTCTATTCCTATTTTGATGACATTGGTTAGTGTTATGCCCCCGGACGATCTGCGGTTCCGAGAATTCAAGTACGCCAGAAGACCTAAAGGAGCACCGGACAAAGACCGGGCTGAACCATCCGTTTCAGCCCGCAATTAATCAATAACAAGGAGGAGGGCTGAACCACACCGGTTCAGCCCTCAATGGGGGCCGGCCGGCCCTTGGGATGAGGGGCTCCATAAATACCCTCTCCCCCCTCTTTTTGAAGGGACCAATTTCATAACCAGGTATTTTCCTTCTTCTCCAAAAAACCCTAGCCGTCTTTTCATTCCTAGTTTCCTCTTCGCTTTAGAACCCTAGCAGTAGCATAGCATTTGATATCAGAGCATCCTTCCTGCGACCATGGTGACACGTACGGAGGCAGAGACGGCGCGCTTGGCCGCCATCGAGGATAACTACGTTGCGTTGACGGATTCCGTGGCGGCAATCGAAGCAAGCATGAAGAACTCACAACAACATTTGGAGGAACGCCTCGATGAGAAGATGGAGGAGTTGAAATCCCTCCTCTTGCAAAATCTGAAGGGTAAGGCCGTAAACGGCGCGAGATCCGACACGGAAGCGACAAATATCCTTAACGGAGGAAGCACGGGGTGCGGGAGTCAAGGAGGCGGGCCGACAGGCACGTCTGGCTCCGGATCCGGCGCGGGAAACCCGCCGGAGGCCGCACGCGGGCCTGCGATCCCATCCCGGGCCAGCGGGATGCCTGGCGGACAACCAGAGGGCGGCGGACTGGGTAGCGGGGGGTTCGGCGGAGGGCCTGCTCCCTCCTGGATGCTGGAACCGCTCCGGAATGGCTCCAGTCGGGCGGCGGAAGTCACAGGAGGTCCCTGGAGGGCCGGCAGAGGAGCAGCTTCAACTTGGGGGCTCGAACAGCCGCCGCCGGCTCACGGAGGGCTGCTGCGGCAAGGAGGGGGTCTCAGACAGCACCCAGGATAACCATGGAGGCCACAACATCAAGGATTTGGGGTGTTTCGCCCAACCGGGACAAATGCGGTCCCTCTCGGGGGCGCAACGGGAATATTTCCGCCCCAACCAGTGAATGCTCCTAACGGGTGATATGGTCCGGCCAATATGGGACCGGGAATGAATCCGGGGTGGAATCATGGAGGAATTCAAGGAGATTTTGGGCAACCCGGGGTGATGGGACCAGACGGTGGCGGTTTGGGAGGGGCTTATCAGAGACCATACATGCAACCCAAGCGGACACGGATGAATTTTCCTAAGTTCCGGGGAGGAGACTCTCTGGAGTGGATACAAAAGGCGGAGCTGTTTTTCAAATATCAGGAGATTCCCGAGGCTCAGTGGGTACAACTGGCGGCCTTCCATCTGGAGGAGGACGCATATCAGTGGACGCAATGGTTTTTGCGGGGACGCACTTTTGCCCCGTGGCCGGAGTTCATAGAGGCCTTTTCGGCTCGTTTTGGGTCTCTGGAGTACGAGGATGTGGAAGCCACCCTTCAAAAACTGCGGCAGCGGGGGACCGTCACGGAGTATCGGACGGAGTTCGAAAGATTAGCGAACCGTGTCGCATGGGGAGAGCAGACCTTGTTGAGTTGTTTCATCTCAGGGTTGAAGGACCACTTGCGAGACGAGGTCCACACATACTTGCCGCGCAGTCTGAGTCATGCCATTAGCATCACCCGAATACAGGAGGAGCGTTACAACAGGCAGCGGAACCGGATGACGACCAAGCCACCCGCGGCTTCCGCGGCGGTACGACGAGAGCAGCCACCTCCCATACGGCCGACAGTGACCAGGTTGACATGGCCAGAGATGCAGGCCAGGAGGGAGAAGGGACTGTGCTTTAACTGCGATGAGAAGTACACCAAGGGACACGCCTGCCAGAAGGTCCAGGTGTTTATGCTGCGCGAGGAGGATGACGAGGAGGACCATCTGGAGGAAGCCGACGTGGAGGATCTGGATTTGGCAGAGTTCGGGGTCTCCTTGCAGGCCATGGAGGGATGTGCGGCCCCGGTGACGCTCCGTTTCACAGGCTTGGTGGGCAAGGAGCGAGTGACCATTCTGGTGGATAGTGGGAGTACCCACAATTTCATCAACCCAACAGTTGCTTCGAAAGTGGGACATGCGATTGACAGGGAGGCGGCCTTCCAGGTTATGGTAGCAGATGAAAGCAAGCTGATGTGCGAGGGGGTGATGAAGGGGGTGGAGATCCGCGTGCAGGGCTATTTGTGCCACACGGATATGTACTTACTTCCGATTCGGGGTTCGGACATGGTGTTGGGGGTCCAGTGGTTACGGCAGTTACAGAGGGTGACCACCGATTGGGTCCGTTTGACGATGGAATTCACCCCGCAGGGGAAGGATTACTGCCTGCAGGGCATTCAGCCTTCACCACTGAAGGAGATTTCTGTGAGGAGCTTGCAGCGGTTAGAGGAGCAGGGGTCCCCGATGGCCATGGTAGTAGGGGTGGAGGCTTTGACCCACGACCCACCAGACATCCCAGAGGAGATACAGGTACTTCTGTCCCAGTTCAGAGATGTGTTCCAGGAGCCCCGGGGCCTTCCTCCGCCCAGGTTCAGGGATCACGGCATACAGATGAAAGAAGGGGCTGCTCCCCCAAACGTCAGACCCTACCGGTACCCGTACATTCAGAAGGCCGAGATCGAGAAGAGTGTGAAAGAGATGCTGACAACCGGCATCATACGGCTAAGCACCAGCGCCTTTTCCTCCCGTATCATCTTGGTGAAAAAGAAAGACGGATCATGGCGTTTCTGCGTAGATTACCGCAACTTGAATGATTCTACGATCAAGGATAAGTTTCCGATCCCGATGATAGAAGAGCTCCTGGACGAGCTTCATGGGGCGAGTTTGTTTACCAAGCTGGACCTTCGGTCCGGCTACCACCAGATTCGGATGAGGACGGAAGACATCCGCAAGACCGCGTTTCGCACACACGATGGGCATTACGAGTTCTTGGTGATGCCCTTTGGGCTCTCCAATGCCCCATCGACCTTCCAGGCCGTGATGAATGAGACCTTTCGGCCCCTCCTACGGCGATCGGTACTCATTTTCTTCGATAATATTCTGATATACAGTCGGTCGTGGGAGGAGCATGTTGAGCATGTGGCACAAGTTATTACCATTCTGCGGCAGCATCAGTTTTATGCCAAGCTATCGAAGTGCTCGTTTGGGCAGCCCGAGGTGGAGTACCTGAGCCACTTGGTTTCAGCTCAGGGGGTCCGGGCGGACCCAAAGAAGATAGAGAGCATGGTGGAATGGCCGCGACCGGCTAACGTGCGAGCACTACGAGGCTTCCTGGGCCTCACTGGATACTATAGGCGGTTCGTGAAGGACTATGGTAAGCTGGCTCGTCCGCTCACCCA
The DNA here is from genome assembly GCA_039583875.1 of Platanthera guangdongensis. Taxonomy (NCBI): domain Eukaryota; kingdom Viridiplantae; phylum Streptophyta; class Magnoliopsida; order Asparagales; family Orchidaceae; genus Platanthera; species Platanthera guangdongensis. Next base: position 161,259,368 of record CM077161.1, read on the forward strand.
ACTCCTCCACAAGGAGTCCTTTACCTGGCATGAAGATGCGGAGCGGGCCTTCGCCACTCTCAAGGAGGCTATGACTACCACGCCGGTGCTCGCACTACCGGATTTCACCAAGGAGTTCGTAGTGGAGGCAGACGCCTCAGGAGTGGGAATTGGGGCGGTTTTGATGCAGGAGGGGCGGCCGCTGGCCTACTTCAGCAAGGCCTTGGCACCGCGGACCTTGGGCCTCTCCACGTACGAGAAGGAGATGCTCGCGATTCTACACGCCATGACTCTGTGGCGCCCATACTTGCTGGGCCACCATTTTAAAGTTCGCACCGACCACCAGAGCATGAAACACTTCTTGGATCAGAGGTTGACATCTCCTCTCCAGCAGAAGTGGTTGACCAAGCTGCTGGGGTATGACTATGAGATCGTGTACAAGCCGGGCAAGGAGAATTTGGTGGCTGATACCCTATCCCGCCTGCCGGAGAGCACTATCTTCCACCTGTCGGTACCGTTGATCGAGTACTTGGATGATATTCAGAGGGAGATAGCCGCGGACCCAGAGCTCCAACCTATCGTGGAGGCCTTGTCTCAGGGCCAACCCACCCCTCCAGGATACCAGCTGGTTGGAGGGCATTTGTATTACCACGGGAGGGTGGTCATTCCCGACTCGTCTACTTGGAAGGAGGTCATGTTACAGGAGTTCCACTCGTCCCCGACCGGAGGCCATGCCGGGGTGCTTCGCACATTACAGCGGCTTCGGGCCAATGTCTTTTGGATGGGGTTACGCAGGGACGCGCATCGTTTTGTGCAGCAGTGCGATATGTGCCAGCGGCAGAAGTACGAGACGACCTCACCAGCAGGTCTGCTCACGCCTTTGGAGATTCCTCAGCAGATATGGGAGACGGTCTCGATGGATTTTATTGAGGGCTTGCCCCGATCTCAGGGCAAGTCTGTGATCTTGGTCATAGTGGACAAGCTGTCCAAATACGGCCATTTCCTCGCTCTCAGCCACCCTTATACCGCAGAGACAGTTGCAGATCTTTTTGCCCGGGAGGTAGTGCGCATGCATGGTCTTCCGAGCTCGATCATCTCTGATCGCGATCCGACGTTCATCAGCAGGTTCTGGCAGGAACTTTTCCGGTTGCAGGGCACCAGGTTACGCATGAGCACGACAAACCACCCGCAGACAGATGGCCAGACAGAGGTTCTCAACAGAGGGATTGAGACGTACCTTCGCTGCTTCGTCATGGATGAGCCCCGCTCGTGGACTCGATGGTTACACTGGGCGGAGTACTGCTACAATACCTCGTATCACACGGCCAGCCGGATCACTCTGTTCGAGGTTGTCTACGGGCGATCACCACCCACTCTGCCGTCATATGAACCGGGCAGCACAGCTCTTCCGACAGTGGATCGAGCTTTACGAGACCGGGACCAGACCTTGGCTCTCTTGAGGGACAATCTCCGGGTTGCACAGGACCGGATGAAGTTACAGGCGGATAAGCACCGACGGAGCGGACTTTTTAGGTTGGGGACGAGGTCTTTCTTCGTCTTCAGCCCTACCGACAACTTTCAGTTGCTCGCCGCTCCAATCAGAAGCTAGCCCCTCGGTTCTATGAGCCGTTTCGCATCACTCGTCGGGTGGGGCCGGTCGCATACACACTTGCCCTCCCTGAGGGATCCCGCATTCATCCCACCTTTCATGTGTCACTACTGAAGAAGAAGCTGGGGGCGGCAGCCACTGTGCTTCCCTCTCTACCCGAGGCTACTACGACGGGTGAGCTACGCCCCAGCCCCGAGTATATCTTACTGTCCAGATGGAAGAAACATGACACGGAGTACCGTTCAGAGATTCTGGTCAAATTGAGGGATCTGTCAGAGGCCCACAACACGTGGGTTGACTTCTTGGAGTTCCGGGAGTTATTTCCCGACTTCCAGCTTGAGGACAAGCTGCCTCTTGATGGGGAGGGGAATGTTATGCCCCCGGACGATCTGCGGTTCCGAGGATTCAAGTACGCCAGAAGACCTAAAGGAGCACCGGACAAAAACCGGGCTGAACCATCCGGTTCAGCCCGCAATTAATCAATAACAAGGAGGAGGGCTGAACCACACCGGTTCAGCCCTCAATGGGGGCCGGCCGGCCCTTGGGATGAGGGGCTCCATAAATACCCTCTCCCCCCTCTTTTTGAAGGGACCAATTTCATAACCAGGTATTTTCCTTCTTCTCCAAAAAACCCTAGCCGTCTTTTCATTCCTAGTTTCCTCTTCGCTTTAGAACCCTAGCAGTAGCAAGCTTCTTATCAAGGAGGTAGGGGGATCGAGCCCCCGCCTCAACATCCCGCGGCAATTAAACTGGTTGCCGAGACGGGTTGGGGTGCATGGGCCGCGGCCCTGTACAGCGAGTGGGTCCCCCGCTGGGACAGGTGTGCCCAGTATAATAGGGGGGCAGCCCACTCGTAACAGTTAGCCATTGATCATGATGTCTGGATTGTGACTAGGAATTATGATTTGGTTAATGATGCTTTTAACATATAATGAATGCCACTATATAACTAATTTATGAATTTTTGAAATGGAGAACAAGCATGCATTTGCAAAATGAATTTTTTTTGGGGTGTAAATTTGATAGTGGAGTCTAAACCTAGGATTTAATCAATTGACAATCTTAGTTGCAAAAAGATAATCTAATATCAATTAATGCACTCTGGAGGTGCCCCTGCTTACCATGTCCCCAAGTGGGAGGGTGGATGTCATTATTTGTACTTTGATGCAGGCCTAGTAATTTGAATCAGATAAGAACGCCTCAAGACACAAAATAATGAAACTAAATGAATTTAATGAATACACGTATGCCAATTTTCTGTCAGATTTATAGGACTAATGAATTTAATCAGAGATAATGAATACTTGAGAAAAGTTATGTCTTACAAAATGCAAATCTGAAACAATAAAAAGCTTCCAGAAGCCCCAAAACCCGGATGATTCCTCAAACAAATGTGACAGCCTGAAAACAACCACATGAATCCACAAACAATGATGCAACAATCCTTGTATCGTCATCATGACAACATTGGAAAGCCAATGAAGCAAATGAGAAACTTCAGGGTGAATACATATAAGGAAGAACCGCTAAGACATAGAAAGAAGGGGTATTAGAAAGAAGGAATATATCACAGGTTCGCAACAATTGCAATCAATCAACAATACCGTAGAAGAAGCATTCTAGCGGTTTCACAATGAGATAATCAAACAGAAGAAAGTTACACCGACCAAATTACTACCACAAGAATTGATCAACAATCATAGGAATTTAATATGATATTTTTCAAATTAAAAAAAATTCCGAGAATAACTTTTAGTACAATAATTGAATTTCAAATAGCCCACTAAACTGATCTCAATTAGTAACTGGAACCAGCAACAATGAACCAAGAAATGATCCGAGGATTAACAACAGACCCAACACACATACAACATATGGGTAAAAAATAAGAGAATGAAGACCTCATCTAGATCCAACCAAACAATAATAAGTAACCTCTGTTTTTCTAAACATAAATGTGATCCTAATTGCACACATCATAGAGAATTCACCACTTTATTTTTGAGATAAAATGATAGATTCACACTATTAGAAACAAAAATTGCACGTTTAAACACAAGAGATACAAATTGCTGAGACAAGCTCAGCCTGAACTTCTGAGGAATGGTTCCCTCTAAGAGCCTATCTCCCAAGGAGAGCCTAACACTAAACAGATCTCAAAGATAAATTAACAAGGAGACGCTTCGACTCCTATATATAAGGGGGCAGGGAGATACAAAGTACAATAATACTCATGGGCTACACATACCAATAAAGGCATGTGACGGCCAGCGTCGTATCAACAGTTCAACACACCCCGCTCAAAAAACGACATTGCCTTCTTGGTTGAGGTCCGTAGGGATCTTTAGAGAGTGGCAGTGGATCCAATTCACCAAAGTTCAGACCATCATCTTCAGATCCATGCAACACATATTTTTTTTGAGAGGGCAGACATGGCTGAACGAGTATGGTTGCTCGCAGCGAAAGCAGAGGCCTTTGCTGCGTAGCTCGAGGTGCTATTGTTGAGACAAGTATTGTGGTTGTCGGGGTGCCTATGGAAGCTGAATTGGCGACTGTGGAGGTTGGCCTAGTAGCTGGAGCCCACGTGGGGGCAGAGGATCCAAGCGTGAAAGAGGCGGCGACAGTGGAAGTGGATGGTGGGAAGGCCGAATCGATGAGATTGGTGGAGCTGGATAGAGCTCCTCGTCAAGATATCAAGCCTGCTCCATTGTGCGATAAATAGTTGATGAATTATGGACCCGAAGGTGTGCACGAAGGTGGTCGTGTAGACCTGCCAGAAAATACCCAAAGTAGTGGTCGGGGGCTAGGTCTGGTACGTGCGTAGCGACCTCGATGAACTCGGTGACGTAGGTGTCTATGGAGTCGGACTAACGGACGGAGCTAAGGCGCTTAAAGGCATTACTCGCTTGGCAGGTGTCGTAGTGGGGAAGTTCCTCCTTCAATGTGGGTCAGGCGACGTCAGGAACCTGCTGGCGCATCCAACACACTCAATGGAGTGTAGAACCTTCCATATAGATAGTGGTGAGGGTGATCTTCTGGTTGACGGGAGTGGACTGATGGTCGAAGAACTGCTCGGCACTGGCGAGCCACCCAAGAGGGTCGGTGCCGTCAAATACCATAATCTCAATTCGGCGGAGATGTGCCGGGGAAATGTCTGCAGCAGGGTGCAGAAACCCCAAGTGGTCCGGAGCAGGCTGAAGTGGCGACAGTGGCAGTGGAGTGGCCTGAGGGTAATTTACCTCCGTGGACGTAATCCCTCGAAGATGGAGAGTGAGATGCGCAAGCTGGGCTTCAATTTGATCCATGTGTTGGGAGTCAGTGGAGGAGGTGACAAAGGCGTTCTCGTCGACGTGGAGGGCCATTCAACGAGTTGTGGGCATGAAACAATGGTTGGGTGTAGCGACGTGGAGCGTCGGGATCTTGCAAGAGCTGTAGTAGGGCGTCCCAAACTCCTGAGGGCTGGTTTCCTCTAAGAGCCTCTCTCCCATGGAGAGCCTAACACGAACAAGAAAACACTACCACTCCTATATATAAGGGAGTGAAAAAAATACAAAGTGCAATAATTATCATGGGCTACATAGACTAGTAGAGGCGCGCGACAACCATCACCGTATCATAAAAATTAAATATAAAAAAAATTTGTGATCAGTTGATTTTTTTTATCCTACCCACATCAGTTGGCAAAACCAATATGCATTAAATATATTGGCACTGCAAAGTGATGCGGAGTGGAGATACGGACCCGCAGCGGAGGACGAGTTTTGAGTCAATTCTGTTGGTGTTACCATGATGATTTAGAAGTGGTCAGACATGTAGTTTCACTGCCAACACAATATGAGCATACAATGTCGCACATAAGAGCGTTTGGAGAAGTTGAAGGAATAAATTGTGTTGGTCTTACTCATATATGATATGAGTGAAAGACCAAGCACTTGACTGAATTGGAATTCGAGAGGACAAGTCAATTCGTCGAGTTATCCCGAGACATCTCAACGAATTCGTCGGATTATCACGTGTCATTTCGACGAATGTGTCAAAGTCATCTCGACGAATTCGTCGAATCATCCTGAGTTATTTCGACGAATGTGTCTCGAGTCTTCTCGAGGAATTCGTCGGGTTATCTTGTGTCATTTCAACGATTCGTCGAGACATCTAAAGTCATCTCGACGAATATGTCTCAAGCAAATTCCATAAGTCGCGGGCCTGCCGATAGCGACTGTTTTCATCTGTTTATTCCTTTGGGTATAAATAGAAGATGTCTTAGGGTTTTTCCTAAGTGCATTGTGCTAAGCCCGAGCGGATCTTGAAGTGTCGACGGAAAACATTTCCGGAAGTTCCGATCCTGTAGCCATCGCCATCGCCGTCGCTCAGCCCGATTCCGGCGCCCATCGCCGCCGCCTCTTTTGGAGCAGACCTTGTGTAACACCTCCCCTGTAATGACCGTATAATATGGGTCCGGCCGGGGCCCCACAACATACGGACGCCACAGCTTTAGTATTATAAGATGATATAACTACCCACACTCAAAACACTTTGCACAACACAACGGAAACACAAGCAAGACTAGAAGTTATCCACTACTACAAGAGTAATAAGATGGCCTTATGACCTTACAACACAAGAGAGTCCAAACTCACATAATACAACATTCATGAAAGTGCAAAAGCACCTATAGTCTACCTCGGCATGCAAGCCGGACAACATGAGCATAAAACATATAATGTCATAAATGTAAAGCTACAGCAAAAGGGGAAACACTTCATGAGCCTTAGGCCTTTCTGGCCGGCGAGCTAGCTCCTGCTTGCGATCCTTGCCCTGTAAAAATTATTAGTAACGTGCGTCAGCAAAGGCTGACCTCAAACTGTGTAACTAACACATCTCCTCCCGGCCGCCCCTAACGGACCCCGGGGAACCCTCCAACCTGCAAGTCAGCACTTCGTGTGCAATATATAAATATAAACCAGAAATGCATTTAGAACAGGCTTGGATGTCTCAAACAACATACACGTTCTCTACTGGTTGAGCATATAATAAAAAAGGGTCTACTTATGCAACATGAATGCAACACCCGGGCTTCACCCAAGGCACCCTAAAGCGTATGCATCTAGCACAACATCACATCATTTGGGTACTCACCATTTCCCCATTGGCATAAAGCCGCAAACAAAAAGGGAAGCACAATTTCCCCCAACGGCACACAAGCCGCCGCATGGAACCCTTGCCCAGGCCCCACCCGCTCAAGGTCTTAGACCCGGGCTTGCCTGCAAGCTCTGACGTCTCATGTCAGGATTCCAACAAACACAAATTGACCGATTCTAAGAAACCTTGCTGGACCCCACCCGCTCATGGCCTCATTGCCCGGGCTTGCCCCCAAGCTTGACATTCTCGTCAGTCTCACAGAAGGGGACCAGTCTCGCCGGGACACTCTCCACACATGACGTACACGTCACGGGATAGCCAGCCGACCACGGAGACACAACCACGCCTTGGCACATCACAAATCAAGACAATTTCACCCTAGTCCCTTATTTGTATTGCAGCGTTCCCGCGCACCAAGGAAACCATCTACCACTCATGCGGAGCTAACCTTGTCCACCAAGGAAACCATCTACCGCCATTGAGGAGCTAACCTTGTCCGGTTCCGGCTACACGTACTCACTCGAGAAAAGGGGAAAACATCACCACATCACAAACGACATCTTGCCGCAACGGATCTCTACGAATCCCTAAAGCTCGTATGCAACATCACCGAGTCGGACTAACGGTCGCGACTACGGCTTCACCCACCATGCCTAATCCACTAACGGAGCGGATCTCTAATGCAAAACATGCCGGGGACGGACTCAATCGACCCGGAGGTTCCTCTTGAACCATGGCGACCCAAAACCCCTCTCATTTAAGTGTTTGGTGCCCAAAACTAGAAAAAAAAAGATGCTAAAACGTGCATCCTAAAACCGAGATGAGAAGTGTCGTTACCTTCCGACTCCTCTTCCTAGCCATGGAAGATTATCCGGATTAAAACCTTCGCAAAGATCTAGCCTCCACGGATCTGGACTCGGCTCGCGATTTGGAGAACCGAAGCCTCTCCAACAGCCGGATCTCTCCTTCACCTTCTTCCTTGCTCTCCCTTCTCTCTAGAATGTTAGTAAGAGAAAGCTTGGAGAAGAATGAGGGTTTCCAACCCTATTCTCGGGCTTAACTCCCCAGAAGCAGTCCTGGACCATCAGATCCTAAAATAAGGGAAAGAATGGTCACGATCCGCCTGAAAAAATAAAACAACTGGGCCGAACACGGCCTGGCACATGCCCGTGTCCAGGGCCGTGTTCCCCATTCGCCGTCAAAACCGACGCGCCTGGAACAGCACAAGGGCATCAAACACGCCCGTGTTCGACCCGACACGCCCGTGTTCCAACTGACACGGCCGTGTGGTCGGCCGTGTGCCGCCATCGATTTATCCCGAAAACAACCCGAGAACTACACGGATACTGGACCCGCCCGTGTCCTTGCCCGTGCCTACCTTAACACACCTGGGCTCCAGGCCGTGTTCACGCCTCGACACCTGACACGGTGTTGGACATGCCCGTGTCCTTGGCCGTGTGCCTTGTCTCGACACCTCGTCGAGCGATGTCTCGACACTTCGTCGAGCGAAGTTCGTAGACTGACTGACACGGCCTTGGACACGCCCGTGTCCTAGGCCGTGTGCCTTGTCTCGACACTTCGTCGAGCAAAAAAAAATCGTCGACTCTCCGGACTGATAGTCGACACGGGCTCAACACGCCCTGGGACACGCCCGTGTCCCAGGCCGTGTGCCCCCTGCCAGAAACCAAAATTGGCCAGAAAACGCTGGTCGACCCCCTCACAAATTTTGGGGTGTTACACCTTACAGTCTGTGAAGACACATGGTGCTTTCCGTTCTCCTTCCCGGATTTCGTTTGACGAAGCGCCGACGTTCTCCCGTTCGTGTGGATCACTTTAGAGCCGCAAATCATTTTTGCATGGACTCACTCACCGGCCGGAGATCTACCTTTTGGAGCATCTTGGTTGAGTGCCAACTCAATCCCGACAAGGTATACTTTTATCTAAAGTTGTTTTACTTCTTGATCGTTGTTCATCGCAAGATCCATTTCTTTTTGAATTTTCTTGATTCTTTATTCCGGCGCGCACATGTGATGTGCCTCTCATAGAAACCCAACAAATTCGGGGCCGGTTGGCTACTTACCATATATGACATTCTCGAATCGATGATCTGACTCCACAGATGCGTCCGGCCCGTCGTTCCAACACAGTTTCATATATTATATTGTCCTTTTGACTTTAATTTTGATGTAACCATGCTATCCCATCTACGACCAATCATAGCCGTCAATGGTGGGATGCCCAAATATTTATTTATTATAAATAGAGGTATATGTGGGATGCTTGAGGCTATTGTAGGTTTTGGAGATTTCAATCCCAGAATCCCGCGATCACCCCACGATGAAGACTCCGTGGAATCCTAGGTGATGACTCCTAAGCGCTCATCATCCCTCCCATGGTACTACCTAACCCTAGGCCTCTTCCTCCACCATCCAAAGTCCCCACTGTCACCTTCACAGTCCCTCAAACCCTAGCCACAACCCATTCAGGTTGCTGTCCTGCCACAGTCGCTTCTCCAGCCAACCCCCTTGCTGCCACCGTCCCTTCTAGCCGGCCCCTTGTTGCCGCCACACCCGTTCCAGCCGCCCCCTTGTTGCCGCCGCTCCCTTTTAGCTGTCCCCTTGCTGCCACCACCCCTTTCAGCCACTGCAACCATCACCAGCCTGGATCCTTTTCCAAAACCTCCGGATCCACTCTCCCGCAACCCGGATACGCTATCTTATTGCCGGATCTACCCTCCCGTAGCTCAGATCCGATCCCCACAGTCAGATCCAGTTCGATCAGCCTTTGTTTCCCCTCAGGTTCGTCCCCACCGCACCGTGCTTCACCAGATCTCTACACCTCGGACAACCCCCATTTTTTGTGAGTATTTATTTGTTGTATGGAACTTAAATTTTCAGTATTAATATGTGGGGTTATGATCTTATGCTTGTTTGGATATCCGGAATAGTAGTTTTTTGTTTAGATTATTATTGTGATTTGCAGGATTTATTCGCCGCACGCTTTTAATTTGACCCTCCATACGGAGGAAAGCCTAAGCATGCTTGCCTAAAGAACTATTTTACTTTTGTTAGAATTATTTGCGTGTAGTTTGATTATGTTGGTAAAGCCCATGTAAAGCGGCATATTTATTTGTATTTCTTCTTTTCTTCTCTTTAGTCCCACATCATGTATATGACTCTCTTCTCTCTTTCTCCCTCCTATAAATGTGTATTCATAACTTGTATTTGATTATTGAGAAAGTATATACAAGTTTGAGGATTTCTCTATATGGTATCAGAGGGATACGGTCCGGCCTGTTCTTTTCTAACCGCCTGCTCCTTCTGATTACCGGGCGGCTTGTTCTCCTGCTTGCCGCAGTATCTTGCGGTCTGCTTCCTTTCTAACCGCTTCCTCGTGGTTAGAATTTCTGTAACCGCGACGTTCCGCGCGGTTAAGGTTGTTCTAACCGCTTCCTCCACTCTCTGCTCTCTCTCTCTATCTCGTGGCTTCCACCACTTCTTCTCCTTCTCCTCCCTTTTTTATAACCTTTCTATCAGGTGGGGGGGCCTTCCCTCCCTTGTTTCCCTCTGCCCGCGCGGTTTCATCCCGGCTACCCGCTTCCCCTCTACTCGGTGCGGTCTCCCTGTCTACCCGCCGAGATCTTCCCTTCTCGCTGCTCTCCACCCTTCTCGCCGCGACTTCTCTTAGTCGCTACTCGCTGCTCTCCACCCTTCTCGCCGCGACTTCTCTTAGTCGCTACTCGCTGCGGTCTCCTTGTCTACCCGCCGAGTTCTTGCCTTCTCGCTGCTCTGCTCCCTGCTCGCCACGACTTGCCTTAGTCGCCGCCACTTCTCTTCTCGCCACGATTTGTTCTCTTAGTCGCTGCGGCTTCCCTCATCCCGGCGAGCTCCGCATCTAGGTCGCCGCAACTTCCCTTGCCGCTGATGTGCTGACCGTGACCGTGCGGCCTTCTCGACCGACTTGTTCTCTGCTTAGTCGTTGCCACTTGTCTCCTCGAAGACGGCGTCTCCTCTCTGTTGCGGGCTCCGCATATTGGTCGCGACATCCTCCTTGCCGCTGGTGTGTTATCACCGTGACCGTGCGACTTCTCCTCTTCTCTAGTCGAGGTGGCCTCTCCCAGCTAACCGCTCCGCATTCTGGTCGCGGCGGCTTCATTCCCTTGCCGCTGGTGTGTTGTCACCAAGACCGTGCGGTCTTCTCGCTCGGGTTACCGTGTGGCCTCCTGCTCGCTGGTCTGCCCGCGCGGTCTCCCATCCGTTCGCTGGTTTTCTGTTCGCGGCGTAGCCTCCTGCTCGCCTTGCCATGGGGTCCTCTCCTGATTCTACCAGACATACGGCTTCCTCCTTTGTAGACCGCCCGACCTCTGCCCCTGAACTCCGTGATGAGTTGCAGATTACTACTATTTCGTTAGCCGGGAAGAAGAACATTGTGGAGTGGGTACACTCTGTTCACCGCGTACTTCAGTCCAAAGCCTTTCTACATCACTTGACCGAGGCCGCTCCTGTTGCTCCTACTGACGATTGGTTGCGCAATGATGGTCGGGTTCAGACATGGCTCCTCAACTCCCTTGATACCGAACCCTACCACATGACCATTTATCACGAAACGGCCAAGACAATGTGGGATGAGCTCCAGTCTCTATATTCCGATAAAGATAGTCTCCAACACCTATATGACATCATCACTGATTTTCAGACCCTTGATGTTGGCGGGGCTACCGACCTCACCTCCTTTTTTGCTCGGGCCAAGACTCTGGTTGAAGCATGGATCCAGCATCAACCTCTTAAGCTGGATCTTGCTGCACAACATGCTCAAAAAGAAGTTGTCGGTGTTGTCATGATGATGGCTCGTGTACCACCTCATCTTCATAGCGTTCGGGCTCAGATCCTCTCCTCTACTGCTACCCCATCACTATCAAATGTGTGTTCCATGTTGCTCAAGGTCTCTACCACCTCCTGATAGTTCTGCTCCTCCGTCACTGGCTCTCCTTCAGCATACTTCTGCACCCCTACTGCCTCTCCTCCCTCCTGCTCGCGGGGGGCATTCCGGATCTCGGGGCCGAGGTCAGGGAGGCCGGTCTCGACCAAAGTGTTCCTTCTGCGGTAAGGACGACCACCTTGAGGCCACCTGGTATCGCAAGCTTGGGCTTCCTCGTCCACAGACCACTGTTGCTGCTACCGACTCCTCCTCCGCTCGTACTGACCTTGAAGAGGTCTGCCTTCAGCTCCAACAACTCCATGGTCTGCTCAGTCGCCCACCTGCCTCAGTTGCCTCTCCTGTCTCCTTCTCCCAAAAAGGTATCTCTTGTCTCTCCACTAGTCCGCGCTGGATAGTAGACTCAAGTGTCACTCATCACATCACCTCCCTGCGACCACATCAATACCTGGATTCTCCTCATCCCAAGTGTATCACAGTGGCCAATGGGGACACTATTCCCGTCTCCGGCTCTGCTGATATCCCTCTCACTTCTCTCTCTACGTTCGGCTATTCATGTTCCGGGCTCCCAATTTAATTTGCTTTCTTTTGGCCGCCTTACTAATGATTTAAATTGCTCTGTAACCTTTACCTCTTCTTCTTTTCTGATACAGGATCGACAGACACGGACTATCTTTGGTAATAGGCGACTGCAGAATGAGCTTTACCTCCTTGATGACTCTCCGACTATCCTTTCTTCCGTCTCCTCCGTTGATTGACATCGACATCTTGGGCATGCCCCTTTACCAGTCCTCCAGAAGGCTCTACCGGATGTATCTCTAACTCCTTTTCACTGTGAATCATGTGTGTTCGGCAAACAACCTCGTTCATCTTTTTCATCTCATTGTACTCGAAGCACTGCTCCTTTTTATTTTAGCACACTCCGATATTTGGGGTCCGTACAAAGTCACTAGCATTTCCGGTTATCTCTATTTTCTATCTTTTATTGATGATTATTCGCGAATGATGTGACTATACTTACTTCGTGATCCCTCCGAGCTTCCCCGTATCTTTCGGGCTTTCCTGTTTGAGCCCCGCACGTAATTCTCCACGAACATCAAAACTATTCGCACTGATAATGCTCGCGAATACACTAACCACGAATTTGCGACTGTTTGCTCTGAATTTGGGGTCATTCACCAAAATTCATGTGCTTATACCCCCCAACAAAACGGAGTTGCTGAACGTAAGAATCGACATCTTCTCGATGTGGCCTGCTCCATCATGCTTCAAATACAGGTTCCCAAAGCTTATTGGAACTTTACCATTTCGACGGCTTGCTATCTGATTAACCGTCTTTCTTCCCCCATACTCCACAATGCCACTCAATTCAACCTCATGTACCCGTCTACTCCGGCATTCTCTCTCACACCTCGCATCTTTGGGTGCACTTGCTACGTTCACACTCTTGGTCTATCCTTGGACAAATTGGATCCCCGGGCAGCCAAACGCATCTTTGTTGGCTACTCCCAGACTCAGAAAGGCTACGTATGCTACTCTCCGGCTACCCGCAAGGTGACTGTCTCTGCTGATGTTACCTTTCGGGAGGATCTTTCTTTCTTCTTTGCTCCAGATCCTACACCTCTACCACCAATCGCCCTACGTCCAGTCATTCTCGTTACCACTCCACCACTAAGAATTCCTATCATTCCCGTTACCACTCCACCGCCAAGAATTCCTGCCCAGGATCCCCCTATTTCCAAGACACCTCTTATACATGTCTACACTCGTCGCCCTCCTGCTTCCGTTGCCCCACTGCAGTCGGCTTCGACGTCTGATGCTCCGCGCCCTGCTGATCCGGCACCAGAATCTACAGCTCATCACATGACGAATTATGTATCATTACATCGCCTATCTCCACAACTTCAGACTTTTGCCACTTTATTATCCTCAATTTCTGTACCTAACTCTGTGCAGGAGGCTCTCCAACATCCTTCCTGGCGGACGACCATGTAAGAAGAAATGACAGCTCTCTGGGCTAACCAGACCTGGAACTTGGTACCTCTACCTACCGGTCAGACACCTGTTGGGTGTAAATGGGTCTTTGTCATCAATATGCTCCTGATGGGACGATTGACCGGCTGAAGGCCCGCCTGGTGGCTCGTGGCTTCACCCAACAGCAAGGTATCGAGATAACATTCTCTCCAGTGGCCAAGCTTAACATCGTTCGTGTTCTGCTCTTCGTGGATGTGCATCGCCATTGGACCTTACATCTTCAGTATGTTCAAACTTACATGCAGGTTGCAGACATATTCACGAAGCCACTGGATGAGACCAAGTTCTTGTTCTTCAAAACTGAACTTGGCATGCTCAACGAGGAATGCTGAAGAAAAGTGTCACACAGCAAAGTTCAGAATTAGATTACTTCTCAAAAATCAAGAAAACTCTAAGTCTGAACTTCATTTCTCGAGTACATCATTTATTCTTGAGAACATTAGACTTGCTTCTCGGGAAAAATAGCTCTACTCGAGAACAAGACATCTTCTACTCGAGAACAAGACATCTTCTACTCGAGAACAAACTTTCTTCTACTCGAGAACTGATATCTAACTCGAGAAATCAGATGCAAAATTCCCGTCAAGTTCAAATTTTTGATATTAGCACCCGGGCACTTCAGCTGCCTTAATCCAAGTATTTTAGCATTATTTATTTCATTAATCATCAAGATTTAGGGTATTTATAAATAGATTAAGTCCATAAATTTTCTATTCCCGAAGTTCAAAATCCCTCTCTCGAGAAAAACTTTTCACGTTCTCCGTTTCCGCCGCACTGCCGCAAACAACCCTATCTCTCTTGTCGCCGGCCAGCAGACATTTTGTTCCTCAAATTAATGGCTCCCACATCAAAGTTAGGCATCGGCGACGAACTCATCTCCACTGGAATCGGCGAAATTTCTGATGATTTCAGAAACGTTCTCATCCCGTTCGACACCGCCGGACTATCTTTCGTTCTTGAACACCCTTGCAGAGTTCTAATTTCAGATGTGGAAGAATTTTTCCAGAATGTCAAGGTCAAGCGCAATGTAAAACTTCTGAAAACCAAGGTACTGGACATCAAAATCAAGATGACTTCAACCTCTGTTTCACAGTTTCTGCGACTGCCGCTGATTGACATGGAAGATGATCTAATAAGTACAGACTATGAAAGGGCTTACGGGTTTTGTGGCCTTCCCGACTCAACGGTCACAATCCGCCGACAACATATGAATGCAGAGAACAAATTACTTCCAGATATTCTTGGAAAAGTCCTCTGCCGCACCAGTTCTATTAGTTACATCACTACAGAATTCTTTGATATGATGACTGTTGTAATCTGCAAAAAAAAAGTTTCAATGAGGAATGATGATTTCTGACAAAATCAAGACAAGTATCAAAATCCCCAACTATGGTAGAATCTTGTCACTTTATCTTAATCAGATGATGCCAGAGGTTTTTATTATGGATAAGGGCATGACCCTTCATCACATGAAAAAAGTCTCCATTTCCTCCATCCAGAGATGGGAAATCAAGCTTCAGAAACCTGACCAAGCTCCAAGGACAGATGAAGATGAAGTCAGAACTCCATCTCCCCTCTCTCATCAAATAACTGACACAGCTGATCCAGTTATTGAGTGTGAGCCTGCTCCATCTATACAAGTGCAACCTACTCAAATTCCAACTCCAGCCACAGTCCATACAGATACTCCAGCCACAGTCATAACTTCACCTGCTGCTGTACAAACAGTTCTAGAAGAAGATACAACTCCATCTACTGCTGCAAAAGACACCCCTCTCCAAGCAGATAACTCAGAATTTATTGCTACTGATCTGCTTGATCCAGAAATTCTGACTGATGCCTAAGTACATGATCAAATATTGTCTACAGCTGAGGACATTGACAAGATGATAGAACTCTCTTCTAAAGAGACTCTATCCCCTCCTACAGAAGGACATTCTTCTCCACAAGAAAATTTCCCCAACCAGAAAAACCATCTGAGCCAGAACCATCTCTCCCCCAGTCACCTATTGAAGATGTGCATGATGAAGATATAGTCTCTATTTCTGATACTGAAGAAGTTCCTCCTGAAGTTGCTGAACCTCCTCTTCCAAGTCTACACTTCAACATTCCCACTTTCCTAGGTGGTGATGCCGAAGATGAAGTAACTATAGTTAGAAGAAAACAGATTTCTACGTCTACTGTACACCTTAAAGAAATAGTTCCATGGACAACTCCAATTCAACCTCCTCCACCTCCTCATACTGAAGTTTTTCCTGAAGATAACATCTTGAGTAAGATAGAAGCTATGCTAGCTGAACAAAGAAAGTATTTTGATACCTTAATTCAAGTTGTGACTGATAAAGTCACTTCTTTAGAAAAAGAAATGAGCCGAGGATTTGCAGAAATCCAAAGCAACACTGATGAGTTCAAAAGGCTTTTACAAATTGGAGGCAAAGCTATAGACCACACCATTACCAGTATTGATGAGGTAATGAAACAATCTGTCACTTTAGCTAATAATCAGATTCAATTGAAAAAGAAAGCTCAAGAGCGCAACTTCAAGACATGTGAAGAAGTTGGGCAGTTCAAAGAAGATGTCATTAGCACCCTCTCTGTAGAAGTCAGAAAGGGGGAGGATAAAGTAAAAGAACAGCTAGAAAAGCAAGTCCAAACGATGAATGATCTATGGGCTAATCAACTTAAAGAGATTCAAACATCAGTGACACAGGAAATCAAGAGCACAAAGCTTTATACCTATGACACTGCAGTGAGGATGCACAATCTAATCTTCCCTGATTTCTCTGTTGATCCCACTGCAGCACCTCCTGCCAGCCTGGATGTTAATAGGCCTACATTCTCTCCACATCCAGAACTTTATGAAGCTCCACCTCCTGAAACATATGCACAAGTCTGGAACACAGAACAAACTGATGTGCCTCCACAGATACCTCCTCAAGTACCTCCTGAAGTACAAATACCTAAAAGAAGAAAGTATGGTGATGGTGCTTCTGCTAGTAGGTCCACTCCCATGCCAGAACATGCTGAAAGAGAATTTGCTGAAGTTTGGAGCACTACATCCAAATCCATCATTCTTGATATTTTAAAACTTGCAGTGGAATTCAGTGGACACAAGGACTACTACTACTCTCATGTTGAATGGATGCAGTATTAAAAGTCCATGACTCTAAGAAGGCTAAATGATAGGAAGTATAATCGCGATGATCCTACTGCTCCTCCCAGACCAACCAAGTACTTCCCAAAGTCATACATGTACTTCCAGAGACAGGAAGACAAACAGCAGAGGCAACATCAACAACAGGCTAAGAAGTGATTGAAGATGATCTAAAGTGTTATATATGAGAAATTTTGTGGAATGAGACCTTTCCTGGACAATTTCTATATATATATATACATCTTTAAATTTTGATGATCTATATCTTTTATTGCATAGCGTTTCTTCCATTTATTTTGCTTATTAGTTATTGTATTGGTTTATCTTGTTGTAATTCACCTAAGTGTAGAGAGTTCTGACTTTTTCAAATAGGGGGAGATTGTTGAGTATTGTATCAACAATAACCTAGATTTGTATGAAGTCATCTTTGAACTAAGATGAATTGAGTTTGTATTTGATGTCTTTTCAGGTTGAGTGCTTGCATCTTATAATTGTCAAGTGTAGACCAATGTCAGTTTACAATGAGTCACCAAACACAGGATCATACAATGTAATCCCTCATTGCGTGATCACTGATGTTGACTCATGTGTAATCTATCTATTGAGATACACTTCATTTTCAAGTACTAAAGTTATGAGAGAAAGACTGGTTGCTGAATTTTTTGAAGAAAATCATTTCTCAGAATGTAAAAAAAAATTTCGAAGTGCTTTTATCGAGGACTTATTGTACTCGAGTAGAATTAAATTTAGTACTCGAGTGAGCTCAGTCAAGTATTCGAGTAGCAGAAGCTGTTCTCGAGAAAGCCTAGTGCAGTTCTCGAGAAAGCCATGCTTACTCGAATAGATCATAACTCTCATTCTTGAGTTATATTCAAATAAGGTCTAAATTTGTCTAAGTATTTTTCTCGAGAAGCCGACGACTTTTCTCGAGATGGCCAAAATTAGTTCTCGAAAACCAGATGTTGTTTCTCGAGACACAGAAATCTTTTCTTGAGAAACAAAGATCTTTTCTCGAGATGCATTATTGTTCTCGAGTAACAAAAGAACATTTCTCGAGTAACAGAAGAACTTTTCTCGAGTAACAGAAATCTTTTTTTCTCGAGTAAGTATATTCATTCTCGAGAAACCAGAATTCTTCTTCTGCACTTTCCTTAAGTATTTTTCTCGAAAACGTTATACCTCTTCTCGAGAAACAGGAATATCTTCTCGAGTAATACTTACTCCTCTCGAGAAATGAAGTTCAGATTTTTGAATTTTCTTAAGTATCTGACGGATCCGATTTCAAATATCATTAACTCTTGATTGGTCCACGTGACGTGCATTTAATGTAATTTAGACCGTTATGAAAGGTCTATAAAAGGTCTTGTCAGAATCGATAAACCCTAAGAAGTAATATACAGAATTCTGAATCATTTTCTACTTTCCAAATCGAGAAGTGTCGCCGCTCCGTTCTTCATCGCCGAATTTTCTCGATCCAGAGATTCAGACAAGGAGTTCATCGATCAAGATTTTCGACATTTCCAAATCTTCTCCTTGATCGTGGTGATCCTAAGTTCTCAGATCGTAGGATTCTCAGATTTTCTTCCTCAACTCTTCTGATAGGGCTTTTCAGTTTTTCAAGAAGGAAGAACCTGAGATTCAGCCAGATCTGTGAAGACAAGTCAGTGTGTTTTGATTGTAAATTCATTTTATTTTTGTAGGAGTTATTCTCCAAGTTTTGTAGGAGTTGTTCTCCGAGTTTTTGTAGGAGTTGTTTTACTTCGAGTTGTAGGAACGTTGCTCCGAGTTGTAGGATTGTTTTCAATCCGAGAGAATAGTGGAGTAGCCGAGTCTAGTGTGTTACTAGATCGGTGAGGTGGAAATTGGATGTACCCAAGGTTGGGGAACCACTATAATTTTTGGTGTCGTCTGTGGTTTGCTTGTTTATTTTCTGTGCATCGCTCGTACAATTTTTATTGTGCATAAAGACGCAGAACTCATCTATTCACCCCCCTCTAGGTGATTTAGGTAGACAACAAAACATTTTCATATGTTAAATGTTACATATAACTTTTACTATTTAGAAGTTTAATAAGTTGTAAAATAGTTAGTATTGTGACATACATACAAAATAATAATTAAATATCAAAATCCGATATATGAATATCCTCAATATATAAAAAATCGCATGGAAACCCAAACCAACGTGTCTCCTACATCCGACATCCATGGTTGTCAAGGTGCGCGCCTAGGCGCGCCTGAGGCTCCGGGCGCAACCCGCCCCGCCTCAGCACAGCTGAGGCTGGCGATGTGCCCCAGGCGCGCGCCTTACAGGCTCCCAGGCGCGCCCGAACCTTTCAATGTATTTTTTTTAAAAAATTTGATATGTGCCAAAACATGATCTTAGACGTACCCGAGGCACCCCCTAGGCGCACTTGGACGCCCAATTCGCGCAATTTCAGCGAATTGGGCGCCCAATTCGCGCAATTTCAGCGAATTGGGCGCCCAATTCGCGCAATTTCAGCGA
This sequence comes from Platanthera guangdongensis, assembly GCA_039583875.1. Lineage (NCBI taxonomy): Eukaryota > Viridiplantae > Streptophyta > Magnoliopsida > Asparagales > Orchidaceae > Platanthera > Platanthera guangdongensis. The sequence goes on from CM077161.1 coordinate 161,278,724, forward strand.
ATTGGGCGCCCAATTCGCTCAATTTCAGCGAATTGGGCGCCCAATTCGCTCAATTTCTTTTTTCCCTTATTTTTTGCACCTCACGTGCCTCAGGCGCGCGCCTGCGACTTGCGCCTAGGCTCCAGTGGCCATTTGCGCCTCGGTGCGCCTTTGATAACTTAGCCGACATCTCCAAGCTTACTCGTACCCAAAAAATCCTCCAATAGGTACCCGTCTTCTTTCCCACAGCCGTCACTGTTGAAACTGAAAACTCGGTTCCTGTGGAGTTCACCGTTGGGGAAGGGGTGATCGCACACCTACTTCTTTCTCACAAGCAAAATGACAAGGGAAGCAAAAGGACCAAACCCAAGGGCTCGGCGAGGAGGACCCACCACACACCCGGAAGATCTTAGAGCGCTTCCCATCATTAGCCAAAGGCCGAGCTAAGGCTACCTCAGAAAGTGCTAAAAGACTAAGGAGCAAATAAGTATGAAAGCGTGCCTTCTGAGGTGCCCCTTGGGTCTTATTTATAGATTTCAGAAAACACCCTGCAAATAACCAACCTTCGCTGTTCTAAACAGCTATGTGCAGCCCAACTTGGTAAATGTTGAAACCGAAAACTCGGTTCCTGTGGAGTTCACCCTTGGGGAAGGGGTGATCGCACACCTACTTCTTTCTCACAAGCAAAATGACAAGGGAAGCAAAAAGGACCAAACCCAAGGGCTCGGCGAGGAGGACCACCACACACCCGAAAGATCTTAGAGCGCTTCCCCTCCTTAGCCAAAGGCCGAGCTAAGGCTACCTCAGAAAGCGCTAAAAGACTAAGGAGCAAATGAGTATGAAAGCGTGCCTTCTGAGGTGCCACTTGAGTCTTATTTATAGATTTCTGAAAACAGCCTGCAAATAGCCAACCTCCGCTGTTCTGAACAGCTATGTGCAGCCCAACTTGGTCTGCCAACAACGCAACTCCGTTGTTCTAACAAGTTATTCACACCCTTGGGAGGGGCATCCTGGTAATTTTACCCCTGGGCCCCACTACGCAAGTCCCACAGACTCGGAGGTCAGCTCGCCACTGCTCTTTGCGCCCAGGGGGCGAGTGCGACCTGGCTCCCGTAGCTCGCCGTCTCCTTTTGGGCGAGTGCGAGCCAGACCACCGCGACCTGCCTGTGCCTCTGCCGAGGCGGGCTGGCGACCGGGTCGCCTGTAGAAGAGCGGGCTGGCCCGGTCTCAAACTGCCGCTGCGGGAGCCCCGGAAGGGGGCCCGCTGATCTGGACCCGTTGAGCCCGAACTCTGCTCGACGAATGCTGACCCAAACTCTGCTCGACGAATGCTGACCCAAACTCTGCTCGACGAATGCTGACCCGACGCGCGAGAGAGAGAGATAGAGGGGGGAAGGACCGGCTCGCGCGGCTCGTCTGCCCGACTTGGGCGAGAGCGAGCTGGCCATCCACTGCCTGCCCTCACACTGTCCTGCCAGCTCGCGCGGCTCGCCTGCCTGGCTTGGGCGAGAGCGAGCTGGTTATTCGCTGACTGCCCTCATACTGTTCTAGGTGCGGGCAGGGTGCCTTGGTCCGCTCGCCTGATCTGACGGACCCACTCGGCGAACACGTGGTTGTACAGTCACTCCTCTCCCCACCTAGCCAATAGCCCAAAACCCCACCTGAGATCCATAGTTATCCTGCCCAGATTTCTGAATCCAGCACAACATTGCGGCAAGCTCGCTGTCCAGCCCTCCCAATTAGTCACCTCTTCATTTTCCAGTACCTCGACTACTCATATAAGTTATAATTCCAAATCTATAATGTTGAGTTGATTATTTTGATGAAGAATCATATTATTTGGGATCTTGTTTTGTAAATGTTTGCTCAATTGTAAGCCCAACTTGAATGATCTATTCGCCAGACATTTAATCAAGTGCTTTCTCTTTCATTTAATTAGATATTATGTGTGTTTCCAGCCCAATCTCTAGTGTGAATGTTTACGAATTCTTCTATTAATTTCAAAATTTATTGTAATTTAACATTGGACAATCACATGTGCATCGCAACATTCTAGGTTCCTATGACACTATGAAAACCCACTCATTAGAGTTCCATAGGGCACTATTACACTCACTTAGACCTGTCCCGCGCCACCTTCTAGGGTTGATATCGACTGAATCTACTGTCCTCTATGTCACGACCATGGGCTTATGGGGGTTCATAACAGTCATTCATATCTTTGACACGTGCATCACATTAAGGCTCCTTTTGACGTGGTTTTTTTTGCTCCGGTGAGTTTGTGCAATTACACCACACCATCATAGAATGTATGTTTGACATAACGGTTATGACCGGCATATAAAAAACTAGTTTTGAACATAAAAATGGATGAAATTTCTTAAGTGAGGTCGGACATTCATGAACAACGGTTCATAACCACCGTGTTTGTGACCGCTACCTCTCTTCACGATCCATTAGAAAAACATATGATCTTTTTTATGCTCTTTATACTTTTTTAATTAAAAAACTTCATAACTCTGTCGCATAACTTCATTGTTTGACTTGTAAGTTTGATTCCTTCATAATTTATATAATTTTGATTTTTGAACATAATTGTTTTTATAACTTGGTACTAAAATGTTTTTTGCCGAGTCATTTGACACCTTACTTTTTTAGTTTCCAAAAATTCATGTTCCTTTTAAAAGATTTGTTAACCAAGTTAGTGTAATATCCCCTAACGCTCCAAATCTTGATAGATCTACTATAGGGACCTAAAATTTTCTACTCATCTTCTCCAAAGATGATTTCAATTCAACATTATGGATCAATTTATAATACATAATTATTTTATTTATTATGCTCCTACAAATACTTTAATTGCTAGCCAAATTAGCATTTTCCCCATTTCTTTTTTATTTTTCATTTTTAATTAATAATCAAGTGTCTTAAATTCTAATACATCTCATTTAATCAAAATAGCCAGGTCTCCACTTTCTTTGGTTCAAAGTTTATTTTATAAATCATTAAGTAATGCAGCTTTTGCTTTGCTCGCTATAATCTGAGCAAGACTTCTAAGTTTCTTAGTTATATTTCCTTACTCCCCCATGCATCATGAAGTAGAATAGCCAATCTCATTCCTAAATTGACAATCTATTTTGAATGATACCCATGACAGGGAGAGGCACTTTTTCAGACTCACGAGAACTTGGAACATCTTGCTATGATGGAGAGAGTGTTAGGCCCTCTTCCCATGAATATGATTTGGAAAGCAGAGTGAGTCAGAAGTTTGAGTCTCAGTTTTCTCATTTTACTCACCTTCTTTCACCATAAGAATATCTAAAGCTCTTTGTTTTTTTTATTTTTTGGAGTCGACACGCTGAAAAATACTTTAAGCGAGGTATGCGGTTGGATTGGCCTGAAGGGGCGACTTCTAGAGAAAGCATGAGAGCCGTCGCAAAATTGCCTCGTCTTCAGGTAGGCTTCCATATCGTTATTATATAATACCATATTAGGAAAATTTCAATATTGCATATTTATGAGGGGTTTTCTCCTTTTTTTAAAGCTGTATACATGTGAGAGGTAGGAGAAGAGGGAGATTTGCATGTGTGATAGTGCACAAATGCACTAGCACTTGTATAAATATGTAATTGTTGTGATCTCTCTGGGACTTTGCATAATCACAACTCCCCTTTACATTTTGTGAAGAAAAACTGAAAATCTTGTATATACTTATTCAATATACAAGTTCAAGTATGGATACATATATATAGAGAGAAGAGAGGAGTCCCAATTTTAAGATGTGGGACTATTACAAGAAGAGGAAGAAAGCCTATAATGGGCCACTATATGGACCTTTACGTTATCATTTTCTGACACTCCCCCGCAAGCTGGAGCGTACAAGTCGTAGGCCCCCAGCCTGGACAAGTACTTATAAAACAGAGTACTATGCAGTGTCTTAATGAGAATATCAGCAACTTGATCAGTAGCTGAAACATGGTTCAATTCCAGCTTCTTCATTTGAACCTTTTCCCGAATGAAATGACAGTCAACTTCAATGTGTTTCGTTCTTTCATGGAAGACAAGATTCTCTACAGCATCCAAATATGCAACTAATGTAGTAGTAGAAGAGTAAAAAGTTTTGTATACCAACCCTTGATCAGAGTCTATTTTTAGGGTATCTCAGAATTCGTTCCACGACTTGTAGATGAGACATCCGAGGAGAATGCATAAACCGACTGACAACCCCAACACCAAAGGATATGTCTGGTCTTGTGACTGTTAGATAAATCAGTTTTCCAACTAGACGTCGATAGTATTCTGGATTTGGAAGGAGAAGATTTTTGTCAGAGTTTGTGATTGACATTCTTAGAAGTATTAATCGACTTGCATCCAGAGTAGCCCGCATCCTGAAGAAGGTCATGATAGTACTTCCGTTGGGATATGATAAGATCATCAGGATGTCTTGCGATCTCAAGCCCAAGGAAGTATCAAAGATTTCCCAGATCTTTTGTTTGAAACACAGAATTAAGGTGTTGTTTGACCACTTGTATTCCCTATACAAGGAGAACTGTTCCTGTTGTCTTATGTCGAGTGAACAGAGAAAAAGTTGCTGAACTCCGAGTAACGCCAACTTCCCCAACAGCCCTACTGAACTTATCGAACCATGCCCGAGGAGATTGTTTGAGACCATAGATCGACTTCTTGAGGTGACAAACTCGGGACTCCCCCCGTGGTCTCAAACCTGAGAGGTTGTTGCATGTAGACAGTCTCTTGAATATTGTCATTTAAAAAAGCAATTTTGATATTTAGTTGATGTAAGGGCCACTGACGATGCACAGTGATGCAACCTTCGTCGCATCCTAAGTCACACATTTGAATATTTTATCATTTATTTATTAGTGTATTTTCTTTCGCGCACCTGCTTTTATTTGAAATTGTTCGGCTATTTGGGTTGACCGTCCGATGAGATCTTAAATAAAAAAGGTCTGATAATTCTGGTAGTTAGGACGTAACGAGCAAACTTAAAGTTATCTAAAATGCATAAGTTTAAATTTCAAAACTCAAAGACAGAATATTATTGCCCTGTGATTCGGAAATATCACTTCAAATTTTGTATTATTTTGGAATAAGTTTTATGGGAGATTAATATTTGGAAACTATTAAGAGGAGAAAACATTCTTTTAAAAGCTAGCCGATCAACAGGTCAACAATTATTTGGAAATTTTAAAATCTAGAATGTGTTTGGCCGACCCTCTTTATTAGGAACTTTACTAAAATTGTAATTAAATCATTCATTATATATCGATAGCCACTCCACTAAACAGAGGCAACCTGGATACAGAGAAATTGAAATTTCAATTCAATTTCTTTGTTTTACTGGCACAGTTCTCCCGTGCAAGTCGCTATTGGCGTGTTATTTATTATTAACGTGTTATTCTATATGTGCCTCTTGTATCTATATATACCTATTTCCCCTTTGTGGATGAATGAAGTTTTACTTTTCTCTCACTTGATTTGGTATCAGGAGGTTTCAATCCTCCGACCCGTGGGTTATGGGCCCACCGCGCTTCCGCTGCGCTACCGAGCTTCTTTGGCTGCGTACCCTCTTGACCGAGCTAGGCTCTCCTCCCTCTGGTTCTTCGACTCTTATGTGCGACAACCAGTCCGCTCTCATGCTTGCCTCCGACTCAGTTCTGCACGAGCGGACTAATCATATTGAGGTTGATATTCACTTTCTCAGGGAGCACATCCGTTCAGGGACACTTGAAGCGTTCTATGTTCCCTCCACAGAGTAGATTGTCGATGCCTTCACCAAGGCGGTTGAGCATTCCATACTTCTCTCTACCTGTGACAAGTTGAGCTTGCTTGACCTTTTCGCTCCAGCTTGAGGGAGAGTATTGACGTGTTATTTATTATTGACGTGTTATTCTATATGTGCCTCTTGTATATATATATATACCTATTTCCCCTTTGTGGATGAATGAAATTTTACTTTTCTCTCATTTAATTGTCGCAACCATCGACGCAAGCCATCTCCAACCACCGGTCCTGGTTCATGCGAACTCCCAGCCGCCCGTCAAAGATCCAACCTCCAGCCCTATTTCCGACGAAGTCCCAGCCGTCCGGCGCTGCTTATTGCGACGCTTCCAGCCGCACGAGCCGCCGTCTGACAGTCCGTCACTCCCGTCCGCGATCCTCCACTGGGCGTCGTCGACCCCACCATCCTTTTCCGGCGCCCGTCCGCCCTTGTCGCACAAGGTGTGTCGTTGACCTCGACAACTTGTTCCGGCACCCCCCTCTGCCGCTCAACCCGCCGACTGGATGCATCAATTCAAAATTTGATCTCTTCCTGCTAGATCGACTGACTCGCCGACAACAACTAAAGTCACTGCTCCTCAACTTGTGACTAGGCCGACCGCTTGTGGTAACTTACTGATTTCCTGCTTGCAAATAATTGGTCTTAAATCTGTGCGTATCTTTAATAATTAAAGACTTGCCTCGAACGTTCTAATTGCTTTAATTACCGTCATTTTAATTTTTACTTGTGCTTTGTTTGTGGAATTACACGTCTCGCAGAGATTCAAATTGTTAGACGTTTGAGGGAGTTTCTCTCAAATAACGATTAACGGATTTGCGAATTCAACGTTGAAAGTGAGTTTGCACGCAAAACTCGATTTGTCCGCTCGGCCCCCGTTCAAAATTAAAATCCATTTTATCTCTAAAAATTCATAATTTATTTTATACAAAATAAAATATTTTGATTTAAAACATTTAATTTTTCAAGACCCGAGTCGAGTTTACATCACACAGTCACGGAGAGGACACAAACCGTATTGAGCTTGGCCACGAGAGAGAACGTCTCATAATCGAGGCCCTATTGTTGAGTAAAGCCGCGAGCCACCAGGAGGGCTTTAAGATGGTCAATTGTCCCATCAAGAGCATGCTTGATGACAAAGACTCATTTACAACCAACAGGAGTCTGTCATGGAGGAAGCGAGACCAGATCTCACATGTGATTAGCCCAGAGGGCTGTCATTTCTTTGCCCATGGCCGCTCGCCAACCCGGATGTTGGAGAGCCTGCTGCACAGAATTAGGTACAAAAATAGAGGATAATGTAGTGACAAAGTTCTGAAGCATCAGGGAAATACGATGTAAGGATACGTAGTTCGCCATGGGATGGGCTGTGGAGCCAAGGGTTGGATCATCAGGTTGCAGAGTGTCAGAGGTTGAAGCCGACTGCAGTGGGGCAGCGAAACGAGGAGGTCGACGCGTGTAAACACGAAGACGAGGAGGTTTGTGGAGAACATGAGCATTGGTGAGAAGTGATGGTGGCGGAGGGGACATAACTGGGACGACATGCCGTGGTAATGATGGTGGTGGAAGAGGTGGTGATGAAGCAGAGAAAAACGGTTGATCTTCCAGAAATGTAACATTTGCCGAAACAGTCACCTTACGGGTAGTGGGAGAGTAGCAAACATACTCTTTTTGAGTATGAGAATAACCAACGAACATATGTTTGGCTGCCCGAGGATTGAGCTTGTCAGTGGAGGGACCAAAATGATGAACATAGCAAGTACTTCCAAATATGCGAGGAGTCAGAGGAAATGGTAGAGTGGAAGGAAAGAAGAGACTGAATAGGGTGGCGTGATTGAGGACGGATGAGGGGAGACAGTTAATGAGATAGCACGCCATCGGAACCACAAAATGTTAATACGTCTTGGGAACATGCATTTGAATCATGAGACGAGCAACATCATGAAGATGTCTATTTTTGCGCTCAACCACACCATTTTGTTGAGTAGTATAAGCATACAAAGTCTGATGAATAATCCAAAATTCAGAGCAGAGATTATCGAACTCATGACTCGTGTATTCACGAGCATTATTTGTCCGGAGCGTTATGAGTTTATCGGCAAACTTTGTGCGAGTTTCAAGAACAAAAGAAAGAAAGAACGAAACACACCTGGAAGTTCGGAGCGATCACAAAGTAAGTACAACCAGGTCATTCGAGAATAATCATCAATAAACGTGATAAAATAACAATAACAAGACACACTTGCTATTTTATACGGGCCCCAAACATCAGAATGAACTAACATAACAAAAGCAGAGATCCATGTACAATGAGAAGGAAAAGAGAAACGATGTTGTTTCCCCAAAATACATGATTCATAGGTAAAAGCAGGAAGCTGAACATCAGGAAGAGCCTTCTGGAGAACTGAAAGAGAAGCATGCCCAAGACGTCGATGCCAGTCAACCGAGCAGACGAAGGAGAGAATGATAGGAGAGATATCAAGAAGGTAGAACCCATTGTGCAGTCGTCCTTTACCAATGATACTCTGTGTCCTGCGATCCTGCATTAGAAAAGAAGAAGAGGTGAATGTGATAGAGCAATCCAAATCGGCAGTGAGGCGACTAACATAGAGTAAATTAAAAGTAGAGCCCAGTACATGAAGAGTCGAGCGAAGAGAAACAGAGGGATTGAAGAGTATATCAACAAAGCCGGAGACAGGAGCTGTGTTGTCATTGGCTACGATGATAAATTTTGAATGCGGAGAATCCAAGTATCAGGGTGGCTTCGGGGAGGTGATATGATGAGTAGCATCAGAATCCACTATTCAGCGCGGACTAGTGGAGAGAAAATCGATACCTTCATTATAGACGGAGGCAACAGAGGCGGGAGAGTGTTGGAGCAACCCTTGAAGTTGTTGGAGCTGGAGACAGACTTCATCAATATTAGCACGAGTGGCGGAAGGACCGTGGGTAGCAGCAACAGTTGGACAAGGAGGAAGACCATGTTTACGATAGTAGGTCGCCTCAAGGTGGCCATCCTTACCACAAAAGGAACACTTAGGCCGGGGCTGTCCACCGCGACCTCTCCCCCGGAAGTCTGTACGTCCTCCACGGGTAGGGAGAGATAGTAAAGGTGATGGAGATTGCTGGAGAAGGGCCGGTGAAGGAGAGCCAATAGCATCCAGAGGCGGTGAAAGTGAAACCTTTAACAACATGGAGCACACATCAAAGGAGGGAATAGTAGCAGATGAGAGGACCTGTGCCCGAATACTATGAAGATGAGGCGGAACGAACGCGAGCCATCATCATGACAATACCAACAACTTCCTTTTGAGCACGTTGAGCAGCGAGATTCGTAGTCGGGAGCTGATGCTGCATCCATGCTTCAACCAGCTTCTTGGACCGAGCAACAAAAGAGGTTAAGTCAGCAACACTGCCAGAGTCAAGGGACTGAAGATCGGTGATGATGTCATACAGGTGTTGTATACTGTCCTTGTCGGAGTAAAGTGAATGAAGCTCATCCTACATCGCCTTGGCCGTCTAGTGGTACATGGCCATGCGGTAAGGTTTGCCATCAAGGGAGTTGTGGAGCCATGTCTGAACACGACCATCATTACGAAGCCAGTCATCAGTAGGTGCAGAGGGCACAACCTGAGTTAAATGATGCAAGAGTCTCTTGGACTGTAGAACTCGGCGAACAAAATGTACCCATTCAATGAAGTTCTTCTTTCCAGTAATAAAAATGATGGTGATTCTCAACTCGTTACAGAGTTCAGGAACAGGGACAGCCATCCCAGCTGGAAGAGAAGACGCAGTAGATGAATCCATCAATAAGACGACAGGCGGTTAAGGAATGCGGCTAACCGGCAAGGTGGGCACAACAAAATACATTACAAGTATAGCCCGCAGTCAGGGAGAGAGACAGCACAACAGAAGAAGCAGTCCTCGATGAACAGACAAAGCAAAAGCAGACCGCACAACAGAGGAAGAAACTGACAAAGGAAAGAGTCTGGGCGAACACAATGAGCAGACCGCATGACCACGAGATAAGCGAACAACAACAGAGCACACAGGAGTAGACCGCACGGAGAAAAGCAGAAACCGGCAGCATGAGCAACAAGAGCAAGCTGCAGACTAGAGAAGAGGCCGGCAAAGAGGGCAAGCTGCGATAAGAAGAACAAGATGTCCGCAGGAGACAGTCGATGGACAGGCCACAACGGCTCGAAAAAAGGTCGGCATACCACAATGGCGGATAGACTGCAAGAGACCGCAAAGACAAATCTGCGCGGACAATTAAGGCAGGCCGCAGGCGCTGATGAGCAAGGAGACCACACTGAGAGAACAGCGGATAGAGAGAACCTCGGCGATGAGCAAAATCGCACCAAGCAGGGAGAAGACCGCAGTAGATAGGATGGTGGGACCCAGCAGCCCAAACTATAAAATCAAGGGGAGACCCAAGAAAACGAAGAAGGGGCAGCGCGTTGAGAATCCTGCGGACTCGAGCAAGCAGTCCGCGTGAAACCAGGTAGAGGAATACCGTTGGAGAGATGCGGTCAGCCAATCCTGCTGACTGCAGAACACAGGAGACCGCAAGTGGTTGGGCAGCTAGAAACATAACATGCCACGTAGCTGGATCTTTAGCTCTAATACCATGTGGAGAAAAACTGAAAACCTTGTATATACTTCTTCAATATACAATTTCAAGTATGAATACATATATATAGGGAGAGAAGGAGAGAAGAGAGAGAGGAGTCCCAATTTCAAAATGTGGGACTATTACAAGAAGAGGAAGAAGGCTTGTAATGGGCCACTATATGGGCCTTTACATTATCATTTTCTAACACATTTAAATAGTGTAAAAACCTGCCCTCAATCTACCCTTTGGAAGGGATGCACTCGTAATGTATGTTAACTAGGAAGGGGTGTCGTGGCGTTAGAACCTCAAATGAGTGGTTTTTGTAATTTCAGAAAATACTGGGTGGTCTCTGTAATTATACAAAATTCTAGGGCTAGTTTACGATTAAATGATATATTGATATATATATATTGATACGTTTGAACTGTTAACTGTCTATGATGCAGAACCTTATAATGCAGCATGTCGATCATTCTGCGGGCGATCTCATTGATCTGCTTCAAGGGCTTCTCCATTACGATCCTTCAGAGCGTCTGAATGCCCGGCAAGCCCTTTCTCACCCTTTCTTCACCAGAGATTTTAGAAGGTGTGGTTATCCTCTGTAATTGAGAGCCCTTCACTCACTCTCCCCTCTCTCTATTCTTTTAACTGTTTCTGTAAACTATTGAAAAAAATGAGCATGTACCATATTAGCTAGTAGTTGGACCTCCAGTTTGAGGGAGTGCTGCTATATACCAAATTTATATAGCTGGGTTTTGCGGCCACTGGTACATGGATGTAGAACAGGTTTACTGTTGTGTAGGAAGCCATATGTATTTTTTTTTTAAGAATCTGATATCTCTTGTTATTTGGATGTAGAACAGGTATATGTGCTTGTTTAGCTAAATCAACTCGTCTCCAATAGCAAGCGAGACGAATGAATCAGGCTCTGTCGGTTTCCTTCAAAATCTCAAAGCCACGGTTTTGGTGCCTGGTCTATCTGGCCGTGAAGGTTGAAAGGTATAAGGTATGCTTCCTTGAAGCTTTTATCTTCACTGGCTGGAGGGTGAACAAGCTGCAGAGGCAGGTATGCTTCTAATTTCATTATTTACATGGCAAATTCGATATGTTTGGGAGTTTGATACGGGCGTATTTTTTGGTCAGTCAGGATTTGAGAAAAAAAAACTTTTTTTAAAATCCGAGACAGACCGACGAGAGGAGTCCATAGTTTCGGTTAAAAGATTCAGTAAACAAAAAATCCGCCACTGAATCAGTTTTTCACCTGTAGGAGTTATTGTGTTGTTTTTTATCACAAAATTTAAAGAAGTCTGTCTTGGGGAGTAGCCAAATGCACATGAAAAAAGGTAAATCAGAATTGTTTTCAGGAGCTTGGTACCTACAGTTTTATGACAGTCGGGGTTTGAGAAGAACCTTTTCTTTCTCTAATTTCAGGCTACCCTAATGAGTGGGATTGGGATAATTGTTATTAAGAGAGAATTTGGGAATGTTTTGCAAATGAGAGAAGAGTCTCTAAGTTCCCAATAAAGAAAAAATTATACAGAAGACATTCGCCACGGAATATCATTTCTTGACTGCTAGATTGGTGCCAAATGACGTGAAAAAGCTACCGTTCGTAACAAAAGTCGAGTCGAGCAAATTTAAAATTGACATCCATTGTTTTTCTCAGACATTGTTTAGAAACTGTCAAAAATATCATAATTATTCTTGTTTTGAAAGAACAAAGAGGAAACGTGTGTGCAAATGGCATTCCTGGCATACTGTTCTTTTCGCAACACCATCTCCGTGCCTTGCGCAATATGACATTCCTGGCATAATTTTCTTATCGCAACACCATCATCAGTCATAGTGTCTCTCGTGCCATGCGCAATATTCAACAACAAAATTATTTCGGGCCAGCCTTAGATTGAATAGTCTCCGTTGCGTAGTATCCCTGGAACGCCCGCCACATGAACTTTTTCTTGTGCACTGTATTTTTATTTATATATTTGTCTACCTTGTCTTTATTTTACTTTATTTATTATTTTTTAAGTAGAGAATTAACTATGTGGCATTCCTGGTTTAACAAATGTGTGTGTGTTTTGGTTAATTTTATAACTGTTCTCATTTACCCATTTCCATCGTTCCAGTCAATCTGAGCCCATCCACCTGCATATAAAATATGAGTGTACTTAGAGATTGGCATTAAGAGCTTTTTTCTCTGTTCCCTTTTTTCCTCGTCTTTATGATATTAGAACGGTTTGAAAGGGCATACGGGCGTACACTATTGCGCGCAAAAGATTTACAATCTCATCGATGTGGCATCCAGCCGTCTTGAGCCATAGATTGTGAAACCACTTGGGTCATATATAGTTTGGGAAAGCCCTCCAAAATTAAGTACTGCAAGTTTTTGTAATGACACTGGGCTTGATTTCAGCCCTCTATATAGATTTCTGTTTGTTTTTTGGCTTTCATATCAACTAAAATTATGCATAAATTGGTCCCCAAGTCTTACCCATGATTTGAAATTGGTTTTTCGAAGTTTCTCTGTTGTTGATTTTAGTCGCAGATTCATGTTCATCTGTCTTTTTGTTGTAATTGTTACATACAAACCAGCTTTGTATACGTGCAAATCAATTTTGCATGAAGACAAAACACTCATATCTAAAAAAATGTTATGCACCACTCTGTTTCTGCTAATGGATGGAGAATTCCGGAGGCGACTTTTTTCCTTTTAGTGCATGCCTTTCTTATTTTGGTTGACCCTTGTTAAAACCAGCATGTCCAGGTTTATCCTAGTTTGTTTTATGAAGTTTTTTATTCGACTGTTTGTTGCAGTTAATACTGTTTTACATATTTGTCTAACATTTACGGTTGTGATGCATAATTTTGCGAAGTTTTCTGGGCTGTTAATGCGATAATTTTGTATGAGGCTCTATGTGCAGACCTTATGTCAGCTGTATTTTTTTGATGTTTTGTAAGAGCATGAACGATGGGAAACGGGTAACACGGGTATCTTGTAATGTAACACGAGTAGTTAGATGTGCTAATTATATATATTGGGCAATGTTAATAGCTCCCCTCTACTTGCTAATAGCACTTAAAAAACGATCAAAATAATACATTAAACGGTTGTTAATAGCAACTTCAACGGTGCTATTAACACTGCCCTCTATATTGCTATTCGTTTATTTATGATGGTAAATGCGTTTGATATATCGGAAGTTATATATGCATGCATATATTTTTTATTACATCTAATTCTTCTGCTCTATAATAGAAATACATGCCTTCTTGTTTTTCGTCATCCACATACAAAAGAACTGCAGACCATCTGGATTGCATGGGAAAATGATGAGCAGCTCTATTACTTGATTATATAAAAATAAATATGCATTATGCATAACCGTTTTTATATCTTACCATATATTCGTGGTGATAACAATTTCGTCCCTAGCTAATGGGAGCAAAACTGTTGATCTTTTGAGAATCTACTTGTGTTTCATTTTCTTATGTTGTAATTTTTCATAGTAATATGTGAAGTCTTTTTTATCTTTCTCAATCTTATGGAAATGATGTTTTTATTAAATAAAGTTAATAGAACTTGAAATTACTCCGATTTCATTCTTAGTTCAAATATGTATTCAACTAATGTATTTTAATAGGAATCCATATTCAAATACTATATTTATCAAGAATCTGAATATTAATACAAATATTCAAACAAATCATTTTTGATACATTGGAGATTTGCATTCAATTGAAGTGATATCTAGCTCGAATATTAATACAAATATAGACTGCGAACGCGTGTCACTACACACACTATACTCCCTTGCATTAGTTACTTGGTAAACTTATCTCGCAGTATGTTGTTTGAACTTGAACTTATCACCTTAATCACGTATTCCATTCAATCTTGCGAAAAAATTTTTATATGTTTTTTATTTGGGTTCTTTTTGGAGGGATAGTTGTAAGTGTGGTGGGCATTGACAGAATTGTGAATGGCAGCTGAGCTCGTGCTGAAATTCTTCCATGGGGATGACACAATAAGAGAGCAATTTGGAAATTATGAGGTGCTAATAGCTTCTTGGTGTGAAATGAAATTTTAGGTGTGAAAATGAAATTTTATAAAGTGTTAATATCATAGGGAGGTTAAAAGTGAAATCAACTGTGCTATTAACTTTTCTCTAAAAATATTATTCTCCTTTATTTGTGTGTGCGTCTAATTCATGTGCTTGGTTTGAGCTTTGAAGTAATTTGAGAAATTGCAAATCTAATTTTTATTGCACCTTTATATTTGTTGTTTTATACTTTTATTCTAATATAAGAATCAAAAGTTTGTTTCATTTGGAAAACTTAAATTGGAGCAGTTTTGACGAGACGGACAACTTTCATGTTGATCAGTTTTTGATTTGGAGCAATCTTGACGTTCGATTTGGGCCTCAAAATCTGGGGCGGCGAGAGTGCAACAGTAAAGACCCGAAAATCCGGTTTTTCGGGCCCCAATATAAGGGTCAAGATGACTTCAAATTAAAAAGTGATCAACATGAAAGTTGTAGATCTCGCTCCAAATCGAAAAGTGATCAACATGAAAGTTGTATATCTTGTCGAGATCTACAATTTTCATGTTGATCATTTTTCGATTTGAAGTCAATCTTGATCCCCAAAAACACTTACCCGTACGCCCGCATATATATATCAGCATCATAATTGTCATCTATTTTTAATAAATCTAATGCTTTAAATAATAAAAGAAAAATAATACCAAATTATAAATGGCAAAAACAAATTAACACCAAGATTTGAAACTATCCACAAGTGAAATGTTAAAAAGAGCTAAACCCATACAAGTATGTATATTTTATCCTAAATTATATGATAACAATATATTTCTTTCCCAATCAAATGTAAATTATAAATAAATTTTGATTAGTGTTATTAGAACCGCAGTTTTGGCTAGTCGTATGACACTCATAATTTTTTTGCCTCTTTTAAAAATACGTCTTGTACATGCATTTATAGGAAGTGTTCAACACAAAAGTTATAGTTCTTGTAGAGATCTACAACTTTCGTGTTGAAAACTTTTCCTAAAAATGCATGTACAAGGTGTACTTTGAAAATACGCTCAGGCTTTGTGCCTTTTAGCAATACACCTTATTCATGCATTTTTAGGAAGTATTCAACACAAAAATTGTATATTTTCAACTCTCGTGCTGAACACTCTTCCTAAAATGCATATACAAGACATTTTTTCAAAAAACAAGAAGAATTAGAAGAAAATACAGTGCGATTAGCCAAAACTCCCGTACTAATAACAATCACATAAATTTTATGGAGTGGACTACTCATACATACATTGCAAAAATGAGAAACAGAACATCTCTATTTTTAGGTCAATATAAGTTGCCTTTCCCAACAACAATTTCTTGTTCATGACAGTGCCCTAGCGTGACGATACTCCCTCTGCTTGCTGCCCCACAAGGGCAAACATGCATTCGTGCCGGGGGACTACAATCGTGCAATCGGAGGTTGCGAGCGATGGATGTATAGTCGTGCCAGAGCACAGTTACGATCGAAATACTGTCGTGTTTTTGTTAAGTCCGGACGGTGGGGCCGACTTTTTAATCGGCAGCCGTTTGCTCTATATGTATGGTATCCTACTATCCCCCGTCCTTAGCCCTACACATGGCTACATGGATATATAGACACCACCTACTTCTGTAATGCCATTCTCTTTCGCGATTTATGGGATCTTAATATTATTAAATTAATACTAACAATTTCATAATTATAATTTATTTATAAATTAACCAATATTCTTTCTTGTCAGCTGGCCTACATTTATTTGTGTTCGCTCGACGATACTTCTCAACACCTATAGTTTTGAACTGTCCATTTGATATTTTCTAACACTATAAATCATCACAATTACTTTAATATTATACCTTGCATTTATTTTTCCTGTTGTTGGGTTGTTAGTGTTGATTGTGGGCTGCTAATATAAAACGCCTAAAACATCTAAATTTATTTTAAGTAAATCAAAAGTTCATAAAATATAGAACTTAAATTACAATCTCTAATGATAACACCCAAATCTTTACCCTATTAAAAGGGAAAAATGATTTGATTAAACATTCACTTTTCAATTTTATTCCTTTTTATTAGAAAAAATTTCAGTTTTTTAAATCTATACATTTTCTTTTATTTTAAACAATTTGCTCTCATATATGCAAACTCCCCTTCCTACAATAAAAATATATGCTCTCCCCTCCACTCGCAAACCCCTGTGCGCACGGCGACATGCATAATATAATTAACACTCGGGATTTGCGGCCGGCGGGAGTGCCGTCACGGAGGGACAATGCTGCGATCAGAATAATATCGTGCGGGTCACTGGGGGGCCCTCGTGCACTATCACAAATGAGATATTGCAGCGGTCATTAGCCATAATGGCGGAGACCTCTGCCTCTTGCTAGTATTACTTTAATATATAATACGAGTGACAGGCACAGACTCCGCCCCTACAACCAACAAGGGAAGTATCTTAACCGTGAAAGTGCATTGGGGGCCCCAGTGTTGAAGCGACAGTATTCCGGTTACCACATTGCCCGACGCATTGATGCTCCAACCACTCACAAACCGACGCTGCGCCCGCCGCTCGTAAATTTGTTTGACGATGTAAAAAATAACTATTAATTTTATAAAGATTTATTAATATAATTTTTTCAAAAAAACAATATAAACTTTAATATATAAGTAAATAAATTCAAAAAATCATAGATAACAGGAGCCTTAAAATCCCTTCTCTCTCTTCTCTCTCCACTCTCTTTCTCCCGTAAATAAATAAGCCCCAACTCGCTCTTTTTCATTTTAAGGCTCCGTTTGACATTACTTATCGTGGATTATTTGCTCCGGTGAGGTTGGACAAAAATGTCATTGTCATGTCAAAATCTTATGCACCAAACTAGTTTCTTTTTTGATAACTATAGTAATATTTGACATACAAAACATACAATGACGTTTTTGTCCAAACTCACCGGAGCAAATAAGCGACGATAAGCCGCACCAAACGCAGCCTAAGTTTATCTTTTGGCGAAATGGTGCTGTTTTTTCCACCGAAGTCCTAGCATCTTCTTCTTCCCTCGCCATAAAACAGGCGATCCTTCTCCCGTCTCCATTAACGTTATCCCAGCAGTGCAGCTACACCTTTCGTTTCTTATGTCGTCTGCTTCTCCCCTTCGCAGTCCTTGCACCTCATCTACCCCAGCAAAGATCTAGCGTTTTCTTCCCTCGCCGGAAAACGGTCGATTCTTCTCCCGCCGGCATTAATGTTATCCCAGACTTTAAGAGTGCAGCTACACGTTCTTCTCCGTAGTTTACGTCTCCCACCACGCAATTCCTGCACCTCATCTACTATACGGAGAAGACATTTACAGTTCCATTCGATTAGGTTTTTTCTGGTGTATTTTGTATCTATTGGTTACTAGTTATGATTTCAAAAAAAAATTGTATGTTGTTTCAGTATTCCAGTTGAAACTTCTTTATTTTTTATGATTCTAATTTATGCACTATATTCTTACAGCAACGTAAAAGTTAATTTTTGTAATTGTAACTCTTGGAGTGTAAGTATTTTTGGTTGTTCATTTATATTTCCAGATGTTATTAGTTGTGATTATAGTAGTATTTTAGGTTTTTTATTATTATTCATTTGTATATGTAGTTGTAGGTCTTTATGTATAATTACAGTTTTAATTCAAGTTGTTATTACAGATCAAAATCCAGTAGTGATCACAATAGTATTTTAGGTGTTTTGGGTTTTTCATTTGTATTTGTAGTTGTAGGTTTTTATGTATAATTACAGTTGTAATTCAAGTTGTTATTACAGTTCAAAATCTAGTTGTGATTACAGTGATATTTTAGGTGTTTTGAATTGTTCACTTGTATTTGTAGTTGTAGGTATTTATGTATAATTACAGTTGTAATTCAAGTTGCTACTACAGTTCAAAATCTAATTGTCATTATAGTAGTATTTTAGGTGTCATTACACCTGGATTTACAAGTGATTTTATATTGCTAAGAAGGGTAAATTTTCAGTTGTAAATTCCAATTGTAACTTCTACATTATTTTTATTATTACAATTGACTTGTGATTGCTCTTTTGTTAGTGAATACTGAAACATGTTATTTTATTTTTGTTAGTTCCATATTAGTTTGTATACTTTTTCCAGTATTCCAGTTTTAACTTATGTATTTTTTATGATTCTATGTTATGCACTATATTTTTACAGTTAGTGTGTCTGATTATAGTTATATTTTAAAATGTAATTACAGTTCTAAGTAGCGTTTTAAGAACCGGACCGGACCGGCCGGTTCGACCGGTCGGACCGCCGACCGGTCACCCGGGTGGTCCGGTCAAGCCTCTAAAACCGGCCCCGCTCAGAACCGGGTAAAACCCGGAAAACCGGCCGGTTGAACCGCCCAACCGTAAACCGAACCGGTTTTCCTAAAACCGGGCGGGCCATGACGCCCAAAATTTAATACCGAAAATGAGGGGGCGACAGGTTTTGAACCCATACTAATTCGAAATCAAGCAAGGAAACAAGCCACTCAGCCATTTGGTCATTGATGAATGCTTTTAAAATATATTATATACATATAGATTAATACATATTTATAAAAAATAATCTATATAATAAAAACACATGTATATTAATGTATAATTGACAGTCAAGCCAGACGTGTGACGGTCATATTTATCAAATATTATCTCATTTTTTATTATTTAATTAGTACATATTTTTTGAAGTAGTTATAAAATTTATTAAAAATTGCATAAAAAAGTGATCAAATATGACCAATCCTCTCATTTTTATTTCTTTTTCAATTATATTTTGCGTATAAAATAAAAATTATGTTATTATATATTTATTTTATGCCCGACGAGCCTCGCGCGTACATTTTAAAATACGCGTTATGTGTATTTCCCTTATTGCGATATATATTATATATATAACGGTTCAACCCCGGTTGAATCGGTTGGACCGGTTCAACCTTGAACCTCTCCCTCCGCCGGTTCGATGTCCGGTCCGGTTTTCAAAACCTTGGTTCTAAGTTTAATTAGTATTTTTTTCTTTTCAATTTATAAATCATGTTATAAATTATCTATTTCTTATGGTTCTCTATTTCTTATTTTTTTTTAATACATCTTGTCTATAGGTGACATCCAAGCAAAGTTTATAAGTTTTTCTTTCGTTCAAAAATGACAAATAAGATTAATTACACATTATATGTGATGTTATTTGTCTTTATATATGTTAATTCCTAACTTTTATTGTAGTGCCTCAGGAGTACACACAACGTAAGGTTGAATATTTAAGAATGCAGTTAAGAGCAACATTTAGTTACTATGGTCATGCCCCACTGTCTTCCTAGCCTAAAGATGATGTCTGACTGTCCTCCCAGTGCCCCAGCAAGATCTTTTATCTTCGTTTAGTTACTTTTTTTATTATTATTGTTGCTATACCAAAAATTTAACAGTATGTTTGTGAAACTCTGCTTGTCGATGACTCGCGTCTCGCCAACATTTTGGGATGTTTTTTTTATGAAGTACAATGCTTATTTAGCTATTTACTTGTCGTTTGTGACTATTGTTGTGTGTTTAGTTGTAGTCCTAGTGGATTTGCTGTTGTGCTAATTGTTAATTTTATCTTGTATTTTTCTGTCTTGCTATTTTTTTGGAGGCCAATGATGATTACTATTGTTTAGCTGAGTTGTAACCGGGGGCAGATTTTTCAAGCACAATAAGCAAAGTCTAAGGCTTCTATAATGCTTCATTTTCTGCATGTGTAACCGGGGGCAGATTTTTCTATAAGGCTTCTATAATTGTTCTACACAAGTTTGACTAAAGTATCACTTGACACCCGCACGAGAAAACATTATTTTGGTTTGGTTAAGTACTTAAGTTACTGTCTCTTCTTTAATCCATGAGTGTCAATAACCCTAAAATCAATACTATTAGACCATTGATGTAGAGAACTATGGGACATTTTGGAAATATTTTTGATCCCTTACTCTTTGGGAACACTCATATTGAACATAGTGTGACTACCTGACAATTGGGGGCAACTATTCGAACAGGGCTAGGCATGTGGATGTAATTAATGATGAAGCACGTCTCATTAAGAAGAGAGAATCTTTGGACAATTTTCGGCATGCATGCTGCTTTAATGAATGATTATTGATTGGGCGATTTGTCTTGAACATATGTTTTGTTGATTTCTCTAGTTACAACAACTATTAATCACTCGGTGTTGCGACTATTTTCTCATTACCACATGCCCTCAACAAAGAATATGCTTTGATTCAATGTGAATGTGGAAGTTAAAACACAACCAAAAGAGGGCTTAATCAAGTCCACCCAGCTTGAGGAAGATAAAACAATAAAGCTTCTTAGGATTCAGAAGGAACTTGAACATGAAACACCCAATCAAGATGAGTATCAGACACAAATAATTGTTGGGCATCCTCAAAAACATGAAACACCCAATCAAGATGAGTATCTCATTACCCCATGCGCTCCCGATGCTGCGCTCCCGACGCTTATTTATGACCTGGTATTTGTATGTTATAATATTTTTTACCTATTCATTCTTTATGACCTTTATTTGTCATACTCTGCAAAATTTTCAGGTAGGAGGATCATCAGATAACATAGAAGAAAATTGCGCAACATTTACTTCTCGTGCTCTGGGTGTAGAAACTCCTTTGAAAACTACTCATCATATAGATAACTGCACAGAAGGCCGGGGGATTTCCTTCTCACACAATTATTTCGAAACCGTAAATGAAAATAATCATCAATTAAGTTGTTGTTTTTGCAGCCTTGTGCTGGCCAAAAAAAGGAATTCTGTTCTGTTTTTCATGGGATGATTAGGCCTTAGGGTATGCTCATATTATATTGATGTTTCGCTTTATTACATTTTCATCATTCTTATATATTGTACTATATGATATTTTTGGCTTAGTAATTAATTCTTTCATGCTCTACTCAGGAAAAACAGGTGAAAAAGCTTTACCTTGCTCTTGTCACTGCACCTGTACCTACTGGAATAATATCCCATTACATGCGCCCAATGAACCTTGCTCCTAGGCTAGTTTCACAAGGTATCTTAGAATGCCATAATTTCTAAGTAAGTATTGACTTTTAATTAGTTCCATTGTTATGTATATATACTTACTCTTAACAATCTGCACTTTATTTTAACTTCTTTTTAATCCAAATATAAGAGTGGTGGCTTTGGCAATGACTTTTGAAGGTCATAGATTTGTATGCTATATTTGGCCCAGTGATCACTAATAACTGTTATGAAGTGTTAGAATGGCTATAGATCTCAGTGTTATCTTATCATGCATGTGTTTGCATTTCAAATTTGCATGAAGGGAATATAAAATCTCCAGCTGGATTTTGTACCCAGTGTTACAACAATAACATAAACAACTTTTGGAAATTTACCACCTTGCTTCTGTGAATCATCTCTGTTATGGGAATAGGCTAGTCACCCTAGATATATTACAGGAATAAATTTTTGTATTTTATTAATATTGTGTCACATCTTTATTAAATATCATTGAGTCTAGCGTAGGTTACTTTATTTCATGTAAGCATTTTGGTACTCGAGTCCAAATGTTGCAATCTCATTTTCCCCTTGTCTTGTTTATGAGATCTTGCTAGCTCTCTCCTCCCGAGCATGCTCCGCCTAGACTGTCGCGGTTCCGTCTCCACAGTATCATCCGTCGCCGTCATCTTCGCCTCCGGACACTACTCCAGAGAGCATATAACACGTCTACCCTATTATTATATTTTGACAAGTTTTGGGTGAATGCAGACTATATTGAAGGCTGGCATCTATGCCAGCTGGAGGTCTTGGAATGCAAGGAGGTTCCCTGGCCAAATGCTGAATGTTGAAAGAACCTACAACATTGAAGATTGTGGATGGCCTTCAAAGAAGACAGCCTATGAATGTAGGATCAACCTATTAACTGGGAAAACACATCAGGCAATGTCACTTCCTTTTGTTTGTATTAAGTGGTTGTTTGGGTCTACGACATGCAAAGCCATGTTATTTTTAATAGTTTGATTTGCAAATGTTTTATTGTTGGAATATTTAGTCCCACATTTTGAGTCCATCTATGACTCTTTGATTCTAGGCTGGATGTTTGGGTTCTAATATAGTTTCAACATAAATTTGTCCCACATCCCTCTCCCCCCCATTTCCCACATGTTTTTTCATGTAGGGAGTTTGTGTTCTGTGTGTTTTTTACACGTGAGGGGTATTTTGGAATATTTAGTCTCATGTCACGTGAGGGGGTGTTTGTTCCACATGTTCCTACACTTGATGAGGCGTGTTGGAATATTTAGTTCTGCATTGAGATTCCCATATAGCCTCTGGTGCTCTATAGAACACAATGTTGTTTAGGATACATTGTTATCTATTAAAAAACATATTGATTAAATGTTATGTAGATAGCAATTTATAAGACAACAATGCAATGTATTTGGTTCATGCTATCTGAAATAAATATTTGTAACAATGACCATCATCTCTTTGTGTTATTATTTTTAGGTGTTTAGACGTGTAATAGTCGAATATGTCTATTGATGATGAAATCTTGAAATCAAAACCGGATACTAATGATATTTAAGAAAATATTATTTGAAGATATCTGTGTATCAAACATCACTCGATCTTTGATGCAGGTGCGGGCCCAGTTGGCGTCCATCGGTGCGCCGATAGTGGGGGACTCGATGTACATGCCTTCCACATTGGCTGCAATTTCCAACCCTCTCATAAATCTGTTTGGCGAGCGGAGAAAGAAGTATTCGAGCGATAACGACAAAGTGTCTGCCATGGCCTGGTGGATTTTGTGCCATGGTAAAGAACCGAACTCCGTTGTCGGTCTGCAGGCATCTCAAATCTCGTGGAACGACGAGGACCATTTCTATGAGGTCGGGCTCCATGGTGGAGGCGAGGACATGCATGAGTTTCGAGATCATGCCTATATGTTCCCTCAAACTCTCGTGTTTGTTTGCTCGTCAATTCTCAGAAAGTTGAGACAGAAGGCCTCTAGATTCTGAGCTAGTTCTCATCAACATGAAGGCATGCATTGAAGAGGAGATTCCGAGCCGCTCTCTTTGTAGAAACTTAGAATAGAATATTTGCCAAATCAAAAACAGGTGCAAACAAATTGTTTCATTCTCAATTCCGATTTCATGTGAATGAACCGCTTGCAGCAGAACTATGGAAGGGTATTAATTTAGTTTCTTGTGGAAGGGTATTAATTTAGTTTCATGTGATGCGGCCGATGTTTATAATCATTGAAAGCTTATGTTACTTGTGTAATCTTGTGGGTGATATCAACATTTTCATGTTTAATGTAGTTATGCAGTATTAATTTAGTTTCTTATAGAAATTCTATAGGTTTTGTATAATGAATGTTAGAAAATGTATCAGCTAGACTTGCAAACATGGTTGCACTGTCAAATGATTAAGGCTCTGTTTGGCACATCGACAGTGCTCATGAACATGGTGGTCATGAACCATAATTCGTGAACGTCAGACCTCACCTAAAGAACTTCATTCCCTTTTATGTTTAAAAATAGTTTTATTTACTTGGTAGCAGGCATAACTAGTGTCATGTCAAGCATACAATGGTGACATTTTTGTTCAAACTCATCGGAGCAAAAACGTCATGTCAAACAGAGCCTAGGTAGAAGACTAGAGGGGGTAACCTAGTAAGTATTTGCCGGGTTTAATATCTCGGGCAGCAAGGCCGACCTTAATAATTTAGGGTAAGATTATTGATCATGATGATATTATGAAAATTCTTAGTTGATTGGAGGATACTATGTTTTGCCTATTGATTGAGAAATTATCAAACAAAAAATGATTAATTCAGGATCAATTGAAAAATTATTAACCCTTGGAATCTTCCAAGGTCTTTTTATGACAAACTAGTGTTGGGCTTTCTGGTCGCAGAAGCACAATCCCCAAAAATAACTAAATATAGTCATAAGAAAACGAATATTTCACATAATTTTATTAGCACAAAAAAATTAGTAAATATTCAAATTAAGAGATACATGTCAAAAATATACTACAAAAAAACTTAGACTACGAAAAATCGCAGGAGTAATATAAACTTGACTGTAATCCGTAAAACAGATGCATAAGAATCGTATCAGAAAGAACCTTCATTGTCGTCAGACGAACAACCACTGCCACCATCACCACCACCGAGACTGTCATTGCATGTGTTGAGAATTAGTCTCACATAACAAAACTCATGTCGTTGTGCACTTAATATAGATCTTGGGCTCCACCTATAATCAATTGGTTTAAGATTGGATACACTCATACACATTCTAAAATGATACCAAAATGGGCTAAGCTAAACAACACACTCAACCGTCACCAAAATTATATAAAAAAATCACGTTTTAGAGACCGAAGACCCTTCACATAAGGGGTATAAAATTGCCAATAGGGCGTTGAAAGTGGGCCCACCGACCATAAAAAGGTCAAGGCTGACCATATAAAGGTCGACCTGGGCCCACAGCCCGACTGCAGCTGGTGCACCCAAACCCGCTCTCCGCCCCGCCCCTTTTCTTCCTTTCCCTCTTCTCTCTTTCTCCCTCTCTTCCCCTTTCCTTCTCCTCCCTCTCGTTTTCTTTCTCTTCCCTCCCCTCCCCCCCTTTTTCCCCCTCATACTAGAGAGGAACCCGGCGCCCCCCCAAGTTATTGACGATATCGACAATAGTAATGAACATGAGATGATAGTTACAGGAAAGCGCCTATGTGATCATGAGTGCAAGGATGATGTAAGAAATCAGAGCACTTTTGTCGTGTTTTCTAGTGGGAATAAGTTGTGCATGCGGCACGTGACTTCACAGACATATCATCACACCATGAGGACTGCGAAACTGTAATGAACTCGAGGGCAAGTTCTCCCCAACTTGGGGAGAATGATGCGGTAATCTAAACCATCCAATCCAAGAAGCAACTCAATTGGACCAAGTAGTAGCAACTAGCAAGTTGACTAACTGAAAGTGTATCATTTCTTTATTTCAAGTATTTTATATGTTGTAATAATTGTATTTCATATAATAACCTATTTGCATTTTTGAGCTTACGCCATGGCTATATAAGGTCTAGGTATAGTAACGCTGATGATAAATTTGTTCAACTGAAGTTTGTAGTGGATTGGCTTCCTCTCTTTAACAACATTCTAGTTCATTAGGAGGAGAAAAATGATGAAGCCAATCTAAATTATGCTACGCTGCATTATGCCACAAATAGTTATAAATTATTTGATTTAAAAGCATCTGTGAATAGCCAACAGTATGCCACATATTAATTCTATTTGTATGGCTTCCACAATTTCTACTCAAACTGATAGGTACATGGCAATAAACTCATCAATTGTCTAAAAAATGCTATATTTCCAAAGATAGAATGCAATTACAGGAACACAAGAAACAGTGTAAGATGGAACTTCGTAAATATTTTCAAAAACAATTCCAAACCATGAATGGACATATTGCTCCCTCCATATACACAAGTTTAAATGAAAATTGTTTATCAATAATATGCACTAGGCATCTATACGCACATCGTGCAATAGCACTGCATGAATGAAACGATAGCATTGAAATGAAATCTCGAAAGTGCAGAAATGAACAGAGTTTGAAATTATGTCAATCATACCTCCTTTTGTGACAGGAGCGGCTCAGTGTCAGAGTTCGAATTCTCCTCCTCTTGTTTCCACAAGCTCTGCAGGAAAGCAAACTTGTTCCTGGCAGGTCGTTCCGAGATATTCGGCACCACTCCATGTCGTTTCTGCACACGCTGGAGGCATACCTGCACAGCATCATGCACTCTCACAAAGCACCATTCCTTGCCAATGATGTCAAGCAGGCCAGAGTTGAAAAGAGAGAGATGAACTTCTCGATTCGGGTTAGCGATTATAATCTGAGAGAAAGCGATTGAAAGGGATCATATCCTTCAAAAATGCAGCGGGTATTGAAATTATGTAAGAGATGAGGCATTCTGACCTGGATGCCACGTGATTTGTACTCTTGATGCAACTCCTTGAGAGTTTGAATCGCGCTTGAATCTACATATGTGACGGCTGTTCCAAGTAAAATGGTTTTGCTAAGTGTTCGTATCAGGCAGGAAATGGAAGGATTTTAAGGGAAGAAAAATATTGTTGTTAAGTGATGGTTTTGCTTAATTATAGTTGCAATATATAGTCCACTATATAGGAACATAACTGATAGAAATAGTGTGCTGATAACATTTGAAATAAATCATAATAGTTAAAAAAAAGCTTAAAATTTATAAAATATAAGATAATTAGCATTTTATGAATCAAAATTTGAATTTTACTAGTGCTATCCAAAAGAAAGTATACCTAAAATTCTAGGTTCATGCTCTTAAGTAGTTGCTCTTCAAAATTCATGATTTCAATCTTGAGAGCAAGGCAGTGTTGTTAAAATTAATCGCATTGAGTTAATATTGTATCTTAGTCTATGTATTAGAGTCTTTAGGTATGTGTGTATGAGTTCGGTCCCACATGAGCTATGCAAATTTTATGAGTTTTTGTAGTCCTTTAAATACCCCTTGAAGGGAATAATAAGATACACCTAATATTCCTTTCATTATTCCAACATGGTATCATACTATCATAGCAGAAATTTATTCCTCCCTGATATTTCTCTTGGTTCAGGGTGCACTCTTCTTTATAATCTTACTGTTGAGATGAGTTTATTGTATTATGTGTGGTTTATTCGTAGTCGTGTTTTATTGTATTTATTTTTTGATCCGCCTCCATATATAGAGGGGATTATGACTTACTCTTTGTAATAGAAATCTATTTTTCATTTCCTCAACTTGGTATCAGAGCCTTAGTCGATTAGGGCTCCCGCGTATTCAACACCGCCGCTTCGACACCCCGCTTTGGTCACTCCATCCAGAAGCCGCATCCTGCTCCGTCGTTCCCGTCCATCTCTTCGGTCCGACGTCCCTCCCCTTCCCGCATCCCGCTCCGTCGCATCTAGTCGCGGACTTCCGCGAGCCGTCGCAGCCGATCGTCGGCCCCCAACATCCTCCAGCAGCCGATCTCCTCCAGCAGTCGGTCTTCGCCTCCTCCAGCAGCCGGTCTTTGCCTCCTCTAACAGCCCGCAGCAGCCTCCCGCAGGCCTCTCCAGCGCGCCTCCTCTTCTTCCGTTCTTCAACCTTTTTATCGGCGGATTGCCGCTGTTTGGTTCCTTTGACACTAGAAATGTGGCTCTAATCTGGTGTCATTTTTGGTGTCAGTCCTTATTGGAGGCTCCTTTGTGATCTTGGTATCGTTCCTTCTTCTATGAGCCACCCCAAGTTTCTATCTAGGTGTTTGTGTGGCTTCTTGTGCTTGTTCTTGCACATCAAGTCGGAGAATGATGGATCTCCTACTCTCTCTTCCGGTGTCGGGATCTCCTCCACTACCTTGCCTTCCGGTGGTGCGGCTCGGTCCAGTCATGACCACAAAACTACTCAACTCACCACTATTAGATTGGATGGTTCCAATTTTCTTTCGTGGTCTCGGGCTATTCCTCTTGCATTGAAGAGCGGGCGTTTGTTTTGTCATGTCCTGGGGACTATTCTGACACCGACCAAAGATTCTCCGGATTGGATACAGTAGGAGTCTGAGAAATCTCTTGTGATGAATTGGTTGACAAACTCTATGGTTGACTCAATTGCTCGAAATTATCTAATTTTGGAGACTCCAACGGATATTTGGAAGAGGGTCGAGGCTACTTATTCCTGTCAGGGTAATGCTTCCCAGATTTTTCAGCTGCGATGGAAGATCTTTCTCCTTCGTCAGGGTGATCACCCTCCGTCTGTCTACTATTTGGAGTTCACTCAACTTTATCAAGAATATGATATCTTTGACTCCCTCACTCATGTGTCTCCTGATGATTAGCACCTCGTTCGAGCTCAGGAAGATAAAAACAGAGTATTTGAGTTTCTTCATGGCCTACATCGCGACTTTGATCCAATCAGTGTGCAGATTCTTGGGCTCTCTCCTCTGTCACCCCTTCCCAAGGTTTTCAGTCTTGTTCAACAGGAATTTGATCGACGACAGACATGGACCTCTGATACTGCTCCCGAAGGTTCTAGCCTGGCTGTTCAGTTTGGCAGTCGAGCTCCACGTGATTCCAAGCTCAAGTCCACCGACAAAGATCACTTACTTTGTGATTACTGCGGCAAGTCCTGTCATACTCGGGACACCTGTTTTCATCTCCATGACTTTCCTACACCTCGTGGGGGCTCTGCACCACGTAGCGGTCGTGGTTACGGTAGTTCTCAAGGTCGCTCAACTCAGCCCCACTCTGCTCACCTGTCTGATGTCTCGGAGGAGATGCTTCCTCCCACTACTCAGGCTGCTCCTCCACTGTCTTTGTCCGACGATAAGATTCATGCCTTCCACCATCTGATGCAGCAACAGACTTTGGAGCCTTCAGTGTCCTCGTCTTCCTATGCTCATTAAGGACCCTCAGGTGCTCATAATGCGTCCTCTCGTCCCTCTACCCACTGGATTATCGATTCTGGAGCAATGGATCATATAACTGACTCTGCTACAGGTTTTGTGCTTACCTTTCGTTGTCTGGTCGAGACAAAGTGAGCATTGAGGACGGTTCCTTATCTCCAATTGTTGGAAAAGGATCAATCACATGCTCCTCTCTTACTCTTTCTTCTATCCTTCATGTACCCAAGTTTACACGCAATATTCTCTTAACTAGTCATCTGACAAACTCTATGAACTGTTCTATGACATTCTTTCCCTCTTCTTGTATGTTTCAGAACCTGAAGATGGGGACAATGATTGACGCTGGTAGTATGGGGGATGGGCTCTACGTGTTTGATTCTTCCACTCCTACATCTTCTCCTCGGGGGCTTCATGCTGATCAGGCGGTCACTTTGGAGTCATGACATTGCCTCCTTGGACATCCCTCTATTATGTCTATGAAACGTTTATTTCCTGCTTTGTCTGTTGTATTAGTTGATAATTTTCATTGTAATACTTGTGAACTTGGAAAACATCTTCGTGTTTCGTTTAATAATGTCTCATCCCCTAGTTCTGTTCTTTTTCATGTTATTCACAATGATGTTTGGGGGTCTTGCCCCGTTTCTTCCTTTTCTGGATGTCGTTGGTTTGTCACTTTCATTGACTGCTTCTACTGTACTACATGAGTTTATCTCATGAAGGCTAAAGATGAGATTTTTCCTTTATTTCAGCATTTTCACAAAATGATTTTTACGCAATTTGATGCTCCTATCAAAATCCTCCGCACCGACAATGGTCGTGAGTACATGGATTCTCAATTTGACCGCTACCTTGCACATCATGAGATTATCCACCAAACGTCTTGCGTTCCCTCTCCTGCTCAAAATGGGGTGGCCGAATGCAAAAATCGTCATCTCTTGGAAGTTACCCGATGTCTTCTTGTCCAGATGCACCTTCCAAAGTACTATTGGGGGAATGTTGTTCTCACTGTCGCTTATCTTATTAATAGTATGTCCTCTTGTGACCTGGGTTATAACACTCCTCTTCACACTCTTGGGGTGGCTCCGATACTCTACAACCTCGTATATTCGAATGTGTTTGTTTTTTTTCTATATTTACCAGAGGACTAAACTTGATCCTCGTGCTCACAAATGTGTTTTTATCGGCTATGCTCCTACTCAAAATGGTTATTGTAGAAATGGAGAAAGCCAACCTTGTATATATGTCCACTTGGTACAAATACAATGAATGAGTACAAATATATAGATGAGAGAAAGAGAGAGGAAAGTCCTATACACAATGTGGGACTAAAGAGAGGAGAGAAAAACAATAAATGCTATACAAATGGGCCTAGTTTAAGTGGGCTTTTCCAACACTCCCCCGCAAGCTGGAGCGTATAGGTCATATGCACCCAGCTTGGACAAACACTGGCAGAACATGGTGCTTGATAAGGCCTTTGTGAGGATGTCAGCAACTTGATCAGTTCCTGGAACATGCTTCAATTCAAGTTTCCTCAATTGAACCTTCTCACGAACAAAGTGACAGTCAACTTCGATATGTTTTGTGTGCTCATGAAACACCGGATTCTTTGCGATGTGTATGGCAGCTTGACTATCACAAAATAGAACAGCAGAGGAGGAGAGTTTTACTCCCAGGTCAGTAAGGAGACTTTCAAGCCATGTGAGTTCTGAGACAACCGAGGCCATCGACCGGTATTCAGCTTCTGCAGAGGAACGAGCTACCACAGCTTGTTTCTTACTCTTCCACGTAATAAGATGACCACCAAAATAAGTACAGAACCCACTAGTTGACCTCCGATCGTCCAGGGAACCCGCATAGTCGACATCAGAATAGGCAACCAATGCGGGAGCAGAGTCGGAGGTTTTGTAAACCAGCCCTTGACCCGGAGTTCCCTTAAGGTATCGAAGAATCCGTTCAACCGCTTGGAGATGAGAAGTCCGGGGGGCATGCATGAACCGACTGACAACCCCAACTGCAAACGATATATCCGGCCTTGTGACTGTTAGATAGATCAACTTGCCCACAAGGCGTCGATAGTATTCCGGTTTTGGAAGCAGCAAATCGTCATCCGAAGCATGAGCACATAGTTTGTGATTTGCCTCCATCGGGGTACAAGCTGGCTTGCAACCAGACTGACCAGCATCTTTGAGAAGATCGAGACAGTACTTGCGTTGGGAGAGCAACAACCCGTCCGGCCGTCGGGCGATCTCGAGACCAAGGAAGTAGCGAAGTTTCCCCAGATCTTTAGTCTGAAAAACAGTGCTCAGATGTTGTTTGACGTCTTGAATCCCCTTTGAGTCATCCCCAATGAGAAGGATGTCATCAACATAAACCAGCAGAAGGACGGTGCCAGTGGCCCGGTGTCGGGTAAAAAGGGAGAAATCTGCAGAACTTCGAGTGAACCCCATGTCCTGAACCACCTTGCTAAACTTGTCAAACCACGCCCGAGGGGACTGTTTGAGACCATAAATGGACTTTTTGAGAAGACATACCCGAGACTCCCCCGTGGTCTCAAACCCGGGCGGTTGGCGCATGTAGACGGTTTCCTGAAGGTCGCCATTCAAAAAGGCGTTCTTGATATCGAGCTAATGAAGGGGCCAGTGGCGGTGCACCGCGACGGAGAGAAGAACGCGGACAGTATTAAGCTTGGCCACCGGAGAGAAGGTTTCCTCATAGTCGAGGCCCTCCTGTTGGGTGAAGTCACGGGCCACAAGACGGGCCTTCAGTCGGGCAATAGTTCCATCCGGAGCATGCTTGATGACGAACACCCATTTACACCCAACAGGGTGCTGACCGGGAGGTAAGGGAACCAAGACCCAGGTCTGGTTGGCCCAGAGGGCCGTCATTTCTTCGTCCATGGCAGCCCGCCAGCCAGGATGATGAAGCGCCTCCTGCAAAGAGTTAGGGACCGAAACGGAAGATAATGAGGTGGCAAAGTGAAGAAGAGAGAGAGAGAGGCGATGGAGAGAGACGTAATTCGCCATTGGATGAGCGGTAGAGACGGGAGCCGGAGCAGCAGGGAGCAGAGCACCAGAGGGCGAATCCGACTGCAGAGGGGCAACGGGATGAGGAGAGCGACGAGAATAGACCCGGATAACCGGGGGTGGGGGACGGACAGGAGGCAGGGAAGGCAGAGAGGATGAGGAGTGAGGAGCAGGAACGACAGGACGAACGACGGGATCTGGACGCAGAGCGATATCGAGAGCAGGGAAGAATGGAAGATCTTCACGGAAAGTTACGTCAGCCGAGACAGTAACCTTGCGGGTAGCAGACGAATAACAGACATAACCCTTCTGAGTGCGCGAGTACCCCACAAAGATATGCTTGGTGGCACGAGAGTCCAATTTGTCCGTGGAGGGACCGAGGTGGTGAACGTAGCAGGTACACCCAAACACTCGGGGAGGAACGGGAAAAGGCGGAGTTGTGGGAAAGAGGAGGCTGAAGGGAGTAGCATACTGGAGGACGGAGGACGGGAGGCGGTTGATGAGAAAGCACGCCGTGGAGAGCGCGTAGTTCCAGTATGGTTTGGGAACCTGCATTTGAAGCATAAGAGAGCGAGCGACATCAAGAAGGTGACGATTCTTGCGCTCGGCGACTCCATTCTGTTGTGGAGTGTACGGACATGAGGTTTGGTGAAGAATGCCGAACTCAGAGCAGAGAGAGGCAAAGGTATGGCTGGTGTACTCCTGCGCATTGTCAGTACGAATAGTGCGAATAGGCGCAGAGAACTGAGTGCGAGTCTCAAGTATGAAAGCCCAGAATACGCGGGGAAGTTCAGAGCGATCTTGAAGGAGATATAACCACGTCATGCGAGAGTAATCATCAATAAAAGTAAGAAAATAGCGATAACCAGAAATACTAGTAAATTTGTACGGACCCTATATATCGTAGTGTACTAAAATAAAAGGAGCGGAGCTCCGAGTACAATGAGGAGGGAACGATGAACGGGGCTGTTTGCCCAAAATACATGTGTCGCAGCGAAAAGCAGGGAGAGTAACATCAGGAAGAGCCTTCCGGAGGACTGGAAGAGGAGCATGTCCCAGACGGCGATGTCAATCCGAAGAGGAGATAGAGGCGAGGACAGTGGGAGAGTCGTCAAGAAGATAGAGCCCATTCTGCAGCCGTCCTCTACCAATGATAGTCCGCGTCTGCTGATCCTGTATGAGAAAAGAGGAAGAAGTAAATGTCACGAAGTAATTAGAATCAGTAGTAAGGCGACCAACAGACAGTAAATTGAAAGGAGAGCCCGGAACATGTAGAGCCGAGCGCAGGAGGAGAGAAGAGGTGAGAGAAATATCAGCACATCCAGTGACTGGAACCGACGCCCCATTAGAGACAGTAATGTATTTCGGGTGAGGTGAAGACAAGTACTGAGGTGGCCTAACAAAGGTGATATGATGAGTGGCACCAGAATCAAGGATCCAGCGCGTGCCAGAGGATAGACATGCGATACCTTCATTGGAGAGAGAGGCAGCAGAGACAACCGAGGCAGGCGGACGGCTGAGCAGGCCATGCAGATGCTGGAGCTGAAGACGAACCTCGTCGAGATCAGTACGAGGGGAAGCAGAGTCGGTAGTAGCAGCAGAGGCTTGCGAACGAGGAGGTCGGCCATGTTTGCGATAGCAGGTGGCCTCAAGATGTCCATCTTTTCCGCAGAACGAGCACTTAGGCCTAGACCGGCCACCCCGACCCCGGCCGCGAGAGTCAGAGCGGCCGCCACAGGCAGAAAAGGGGAGAGGCAATAAGGGAGCTGGTGCCTGTTGAACAAGGGCCGGAGAAGGAGGTCCGGGCACATCCGGAGGCGGGGAGACTTTGAGAAGCATTGAGCACACATCGGAAAAGGATGGTGTAACAGTAGAGGAGAGGATGTGAGCCCGGACACTGTGAAGATGAGGCGGTACCCGGGCCATCATCATGGCGATACCCACAGCTTCCTTTTGGGTACGTTGAGCAGCAAGATCTAAAGTCGGAGGCTGATGGTGGATCCAAGCCTCAACCATAGACCGGGCCTGAGCAACAAAGGATGTCAGGTCGGTTGCGCCACTGCTATCAAGGGCCTGGAGAGCAGTGATGATGTCATATAGATGGTGGAGACTATCTTTGCCAGAGTAGAGGGTGTGGAGCTCGTCCCACATGCCTTTGGCCGTCTCATGATACATGGCCAGGCGATAAGATTCGCCATCAAGAGAGTTGAGAAGCCAAGTCTGCACACGACCATCATTGCGTAACCATTCCTCAGTAGGGTTACCGATAACTGGCTGAGTCAAGTGATGAAGGAACCCCTTTGACTGCAGGACACGGCGAACCGAATGTGCCCATTCCACAAAGTTCTTATTGCCAGTGAGAGAAATTGTAGTAATCCGAAGCTCGTCGCGGACTTCCTGGAGAGAGGCCGGGCGTTCAGGAGGAACAGCCGTGCCGACAGAGTCCGCAGATGTAGACATGGG
Organism: Platanthera guangdongensis; assembly: GCA_039583875.1. Classification (NCBI taxonomy): domain Eukaryota; kingdom Viridiplantae; phylum Streptophyta; class Magnoliopsida; order Asparagales; family Orchidaceae; genus Platanthera; species Platanthera guangdongensis. Next base: position 161,313,168 of record CM077161.1, read on the forward strand.
GGCGACCTGGAGGAGAGGAAGAGAGAAGACAGCGGACTGGAAGAGGCCGCGGCGAGCTGGAAGAGGCCGCGGCGAGCTGGAGGAGGCCGCAGCGGGCTGGAGGAGGCCGCAGCGGGCTGGAGGAGACGACGGCGGACTGGAGGAGGCCGCGGCGGACTGGAGGAGGCTGCGGTGAGCGCACACGATCAGCAAGGAGCGGGCTAGGAGAGGCCGCGGCGGACTGGAGGAGGCTGCGGTGAGCGCACACGATCAGCAAGGAGCGGGCTAGGAGAGGCCGCAGCGGATTGGATAGGCCGAGGCGGACTCGATCAGACCGCGGCGGACTGGATCAGACCGCGGCGGACTGAGCGGGCTAAGAAGAGAGGACAAGCAGAGAGGCCGCGGCGGACTATAGCTGGGGAAGCACGGCATGGCGCGGGAACAAGAGAGCGACCGCAGCGGGCTGGACCAGTCCGCAAGACTGAAAACACGCAGAGAGGCGAGCCCGCGGCGGACAGGGAAAGGAACTTGGCCGCCTGAAGAGGAAGGAGAGCAGCCGCAGGCAGGAGAGAAGTGCGGACAGACGGAGGCCGCCGCGCTTACGGCGGACGGAAGAGAGCAAGAAGAGGAGGCGAATACCGAGTTCGCATCGGACAGAAGGAGACCGCGGAGCAAGGGATCGAGTTCGCCGAGGTCGCGCCGGACAAGAAGAGGCCGCAGCGGACTATGGGAAGCAGAGGACCCCACAGGATCAGAGAGAGAGGGCTATAAAGAGGGGCCTGAAGAAGAGGGAAGAGGAGGGAAGAGGAGTGGTTCCACGGGAAGAGAGGAAGCGGTTTGGATAAGGGAGGCCGCAGGGGGGAACGCGACTAGGAGGCGCGGACACACATATGCAGACCGCAGGCCGCAGGGCGGATAGAAAAGGGAGTCCGCAGGAGTCCGAAACCTCGCTTTGATACCATGTAGAAATGGAGAAAGCCAACCTTGTATATATGTCCACTTGGTACAAATACAATGAATGAGTACAAATATATAGATGAGAGAAAGAGAGAGGAAAGTCCTATACACAATGTGAGACTAAAGAGAGGAGAGAAAAACAATAAATGATATACAAATGGGCCTAGTTTAAGTGAGCTTTTCCAACAGTTATACATGTTTTGACCCAGTGCTTAAGAATGTCTTTGTTAACATGAATGTCACATTCCTTGAATCCAAGTGCTACTACGGGCCCTCACTTCGGGGGGGGGGGGGGGGGGGCACCTCTCCTATGTTGGAAGTGAGTTAACTCGTTTACACATTCCTCTGTTATATCATTATCACTTGACTTTGTCTCCTATATCATTATCAATTTTGGAAACCCCCATATGTTATCACATTGAATTCAGTCTATTTATTAGAGTCTTTAGGTATGTATGTCTGAATTTAGTCCCACACGGGCTATTCATGTTTTGAGTCTTTGTGGTCATTTAAATACCCTTTTAAGGGAAAAATAATATATACTTAATATTCCTCTAATTATTCCAACAAGTATAACTAGTAACAATGCATATGTACGTCAACGGTGCTGTAGTGAAAGTTGGTGGGAGGCAGTTGTTGTGAGTTATAGAATCTTTGAAGGCTACAAATTGGATCTACAGGCTTTAGAACTCCAATTTCGGCGGTGGATGTGAGTTGAAATCAAGTCGTTTTATTTCTATTCTATTGTATTTTACCCATAAGGGTAGTTTTTGGATAGTTTTGTCCTTTGTACTTCTTCTCCCCTTCATATATATGTGTGGGGAGCTCTCTTTCATAATGAGTCAAACGTTTCTTTTTCTCAACTTGGTATCAGAGGCGAGAAAAAAACCGAACCCTAATCCTCTCGCCTCGGCGTAGACGCTTTCCCTTTCCTCCTCGCATTTCGTCGCTCGGCCGCTCCCCCGATCCCTGATTTGGTCGCCTCTGTCGCGCATGGAGCCCAACGGCCCTCTCGCGGGCAGCGGTGCATGCTGAAGGAGCTGACCGTCTCCTCATGAAGCATCGCACAACCTCGTTGCCTGCGCTCCCGCCGTCTACTGCCCGACATCGCTGCTATTCCGCGGTCGACATCGACACCTCGTCGCTCGCTGACGCTCCCGCTCTGCCGCACCTCCAGCCACGCCACTCTGCTGCCGCTCCAGCCGCGCCTCTCTACTGCCGCTCCCGCTCTGCCACACCTCCAGCCGCCGCCTCACCGCCGCCTCACCACCGCTTCCTCCGGCAATTTGATTTCCCCAGACGCCCGCATCTGGGCAGGCGCTGCTCCGCTGTATCATTACGACTGCTGGTCCGCTCTCAAATATTCTGCCCTCTGATTGTTCTCGGCACTGCTTCTCTGCCGATGCCTTCTGATCGCTCCTGCTGTCTTACCCTCTCTTTGTGGGATTAGCTCGTTGCCCTTTCTTGACAGGTTGTTCCTTCGTCATGGATGATTCCTCGACTGCGGTTGATTCTACCTCCTCAGTGGTTATGGCTCCCCCGTGGGGTGAACCTCAGCGGCCCTCTGGCCATGCTGGCTCCTTGAAAATTACCACGGTTCCACTGGATGGAACGAACTACCTCAAATGGTCTCGTGCAGCATAACATGTTATCTGCAGTCACCAGTTGTTTGGGTACATTGATGGAACTAAGGTGACATCATCTAGGGTCGACGCTTCCTGGCCGCGATGGGATTCTGAAAATTCTCTGGTGGTATCCTGGCTTCTCCATTCTATGTCCCCCAAGGTATACCGCAGTTATATGTTAATGGACTCAACCTACTAGATTTGGACTCGAGCCCGGGAGACCTATTCTCAGATTGGAAACTCCACTCAAGTTTATGAGCTCACTCGCCGTATGTTGGAGCTACGACAAGGATCTATGACTGTGTCCACCTACTACTCCGAGTTCGAGCGCATATCTCAGGAGTTGGATTACTTCGACCAGTTTACTCCCGCCTGCACTGCCGATGCAGTCCTGTTGCCGAAGCGAGACGAAAGATTCCGCCTACATGTGTTCTTGATGGGTTTAGGAATGGAGCTAGATATGGTTCGCACCAATATTCTTCATCGGTCTCCTCTTCCATCTCTTCGTGAGGCCTTCAGTATGGTTCTTGGCGATGAAGATCAAAGTCGTTCTGTCAGCAATACGGCTCCTCTTCCTGACCGCTCTGCCTTTACGAGTACTGGACGTGGTGGCTCCAGTCATACCAGCACGATTCCCACGTGCGCTCATTGTGATCGTCGGGGCCATTCTCGTGAAGTGTGCTTCAAGCTTCATCCTCACCTTGCTCCACCTGGATATGTCCGTGGACGTGGACATGCTCGTGACCCTGGACGTGGGGGATCCCGCCAGACTGGTACCCGCTCTCATGATGCTGCATATTCCACAGAGATGCAGGAAGGCCATCATAACCAGCCCCTGACTCACTTCACTACATCATAATTGGATGCTCTACGACGTCTGCTTCACTCTCTGTCTGATCCTACTCCCAGTGGTACTTCCTATTTGTTTGCTACTGCTGCGATGCCCAGTGCCCATGCCGCTATGCCTCCCCCGTCTGAGTGGATCATTGACTCTGGAGCCACTGACCATATGACCGGATCCTCTACAGGTTTTTCCTCCTACACTCTCTTGTCTGGTAAGGACAAGGTTGTCTTTGCTAATGGTACCTTGTCTCATATTGCTGGCAAGGATTTTTTTTCATGTTCCTCTTCTCTTCCTCTCTCTTACGTCTTGCATGTCCCTTCCTTTCCCCGCAGTTTACTTTCTATTAGCAACCTTATTAAATCTCTTAACTGTTCTGTAACATTTTTCTCTGATTCTTGTATTTTTCAGGAACTAGGTACGAAGCGGATACTTGGCAGTGGTAGGAATCATGGTGGCCTGTACTACCTGGATACTACACCATCATCCCTTGCTCTTTCTTCTTCGGCTGCTACCGCTACTGACGCTCGCCGTTGGCACTTGCGTCTTGGTCATCCGTCTCCTGTTTATCTCCAGAAACTCTTTTCTGCTTTATCTCAGTTTATTCCTAGTTTAAAATGTGATGTATGTGTAATGTCTAAACATGTTTGTCATTCGACATCCCATATATCTTCTCCTAGTAGAACACCTTTTGCTGTTACACATTCTGATGTCTGGGGACCTTCCCCAATTATGTCTTTAATTGGCTATAGATGGTTTGTTACCTTTATTGATTGTTTTTCTCGTACTACGTGGGTTTATCTTTTGAAGAAGAAAGGAGAAGTTGTTTCTGTTTTTCAAACCTTTCATAAGATGATACAAACACAGTTCAATGGAACCATTCGTGTTCTTCGAAGCGACAATGGGGGGGAATATGATGATCGTGGTGCTTTTGGGGCCGATCTCTCGAGCAATGACATCCTCCACCAAACCACGTGTGTCTACACTTCCACCCAAAATGGTGTGGCCGAACGAAAAAACAGGCATCTCCTAGATGTTGCCCGTTGTCTCCTCACCTCCATGCATCTTCCGAAACCCTATTGGGGTGATGTCATCATGACGGCCACTCATCTTATCAACTGTCTTCCTTCCCGGGTTCTCGAGTATGCCACCCCTCTCGCGCGTCTTTCTTCTACGACAGTTGTTCATACCTCTTCGCTTCCACCCCGCGTGTTTGGGTGTGTCTGTTTTGTTCATGTTCATCAGCCACTCCGTGACAAGCTCGATCCTCGAGCTCTCCGTTGTGTTTTCCTTGGCTATTCTACCACCACCAAGGGGTATAGGTGTTATCACCCACCCTCCAGACGTACTTACTGTACCATGGATGTGACGTTTCGCGAAGATGAATCTTATTACTTAGCTTCGACTCCTTCTCGTCAGGGGGAGGAAGATAATGATGTTATTGGTGCTGTTCCTCTTCCTGTTATCCCCCCCAGGCGTAGTAGCACTCCTACTTCCACTATGCCATCCACTACAGATATCTCTCCAACTTCCACTGTCATCCACTACAGATATCTCTCATATACCCTTCTCTCATAATCCACTCATCACGCTGCAACCTCATGTTTATCATCGTCGAAAAACAGGTGAACAACCTGTCATTGTTCCGCCGCTGCCAATGTTGCCTTTGGACTCAGATCTTGATGTTGATTTACATGTTCCTATTGCTCAACTAAGAGGTAAGGCCCGGTGTACCGAACACCCCATTTCTAACCATGTTGCTTATAATCACCTCTCTAAGCCTCACCAGTCTTTTATATCCTCTTTGTCTGAGATCTCTATTCCTAAGACATGACAGGAGACACTTGGTATTCCAGTATGGGCTCAAGCAATGAAGGAAGAAATGTCTGCTTTGAAGAAAAATCACACATGGGATGTCATCCCTCTTCCTCCTGGCAAGAAACCCATTGGTTCAAGATGGGTCTTCTCAGTCAAGCAGAATCCAGATGGGAAAGTCGAGCGCTATAAAGCTCGGTTGGTAGCTCGTGGTTATACCCAGACTCAGGGGATTGATTACCAAGAGACCTTTGCACCGGTTGCAAAAATGGACTCAATTCGTGTGATCATATCATGTGCTGTGATCTTAGACTGGGAACTTCATCAACTAGACGTCAAAAATGCGTTCTTGCACGGGGACCTCGAGGAAGAGGTGCACATGGTCTTTTCTCCAGTCTTTGTGAGGAAGGGACAAGAGAGCCTTGTTTGTCGCTTACGAAAGTCCTTGTATGGGCTGAAGCAGTCCCCGAGGGCATGGTTCGGTAGATTCCACAAGGCCATGATCCAGTTTGGATATAAGAAGGGACACTCTGATCATACCCTATTTGTCAGGAGGAATGAAAAGAAAATTGTTGTTCTGATTGTCTATGTTGATGATATTGTGATCACAGGAAATGACACAGATGAAATCTCCAAATTGAAGGCTCGTCTCTCAGCTGAGTTCGAAGTAAAAGACCTGTGAAGGCTACACTACTTCCTAGGAATTGAAGTAACCCGTTCTGACAAAGGTATTTTTATCTCCCAACGCAAGTATGTGTTGGACCTGCTAACGTAGACCGGTCTGCTCGGTTGTGCCCCTGCAAACACTCCTATGGAGGAGAACCATAAGATCGATGAGGATAGCAATGGTGATCGTACAGATGCCCCCAGTTATCAAAGATTGGTGGGAAAGCTCTTATATCTCTCGCATACTCGCCCCGACATTACATATGTTGTTGGGATCCTGAGTAGATACATGCATGCACCGAGAGTCGGACACCAGGAGGCAGCTTACCGTGTCCTCCGGTATTGCACATTCATTGGAGGAAACCTGGTCACAAGGCGTAGTAAGAAACAGAATGTGGTGGCCAGATCAAGTGCCGAGGCTGAGTACCAGGCAATGTCCCAAGGCCTCTGTGAAGGCCTGTGGTTGCGTGCCCTACTGCAAGATCAGGGGCTTTAGGAGGAAGCTCCCATATCCCTGTACTGCGATAACAAAGCTGCCATCAGCATAGCACACAATCCAGTTCAACATGACAGGACTAAGCGCGTTGAGGTGAATCGTCATTTCATCAAAGATCATCTTGAAAAAGGAAACTTAGTCACACCCTTCGTTCACTCCAGAGATCAGTTGGCTGACATCTTCACCAAGAGTCTAGGATCCGATGTCTTCACTGATGACACTCGGAATGACGGATATCTACCGTTCGACTTGAGGGGGGGAGTTGAAATCAAGTCGTTTTATTTCTATTCTATTGTATTTTACCCATAAGAGTAGTTTTTGGGTAGTTCTGTCTTTTGTACTTTTTCTCCCCTTCATATATATGTGTGGGGAGCTCTCTTTCATAATGAATCAAGCATTTCTTTTTCTAAACTATGTGTACATTGGTGGCATGGGGCTTCCAAAATGTTTTCTATGGGGCATGGGGGCTTCCAAAACTTTTTATAGGAGGCATGCACATGATGAGGTCACGGATTGTCCACATTGATCAAGGTAGGCAAGTGGGAGAGAGGAAAGGGCCCTAAGACATTATGATTAAAAATATTTGCTACTTTTTATTGTGAATGTTTTTGGATGAAGTGTGGATGATTCTTTAAGAAAGAAAGGTGATATGTATTCCCTTTCCTAGTTCCAAAATCATATTTATTATGGTTTTCACACTAGGCTCGTTCACAACACCTTTTCCATTCTAATCTGTAAATACACATTTATTAGGAAATATACAGTTTAGGTCAATTTGAAGGCTAAGCCGAAAATCCCACACCTAACCTACACTTATTTACCAACCTCCACCTAGTTACATGGCTTCAGTTCTCCGCTAGAATATCAGAATGTTATTTAGGTCGATCTAACTCAAAACTGGTGGATCCTCCAATACATTTGTCATGCAATGCTTCGGTTTTCCTACAGTTGGTTGTGTACATGTTTACTTATTTTTCTAGAAAAGTTCATGGACTCTTCTTTCATGGAGTGGAAGTGTTAATAACTAGGCCCCCAATTTAAGGCCGACTTACCTTAACCAGAATTGGTTTCTTCTTTGTTAACCTTTTGCTAAAATCTTCTAGGTTATAGCCATATTATTTTGCTTTAGTCATTCCCTGTTAAAGAGCTAAACGGAGCATTATTAAGGAAACACAAGTTAGCATTCTTGAAGCAACACAAATTGCCACATTCTATCTCCATGCAAGAGTGAAACTGAATTCATCTTGATTCAAGACCATAACTGTTATGGAGGGCAGTCTAAACGAAGGAGAGGTGGACAAGAGCACGTGGAGTGTGTATATGTGGCACATGGGCTGGAAGGATTCAAAGGCGAAGAATCTAATTTAGCATGGATACAACTCTATTTTCTCTGAACTAGTTCTATTTTGGTTGAATTTATTTACAATATGGCCTCTAACTGCTTCGTCAAGTACTCAATTATAACTTCAAAACTCTGATGCTTGGAAATGTTATTTTGAGCCTAAGATTAGACAAGGAAGTGTTACCTTGGAGTTCTCTACATCTCACTCTATTTCGTTCTCTTCCCTCCCTTTTGGTAGACCCCCGCCAATACCATAAAAGTATTTCCACTTCAAGTTAAAATTATGGCTTAACCATTTTTGATCCCATATAAGGACTTCGGCCTTTCTACTTTCTTTGAGAAGTAACTTTGTTAGAGTATTTTTTGCTTAAAAATTTACAACTTATTTTCTTGAATGGCAAGTTCACAATCCTTTGGCCAAAGGATTTGAACTTCTCTCCGATAAAACTCCGACGGAGGATGTACTATCTATAAACACAATATTACAAAATAGTATTTTAAGTATTACATTAAGATTGCTAATATTGTATTAAATGAACGGATGGTTTATTGGTGCATACGATAATGTACTTGACAGGTGAATACAGAGCGAGTATTCAGATAGGCGTTCTACTGAGACATTTGTCACGGTGTATTTAGAGGGAGGTCTAGGTAGCTGTTACGAGGGTGCCTATGACACATGGAGCAACGAGTATTTCAAGAGGCAGGGATGTCGAACGCAGAGGATACTGAGAAGCTAGAACCGCGGCTGCCTAGGGGGGTGTACTCGAAGAGAGCGAAAGCTACCAATATCTCATAACAAAAACAAAAAAATGGATTTACTTCTTATATGTTATTCCGCAAGCCCAAGGGGAACTTAAATAGACTTACAAGGCCATAGTTGAACTTAGAATACGACATAAAACCTAATGGAACGCAACATAATAAAATCCTAAAGACGACAACAAAATAATTGGGTACAAAGCCTCAAAAATCTTGTCCGTCATTCAAATCGAGCTTGCCCTCAAGATTGAACGAGGCTTCCACTCAAGATAGAATGAGGTTTGCATTGCTTGATCATCTGACTCCTTAATTTCTCGCCCGAACAGTTTCCGGTAGCGCGTCGTTGTTGCAGAGACAACATCGAGCGGCCGATCGTCATCATCCTCACAAATGTCACGAAGGGTTGCAGGGATCTGACACAACGGGGGAGCTTACTGAGGAGAGACAAACATACTTAATGGATGGAGGCGGCACAAGTGTGCCTCATGGTGGTGGAATGTCAAGGGTGACGAAGAACACCGCTGAATGTGAGTTACGGCGATCGGAAGCAGCAGCACCGATAGGGGGGCAATCATCAAAAGGAATGTCGCCAGAGGTGCCGACAGAACAAATGACTGAAGCAGAGGGTACTGGATGGAGTCAGTAGAGTCAGAGGCAAAGCAGAGGGCGTTAAAGACAGGCTATTTTTGTAGGTCTTAGCGTCTTGATTGACAGTTGTTGCACCATGCCTTCTCGTTGTTGTGGGGCCATGAAGTGGTACCGATACTTATTTAAAAGCACAATTATTTGTGCTCCGTATTTGGAAGGGCATCCGTGATTGCTGCAAAGGACCGAAGTAGTTTAAAAACAATCAATTACTTAATAATTAATTAAATTAATTCAACCCCTCCAATTTTTTAATAAATTAATGAATTAATTAATCACCGACAACAACACTCAAGCCTTTATCCCACTACAGTGGGGTCAGGTATATGGATCCTTTGTCGCCATTGTGCCCAATAGTTGGTCAAAATCTCACTAATGCCTAAGTAAATCATGTCTTTCCTTATAGTTTCGTTCCAAGACTTTATTGGTCTACCCCACCCTCGTTTAATATGCCTAGTGACTAGACTCTCACAACGCCTAACATGTGCCTCTAATGGTCTCCTTTGTACGTATCTTCTTTGCAATTGGTGTTACTCCTGTCTTATCCCTGATACATTCATTCCTAATTTTATCCAGTCTCGGGTGTCCACACATCCACCTAAGCATTCTCATCTCCGCAACTACCATTTTTTGCTCATGTACACAATTCATTGCCCAACACTCAGAACCATAGAGCATTGCGGGACTAATTGCAGTACGGTAAAACTTGCCCTTCAGTTTTAGTGGTACTTAAAGTACTTTACGATCACATAAGATCCGTGACGCGCCTCTCCAATTCAACAAACCCGCTTGGATTCTATGTGTCACATCTTTATGAATACCTCCATCTTTTTGAACTATTTATCCCAGATATTTAAAACACTCATTACGGGAAATACATTGGCCACCCAACTTAATAACGAAGTCATCCGTCCTTGTACTGCTAAATTTAAGCTACATATACTCCTTCTTAGCCCTGCTCAACCTAAAAACATTCTTTTCTAAAGTATCTCGCCAAAATTCAAGTTTCGCAATACGATATCATCTGCAAACAATAAACACCAATGTATTGCTTGTTGGATATGTCTAGTGCGCTCATCTAAGATAAGGGTAAAGAGATAAGGGCTTAAAGCTGAACCTTGATGTAAACCAACAGTGATAGAGAATTCCCGTGTTAATCCTCCAGATGTCCTCACCCTTGTCACTGAATTTTTATACATATCTTTGATTATGTCAATATATGATACATTCACACCTTTCTTTTCCAAGACTCTCCATAAGATCTCTCTTGGAACTCTATCATAAGTCTTCTCAAGAACAAAAAACAACACATGCAAATCTTATTTTCTTTCTCGATAGCTATCAATGAGTCTCCTTAAAAGATGTATAGCTTCTATGGTCGACCGCCCTGACAATGAATCCAAATTGATTCTCTGAGATATTAGTCTCTCGTCTTACTCTTCTTTCTATTACTCGTTCTCATAGTTTCATGGTATGACATATCCAATCTAATTCCATCTATAATTAACACAATTTTATACATCTCATTTATTCTTATACAAAGGTACCAAGATATTTTCTCACCAATTGATCTGACATGCTCTTTGACTTCAGTATCTTATTGAAAAAACTTGTAAATCACAAAATTCTTTCATTTGCTAAACATTTTCATACTTTGATGGATTTATCGTCTGACCTAACCGCATTTCCATATTTCGATGGATTTATCGTCTAACCCAACAACATTTCCATTCTTCATCTTATTTAGAGCATGCTTTACCTCTGATACTTGAATTTTATAAAACGTTATGTTTTTATAATCCTCCGATTTACTTAACTCTTCGAAGTTCAATTCATTGTCCTTTGTTTCATTATAAAGTTGATAAAAGTATCTTTTCCATCAAAACTATATCTGTCTCATCCTTTATGCATTTTACATGACTTAAATCTCTTGGCTTCCTTTCTCTAGCTCGAGCAATTTTATATAAAAGTATTTTTTCCATTAAAAGTGTATATATCTCATCCTTTATGCATTTTACTTGACTTAAATTTCTTGTCTTTCTTTTGCAATTTTAATAAAGCAAGAAGTGATTTATAGCGGGTCATCTTTGCCCTCGCTTTGTCTTGCACTTCCTCTTTCCACCAACAAGATTCTTTATTTGGTGGCACATGACCTTTTGATACTCCAAGTACGTTCTTTACACATAACCTTAAATGTGAAGATATAACTTCCCATGAGATATTAAGATCAACATAAGAATCATCAATTATGTGTTCCATAACTGTTGTCTTGAAAGTGTACTTTAATAGCTTCGCTTAATCTTACTTGTGACGCGTAAGCACTGATCACATTAATAATTTCTTTTTCTATGACCTAATTTAAGAACTAAGATTCTATCACCTTTTCTACTTCATCCCAACAACTTCATTCTTCCAAGTAGTATCCACAATAATACATACTCTACAATTTGTTTTATTATTTTATGTGTACCATAATTTAAAACTTGAATTATCTAAAAATTTAGCTTTCTCACTCACCCATTCTAGTCTCTTACAGGACATAAAATATTTATCATTTTCCTAATCATCGTATCCACTGCTTCTATTGCTTTCCTCATTAGCGTACCTATATTCCAACTTTCAAACCTAAGTCGATCACAATTCCTACGACATACCTCCCTAGGACGTCTAATATGTAAGGAATTTTGCCTTATTTAATACTACATCCAAGTCCTTTTGGAGATGCAACGGTCCTTACCAAAACGCCGCATTCCGGACCTATACGACGAGAACTCTTGCATATTTAACACTACACCCAAGGTCCTGGAGATGCACCTGTCATTGCCAAGACGCCGCATTCGGACCATGCAACGCGTTCCTTAAGGGGAACAACTTAGCTTTTGCACAGTTTCTCAAATGATCCATATACATAAGGGTGACTAAATTTACGCTGACCGTCTACCCAACACAACCTCTCACCATTTTTCATTCGGGCTGGGAACCGACATAGGCTGGTTTAATGAATTAATTAATCAATTAATAAAAAAATCATTCATGAATTATTATTAGTTTATGTAATTGAAGAGATGCAAGCGGCTAAAATGAGGGAACAAGGATCAAAAAGGTAGCACATGGCTCAAAATAGGAGTAGATATGTGCTTGCATCTTAGAGGAAGGGATGCTCGGGAAGGTAATTTGATGGTTGATGCATGGGACACGAAAAAAAAGAGCTCTGTGGAGGGAGGGTTGTGTGGCTTGAGGAAGGAGAAGCCTCGTGGATCTGGGGTGCACTAGTGACGAGCAGGTATGTCGGTGAAGGCGTCGTGATGCGTAGGGCAACAAATCAGCCCTGGAGATCGCGGGTGTTTGTGATAAGAGAGACACTGACGAGCTTGTTGAGGAGGACGATGGGCGCTGGCGATTACGCAAGGCGACCAGAGAGTTGATGCTTTGATTTCGCAGATCCCACTGAGGATGAAGACGTTGTTGCGGGAGGAGTGGCAGCCAAAGAACACGGAGTGTTGTTGAACAGAGGCTAAAACTAATGTTGTGCTAAATTAAGCTCGAAATTGAGATTTTGAAAGTGAAGTGGGATGTTCAGGAAGACATTGCGAAAGAGGACAACGTTACATAGACCTGATGCCTTGACATTGATCTCAGTATAAGTGGCGGAGGACCAAAAGCTCTGATACAAAGTTGTTATGAGCTCGTCAAAGGAAGGTCAGAAGTGTTGATGACGGAGGTGGAGGATACTGAGGAGCCAAAATAGCGTCTGCCTAAGCGAGGTGTGCTTGGAGAAAGATAGCTACCGGTACGTCATAACAAAACAAGGAAAGAGAATTACTTCTTTGATTCCATCCCACTAACCAAAGGGGGACTTAAATGGACTTACAAAGGCATAGTTGGACTTAAAATACAACATAAAACCTAATGGAAGACGATGTAATACATAATAAAACTCAAAAGACAACAACATAATAACTAGGCACGAAGCCCATAATAGCGGGTTTCTAAGAAAACTTTCGTATATATTAGCTATAAGACGAGACACATCATACATTGCAAGTTGAATCAGCTAATTCCTGCAAGCCCATGCCATTACTCATGAGGAAATTTTTCTCTAGTTTCTTGTTATTTGAAGAACCGGGACAAAATATTTGAAGTAAGATTGGCGTTGTACCGGTGGATACATAGTCTTCTTTCTCGACAACCTTATTTCCTAGAAATGTAAGATGTAAAGTTGTTTGCTAGTCAAACAGAATATCGTACTTAATTTTGTTTCAAAGATTCTACAATTGCATTCCCTTCAGCAAGATTTTCGCATTACTGCATTGACGGGGATAACAGATCGCAGAAGAGACAAAACTTAATGGAGCCTGAACAACTCTAATTGACAAGCATAGGTTGTATGTTCTCCGGTGGTCGCACGCAGGGCAACAACAACATATTTTATGCATTTTTGTATTTTTATAGTCTTCTTTCTCGACAGGTCACTGTAGTAGGTTCAAAGTCTATGAATAGGGTCAAGAGGCTGATTTTCTAGAAATGGACAGAATTTCTATTCTCGCAGATCACAGTAATCAGGCCTTTGTTAGAAGTCAATGCAACTACTTTTGCTAACCATCCCACACACCATAACTACCCCACCACTAATTAACCACCCCAAAAATATATTAACCGCTGTTATGTTTGCTCCCCATTTTCTGCTAACCCCTTTCCAGCCCCAAATCCATATAACCGCCTAATAACTACCCTCTCTACCACACAACCACCCAATCCCACTCATAATCGCCCTAAACTACCCCAAATTACTCATTACAGTAATTATTTAGACTCACAAGTATAACTGAACCCATTCACAGGTCAACAATTCAAAAGGGTGCTCCCAACCCTGCCAATCTCTTCCAGAAAAAAATGCACACTGTCCCTCCATATCTCAATTTTCAGCAGCAGGTAATAATCCCACTCAGGTTTCTTATCAGCCAAGCCTTCCCATGCAAGCCATCCCCATGCTGCCTCCAGATATTACCTCCTTAGAAATTACAACCATTCACCACATCCAACATTTCGAACCCCAACACCCATTTTCCTCCTACAGCAGCCTAGAACTCCTCCAGCATTAAGACATTGCCTACCCTCCCCTCCCAGGCACCCTGATATTGCAGTTCAGTCATAAATCGACACCATTCAGAAGAGTCCTACTTATGTAAGTTTGTTGTGTGAAGTTTTATTTATTTGTTGTTTATGGAGTACACATTTTCCTGAATTCACTATTTGAAAACTTATTCTTAGTATTGAATTGAAATGTTACGAAAATCGGTCTCTGTGGATGCTTGGGGAATGGGTTCGCACACTTACTTCTCTCTCACAAGCCAAACAACTAAAGATAGCACAAGAACAGACCCAAGGCTCTAGCATATCCCACCACACACACGGAAGATCGACGTTTCCCCTCCTTAGCCAAGTGCTGATGTTCAGAAAGCGCAAGAAGACCTCAAGTAAAATGCCTTCGGATACCCACGTCTATTTATAGTCGCACGCAGAAACACCCTTATAATTCAACCTGAAATTGCAATTTTTTGGTGCTCTAATTTGAACAACATATTTTATGCGGGTATTTTGCAATGCATCATTACTGATCCTCATAACACCTCACTAACACTTTTATTTAGAGCATGTAAACTTAGTGTCCCACGACATACATCCTCTCCAGTTTTACTCTTTTGAGTTCATCAAGTTGTCATGCATATTAGAAAAAATCGGTGTTCCATGAAAGCACCAACTACATCAAGGTTGATTGACACATCATTTGACATGAGAGGGAGAAGAAAGTTATTTTATTTGCTCAAGTTATATTATCTTCTTATTTAAGTGATATTCTCACTAAGACACTACTTCTGAATACACTACATACCTTCATTAAGCTTGGCTTGGACATCGCCTGTACTCAAGCTTGAGGGGGAGTGTTAAAATATTGAAATAATATGCTGATCAACTTATGTTTATACATTCATGTTCCTTAAACCTCTTACTCTTATATTATATTTAAGACCACGAGAGCCATCATTACAAGGGGGATCATTCAGTTCAATACGCCTTAGTAAGACCGAGACTTCGAGGAAATGAGAACTCAAAAAATTGACCCCTAAATAGTGGGGATAAAAATAATCATGATCATGATGATGTATACTATCCTAATTAGTAACTCATGCCCTGACGTTGATATGAAAAAACCTTGGCAAATAAAAACATACAAAGCATATTTCACATAGTATTCATAATGTTAGAAAAGCCCAATTAGATGTTTTTCTTCTTTCTCTCTCCTTTGTCTCACATCATGTAGAAGATTTTTCTCTTCATTCTTCTCTATATAAGTGTATGTAATGTAACTATTCATTCAACAAAGTATATACAAGATTGGGGCTCTCTTTTGCTACCGGTCTACCTTGGGTATCCCACCATTTCAGCCGCCCATATGTCCGCGCGACCTCCCCTTGCCGTGGCCTCCTGCGCCTCTCTTCTACCCGCTTCCACCTCTACTTCTGTCGTGGCTTCCACCTCCTCCTTCCTACCACCTCTCCTTTTATAATCCTCTTTCACGTGGGTCCACCTTCTCCTTTCGTTCTCTACCCGCGCGGGCTCTTTCCCCCCTATGCGGCCTCTCCTACCTGTTGTCCGCTGCGGGCTCTCTCTCATCCCACTCGCGGCTTCCTATTTGCCTAATCCGCTCGAGTTCTCTAACTCGCGGGTTCTTCTCCTGACCGCTCAAGTTCTCTACCTCGCAACTTCTTCTTCTGACCGCTCGGGTTCTCTACTCGCGGCCTCTTCTGCTTGCCGCTCGCGTTCTCTCACCGAGAACTTCTTCCCCACTACTCGCTGCGACCCGCTCTCCTGGTCGCTGCGACCTGCCACCTGCTCGCCGCGACCTGCCTCATGCTCGCCGCGACCTACCTCCTGATCGTCGCGACCTGCCTCCAAGTCGCCGCGACCTGCTCTCCTGCTCGCTGCGACCTGCCTCCTGTTCGCCGCGACCTGCCTCCTGCTCGCCGCGACCTGCCTCCAGTTCGCTGCGACCTGCCTTCTGCTCGCCACGACCTTCTCTCCTGCTCGTCGTTTGCCTTTTCTGCTCGCTGCGATCTTGCCTTCCCGCAGTTAGCGTTCTCCTCTGTCCTTAGCCGCCTCCTGGTCGCGACCTTGTTTGTCGCTGGTGTACCCGCCGAGACCGTGCAACTATCTTCTCTGCCGGCTTCTCCCTAGTCGCACTTTGGTCGCGATCTTCTGATCGTTGGTGTGTCCACCGAGACCGCACGACTGCCTCTTCTAACAGTCCGGTCTCTTCTGCAGGTCGTGCATGGCTTCTGATACTTCCGCTACTACTTCTGCTCCACCCGCCCGTGCGGCTGCCCCGGCTTCCGAACTCCGTGATAAGTTACAGATTACTACCATCTCCCTAACTGGCAAAAGGAATTTTGTCGAGTGGGTTCACTCGATTCGCCGTGTTCTGGAGACGAAGGGTCTTCTTCACCACATGACCCGCGCTACTCCAACTGCTCCCTCCGATGACTGACTTCGCGATGATGGTCGGATCTAGTGCTGGCTTCTCAACTCTATAGATCCCGAGCCCTACAGGATGGCCATGTATCATGACATGGCTAAGTCCATGTGGGAGGAACTTCACGCCTTTTACTCTGGCCATGACAGCCTACAACACCTATATGATATCATTTCCGACCTTCAGAATCTTGCCCCGGGTGCTCCTGGTGATATGCTTTCCTTCGTGGCTAAAGCCAAGAGTTTGGCAGAGGCTTGGATTCAACATCAGCCTCCTACTACCGATCCAACCACTCAACGAAACCAGAAAGAAGTTGTCGCTATCGTCATGATGATGTCCTGAGTTCCTCCCCACTTGCATAGTATTCGGGCCCAGATTCTCTCATCCGCGACAAACTCCTTCCCTGTATGATGTCTGCTTCATGCTGCTCAAAGTAACGCCTCCCTCTGAGGCTCCTCCTGTTTTTGCCCCGGCTCTTCTTCGGCCGCCTCTCCTTTCGACCCCTTCTCCTCGTGGATCTTCGACTCGGGGGGGGGGGGGGGGGGGGGGCGACCCCCGTCTCGGTGACGAGGACGTGGTGGTCGCTCTTCTATGAAATGCACCTACTGTGGCCGGGATAATCATCTTGAAGCAACCTGCCACCGCAAGCATGGCTTACCTCCTCATCTTGTTGCTACTATCTCTGCTGCTCCACCTCCTACTGCGTCTCCTGCCACTGATCCAACTACTACTACCCGTCAAGACATCGATGAGCTGCGCATCCAAATTCAACAGCTTCAGGGAGCCCTCAGCCGCTCCTCCGGCTCTGTTGCGTCCTCTTCTGCGTAAGGTATAACCTGTCTCTCTCATAATCCTTGTTGGATCGTTGATTCCGGCGCCACTCACCATATTACTTCCCAGAAGCCCACAACGTACCTACAGACACCTCATCCTGCTTGTATCACTATGGCCAATGGTGACACCCTACCAGTCTCTGGCTCCGCCTCTCTTCAGCTTACGCCGCACCTTTTTCTTTCCTCGGTTCTTCATGTTCCGGGGTCCCCTTTCAATTTATTATTTGTTAGTCGTCTCACACACGAACTTGATTGTTGCATTACCTTTTCACTTTCTTCATTTCTTATGCAGGATCGCCGCACCCGGAGTACCATTGCGGGACAGCTAATGAATGGGTTGTACATCTTGGATCTCCCACCTCCTCTTCTATCCGCCATCTCCACTGTTGATTGGCATCGCCGCCTTGGGCATGCTCTCCTTCCGGTTCTCAAGCGGGCTCTTCCTGATGTTTCTCTCCGGGAGTTCTCTTGTGAATATTGCATCTACGACAAACAACATCGTTCCTCTTTCCCCCCTGCCTGTACCCGGAGTAGTACTCCTTTATCTTTAGTTCATTCTGATGTACGGGGTCCTTATAGAGTCCCCAGTATTTTTGGCTTTCGCTATTCTGTCACGTTCATAGACGATTACTCACGTACCACGTGGATCTATTTATTACATGATCGCACGGAACTTACTCCTGTGTTTCGCGCCTTTTTACTTGAGATGCATACGCAGCTCGCCACCCCCCTCAAAGTACTTTGCACTGATAATACTCGCGAGTATACGAGTCGCACCTTCTCCAATCTCTGCACCGAATTTGGTGTCATCCATCAAACTTCATGTGTGTATATCCCTCAGCAAAATGGGGTGGCAGAACGCAAAAATCGTCATCTTTTCGATGTTGCGCGCTCCCTTATGTTCCAAATGCACGTTCCAACCGAATATTGGAATTTTGTTGTTTCCACCGCCTGTCATCTCATCAACCGCCTTCTCTCGTCTGTGCTTAATTTTGCCTCACCCATCCAACTACTCTCTCCCTCCACCAACCTTACCTCTCTCACACCGCGGATCTTCGAGTGCGTTTGCTATGTCCACCTTCTTGGTCCTCCTGCCGACAAACTTGCTCCTCAGGCCGCCAAGTATATGTTTGTTGGCTACTCCCGCACTCAAAAGGGTTACGTCTGCTACTCTCCTTCTGATGGCAAGCTGTTTGTTTCTGCGGATGTCAGTTTCTGCGAAGACCAGCCCTTCCACTTACCTAGCACCACCTCGTCTTCTGCTCCCCCCATTCCTCGGCCTGCCGTTCCGGTCACGCCATCTTTGTCGTCCTCTCCCCACGTTCCTCCGCGGGTTCCTCCACCACTTATCCGTGTCTACTCTCGTCGCCATCTAAGGATGCACATGTGACTCAGCTCCCCGCTACAAGCGATACCTCGGCTACGACAGATCTCACTCCCGTCGCTACAACTCATCCCTTGGCCAACTACGTCTCTCTTCATCGGCTGACGCCGCCTCTCTACGCATTTGCCACATCGCTTTTCTCTATTTCTGTACCTAACACGGTGCAGGAGGCGCTTCAACACTCAGGGTGACGAGCCGCTATGAATGATGAAATGCGGGCTCTTTGGGCTAACCAGACCCGGGATTTGGTTCCTCTTCCTGCATGTCACACCTTTGTTAGCTGCAAATGAGTTTTTGTCATTAAACATGCGGCGGATGGCACTGTCGGCCGTCTGAAGGCCCGCCTCGTGGCCTGGGGCTTTACTCAACAACATGGCCTTGATTACGAGGAAACCTTCTCTCCCGAGACAAAATTGAACACGGTCTGTGTTCTTCTCTCCTTGGCTGTTCATCGTCACTGGCCCCTTTATCAGCTGGATATTAAGAATGCATTCCTCAACGGCGATCTCCAGGAGACAGTTTACATGCAGCAACCTCCCGGGTTTGAGATCACGGGGGAGTCTTTGGTATGTCACCTTAAGAAATCCATTTATGGTCTCAAAAAGTCCCCGCGTGCGTGGTTTGAAAAATTCAGTAAGATGGTCTGTGCAAGTGGCTTCACTCAGAGCTCGGCTGATTTTTCTCTCTTCACCCGACACCGGTCAACCGAGACTGTGATTCTTCTGGTCTACGTTGATGATATCCTGATTACTGGCGATGACATGGCAGGAATACAACAGATCAAGGAACAGTTAAATTCCGCCTTTCAGACCAAAGATTTGGGCAACCTTCGGTACTTTCTTGGGCTCGAGGTCGCACGACGCTCTGATGGTCTTGTGTTATCGCAAAGGAAGTACTGTATAGACCTCCTTCATGATGCAGGTTATTCTGGGTGCAAACCTGCGGAGACTCCTATGGACTCCAATTACAAGCTCTCGACCCATAGCTCTGACTCTGACAAGCTGCTTACAAATCCGGAATATTACAGACGCTTGGTTGGGAAACTGATCTACCTTACGGTGACTCGACCGGACATCTCGTTTGTTATGGGAGTTGTGAGTCGGTTCATGCACGCTCCTCGGACATCTCATCTTCAAGCTGTCGAGCGCATCCTTCGATATCTCAAGATCGCCCCCGGATAAGGGCTCATGTACAAACCATCCACATCTCTATCTCTTGTCGCGTATTCTGACGCCGACTATGCAGGATCTATTGATGATAGGCGCTCCACAACTGGGTTCTGTACTTACTTTGGCGGACACCTCATAACTTCGCGTAGCAAGAAACAGACTATGGTTGCACGTTCTTCTGCTGAAACCGAGTACTGGGCTATGGCTGTTGTTGTTTCTGAGCTAACCTGGCTTGAAGGCCTTCTGGGAGACTTGGGTGTTCGTCTCTCATCTCCGGCAACCTTATTTTGTGACAGTCAGGCATCAATTCATATTACCAAGAATTCGGTATATCACGGACGCACAAAGAATATCGAAGTTGACTGTCACTTTATCCGGGAAAAGGTACAGTCAAAGAAGATAGATTTGGAGCATGTTCATGCTGCCGACCAAGTTGTGGACATCCTAACGAAAGCTCTCTCCAGGCCGCTATACTACCAGTTTCTATCCAAGCTTGGTGCCTACGACTTGTACGCTCCAGCTTGCGGGGGAGTGTTAGAAAAGCCCAATTAAGGGCCCATATTTTTCTTCTTTCTCTTTCCTTGTATTAGTCTCACATCATGCATTAGGATTTCTCTCTTCATTCTTCTCCTATATAAGTGTATGTATACTTGTAACTATTCATTCAACAAAGTATATACAAGATTGGAGCTCTCTTTACACATAATAATAACACCAGCTTCATTTTAAAAATGTTTGCAATGTAAAAAATGATAGAGTACTCACGTGACATTTCAATGATCACAAAATGAATTCTTTCAACATCCGGTCCTCGCTTAATCGTTCCTGACGTATCAAGTTCATACTCACGCAGCCTAATGATAGATTGAATTAATGCAACATATCATAGCCAAAATTATGACATAAGAATCAATGAAAAACTTACACAGTACAAGGGTGACTCTCACCTCTCCTTAATATAACTTGTGTTTGCAAAATAGATGGGTGCATCCACTCGAACTACAACTATACCATTATAAGTATATGCTTCAGGATACTGTAAAATGTTTCTGTAAACTGTTGTTCCAGGAAGACGGCCTAACTCAGCTGCAAAAAAGAAAAAAAAACAAATCACCCCAAATTAGTTACTTACTGTAATTAGAAGACAACAACTAAAAAATCAGATTAGCTTTTAAGGAGGCAAAAGGAGGACACTAGTGGAAAAGAGGCTTAGAATTCTGTTTGTCATGGATTTAAGAAAAGAAAAACAAAAGTTAACTCATTCCTGTGCATGGAGATCAAAAAGTTCATTTTTTAGATCTGAATAGCAGTAGGAACTTCGTCAGTACAGATTGACTAGATGATCTTTTCAAAGAGGAATCAGGAAGTTTAAGAGCAAAATTTTCTGGGAGAGTAGCATTATTCAAACTTCCTGATTCAGAACATCACTAGACTCACCGACATGTGGATTTGCAGATTCGTGGATGACAAAAGCCAGCGAAAATGCCACCTACAAAAAAGCGAACACTTTGTTATAAGAACTGGAGGGTATAATAAGCAATTTTCATATTCAAAACATGAAAACTTGAAAATATGCAATAATTGTGTTATAATATAGTCTAGCAAGCCAACAATTGTGTAAACCAAAATTCACTTGACTAAATGTGAGAACTTGAAATTTAAATAAATATTATTTGAAAATTAATAAGGGATTACATATGCACCCCCTCTTTATATAGAGTAGAGGAGAAGAAAAAAACAATTGAAGATGTGTGACTAAATACACCAAGTAAATGCACAATGGACTTGTTACGCCTCCGGACGGCGCCCGCTTATTTGGGCGTCAGTACACACGACGACGCAAGGGGTCTGAAGGCAACAACGGGGCTGGACTACAGTTTCCCCTCTCAACCCTAGTTTCCCATCCTAGCTCTCTAGATCTCTCTCTCTCTCCCACCTTACCATTTGGTATCAAAAGATTCCTTCCTCCACCATGGTTGCTACTCGCGGACAAGAGGCTAATCGTTTGGAAACACTAGAGGTAAACTACGTCGGATTGACCGATTCGGTGACCGTCATCGAAGAAGAGATGAAGGCAACCACCCAACGGTTGGAAGAACGGATCGATCTAAGTATGGAAGAACTCCAGGCTTTGATCGCACAAAATCTGAAGGGAAAATCGTCATTGCACGACGAGAACGGCGGAGGACAAGGATCGGCCGCGAAAGGTCCCAGAGCGCAATACTCGGCTCCGCACGTCGGCGAGTCGGCGGGATCAGCCGACCAGACGCGCGTGGGAGGCGAGTCGATGGGATTCGGCGGTAGCGGAGCGGCGTCGGGCTGGGGAGGTCGCAGACCTCCACTTGGGGCCGGCTCAGCTTCGTACGGAGGGTCGGAGGTCGGGATTGGTCGCCTGCCCTGGGCGCGGGTCGGCGTCGACTAGAATGGCGGAGGCAGGGCGGCTGCTTCCGACGGCGGAATGGGGGGAATCCTTCCCCAGCCGCGGGCAGGTGGCTTGGGGGAGCGGCCGCTCGATTTGGAGGTCAGCCCTATCAAGGCTTTCCGGGACAGCAGCATCAAGGCTTCCCGGGCGTATACGCTGGGGGCATGGACCCAAGACGGCCGGCGTGGAACAAGCAAGGACCGGGGTGGCATGGGCAAGCCGTACCAAGGGCGTACATTCCCCCAAATCTGACACGCATGAATTTCCCTCAGTACAACGAAGGGGAGGCCTTGGAGTGAGTACAGAAGGCGGAGTTGTTTTTCAGCTATCAAGAGGTGTCAGAGGTACAATGGGTGCAACTAGCGTCCTTCCACTTGGAGGATGACTGATGGGGAACCATCAGAAGCACCTGGAGGGGTTCGCCGTAAGGCGGGACCCACGTACATGTATTCACGCAGGAGGAATTGATCGGATTGCCGATCGGACTCCGCGGTTGCATCCGGAACGTCGTCGCAAGTCAAAAAACTATATTAGTTTATTTTTTAGTTTGTTTTGATGTATTTTAAGGGCCGAACCAACCGACCAATCATAGCCATTGGTGGGGGATGCCCTAGCTTTCTTTTATTATAAATAGGAGTCTTGAGGGCTGAATTGATTCATTATTGGATTTGGAGAAGAAGCATTCCCGGATTCCAGCGATCCCTCCCCGGTGCCGACGCCGTGGAACCCTCGGTGACGACGCCGTGGAACCCTAGGTGACGACTCTTAGGCCACCAAACTCCTCCCCAAGGTATTTTCTAACCCTAACCTCCATTTTCCACCTCCTAACCCCTCCACCGCCACCCCCATAGCCTCCCAAAACAGCAGCCTCACTGTTTTCCTCCAGCCGCCTCACTGTTTTCTCATTCTATAGTTAGTGTTCATTAATTTAAAACACTATTCACAAACTATAGTTTTGATTCCCTTGTAAATGTCCGCCTAAAAGCCTTCAGGAACCAACCGCCGGCCTCCTCCAGCCCCCAGCCCGCAGCCCCTCTTCCCCAGCTCCAAACCAACCCCTTCCCACTCCCTTACCAAAACCGACCACCCCAAGGGCTCCTTTGCCCTAGCCGGCCACTCCCCTCTTCCTCTTCGTGGATCCACCATCCCAATAGCCCTAAAATCCCAAATCAGTCCAGATCTAGGATTCTAGCCACCCGATCCGTAATTTCCACCGCACAAACCTTCCATTTTTGCCCGGATCCGCTCCTAAATAGCGGATCTACCCATCCCCGGCCCAGATCTACTCATTTGTGGCCGAATCCGTCGTTTTACCATCTGTTATCACCGTTTTCACCGAGTGCAGCCACCGTCACCGTCGTCTCGCCACCGGTGCCACCCCCGATCGCCGATCTACACATCCGACCCTGCAAATCTTCAGTGTCTCGGTTCAACCCTCTACGTTGTGAGCATTTGTGCTATTGTATTCTGTGATTTGATATTTTTCATTTAGTGTTTTATTGTATTGTGCTGAGATTATTATTGCGTGAGAATTGGTTTTATTATACAAATAATTACAGGGAGAAATTATTCGCTGCACGCTTGCTTTGACCCTCCAAGCGGAGGAAGTCATTACTTACTTGCTGAAATTAATTGCTTGCTTTTATTTCAAATATTTGCGTGGTGTTTAATTCTCATTTCTCATTTTAAACGTCGTCGTTACCGACGGTCGCATTACATTTAGAGTTGCATTAGTGTGTCACCCCTGCAGCAGCACTTAGAGTCGTAGCCTCTGAGCACCACTAGCCACATCATTTTGGTATCAGAGGGAGGTTAGGCCATTTGCATGCTTCGTAGTGGTAGGTCTTAAATATTCATTGGGTTCATTTATGTCTAGTTATCGTCGTCGTTCGTCTCCTCCATCTGAGTATCCTGAGTCTACCTATATCCGACCTCATAGAGCCCCTCTAGAAAGATCTTCATGTTATCACTATGATTATCATCGTTCCACGCACACCACTCCTAGAGATCGTGTCGACCCCTCGACACTATTCCATCATGCTAGAGGCGATCACCACGATGAGAGGTCCTCACGTCTTCATCAGTACACCTCTCAGCGATTTCACGATGATAGAATTGAATATCGTTCAGGTCTACCTATACACATCTCCTCTAGGAAAGGAACCTGAGTTTGGATATGAACGACCTCCACTGCACGTTCACAGGACTCATACGCACCCACGAGCACAATCTAATTATGTTAGGAACTACCGTCTAGACGACCCTCAGGAACCCTATAGAGGTCACCATCGGCAGGATCACAGTACATGTCAAGACCCTCCTAGTGTTCCACCAATAGTACCTGAGGCTGAATTTATGCGATTAGTACTTTATCGTTTTGATCTCTTAGAAACTCAGTTTGATCACCTAAGACATACATTACGAAGAAAGCTTAGGGATTTGGGTCAATCCATCGATACAACTAGTAGTGCTCCCACCGAGATAAGAGACCCGACACTTGGTTTTGATCATTTTC
Source organism: Platanthera guangdongensis (assembly GCA_039583875.1). Classification (NCBI taxonomy): domain Eukaryota; kingdom Viridiplantae; phylum Streptophyta; class Magnoliopsida; order Asparagales; family Orchidaceae; genus Platanthera; species Platanthera guangdongensis. The sequence continues at coordinate 161,338,150 of CM077161.1, forward strand.
AGTTTGATGAGATTCAGTGCTCACGTGATCTTGAGGTTGAATCTGATCATGACCTTTTGATACAGGTGGAGAGTGATGATAGCATGACTAGTGAGCATGGTCATATGGGTGTGGACGAGCGACCTAGTGATGCTGTGATGGTATACCCATCCTTTTCACCTCACCTAGACCTACACTTAGACCTAGTGTCCCCTTTGAACAAAGACACAGTTCTCAACACTATATTGATTGACCCACACTTGAGTCTGGGCACCCCCAACTCTTCTCTTAGTACTATCTCGAGTCACTTCACTACTGAGAGTCGAGAATATAGTGTTGACTTCATAATGGCTGCCTCACCCACTTACGAGGACACTACCTCTATCAGCGATACTCATCTGAGGGGTTTTCACATTATTAATGACCTCATTCTTGAACCTCCAGATAAGTCTTCTGATGAGCCACTACTCCCTTGGGAGGTTCATGAGGCTAGTGTTGACTTTGTTGTGGGTGTCCTACTTGCTCCCACAGACGCTACTGTTATTGGTGTCCTCGTGGTGGGCTATCCTAGCATTATCTACCTCCTCGGGATTAAGTCCCCGAGAGGCTCAATTGTCAAGCCTTCCCTCCTACACTTTAGTGATGAATCGTGTATCTGCACTAGTGATCATCTCACACGTGATAACTTTTGGTATAAACCCCCTGGAGAGCCACCTGACGGACTATATCATTTGAGAGGTACCCATCACACCAAAGCTCTGCACTATTTTGTCACCACCTACGTCGTCCCTACGGACGATGATGTCGGTCACCCTAGATTTTTTATCGACCACACAGTAAGCCTACTGATAGGCCACACCATGTTAGTAACATCCAAGTCATTGTCAAGCCTTCCCCTAGAATGTGTGTCGAGTATGTCATGCTCTATATGCATCATTCGCTTCATTTGCATGAGTCAGTGTGTTACTTGTTTATCATTTGCATGCATTACATGAGTCGGTTCGCCGACGAATAATAAAAAGCAATGAAAATTACAAAGCTCATGCAGATAAGCGAAGACGCAAGCAAATATTTAATGTATGCGAGAAGGTAATGGTGCGAGTCCGCCCTGAGAGGCTCCCTTCGGGGCCTGCCAAGAAGTTAAGCGCGAGGCGAATGGGTCCGTACTCCATTATTAGTCGTATTTGGACCAACGCCTACCGACTTGACATCCCGGCCAGTATGGGAATTCACCCTGTGTTTAATGTTGAAAATCTGACTTCATACTATGAACCTCATAAGTATCTGGACCCGAGCAGTGGGGATGCCCAGCCACCCCCACACCCATTGTAACTACCATACCACTCTCACGCATTACCACCATCTGATGGCCATCGTAGTTCACCCGCTGTTGCCACCCACCGACCCGGGAATTCATCCACTTTGGTTCCACCGCAGGCACCACCGACCGCACCGGGATCCACCTTCCGAAAGGCGAGAGATGAGAGTATCACGGAGATCAGATCCCACCAATTTGTTCCCACCTCGGACGGACCGCGCTGCCGCTACCTGGTACATTGGCGGGGCCGCCCTGACACTGACGACACTGGGATACTACCAGCGGAGCTTGATCGGCTTTCCCCCGGACTTCAACCTCAGTACAATCATCTCCATTCATCGGAAATGAAGGCTTTTCAGTCGGGGGGAGTTGATAGGGAACCATCAGATGCACCTGGAGGGGTTTGCCGCAAGGCGGGACCCACGTACATGTATTCGTGCAGGAGGATTTGATCGGATCGCCGATCGGACTCCGCGGTTGCTTCTGGGACGTCTCCTCGAGTCAAAAAACTATATTAGTTTATTTTTTTAGTTTATTTTTATGTGTTTTAAGGGCCGAACCCACCGGCCAATCATAGCCATTGGTGGCTGATTCCCTAGTCTTCTTTTATTATAAATAGGAGTCTTGAGGACTGAACTGATTAATTGTTGAATTTGGAGAAGAAGCATTCCCGGATTCCAGTGATCCCTCCCCGGTGCCGACGTTGTGGAACCCTAGGTGACGACTCCTAGGCCGTCAAACACCTCCCCAAGGAATTTCATAACCCTAACTTCCATTTTCCACCTCCTAACCCCTCCACCGCCACCCCCATAGCCTCTAAAACAGCAGCCTCACTGTTTTACTCCAGCCGCCTCACTGTTTTCTCATTATATAGTTCCTGTTCATTAATTAAAAACACTATTCACAAACTATAGTTTTGATTCCCTTGTAAATGTCCGCCTGAAAGCCTACAGGAACCTACCGCCAGCCTCCTCCAGCCCCCAGCCCCTCTTCCCCATCTCCAAACCGACCCCCCTACACTCCCTTAAGAAAACTGACCACCTCAAGGGCTCCTTTGCCCTATCTGTCCACTCTCCGCTTCCCCTTCGTGGATCCACCATCCAATAGCCCTAAAATCCTAGATCAGTCCAGATCTACGATTCTAGCCACCCGATCCGTTATTTCCACCGCACAAACCTTCCATTTTTGCCTGGATCCGCTCCTAAATGGCGGATCTACCCATCCCCGGCCCGGATCTACTCATTCGTGGCCGGATCCTCCGTTTTACCATCCGTTATCACTGTTTTCCGCCGAGGGCAGCCACCGTCATCGTCATCTCGCCACCGGTTCCACCCCCGATCACCGATCTACACATCCGGCCCTCCAAATCTTCAGTGTCTCGATTCAGCCCTCTACGTTGTCAGCATTTGTGGTATTGTATTCTGTGATTTGACATTTTTCATTTTGTGTTTTATTGTATTGTGCTGAAATTATTGTTGTGTGGAAATTGATTTTATTATACTAATAATTGCAGGGGGAATTATTCGCCGCACGCTTGCTTTGGCCCCCCGAGCGGAGGAAGCCATTACTTAATTGCTGAAATTATTTGATTGCTTTTATTTCAAATATTTGTGTGATGTTTAATTCTCATTGCTCATTTTAATCGTCGTCGTCATCGACAGTCGCATTACATTTAGAGTTGTATTAGTGTGTCACCCCTGCACCAACACTTAGAGTCGTAGTCTCCGAGCACCACTAGCCTACCCTACATCAATGACATTTTTCAGTGGACGTAGTGGTTCCTGCGGAGACGGGATTATGTGTCGTGGGAGGAGTTTGTCGATGAGTTCACCGCTCGGTTCGGGCCCCTGGAGTTTGAGGACTTTGAGGCCCTCTTGCAAAAGTTAAGTCAGAAGGGCACCGTGATGGAATACAGGACGAAGCTCAAAAAGTTGGCAAATAGGGTGCACTGGGAGGAGAGGACACTCCTCAGTTGTTTTGTCTCTGGAGTTGAAGGAACACTTACGAGATGAGGTTCAGGCGTACATGCCCCGCAGCTTGAACCACGCCATCAGTCTGGCCCGCATTCAGGAAGAGCGGTTCAACAGGCAGCGGTCTCGTACTACAGTGAGGCCCACTACTACACCGACGACTTCCAGGAGGGATCCACCGATAGCCGGACGGCCTACGGTGACGCGACAGTCGTGGGGTGAGTTACAGGCAAGGAAGGAGAAGGGACTCTGTTTCGACTGTGACGAGAAGTTTACGACGGGCCAAAATGCCAGAAGGTACAAGTCTTTATGTTACATGATGATATGGAGGACGAGTCGAGCCCAGAGGAGCAGATCCCCGCTGGAGACTAGGATCTGACCGAGTTTGGGGTTTCCCTACATGCTATGAAAGGGTGTAACCCTCCTCCACTCACTATGCGACTTGCGGGAAGGATCAGGTAAGAGAAAGTGACTATTCTGGTGGACAGTGGTAGTACACACAATTTTATCCATCCCGATGTGGCGCAGCGGGTTGGGCATGCGATTGATACGGGGGCTACCTTCCAGGTTATGGTGGCGGACGACAACAAGTTGCAGTGTGAAGGTATGCTAAAAGGGGTGGCGCTTCGGATGCAGGGATACATTGGATGCACTGATGTCTATCTTTTACCCATTCGGGGCTCGGACATGGTACTGGGAGTTCAGTGGCTGCAGCAGTTACGACAGGTCACTTTTGATTGGGATCAGATGACAATGGAATTCTTGCAGCATGGGAAACAGTTCTGTTTGAAGGGTCTCACATCCTCGCCAGTAAAGGAAGTATCACTTCGAAGCCTGCAACAACTCAGGGAGGCAGGGAGCTTGATGGCGGTACTTTTGGGGGTGAGGTCGGATGAGGCCGGGTCATCTGAAGTGCCCATACAGATACAGTCCCTTGTGGAGCAGTATGCTGACATTTTTCAGGAGCCACGCGCACTTCCGCCATCACGATTTCGGGATCATCAAATTGTACTCAAGGCAGGGGTGGAACCTACCAATATCCGGCTATACCGATACCTGCACATGCGGCTTTCCAGGCACTCAAACGGGCTGAAGGGGTTAAAGCCGACCCTCGGAATATTGAAAGCATGGTTTCCTGGCCACGACCCCAGACTATACGGGCCTTGCGGGGCTTCTTGGGTCTCACTGGCTACTACCGACGTTTTGTGCGGGACTACGACAAGATTTCCAGGCCGCTGACCCAGTTACTGCAAAAGGACACTTTTTCATGGCAGGCCGAGGCGGCTTTCCAGGCACTCAAACGGGCTGTGACGACTACGCCAGTCTTGGCACTTCCGGATTTCACCAAGGAGTTCGTCGTGGAGACGGACGAGTCGGGAGTGGGTCTGGGTGCTGTGTTGTTGCAGGAAGAGCGGTTGATAGCCTTCTAGCAAGGCGTTGGCTCCTCGGACATTGGGGTTGTAAGCTTATGATAAGGAGATGTTGGTGGTCATTCACGCCGTGACTTTGTGGTGACCTTATCTGCTGGGACGACACTTCCAGATTCGGACGGATCATCAGAGTTTGAAGCACTTCTTGGAACAGCGGATCTCCTCTCCTCTCCAACAGAAGTGGGTCACCAAACTTCTGGGGTACGACTATGAGATTGTCTACCGCCAGGGCCGGGACAATCGAATTGTTGATGCCTTATCCCGCTTACCAGAGGGCGCACTCGCTCAGATTTCTACACCCCTGCTGGACTCCATTGATGAGATACAGGAAGAGGTGGAGCGCGACTCAGAGCTCCGACCTATTGTGGACGCTCTCCGACGGGCACTAGAGACGGTTCCGGGTTATCATCTTCGAAATGACCGGTTGTACTTTCGGGACCGTGTCGTCATTCATTCTCAGTCAGCATGGCAGACAGTTATGATGCATGAGTTCCATTCCTCGCCGACAGGTGGCCATGTCGGTCTCCTCCGCACCCTTCAGCGGACACAGGCAAACGTCTTCAGTAAAGATATGCAGCGTGATATTTAATTGTTTGTTCGACAGTGTGACATATGTCAGCGCCAGAAGTATGAGATGACCTCAGCCGGATTGCTTACACTGTTGGAGATCCCTCATCAGGTCTGGGATACCATTTCCATGGATTTCATCGATGGGTTGCCCAAGTCTCAGGGCAAATCCGTTATTTTGGTGGTCGTCGATAAGCTATTGTAACAACCCGGTTTTATAACTATGATAATAATAATTATTATTATTATTTATAAAAACCTATTTTTCCAGTCGCCAGTTTGCACAAAACTTCCCGCTCCCTATCCTGTTTCTCCTCGCAGCCGCAAGAGGCATGGCGTCGCTCTCCCGATCCCGTCTCCAGCCAGCCGCACGCAGGTTGCCGCCTCCTCCTGCTCCAGACGCCGACTCCTCCGGCTTCTCCTCTTGCTCTGGTCTGCGACTCCCCCCCCTCCGATGATAGGGTTGGCGGCCTCCTGCTCCTCCAGAGGCCGACTGCTCCCTTCCCTCTTTCTCCTAGGGCCGACAAGGCCACCTCTTCGTCGATTAGCAAGGGCAGCCGCCTCTTCTCCCTCCAGCAACCCTAATTTCGCCTCTTATTCTTCGTCTTGGCCGGTATTTGTGGCGAGAAATGCCTAGGGTTTGGTTTCCTCTCCTCCGTGAGCCAGAATTTGGTATCCTTGGGTAAGAAACTCACTCTTCTCCCTCTCTTTTTAGTTTCCCTAATTATCTTGGGAATTATTTGCCTCCAAATAATTGTGTAGAACTTGTTTTTCAGATTTTGCCCCCTTGTTATAGTCTAACCCTTCTATGCGTGTTTTTCCGGCACCGCTCCGCGACTCAAGTGATGGAATCCCTCTCCGAATTAGGGTTTTTCCCAAGCCTAAGCGCCGCCATGTCTTCGTTTTCGCGTGGGAGTCTCTTCTCACCTCACCCTTGAGTGAGGTAAATCTCTAACCCCGCTCTTATTTGTTCCTTGCGTTATATAAATTGTTGTGCTAACGTTCGGTTTTTCATCTTGTCAAATAATTAGATATTGTCTGTGGTTGTACCAGAACAGGTCTGATCAGGGTTTCTAAATCCTGCTTGCGTCGCTTAGCCGCCGCCGTCAGATTCAGCCTCCTTCGGGCAAGTAGAGATCTCTCTCTTGCAAACATTGCGTTTAACTTATTGTATTTGTCCTTTGATTTCATGTCTGCATCCCTGTTTATAGTTGATGTGTCAAATGATTTTAATTCATGAGCGCCGAACAGGATAAATGAATAGTGTAGGGTTTAGACTATTAAAATTGACATGTGATAGTGTAAGGATGAAATTTTAATTGGATTCTCACTTTGATGAATTTTGCCTCTTTTGATGAACAATTTGAGTACAGTAAGTTTGAGCACGAGCATTAATAGATTTGAATCATGCTCGGTATCATGCTCGGTATCATGCACGAGCATTATTAAGGCCCCTGGCTAGTGAGTTAAAGATTGTTGGGTTATGTCACGCTCGTACCGTACACACTTTTGAATTGAAAAATCACACTTGTAACGAATTATGAATAACAAATATATGTTTGGCGATTCGATATCATGCTCGGTAGTGAACACATGTTTTTCTTGGAAGATAACTGTGCCCTAGAAATTGTTAACCTAAGCAAATTCTTGACATCTCCGATCCAATACACTTCAACTTACCTCTGCTTTTTACTCGAAAAATTTTCCGGTTATTATGACCTTAACCCACTCGAACTCGCAGGAGTCAAAACTCACTGTTTGATTCCTGTTGTGTCATCGAATCCGTTTTTTGATGTATGTCTGATTTCTGATGTATGTCTGGTTTCTGATGTCTGTCTGATTGTAAGACCCGAGTAAAACTTATTTTCAATCTGATCTTTCGGGTTGACGTGAATCTGTTTTACGATCTGAAGTTTCCTCTCATAATGTGTCATAAAATAATATGATAAATAATCTCGTATGAAACTCGAAAATAAATCCATGGTTGTAAGCAAATCCTTGAACTGTAGCGTCTAATTGGGCATCTGTCTGTTGTCATGGTCACGTCAAGCAGGATTACTTTTCCGACAAGACTTGCACTCAGATTTGATCGTGGGTCATATGCGTCTGCTATAGCACCTACACCCTTCATCGATCACAGCTTACAACATATTACATGAATAATTTTAGGCTATTCTCCGGAGTAGTCTAATCAACTAACTTGTTCTGTTTAGCTCTTTATTTGTTTGTCCCGGATAGTTTTGCTTCATGAGAACCTGGTACTCATACTTTTCTGTTTCTATTACTGTTCTGTATTTTACTTTACTAATTCTGTTATTTCAATTTTTGAGGCTTTTTCATTGTGTTTTGGAATTGCCTTAGCTTTTGTGTCAGCGCCGTCAGGTTCCTGTGCCCGATCTACATCAAGTTTCTGCTTTCCGATGATTGATCTTCTAGCCGTGTCAGGTTTGATGTTTTTGATTCACTCTTTTACTGTCAGTGATTTTCTTTATATGATAATTATGAACAGTAATACATGGACAACTGTTATGCTATATAAGTATTTATGTACTAAAATCTGAATATAACGCATGTGCACTCTCTGTTGCATCATAATGGCATGAAAACTATAGTAGTGGCCTGTAAAACATGAATTTTACAAAATACATATGCATTTAAAACTTTGAAAGCTTCCGCATAAAAAAATCAAATTGTTTTTCTCCAAATTAACTACTTTAAAACTATTTTCAGTGTTCTCTGCATTCGTCTTAGCAGACATGACTTTCTTTCCGCCAATGTCTGTGTCATCACGACTTGTTCCGAAGCGCACTCTGACTTTTGTCGAGACGGGTCGTGATAGTTGGTATCAGAGTCAGGTTTGTTTTAAAATATAAAGTATTTGTAATTATCAAATATTTTGAACTTTATTCTAAAAATATATATAAACATATATTATTGCTTCACTAACCTTGTCATTATTTGTTGTTCGCGGCTGAAACATGCTCACACTCACTCATAAGCATGAGTAGTATGCACACGAATGTTAAGCGGTTATAGCCAAACTTAACATTTTTGTGCATATGAATTTCCACTAGGATATACACCGCTTGCGAATATTAAATTGTATGAGCGGTTTAATATTTTCAAGTGCGCTGACATTAGAGTCTTAATATGCATGACATATTAATTGATATGAGACTTAACATGGCATGTGCATCCATTTATTTGCATGCATATCATAAATCAATGCACAAGTGTTAAGCCAAGAACAACAATAATGATTGTACACACATGGATTTACTATCTGCTTGACATCGCACATATTTACATTGTTGCACTTGCATGATTATTGTCTAGAGTTGTCCAATGAAAATATTGTAATTATTACATAATTTATGTACTTGACAGTAAAAAATGTGTTAAAATCTCTAATTGCTAGTTCCCGATATTTGTAAATAGTTCTTGTTGTTTCGCGTGTCTGTCAATCTTGTCTGGTCATCCTGTATCTCCTTCTAGATAGCTTCTAAGTTTCCGTGATGCTCTGCTGAATTTCTTCAGCGTTGTCTTATGATTCTCCAACTCCAGTTTGACTCGCTCCTGTCGATACTCAATCATCCTCCAACTTCTTTTCCCCGTTGACGTTCTATATTCTCTCCGTGTAAGATCTTTTTACACCCGGATTCTCGCATTCTGCCGCTCAATTTGGGCTAATCAAAGACAATTCCTGTGCTCACTGAAGACAATCTTTTGTATATGTCTGAACCGCTAAGTCTAAAGAGTTCTCCTATGAACTTGAATCTGACCTGCATTGCAAGTATCTGCAACTTTTCTCTTGATCATAGTAAGTCTGCATGCTTGTTCTTTTATATGTTTGCTTGTATTCATAGTTAACTTTTATGCCTTGATCTGTAAATTTTGTTGGAATGAATGTTATCTGAATCTTCGTTGTTTTTGGCCTCATTAAGAGAACTCTCAGAAAGTTTCGGGACAAAACTTCCTAAGTAAGGGAGAATGTAACAACCCGGTTTTATAACTATGATAATAATAATTATTATTATTATTTATAAAAACCTATTTTCCCTCCTTATTAACCTAACCCGAGCCAGCCCCCCCCCCATTCTCCCAATTATCGCAAGTCGCAAGCCCGTCACCGGTTTCCGTAAAACTTCCTGCTCCCTATCCCGTTTCTCCTCGCAGCCGCAAGAGGCATGGCGTCGCTCTCCCGATCCCGTCTCCAGCCAGCCGCACGCAGGTCGCCTCCTCCTCCTGCTACGGGCGCCGACTCCTCCGGCTTCTCCTCTTGCTCTGGTCTGCGACTTCCACCGCCCCCCCTCCGATGCTAGGGTCGGCGGCCTATTGCTCCTCCAGAGGCCTACTGCTCCCTTCCCTCTTTCTCCTAGGGCCGGCAAGGCCACCCTCTTCGTCAATTAGCGAGGGCAGCCGCCTCTTCTCCCTCCAGCAACCCTAATTTCGCCTCTTATTCTTCGTCTTGGCCGGGATTTGTGGCGAGAAATGCCTAGGGTTTGGTTCCCTCTCCTCCGTGAGCCCGGATTTGTTCTCCTTGGGTAAGAAACTCACTCTTCTCCCTCTCTTTTTAGTTTCCCTAATTTTCTTGGGAATAATTGTGTAGAACTTGTTTTTCAGATTTTTGCTCCCTTTGTTATAGTCTAACCCTTCTATGCGTGTTTTTCCGGCACCGCTCCGCGACTCAAGTGATGGAATCCCTCTACGAATTAGGGTTTTTCCCAAGCCTAAGCGTCGTCATGTCTTCGTTTCTATGTGGGAGTCTCTTCGCCCCTCACCCTTGAGGGAGGTAAATCTCTAACCCCACTCTTATTTGTTCCTTGCGTTATATAAATTGTTGTGCTGACGTTCGGTTTTCTATCTTGTCAAATAATCAGATATTGTTTGTGGTTGTACCAGAACAGGTCCGATTAGGGTTTCTAAATCCTGCTTGCGTCGCTTACCCGCCGCCGTCAAATTTAGTCTCCTTCAGGCAAGTAGAGATCTCTCTCTCTTGCAAACATTGCGTTTAACTTATTGTATTTGTCCTTTGATTTCGTGTCTGCATCCCTGTTTATAGTTGATGTGTCAAATGATTTTAATTCATGAGCGCCGAACAGGATAAATGAATAGTGTAGAGTTTAGACTATTGAAATTGACATGCGATAGTGTAAGGATGAAATTTTAATTGGATTCTCAATTTGATGAATTTTGCCTATTTTGATGAACAATTTGAGGACAGTAAGTTTGAGCACGAGCATTAATAGATTTGAATGATCATTGTTAAGGCCCCTGGCTAGTGATTTAAAGATTGTTGGGTTATGTCACGCTCGTACTGTACACACTTTTGAATTGGAAAATCACACTTGTAACGAATTATGGATAACAAATATATGTTTGGTGATTCGATATCATGCTCGGTAGTGAACACATGTTTTTCTTGGAAGATAACTGTGCCCTAGAAATTGTTAACCTAGGCGAATTCTTGACATCTCTGATCCAATACACTTCAACTTACCTCTGTTTTTTACTCGAAAAATTTTCTGGTTATTATGACCTTAACCCCCTCGAACTCGCACGAGTCAAAACTCACTGTTTGATTCATGTTGTGTCGTCGAATCTGTTTTCTGATGTATGTCTAGTTTTTGATGTCTGTCTGATTTCTGATGTCTGTCTGATTGTAAGACCCGAGTAAAACTTATTTCCAGTCTGATCTTTCTCGTTGACGTGAATCTGTTTCACGATCTGAAGTTTCCTCTCATAATGTGTCATAAAATAATATGATAAATAATCTCGTATGAAACTCGAAAACAAATCCGTGGTTGTAAGCAAATCCTTGAACTGTAACGTCTAACTGGGCATCTGTCTGTTGTCATGGTCATGACAAGCAGGATTACTTTTCCGACAAGACTTGCACTCAGATCTGATCGTGGGTCATGTGCGTACGCTATAGCACCTACACCCTTCATCGATCACAACTTATAACATATTACATGAATAACTTTAGGCTATTCTCCGGAGTAGTGTAATAAACTAACTTTTTTCTATTTAGCTATTTGTTTGTTTGTCCCGGATAGTTTTGCTTCATGAGAATCTGGTACTCATACTTTTCTCCTTCTATTACTGTTCTGTACTTTACTTTGTTCATTCTGTTTATTTCAATGTTCTGAGACTTTTCCTTTGTGTTTTGGAATTGCCTTAGCTTTCATGTCAGCGCCGCCAGGTTCCTGGGCCCGATCTGCATCAAGTTCTGCTTTCCGATGATTGATCTTCTAGCCGTGTCAGGCTTGGTGTTTTTGATGCACTTTTTTACTGTCAGTGGTTTCTTTATGTGATAATTATGAACAGTAATACATGGACAACTATTAGGCTATATAAGTATTTATGTACTAGAATCTGAATATAATGCATGTGCACTCTCTGTTACATCATAATGACATGAAAACTATAGTAGTAGCCTGTAAAACATCAATTTTACAAAATACATATGCATTTAAAACTTTGAAAGATTCCGCATAAAAAATCAAACTGTTTTTCTCCAAATTAACTACTTTAAAACTATTTTCAGTATTCTCTGCATCCGTCTTAGCAGGCATGACTTTCTTTCCGCCAATGCCTATGGCATCACGACTTGTCCCGAAGCGCACTCTGACTTTTGTCGAGACGGGTTGTGACAGCTATCCAAGTATGGGCACTTCATCTCCCTATGCCATTCGTACACCAGCACATCAGCTGCAGCTACTTTTGCTCGGGAGATTGTCAGGTTGCATGGGATACCACATGCGATCATTTCGGATCGGGATCCGACCTTTGTGGGAACATTCTGGAGGGAACTCTTCTGTTTATAGGGCACGTCATTACGGTTCAGCACAGTTCACCATCCGCAGACGGATGGCCAGACGGAGGTTCTTAATCGGGGGCTGAAGACATACTTGCGTTGCTTTGTCATGGATGAACCACATACTTGGCTAGGTTGGTTACATTGGGCCAAGTACTGTTACAACACGTCCTACCACTCCGCCAGCAAAATGACCCCGTTCATTAGAAGTGTTTGCAACCACTTTAACTCACAAGTAGTCCGAGTCATACCAATGTTGTTGAAGCCAGGAAAATCTCTACTCCAAATATTTGGATCTAAGTGCAGCCTGAGGTTACTAGTCCCGCGATCCAGTTATCCGGCTCTGGAGGCTAGAGTGAAGAAGATAGAGAAGATCTATTAGAGGACCCCAGACGATGCAGCAGGGAGGTCCCGCCACGTACTCGGAAGTTTGGGAGAAAATTCCCCTCCGCAACCAAAATGGTTAAGTAAGGTACGAGGAAGACACCACTTATGGTCTCTGCACTCACTAAAAGGTGGAATCTATAAATTCTCAGGTGTCATTCCTGGTACCGCTGGGGTCTTATTTATAGACAAATCTTGGGGGGGGGGGGTATGTAGGCGAGAATACCCGGCCCCTGCGAGGTTGCTTCTCTGGACCTGGCAATCTTGCGAAGTGCGATCTGTCGGCTATCAAAGATCTCGCCCACGCCTAGCGAGATGTCAATGATGGTTTAGGGCCAACGCAGGAGAGTAACTACGATGCTCGCCAATGCTACTGATGGTCGCCTGCTCGAGCGAGTATCCCAGATACTAGAATGTGGCTTTAAATGCTCCAATGGGTTGCTTGTTGACTTTGACCTGATCTTTGACTTTGACCCAGGACTACATGACACGACTGAGCCTACCCTTAATGAATGTGGGTTGTACACAATTTTCGCTCTTTGCGAGCGATCATGGAGCTTGGAAAGAAACATCCAATTCTTATTCGGCAAGGCCTTCCTGCGAGTAACTGTCGGGTTTGGCACACTCCAAAGGTTCGTCCCACCGCCCTTTATAAATATGAGAGGGGGGCTCATGCCGAGCACCTTTTCTGGATCCTGCGAGATGGTTGATATAGCTTAAAGATTTGCGGCAAACATGCACGCTCTAGGTGAGCTGCTGAATCAGGGCTCTTCCCAACTTCGTCGCCCGGACGGCGATGTTAGAGATCATCAACGAAAAGAAGAAGAAGAAGACTGCAAAGGCTGGAGTTGAAGCGTCTGCTCCTGTCGGCCACCTCCCCGGCTCCCGCCGAGCAATCTACTGCACTGGTTGAGACTCAAGATATCCTGGATCAACTGGGATTGGGAGAGGATCTCGACACTCCTGCTGACAAAGCTACACTTCCTACTCTGCGATGAAACGAGCCCGTTGAGGACCTATATGCGTAACGCGTTTAGGTCCCTCCTGTCGAGGAACTGAATACCTCGCAGGGTACAAAAAGTGACTTTCGCTAAGTTAGCGACTACTTGAATACTCAGACTAACAATGATACTCCACTGTAGGTCTGGCGCCTATCGGGACTTCTGAGGAGCCGAGTTCTGCGCCTGCTCGCTAGCTTACCTTGCCGGTCATCGCGACTGTCATGTCGGGCATTGGGGCTAGTCGCTCAGTGCGCATTAACCTAAATACCGGAAGAGTCAACTTGGGGTCGAGCACCCCATCGGAGAGGACTCCCCCAACGAGTAATCTGGTGGGCAACCTGCCTCCACCACCACCTCTTCTTACGGGTCACTAGCCCTCCTCGACGGTTGTGTCGAACGCTCCACTGCCACCACCCTCGCACAGTGAGGGGAACATGAGGACCACCCCTCGTGATGATCGCGGAAAGGCTCTCGCCGACCAACCGGCTAACGATTCTCGTCGTCCAGGAACCACGCAGCAACAACCAGCGTATCTAAATAAAGGTCTTCGCGGAAGCCTGCATTCAGGAAGGCGAGGATCCCACCAACACACTCCCTCTCCTCGCAGGGTTCATACCACTCCTCGTCGCGACTCTCCTCGCTGGGGGCGCCCCCCTCCACGTCGTGAGTCTACTCGCCGGGAGCGCTCCCCTCATTGGCGCGACGCAAGGCCTCAGACCCCGCGTCCTGGTAATCTTCCTTCCTGGGTTCTACCATTGCTTCAACTATTATGGCATTGTTCTGATTGGGCCTTTTTGTAGGTCGCGGCTCAAGTCTGGTGGCATGTTGATTGACGTCATAGTACTCCCGCTCCACGAGTATCAGGAAAAGTTCGCTTCGGCCTACCTCGAGATGAAGACTAAATTCGAACAACTGGCGATTTGCGAGCCACGACGCCGAATTGTCACCCTAGAGACACGGGTCGCCAGGCTGGGGGAGTTCGAGGATCGGTTGATCTTCGCGGAATCGCGGTTCTATGCGGTCAACGACCTAGAACAACGCCTGGCCATGGCAGAACATCGGCAAGAATTACTCCACGACGAGCTCCGCAAAATAAGGACGAGCATATGCTCGGTCAACACCTTGGCGAGGGTGGATAAAAACATCCGCCTAAGCGAGGAGCAGTCGGCAAAGGCGAACGAGTACCTTTGTCGCACGCGTGAGCAAGGATGGTCTGGGCGATATGCTCAACCCGATGATTGGCGCGGGAACCACCAGATGCCTTAGGTGTGTTTATTTTTTTTTCCTTTTCTTATCTCTCTGTGTAATAAAAACTCGAACATTATTATTTGTTTCGTAAGCTCGCTTCGGTGAGTAAACAGTGTTATTCTTCAATTTTTTTGAATTCTTTTTTCGAGGTTGATGTTGTTTGTAGTCTGCTGACTAAGCGAGTATGTTGTTTTAGGTTTACTGCATTCTTTAACCGAGCAACAAAACTCTCTTCAAGATTAACGCAAGTAGTTAGGGCACTGCGCAAATTTTTTCGAGCATTTATTGACGGCGAGTGATCTGTGACGTCCGGGTTTTCTCATCCAGCGGCGATCTCTAACCCCCCCAATCTCCAGCCCCCCTTTGTCTATAAATAGGGGGGTGCGGGTCTTAGGGTGATATTTCCGCGATACCGACCTTCCGCCCGCAATCTTGTCAGCGACTTCTTCCTCGCCGCCTTTTCTCTCACCTCTCATACTCGCTAGAGAAGTCATGGTGTCAGCTGATGATGCCCAAGCTCGCTGGCTAGATTACGTGGCCCTGTTCTCGACGGCGATGTACAAGAATCCGATCACAGACCGTGCCGATGTTGAAGATTTTAAGGACTGTTTCCTTCCACCCGAAAGTGGGTTCGGAGTGAGGCTACCTCACCCTCACGAGCGTCCCAACACCATCCTCCTTGACAAGCTCATCCTCCCAATCCGACACTTCAAAGTCGGCCTACGACTTCCCCGACATTATGGGTTGGTGCCGGTGCAGATCAACCCCAAAGGTGTGGCGATCATCGATGGGCTCCTCTCCCTCCTGCGGTCAGAGAAGATTGCCTTTGACCTCAATGTCTTCAAGAAGATTTTCACGTTGGAGGCGGCCGGGGAGGGAGTCATCTTCTTCTGCAGCCACACATGCACTATCACTGACACGGTGAATAAGGTTCACCAGTGGACGGAGCGCTCCGTGATTGCCGGCAGACCATTCGATTCGATCCCCATTGCCCCCCAACGGTCGTCGGAGGTCGACTTCGTCGCCTCTACTCTGGAAGGAGAGTCAGAGCAGCAGAGAAGAGCCTTTCGTGGGCGAAGGTTCAACATCGCTCACTGGCAGTGTGACATCGGCAAGCTCCTCATCTTCTTCCCTCGGACAGGTAAGACTTTGGAGAGGATCTTCAGTGCTCGCACTCTGTATTATTCACGCGACTAACCTATTGTGCACTCTTTCAGCATCTCGCACGGTCCTGCGTGAACCACTCCCGCGGGAAAAGGAGACCACTCCCCCCCACCCGCCGAGCGTGGAGTCCTAGCCGAGCGATGATAGAACATCGTCGAGCTTCCCCGCAAGAATGGAGGCAATCCCAGAGGACCTTATGGACGAGGAACCTACCGCGGAGCCCTCTGTCGCTGATTCACCGAGGCATGAGTGCGGCAAGGCCTCCGGGTAAAATACCTAGCGCAAGGAGTGCACCAATAAGCGCATCGCTGATGAAGATGACCGGCCATCTGTCGATGGAGACACGAGCACTGACCGGAAGACGCAAAAGACAACTGTTAATTCCTCTTTGAAGTGGTCTCAGAACTCTGTCTTATAGTTGAACAAAGATCATTGTTTTCCAAGCACAGTTCATCATTCGTGCCTCCGCGATCGTCGTTCTCTAACCGAGGCTCACAAAAAGAAGTTCATTCTACTGAAGAGCAATGACCTGAAATCACCGAGCACTGACCGGGGCTCAACGACTGCCGACAAACCCAAAGTTCAACATTCTCCAATCACCAATAGAATCTACAGCTTTATCAGATTCAAAAAGGCTTGTTACTGTTCTAAAAACGTATTTTGCTACATATTCATTTTGTAACTTGGACAAAAATTAAAGAGGAATATTTAAGCCCTCTTTACGATAACGAAAGACAACCTTATCCAACTCTAATCCCACTCATCTTGTATTCTTCTTTGTTGACCAAAAAGCCCTAATATCGGAAAACACTGGCTCTCTTCTTTCTTGAGACATAGCTAAGATCACCAAATCTCTCTTGGTGATATTCCTCTTGCTGATTCATCACGCTATCTCTAAAGGGTTACAAGATCTCACTTCAAAAGATCCGTGTTGCGCTTTGAGTCTCCAGAGAAAAAGACTTGTTGAGTTCTTGAGCCTCCAGAAGAAAAGGCATATGCTTGGGTTTGAGAGTCTCCAGTTGGAAAAGACTCTGTCGCATTGAGAAAACAGTGTATACCATAGGCTATAAAAAGAGTGCAAAGTTTGATTGAGGAACCGCTATAACAATCTGTCATCTATTCACCTTGGTTTATCCCTTAGATTTTATTTTCTGTTCTTGATTTATTTTATAGTTATTTTGGTATTGATTCTTCTTGTGATTTGTAGAAGAAATTTTTATTCTCTATTCCCCCTCCTCTCCCCTCTAGGGAAAATTCATATCATATTCTACACTTTCAATTAGTATCAGAGAGGTTCATATCTAAAAGCTAGCACTTTGGTGAATCAAGATCTGTAATATCTGAATATTTATTTTAAAAATATCAAAAATAACAAGACGCCTCAACAAAGAAACTGCCTCTACATCGAGACCTCCATGTGCATAAAAAATCATAAACCGATCGAGCCACCCCAAACTGTCCAAACCAAACTGATTTTATATTGACCTGAATGATTCGGTTAGGTATCAATTTTCTGTTCAAAAACCGAACACCACTAACTAATAACGTAGATAAAATATTGTTAATAATGATTTTTGAACTATTGTTAACTAAATAACATATACAAGTTATATCATTTGAACTGTTTCAATATTATTTGGATCCAAATAACTTTCTCAATGTATATATTTTATGCACCGAGAATAAGTTAACAATGTATTGAATTTATTTTTTATATGTTTCTTTAACTCGATTTCACAATAAATATTCAACAATATAATTTTCATGTGATATCAGTCGTTAAAGACAATATATCACCTATAAAATAAGTTTACTAAAAATTTTTCCTTAATTATCATAAATTTCTTTAAATTTCCTTAAACAATTTATGCTCAGAAATATTTTAAATAGTAAAACAAAACAAAAAAATCGAACCAAGTAAACCAACCAAAACACCGAACCGATACACGTTGGTTTGGGTCCAAACAGACCCCAACTGAATCACTTGCACCCCTACTTTCATTCCCAACTTGCAATAAGAAGGTCATGAACATCCTAGTTTCCCCACTTTCTGATCACATATCAGAATGTAATCAACTGCACCTATGGTAAGGAGAATTGTGAAGCTTTACTTGAAATAACATAAGGCAGTGAGGATGCTAAGAAAGACAAGAAGATAGACTTCATAATCCAAGATGAGAATTTCAAGATGAAGGTGGGAGATCTAGTGGAAGAGAGGTACAAAAGATACAATCTAATTATTAATGGTATGAGAACTTACAGAAGAGAGCTGCTCAAGAACCTTACTAAGGAGTATTTCCCATACTCCTGGGCCATTAAAGAAATGAGTTACGAGAGATCACCCCTGAGCAAGGTTGTGGATGTCAGATATCGGGGACACGTCAGTTTAGGTTTTTCATGTCGGTTTTAATATGTCGGGGATATTTCATATATCGGGTCTTAATATTTAATTATTTATGTGTAATTATTTATAAATTTAATCATTTTTTAATTTATATATATATTAATGTATTAATAATTTGATGTTTATTGAACTCATAAATTTATTAAACTAATGTAAACATTTTGTGTTACACAAACAATAACGGTATAACGCGTGAAATAAAACAGGAGCAAACAAAACGTCGCGACGTTGTCGATGACAATGGAAGATAAGAAACCTTTAGTCCATAATTCATAGACCATGCATAATTGAAGTCGATAACGGACTTGAGCAAGAAAGAAAGTCAGAGGAAGGGAAAAAACAACATAATCAATGAAATAATGTTGGTCCATTATCTATTGGACCATAGACACTAATTAAAATAAATTGAAAAAAGTCAATAAAATATCAGGATATATCGGTCGATATATCGGTCAATAGCAGCAATATTGGAGGATATATTCCAAAAGGATATTTTGCAAAAAAATATTGGAAACGTGTCATTTTGTCTATAAAACCTTTATGTCGGCCATGTCGGAGGATATCCACAACAGTGCCCCTGAGGCTCTCAATAACAAGCTACTCTCTATTGAGCTTGTTATCTCCACTTCCAAGGATGATGAAGAACCAGTTATCCCGCTTAAGCCAGACCCAAAAAAAGTCTGTGGCTCTTGTTGCCACTGACTAAGAAGGCTTCTTGCCTCATACACGGATGAGGAGCTTAGCTTTTCTAGCCATGACACTCCATAGTTGGAAGAACTTTCCTTCTAAATACAAAGAAAGGAGTTAACAAAAAAGCTACAGGAACTCCAAACAAAAGAAGAACTTGAAAGAGTCCACGGAAAAATTTGAAGAAAAGAAGAGAACCAACAAGAAAGACAAGCATGATTGCCCAAAGTTGGAGTGAAACTTCAGAATAAAGTATAGATTCTGAAAGTGCAGATGGAACAGAGGCCAAATATTGATGGCCTTGAAAGAAGAAACTTTCATCTCTATTGAGGTACTTGATATTGATTCTTTCGATTTTTCTACCCCTGGTTTTAGAAATATTTTTGAGAATTTATGTAATGAACCTTGTATTTCAAAAAAGACTTATGTCCTCCCTTTAAAGAATCAAGAACTTTCCCAGTGCAATGCAACATTGCATGAGAAGCATAAGAAAACTTCAACAAAAGTCATTGATTGTGACTCCTGCGAAATAGAAAAAAAAGGCTCTAGAAGAAGAGCATAGAAAGTTTTTTAAAGAAAACAAGAGATTACTTACTGAACTTGCAAAAACACAGGAAAAACTTGATTGTATAAATGGTACGAGTGCAATGCTAAAATACATAACTTAAAATCTGCATGTAAATTTTCAGAAATAGGGGGTTGGAACTGACTTCTCCATGAATGCATCTCAAGGATATCTTCCCTTAAGCAAACATCTTCTAATTTTTGTGTTTGGAGAAACAAAGAATAAGAAGAGTTGTGCTTGTTGCTTTAAGACCTCTCAGGGAGACAAGCTATCTTTTAAACCCATGAGAAAATATAAATAACAGGCTCCTCACTCTCCTCACACTCTCAATGACAATATTCATAATTGTCCTCTCTCCTCAAAAATGAGGAAACTTTCTCTTCAGGAAAAGGGAAAAGAAAAGGCAACAGAAAATTTCCCGTCTCAGATTGCGGTCAATGATTGCTGACCGACTAGTCGCGAACGTTGGCCGCACTGATTGCTAATCGCCGATCGACCGATCACGGATTTGTTATAAAACCGAAGCATCGAAAGGGAATTTGAAACAGCTCCCGACTAGTAACGAAGGAGCAGTAACTCAGTTTGGATATCTAAGCATTCTCCTGCCTTTAATAAGGCTAGCCATTTTCTGTTTCGCATTTAATACTGTTTCCGCTTTTAGTTGTATGGAATAAGGCTATTTATACCTCACCAATGGTTGTATCAAGTATCAATTATAATATAATTCCATCTTCCCCTACTACTCTGTTGCTCTGTTTCCTGTCATCAGGTTCTATTCCAGCTGGGAAGATACCATCCCACCATTCTCTGAGAGCTGCTTCCTCATTCATCCTCCAACAAGGATTCGATCCATATCACTGGTATTATAGCCCTATGAACCACTAGCATCTTCCAAGGACACTCACACTGCCAAACTTTGCCACCTCCTCGCCCAACAACACTAAAACAACTTGGACATGCAAAATACAGTTATGAGGGAAATTTGTTTGGCCGTTCACAACATTCTCGCCAACACCCTGGAGCCCCGCACACCCACCTCTGCCACCCAACAAGAGCTCAACAACCCCTTCCCCAACACTCATGCCACCCACCAGCAACTCATGCCGCCCACCAGCAACTCGCTTCCCTCATGTGGAATTTCCACGATTTCATGTCGAAAATCTCTCAGATTGGATTTTCGTTGTGAAAGTTACTTTGATGTTGAATACACAACAGCTAACAAGAAGGTTCGGCTGGTGTCCATCCATCTCGAGGAGAAGGCACTCAAGTGGCATCAAATTTACATCAAGGGACGTCAATCCTGTCAACCACCTCAGTGAGAGGGATACCTGCAAGCACTCCACACTCATTTTGGTATAAAACTTAACGATGAACATGATGCAGTGGTAGGTCGACTCAGAGAGGGGGTTTACTAAATGCAGTCCTATATGGGATGAATATGAAGAATGTACCACAGTTGGTCCGATTTGATAATTACAGCAATAATTAATTATTATAAATATGTTGCAGTTGCATAAACTTCGCCAAAGCCTCGATTGAAAGAAACAAGTAACGCTCGCAGACAAAATAAGGCGCAAGTAGTTAAGCAAACTCAGTAAAAACCACACAAGTAGCACAACAAATTAATCGATTGCACAATGAAATATAAGATTCATCACAGTACAAGTTAGCCAAAATAAAACAACAAAAAAGGGCGCAACTTTTACCACAAATTACATGTATAGGCAGCGGCAGGACAGTTGGAGAAAGGCTTCCACGGTCAGGGCAGCTGATAGATTGCAGGTGCGTTGTTCCGGGTTGCGGTAAGGCTGCAGGTGGGGGGGGGGGGGGGGGGTTAAAGTTAACCCGAGGAAAATCGGATGTTGTTTTGGAAGGGTGAAAATGGAGTCCACGACGGTGACAGGGAAGGGGGGGTGTTGGCTGGGCTCTGGGCTGGTGAGGAGGGTTGGGCGGTTGATTGCGAGGTCTGGAGGGGAGAGGACCGTGGAGGATTGGGGACAAGGGGTCGGGCTTGCCGACGTCGGGTTTGAGTGGGGTAGAACAGAGGACTGTGGCTTTTATAGGGGACACGGGCTGGGGAGGTAGAGGATGAAGAGGTTGGGGGATTTCGTACGGCGGTGGCTAGGGAGGCGGCAACAAGAAGTCTAGCTGGAAGGAGATGGTGGGAGGGCTTGCTGGAAGTGGGGTGGACGGGGCTGAGCAGGAGGGAGGCGGAGGGGAGGAGTCGGCCTGGAATCACACTAGGCACGAGAGTCTTCTCCGGCGTCGCGCTAGAGAGCAAGGATCGAGTGGTTCCTACTTTTGTGAAACCTTCACTCAAAATAAAAAGTATAAAATATAAAACTGACTGGAAACACACATCCAGACGCGACCATGGACTCGGATCGCCCGTCCGGAGATCGGATCACCGCCTCCTGCGGGTATACACGTGCGTCAGTCGTGGCATGCCGTCAGAACCTATGGCCAAAATCAAGAGTCACCGTCAATAGGGTTCTGTCCACTAGAATGTCAAACTTTTTGAGAGACTCATTAACCAAACCATAGTACCAAATGAGTATGCAATTAGTCACTTCATTACCGGACTTCAACATACCATCGAGAAGGTCGATTGCACAATTTGTATCACAAAATTCCATGAGCAACTGCACACTGGTCTGCCTCCACAACATCCTGCCACCACCCACTCACCCCCACTACACGTTACCACCGCCCCCACATTAAAACCACACAACAAAAAATCCTTCTCCACGATAAAAATGGCTGCAAAAATGGTAAGGACTATGCATGTGGTGCAACAAAAAATATTTTCAGAGGCACCACTGCCTTCATCGACACCAAATCTACATTATGGAGGTCAACGAGGACGAAGAGAAGGTTTCCCATTAGAGAATCTCATGTCGGAGGCAAACTCCGCTGACATCAATGACAACGCCTTATGTCAACCGTTGGTCACGTGCATGAGTTGACAGGTACACCCACCTTTAATACCATGCGGGTCACTGGCAACCACCACACTGAGTATCGTTCTATAACCAATGGTGTTTCCAAGCTAAGTTGGTTGGAGAGTCTTCTTACTGATCTTGGTGCATCTTTTGCATTTCATATCAATGTCTACATCATTAGTTAAGTGGCTATCCATATCGCAAAAAATTCAATTTCCATTAATGAACCAAGCACATTGAAGTAGATTGTCACTTCATCAAGAAAAAAAGTACAGCTCCACAAAATTGATATTCGACGTGTTCCCGTTATAGACCAACTCTCTGATATCTTCACAAAGACCTTCCTTCGACCATTTTATCGTAAGTTTTTTTTCAAACTTGGAGCCTGCGATATGTATGCTCCAATTTGCTGCGGAATATAAAAGATAAGTATTTGTGCAATAATTCCAATGCTAAAGGCTCACTCCTATGACCCATCATATGTGTTGTTTATCTTATATAACTTAGTACCACATTGTGATTTGGAGAGGTGTCACTCATTAAAACTACAAATATGTGTACATTTGTATTTTCTTTACCAGAAATAATAAAATATTTACTCACTTTTGCTAAGTTTTCAGTTCCCGCATTCAGTATAAAGGGTCAAAACTAAAATAAGCGTTAAAACACAATGTAAAATGAGTCAGAATTAAATCCTGATAGACAACATTTGGAAGAAACTGACTTATGTTTTTTAGGCCATATTCATTGCAACACCCTTTATCTTTTTTATCATTCCATGAAGTGACAATAAATTACATGCTATAGACATAACAACACAATGAAATTTAGGAACAATTAGAGGAGCAAGACAATCAGTAATAATATCCACAAGAAGGAAATATATTTTGAGCCCTTACACCAATAAGGACTCCAATCTCAATACCAAAGATTAGTGTAGTGATGCAAGTGATTATCCACAGAAAGAAGTCTCTCTTATCTACACGCCACAAGAAGAAGGCTTCTTTATGCTCCACCTAAGAAATGTCAAGGAAAAATGATGAAAATTAGAACACCATTCGAAACACAAATTCTCATGTAACCCTTTCAAAATTTAGTTACTTTAAAATCAACACTCAAGACTAGACTGGGTTTACAATGGAAGATTTAAATCAAGAGCTCCAGATACATTTAGAGCAAAGATAAATTAACACATTTCAAACAAGATAAAAGATAAAACTCTTGTATAATTGTTAGAAGTATTAGGAGAAGCCATGTAAATAGGCTCATTACTTTGGCCCCATATTGTACCTCATTGCTCTTTTAGATTAATCCCACATCTTAGATTGAGATTTCTCTCTTCTATCTCTTCCTATATATATATGTGTGTATTCTCTCAAGTTGTATAGTGAATTTTGGCATTAATAAAATTTCCGACAGATTTTTTGCATGGTATCAGAGCGAAACAATCTCTCTGGGCGGCTACTTCTATTCTAACCGCCTCTTCTCAAGTGCTCCTTCCCTTTGGGCGGTTAGACCTTGTCTAACCACAACCTCTTTGTTTCCTCTCTCTGGCGGGTTACCTCTTCTCTATCCGTTGGGTCCTCGGCGAGCCAGTCTCCTCTTTCCGTGTCTTCCTTGCCTTTATATAGACTTCTCCGCTGGGTCTCACCATCCTGTCACCTCTGCGGCTAGGAGTGTTGACCGCTTCCTTGATTATCTTCTCGCGCTGACTACTCACATCTTTGCGGACTGCTCTTCTTTCCCGTATTTTTTTTGCTTTGCCAAGCTAACCACTGCGGCTAGATTCCTTCTTCCCGCTGCTCGCCCGCCTAGTTCTCTCGAGCGGCCTTTCTCGCTGCTCGCGCAAGCTAGTCGCCTTTGCACTTGCCGCTTTCCCGCTGTCTCCTGGTTGCTTTGCTGTTGTTGCTGCTTGTCGCGTGACCGCTGTTCTCTCTTGTTGTTGTTGGTCTGCTTCGCGCGGTCTCCTTGCTTCGCGGCCTCCTGCCCTCGCGCGAGTAGCCGTCTTTTTTTGTTTCTAGTTGCCTGGTTGCGGTTTGTTCGTCTGGCTGCGGTTTGTCCTTGCTGCCGACCCGGTGGTTCTTGACCGCTTGTCCAATGCACCTAGTTCGTTGCGGCCTCTCTTGCCGCTTGTTGTTGTTTGCTGCTAGACTACCTCTCCTTGCGACTTCTTGTTGTCGCTCCTGGACATAGTCCGATGTTGCTTGTCTGCCGCTCCTAGACGTTGTTGTTTGTTGTCGTCCGCGGTTTGTATCTTTGTCCAAATTACTGCTTGGATTCTTCCCGCCGTGCAACTTGCAATTCTGTCTTGTAGCCACACTCACAGTTCGCCGGTTAACCGATTCTTCTGTCCGCCTGCTCACTGTCAAATCGGCTCCTGGTCTTGTTGCTATCATGAATTCGACTGCTAATTCCTCACTTCCTGGACGTCATGATGTTCCTATTGAGCTTCGTGATGAACTTCGGATCACTACCATCTCTCTTCGTGGGAAACAGAACTTTGTTGAGTGAGTTCACTTGGTTCGTCGTGTTCTGCAAACTAAAGGCCTTATTCATCACCTGACAAGAACTTCTCCCACTGCACCCACTGAGGAGTGGATATGTGTTGATGGTCGTGTACAATCATGGATTCTCAATTCCTTGGAAACTGAACCGTATCGGATGGCCAAATATCACGAGATGGCTCATGAAATATGCGAGGATTTTCACTCCTTAGACACATGTTGCTCGGGCTAAAACTCTTATTGAGGCATGGATACAGCATCAGCCTAACACCATGGATTTGGTTGCACAACGGGCACAGAAAAAAGCAGTTGGATTGTCATGATGATGGCCCGTGTTCCACCCCATCTTCATAGTGTCCGAGCTCAAATTCTGCCTTCCACCGTTACTTCGTCCCTATCGAACGTTTGCTCGATGCTCCTGAAGGTTACTCCTCCCCCGGATGCTCCTACAAATCTAACTCCGGCTCTCCTCCAGCAATCCGTCTCTACTCTTGCCCCTTTTGCTCGTGGTACTCCAGCTCGTGGAGGACGCTAGTCTCGGGGATGGGGCCGTGGTGGTCGTACCCTCTTTAAATGTTCTCACTGCGGCCAGGATGGTCACCTTGAGGCCAACTGTCATCGCAAGCATGGCCTACCTCCTCATCTTACTGCTTATGTTACTACAACTTCTCCCTCTGCCACTAGTGATGACATTACTGCTCTGCGTGCTCAACTACAACCGTTATAAGGGATGGTTAGTCGCTCCTCTGGATCCGTGGCGTCTATCTCAAATGAAGGTATATCTTCTCTCACAAAGTTCTCACTGGATTGTGTACTCGGGTGCCACGCATCACATCTCTCCGTAGCAACCACCTCAATACTTGGCATTTGCTTATCCCAAGTTCAGCACAGTGGCCAATGGTGTCACCACCCCGGTTTTTGGAGCTGCTCATATGGCCTTTACTCCAACCCTCTCTTTATCCTCAATTCTTCATGTTCTGAGATGTCCATTTAACCTTCTCTCTGTTAGCCTCCTTACTCAGGACCTTGATTGATGTGTCACCTTCTCATGCTCTTCTTTTGTTGTTAAGGCTCAACAAATGCAAAATATACTTGGTAGGGGACGGCTGTCCAATGGGTTGTATCTTCTCGATATTTCATCTACTGCTCTCTCCACCGTCTCTACTGTTGATTGACATCATCGTCTTGGGCATGCTCCTCTCCCGATTCTCAAGAAAGTTCTTCTGGATGTTTCTCTTCATGAGTTTACTTATAAATCTTGTATCTTTGACAAACAACATCATATATCTTTTACTTCTTCCTGTACTCGGAGCGATACTCCTTTTTCATTAGTGCATTCAGATATTTGGGGGTCATATAAGATTCTCAGTGTGTGATTATCATTATTTTGTGACATTTATTAATGATTACTCGCACGTAGCCTGACTATACTTACTTCGTGATCGTGTCGAACTCCCGTCTATCTTTTGTGCATTTATTGTGCAGATTCGTACTCAATTTTCTACTTGCCTCAAAGCTATTCTCTATTTGTTTATCCATAAGATTGTGTGCATATACTCAACAGAACAGCGTGGTCGAATGAAAAAATCGGCATCTCGATGTCGCCAAATCTCTCATGTTTCAAATGCAGCTTCCCCCACTATACTAGAACTTTGTCGTTTTTATTGTCTATCATCTCATTAATCGCATGCCCTTGTTCATCCTCAATTTTGTTGCTCCATTCACTCATTTTTTTCCTTCAAAGGCTCTGTTCTCTCTACTTCCCCGTGTTTTTGGATGTACGTGTTCTGTTCATAATCTGGGTCCACCCACGGACAAGTTTGCCCCACGTGCTACCAAATTTATGTTTGTTGGTTATTCTCGCACCCAGAAGGGGTATGTTTGTTATTCTCCTACAGACGGTAAAATGATCATTTCTGCTGATGTCACCTTTTGAGAAGACCAACCATTTCACACCATCCATACAGATCCTTTTCTACCTCCTCCTCTACCCCGGCCCGCAGTTCCAGTCACGTCTCTCATTCCACATCTCCTTCAGACACCAGTCCAATCCAAACCACCTCTCATTCGTGTTTACACTAATCTCAATACCAAAGATTAATGTAGTGATGCAAGTGATTATCCACAGAAAGAAGTCTCTCTTATCTACACGCCACAAGAAGGCTTCTTTATGCTCCACCTAAAAAATGTCAAGGAAAAATGATGAACATTAGAACACCAATCGAAACACAAATTCTCATGTAACCCTTTCAAAATTTAGTTACTTTAAAATCAACACTCTAGACTAGACTGGGTTTACAAGGGAAGATTTAAATCAAGAGCTACATATACAGTTAGAGCAAAGATAAATAAACACATTTCAAACAAGATAAAAGATAAAACTCTTGTATAATTGTTAGAAGTATTAGGAGAAGCTATGTAAATAGGCTCATTACTTTGGCTCATATTGTAGCTCATTGCTCTCTTAGATTAATTTCACATTTTAGATTGAGATTTCTCTCTTCTCTCTCTTCCTATATATATGTGCATTCTCTCAAGTTGTATAGTGAATTTTGGAATTAATAAAATTTCCGACAGGTATTTTGCATGGTATCAGAGCGAAACGATCTCTTTGGGCGGCTACTTCTTTTCGAACCACCACTCCTCAAGTTCTCCTTCCCTTTGGGCAGTTAGACCTTTTCTAGCCGAACCCTCTTTGTTTCCTCTCTCTGTCGGGTGACCTCTTCTCTATCCGCTGGGGCCTCGGCGAGTTAGTCTCCTCCTCTTTCTGTGTCTTCCTTGCCTTTATATAGACTTCTTCGCTGGGTCCCACCTTCCTGTCACCTCTGCGGCTAGGCCTGTTGGCCGCTTCCTTGATTATTTTCTCGCACCGACTACTCACATCTTTGCGGACTGCTCATCTTTCAAGTATTTGTTTTGCTTTGCCAAGCTAACAACTGCGGCTAGATTCCTTCTTCCCACTGCTCGCCCGACTAGTTCTCTCGAGTGGCCTTTCTCGCAGCTCGTGCAAGCTAGTCGTCTTTGCACTTGCCGCTTTCCCTCTGTTGCTTAGGGTCGTCTGGATGCATTGTTGTTGCAGCTGTTTTACGCGTGACTACTGCTCTCCCTTGTTGTTGTTGGTCTGCTTCGCGCGGTCTCCTTGCTTCGCGGCCTACTGCTCTCGCGCGAGTAGCAGTCTTTTTTCGTTTCTAGTTGTCTAGTTGTGGTTTGTCCGCCTGCTTTGGTCGCCTGGTTGCGGTTTGTCCGTGTCACCGACCCGGTGGTTCTTGATGCATGTCCACTACAACTAGTTCATTGCGGCCTCTCTTGTCGCTTGCTGCTGTCTGTTGCTAAACTGCCTCTCCTTGCGACTTCTTGTTGTCGCTCCTGGACATAGTCTGATGTTGCTTGTCCGCCGCTCCTAGACGTTGTCGCTTGCTGTCGTCTGCGGTTTGTCTCTTTGTCCAGATTGCTGCTTGGATTCTTCCCGCAGTGCGACTTGCAGTTCTGTCTTGTATCCACACTCACAGTTCCCCGATTAACCGGTTCTTTTGTCCGCCTACTCACTGTCTAACCGGCTCCTGGTCTTGTTGCTATCATGGATTCGACTGCTGCTTCCTCACTTTCTGGACGTCCTGTTGTTGTTCTCATTAAGCTTCGTGATGAACTTCGAATCACTACCATGTCTCTTCGTGGGAAACAGAACTTTGCAGAGTGGGTTCACTTGGTTCGCCGTGTTCTGCAAACTAAAGGCCTTCTTCATCACCTGACAAGGACTCCTCCCACTGCACCCACTGATGAGTGGATACGTGATGATGGTCGTGTCTAATCATGGATTCTCAATTCCCTGGAAACTGAACCGCATCGGATGGTCAGGTATCATGAGATGGCTCATGCATTGTGGGAGGATCTTCACTCCCTAGATACATATTGCTCGGGCTAAAATTCTTGTTGAGGCATGGATACAGCATCAGCCACCCACCATGGATTTGGTTGCACAACTGGTGCAGAAAAAAGCAGTTGGATTGTCATGAAGATGGCTCATGTTTCACCCTATCTTCATAGTGTCCGAGCTCAAATTCTGTCTTCCACCATTACTCTGTCCCTATCGGACATTTGCTCGATGCTCCTGAAGGTTAATCCTCCCATGGATGCTCCTACAAATTTAACTCCGGCTCTCCTCCAGCAGCCTGTTTGTACTCTTGCCCCTTCTGCTAATGGTACTCCGGCTCGTGGAGGCCGCCAGTCTCGGGGACGGGGACGGGGACGTGGTGGTCGTACCCTCTTTAAATGTTCTCAAAGCGGCCTGGATGGTCACCTTGAGTCCACCTGCCATCGCAAGCATGGTCTACCTCCTCATCTTACCGCTTATGTTACTACAACTTCTCCCTCTGCCACCAGTGATGATATTGTTGCTCTGCGTGCTCAACTCCAACAGTTACAAGGGGTGGTTAGTCGCTCCTCTGGATCCGTGACGTCGATCTCAAATGAAGGTATATCTTGTCTCTCACAAAGCTCTCACTGGATTGTGTACTCGGGTGTCACACATCACATCTCTTCGCAGCAACCACCTCAATACTTGGCCTCTTCTTATCCAAGTTAATCACAGTAGTCAATGGTGACACCACCCGAGTTTCTGGAGCTGCTCATATGACCTTTACACCAACCCTCTCTCTATCCTCAGTTCTTCATGTTCCGAGATCCCCCTATAACCTTCTCTCTGCTAGTCGACTTACTCAGGACCTTTATTGTTGTGTCATCTTCTCATGCTCCTCTTTTGTTGTTAAGGATCGACAAATGCAAAATATACTTGGTAGGGGACGACTGTCCAATGGGTTGTAAATTCTCGATGTTCCACCTACTGCTCTCTCCACTGTCTCTACTTTTGAATGACATCGTCTTCTTAGACATGCTCCTCTTAAAATTCTTAAGAAAGTTCTTCCGGATGTTTATCTTCATGAGTTTACTTGTGAATCTTGTATCTTTGGCAAACAACACCGTGTATCTTTTACTTCTTCCTGTACACAGAGCGATACACCTTTTTCATTAGTGTATTCTGATATTTGGGGACCATATAAGATTCTCAGTGTTTATGGTTATCATAATTTTGTGACATTTATTGATGATTACTCACGCGAAACCTGATTATACTTACTTCGTGATTGTGTTGAACTCTCATCTATCTTTCGTGCATTTATTGTGGAGATTCGTACTCAGTTTTCTACTTACCTCAAAGTTATTTGTACTGATAATGTGCGTGAGTATACCAGCCAAACCTTCTCTAATCTGTGCACTGAGTTTGGTATTATCCATCAGAGTTTGTGTGCATAAACTCCTCAGAAGAACGGCGTGGCCAAGCAAAAAAATTGGCATCTTCTCAATGTCACCAAATCTCTCATGTTTTAAATGCAGGTTCCCCCACTATATTGAAATTTTGTCGTTTCTACTGTCGGTCATCTCATTAATCGCATGCCCCCGTTCATCCTCAATTTTATGGCTCAATTCACTCTCTTTTTTTCTTCAAACGCTCTGTTCTCTCGACCGCCCCGTGTTTTTAGATGTACGTGTTATGTCCATAATCATGATCCACTCACTGACAAGTTTGCTTCACGTGCTACCAAATTTATGTTTGTTGTCTATTCTCGCACCTAGAAGGGATATGTTTGTTATTCTCCTACAGACGGTAAAATGGTCGTTTCTACTGATGTCACCTTTCGGGAAGACCAACTGTTTCACACCATCCCCACAGATCCTCTTCTACCTCCTCTACCTCGGCCCGCGGTTCCAGTCACGTCTCCCATTCCACCTCTCCTTATGACACCAGTCCAATCCAAATCACCTCTCATTCGTGTTTACACTCGTCGCTCTCCCAAATCTAATGTATTGCAGTAGCCTCCTTCTACCAGTGTGATCTCGCGGTCTATCTGTTTGGTACATTGATCACAATATCCTAGATTTGAAGAAGGCTCACAAGTCAACAATATACACAAACCTATATTTAATATATGTCTAAGCTAACATGTGCATGGTATTGGTAATTAAGTGATTAGACAGACTGGGAGTATCAGAAGTATGGCTGGAAAGAAGTCAGCATGGTCAAAGAAGACAGGAATTTGACTAAGTACAAAAGCATTGAGTGACTAATCACTCAACGTCAAAGGCCGCTGTATTGATCTGTCAACGCTATCCTGTGATAAATCAACCATCAAAGCTGGTCATGACGCTTTTCAAAGAGGGATATAGCCGTTGCTGATGTCGAGCTATAAAAGCGAAGTGAGTGACATTCTTACGAGAACTTTTGTCAATCTTTCTAAACCCTAATCTTGTAAAAGTTGGCTAGCAGAGCAGATCTTATTTTTGGTTATCTTCAAGCCTGCTATACAGAACTGTTGTCTTTCTCAAGCTTGAAGAAGAAGAGCTCTACAAGGATTCAACACGGTACATTTTGAACCTGAAAGATATTGTCCCTAAGCACCTAGAGGGGGGGGTGAATAGGTGACTTGAATCTTTTTAACTTTTAGGCAGCAAACAGATAATATTACAGAATTATATCTAATTTATCACAGCACACATTCAGCAATCACAGCAATCCACAAACACACAGTAGACACAGAGTTTTATAGTGGTTCCCCAAGCTTTGGGTACATCCACTTTCCCCTTTCGCCTATCTAGCAGTGTACTAGATTCGGCCAAACTTCTCCACTAACTCAGAACCCAAAACAG
This sequence comes from Platanthera guangdongensis, assembly GCA_039583875.1. Classification (NCBI taxonomy): domain Eukaryota; kingdom Viridiplantae; phylum Streptophyta; class Magnoliopsida; order Asparagales; family Orchidaceae; genus Platanthera; species Platanthera guangdongensis. Next base: position 161,369,835 of record CM077161.1, read on the forward strand.
GCTCCTACACCTCAGGCCCAAGACCCTACAACTCAGCTTTTCCACAAAGCCTACACTCAGCCACAAAGGCCTACACTCAGCCATCAAGGCCTACACTCAGCCACCAAAGCCTACACTCAGCCACCAAGACCTACACTCAGAGATAAAACTCTCCTACTCTCAGCCTTTATAATTACAGGCTTACAAGACTCAGATCCAAAGGATCCTACAAAATAAAAGTGAATACAATAATGTTAACTCAACAACTCAGAGAATAGAGAGATGAGATGTGAGTTTCTTGATGAGTTCTTGGAAGAACTCAGCTGAAATCAATCTGACTTAGTTTTCTTCAAAGATTCTTGAAAGTAGAACTCAATAAGATTGACTCCTTCTGCAGTTGATACTTGATCTCTGCTACTTAAGATTCAGAATAAATCTGAACCCTTCTTCTCAGTCTGGTTCCAACAACTGATTTCTTGGATGGAGCTCTCTCTCTCCAACTTCTTAGATCTGCACTTGATAGCACGATCTTCTTTGTTTAAACACTTGATCAATGAACTGAACAACCACTATCTGTAGACAACACAAGTCTATTTATAGGCCTTCTTCATGGTAACCGGCTGGTCCGGTCCATAACTGAATTCTGACAACTCTGACAGGTGCAGTAGACCGGCTGGAATGACAGTTGTCAAGTCATCCAGTCAGTTCTTGAAAATTCTCTAACTGTCTGAAAGTGTCGAGACTTTCTGTCTTTAAGTGTCGACACTTATAGACCAAATGTCGACACATGTTGTCGAAGTGTCGACACTAGTCTACAAGGTGTCGACACAACTCCTTGTGTTGTAGATTTTATGTCTCGACACAGCTTCTTCTTCATGTGTCGACACTGATAATGTGTGTCGACACAAGTCCTTGTACTTCAGTATTTTGCTGAATTATTCTAAGTGTCGACACAACATCTTTGTGTCGACACATCTTCATGTGTTGTACTTGATAAGTGTCGACACTGCTTCTTGGTGTCGACACATGTCTTCAGTGTTGATACTTGCTGAGTGTCGACACAGCTCCTTGTGTCGACACATTCTACTTCTGTTGAGACTTCAGCTGGATGTCGACACATCCCCTTAGTGTCGACACTTGTACTTAAAATAATTTGTTGAACGTGCTGATCTTTGCTAACTGTCGACACAGCTCCAGGTGTCGACATTTTCTTCAAGTGTTGAGTCTTCAGCTGAGTGTCGACACATACTTTCTTGTGTTGACACTTTCTTCAAGTGTTGACTCTTTTGCTGTGTGTCGACACATTGTTCTGGGTGTCGACATTTTCTTCAAGTGTTGACTCTTCTGTTGAGTGTCGACACATTGTTCTGGGTGTCGACACTTACACTTAGTCTCTGCTAACTTTTGCTGAGTGTCGACACAGCTCCAAGTGTCGACACTTTCTGATGTAGACACAGCTTCACTGGGTGTCGACACAACTGTTAAGTGTCGACACTGTTTCACTGCACTTTCTTCATTGAGTGTCGACACAGCTCCTTGTGTCGATACTTTCTGTCTGGTGTCGACTCAGCATCCCTGGTGTCGACACAATGACTCCAAGTGTCGACACTGCTTGCATGGGTGTCGACACAAGTCTTCTTAAGTGTCGACACTTTCCCTTTGAGTGTCGACACATGGACTTAAAAACTTTTCTTCTTTCCTGCAAATACTTAACCTGCACAAGGTAACTCAAAAGCACATCAAATACATTTTGATGTATATCATTGAGTTGGGTGAGGCTTCTTCAAATCAGGTACATTTAAACCAATGTATCCAACAATCTCCCCCTATTTGGAGAAGTCATAACCCTTAGTCAATGATATACACCATTCATAATAAAATTACAAAATGATGTAAAGCAAGATTATATATAGCAGGGCAATCATAAACATGTATCAATCAAACATGTATACATAGACATCATCACAGAACAAATATGAAATAGATTTAACATATAACACATTGTTCTAATATCTGTCATATTTATTTTCAGAAGTTTACAGAATGTTTTACATCAAAAAGATTTCAAAGTAAACTTTAAGAAAATTCTAATTCTATTTCTGTTCTGGCTTCTTAATCACTATTCCTTTTCCAGCTTGAACTTTGGCTTGAACAGGAGCTTCAGCAACTTCAGCATCAGCAGGCTTCTTGCCTTTCAGATCTTTCTTCTTAAGTTCCTCAGCCTTAATCTTTTGCCTTTCAAAATAATGATATGGCTTTGGAAAGTACTTGCTAGGCTCCTGGGCAGTAGGAGGTAGCTTTCCCATCTTGGCCTTCCTTCTGTATTGAACTATAGTCTCCTGCCTTGTCTCATGTTTTCTCCATTCAGCCTCAGAAAACCATTTGTTCCTGTCTTGCACATTATCTTTTGCAGCTTTCCAGGCAGTCAAAATAATGTTCCTTGAGGTGGGGCTCCACTGCTCAAAGTCAGGTCTTTGTTCAGCTTGCTCCCTGAACCTCTTCTTAGACAATCTAGTCTCTTCTTCTTTCTGCAGTGCTTCTTGCATAGCTTCAGATATAGGCTGAACAACTTTCTCAATAATGACATGACATTGTCCTTTCCCCCAGGTGGGCTATACATGGACTGTACATCAGCATGTATCATGTCAAAATCTGGAGGAGGGTAGATGACTTGAGCCACTTCAGGTTGCTCCCCTCCTAGATATGCCGGATGAATTCCAGATTCTGCCACATTATCATCATCACAAAGAGGAGGATATCCAAGAGTGGCTCTGATAGAATTTGATATCCACTTGGCATGATCAGAGCTGGCTTTGACTAAAACCCTCTCCTCCTTTATGACTTCTCTTTCTATATGATCTCTGACATCATCTTTTTGAAATCTGACTTGATGATCCAAATAATTAACTTCATCTTTAAAGAAAGATTTTAACCTTTGTACTTTGTCAGTTATGATCTTTTGAGATTCTTGAATGGCAGTCTTAATAACAGTGATTTCTTCTTGAAATACTTTGTCAAATTCAGCTTTAACAGTAGCAGTAGAGGTAGAAGGTCCAGCAGATATGTTCTTCATTTCTGTGACAATAGCATTGTGAGATGCTGTCAAATTGTCATTCATTCTGATTTGGTTTTCTAGAACATACCCCTGCTTCAGTGCTATGTCATCTACTTGAGCCTTTATTTTCTCTTGATGAGTTGTCAAGTACACTACTGCATTCCCACCCTTGTGGAAGCAGTCAGTCATTTCCTTCTTGTTAAGATTCATTTCAAATCTTATTGACTTTATATCCTGGGCCAGATCAAACTGCAATGATTTCTGCCCTTCATCCACATACTTCTCAATGGCTTTCCTGAGTTCATCCAGTTTAATCTGCATAGCAACCATCAGAGCACTATAATCTATTGATGGTGCTGATCCCAGCTGAACTGTGGGCTGTGGTGCTATGGTTTGTAAGGCCTTCTTGTAACTCTGGCTCCTTCTTCTGAATACCTGAAATTTCTTCTTCTTAGCCCTTGCAGCATCCTTATCTTCAGAAGCTGAGGAGCTGGTTATATCTACCCTTTCCTTTGGTAGTTCTTCAACAGCTTGGGGCTTGTCAGTCTCATGCCTTGCAGGCTCTTCAACAAATAATACTTGCTCCCCCTCAAGTGGAGCATTCTCCCCCTCAGTAGCTGCATCTTTGGTATTCTCAAGGTCTGCCTGATCTAGATTTAGAAATAAATCTTCCATAGTAAACTCGTGTGGAGAATGAGCTGGAGAAACTCTGGGCTCTTCAACCACTGGATCAGATACAACTTCTACTACAACAGATGTGTCTTCTATGACAGCATCTGGGACTTGGCTATTCAGCTGAGTTTGCTGATGAACATCAGACAAATCAGTATCCTCTATAAAAAAATCTAAAGCATTTAGTTCAGTGATTACCTCTAGTATTGTGGTTGTAGCTTGCTCACTCTCTAGAGTAGTTGGCTCATCTACAGCTAGAGGCTCCCCCTGGATTTCAGGAACATCTTGAGGAGCTGGAGACTTTACAGCAGTGCCTGTGACTTCATCCTCATCAGGTGTGAAGACCACATGCTCTTCACTGCCAGAGCTGCTAGTTGACTATTGAGCCACTGGGGCAATTTTCCTTTTCTTCTTTGGAGGTGATACTTTTTCAGAAATTATCTTTTCAGGGGTTGGCATCTCCTTAGTCAACACCCTGTCCCATCTGGAAAATATCCTTAAATCCATCTTCCTCATATGATTGATTTTTGTTCCAGCAGCTTGGTACATAACCTCTGGAATACTTCCAACAAGGTATAGACTTATAATCCTGCCCAAGTTGGGCTTCTTCAAGCTTTCCTTTATCTTCTCAAGAACTATCACAGACCAATCTGTTTGCAAAGTGAAGATGATCCTTGTCATAATACTGAACATAGAGGCAGATACTCTATCATGCCCTCCTGGCTTACTGAGAATTACTTTGCCAACAATCTCAGACAGAAATTTCCCTTGGCTGTTCATGCCCTTTCTATTAAAAACAGAGCCAATTTTCATCTTAGAATCTAGACCACATCATGTTAGAGCTTCCCTGGTCTTTGAAGCAGTAACCTCATCTTCTTCTTTTGTTCTTGGTAACTGTAATACTTTCCTCAGACTTTTAGGTGAAACCTTCACCTTCTCACCATGAACCCTGGATTTGATCTTGAATCCAGTTTCATCTACCTTAGCTCCATTGAGGAATTCCAGAACTTCCTTTTTCCAGATCTTTGTTGGCTCAGAAACAAGAAATTCCAACCCCGAGTCTGCAACTAGGGTTATCACATTCTTGATTTCTTGGTCGGCATCACCAAACGCGTCGCGCACCAGTTCGTACCATTCATTGACGTTCTCCTCAAGCTTTGGCGCCATTAGGGTTTGAAGAATTTGAACTGAGAGAAGAGAGGTGTCGACACACAAGTTTGGTCTCGAAACTTTTGAAAGTGTGTCGACAGACTAAGGTAAAATTCTATTTATACCTACCTATCTAGGTTTGAAGATGAAAAGGCGGGCAGCTAACTTAAATTGTGTCGACACTGGTGAGAAGTGTCGACACTGACTTATAATGTCTCAACACATATGTGTCGACACAAGTTTTAGTCAACATATATATGTGTCGACACCACTTAACTCGACACATAGTCGAGACTTTACTTAGAGAATTCTGAGTAAAGCCTAAATGTCGACACCACCTTTGATGTGTCGACATCTACTTGACATGTGTCGACACCTAATTTTCTGAAGTGTCGACACCAACTTCCTAAATGTGTCGACACCTTTTCCCTGAAGTGTCGACACCATTATTCTGTCTCGACACAGACAACTGTGTGTGTCGACACTATTTTACTTAGCCAATACTATAGACTTATTCTAAGTTTATCATTGCTAGTTCAATTTTAAACTTATTGAACTTAGATTCTTCTAGGGGCTTAGTATACATATCAGCTAGTTGATTATTTGTTCTAACATATTCAAGTAAAATATCTTCTCTTTTTACATGCTCCCTAAGAAAATGATATTTAATTTCAATATGTTTTGTTCTACTATGGGATACAGGATTATTGGCTACTGAAATAGCACTAGTAGAATCACAAAAGAGTGGAGTTCTACTTACCTGGATTCCATAGTCCTCAAGCTGATGCTGTATCCATAGAAGTTGAGCACAGCAACTTCCAGCAGCCACATATTCTGACTCTGCAGTGGAGATAGTCACACTTGTTTGCTTTTTGCTACTCCATGAAATTAGTCTCCCACCTAGGAATTGACAGGTACCAGTTGTGCTTTTTCTATCTTCTTTGCATCCTGCAAAGTCTGCATCTGAATAACTTGTTAGTTCAAAATCCTCATTCCTAGGGTACCAGAGGCCTAGATAGGGTGTGCCCTTTAGATATCTCAATATCCTTTTGACTGCTGTCAAATGAGACTCTTTAGGACAGGCTTGATACCTTGCACAGACACATGTACCATACATGATATCTGGTCTACTTGCAATCAAGTATAATAGAGAGCCAACTATTCCTCTATACAAGGTTTCATCTACAGGTTTCCCTGCATCATCCTTGGTAAGAGACATACTTGACCCCATAGGAGTCTTCATGGTACTGGATGAATCCATATCATACTTCCTTATGAGTTCTAGGGTGAACTTGGACTGGCATATAGATAATCCATTCTCAGTCTGTCTTACTTGGAGACCCAAGAAGAACTTTAGCTCTCTCATACTACTCATCTCAAATTGACCTTACATTAGTTTTGCAAACTTTTTGCAAATGCTGCTTTCAGTAGACCCAAATATAATGTCATCTACATATATTTGAACTAGTATAACTTTGTCTCTAGATTCCCTAAGGAATAGAGTCTTATCTATTTTCCCCCTTGAGAACTTGTTCTTAATGAGGAAACTAGATAGGGTTTCATACCAAGCCCTAGGGGTTTGCTTTAACTCATATAAAGCTTTACTAAGTCTATAGACATGATTAGGTAGAGTTAAATCAACAAAACCTGATGGCTGTTCTACATAGACTTCCTCTTTTAGATTACCATTCAGAAATGCTGACTTGACATCCATTTGGTAAACTTTGAATCCTTGAAAGGTTGCATAGGCCAGGAACATCTTTATGGCTTCCAGTCTGCCTACTGGAGCAAAGGTTTGATCAAAGTCAATACCTTCTTCCTGCCTATATCCTTTAGCAACCAATCTTGCTTTGTTCTTAATGATGACACCTTGTTCATCCAACTTATTCCTGTAGATCCACTTGGTTCCTATTATATTGTGGTCTTTGGGTTTAGGAACAAGTTCCCAGACCTTGCACCTCTTGAACTGATTCAGCTCTTCTTGCATTGCTTCAGTCCATTGTGGATCTAGAATTGCTTCTTCAAACTTCTTTGGTTCAACTTGAGATAGAAAACTGGAGTAGATTGCTGCATTCAGATTTCTGCTCCTTGTTTGTACTCCTTGTCTTGGATCTCCAATAATCTGCTCTACTGGATGATCTCTAAGATACCTATTGGCTGGAGGCATCCAGACTTCTGGTTGAACTTCTTCAGTTTATTCATCTTGCTGCACTCCTTGTACTTCTTCTGCATAAGGTACATGTAGTACTCCCCCTAAACAGCAGCCACTATCTTCTACTTGCTGTCTTTCAGCAGGTTCTCCTTCTATAGTGAGCTTGTCCATCTTCTTTGTTATACTTGTGGAGCTGCATACACTACTAGACAACTCATTGTTAATAAGTTTAGTCTCATCAAATACTACATGCACAGATTCTTCTACAACTTGTGTAGACAAATTGTAAACTTTATAAGCCTTACTGTTGTTGCTGTACCCAACAAAAATTCCCTCTTGGGACTTGGCAGCAAACTTAGTCAAGTAAGACTTACCATTGTTAAGTATGAAACACTTACAACCAAAGATCCTGAAGTAGGATAGGTTTGGTTTCCTGCCTTTCACAACCTCATAGGGGGTCTTGTTGAGACCTTTAGTAATGGTAGCCCTATTAATAACATGTCATGCAGTATTAACTGCTTCAGCCCAGAAATATTCTGGTAGTGATGTATCACTTAATAGGGTCCTACCAGCCTCAATCAAGGTTCTATTCTTCCTCTCAGCAATGCCATTTTGCTGAGGTGTTCTAGGTGAAGAAAATTCTTGAAATATCCCAAATTCTTCACATAGATTTGTCATGCTATCAGACTGAAATTCAGTATCATGGTCACTTCTAATCTTGACCACTGTACTGTCTAGTTCATTCTGAATTTGCTTGACAAAGCTATGGAAGACACTAGGTGTTTCAGATTTCTGTCTTAAGAAGAACACCCAGGAAAACCTTGAGTAGTCATCTACAACTACAAAGGTATAGACCTTCCTACCTAAGCTGTGAACTGGCATTGGACCAAAGAGATCCATGTGCAAGAGGTATAAACACCTCACAGCATCTTTGTTTTCTATTCTTCTAAAGATGGATCTAGTCTGCTTGCCTTTTTGACAAGCTGAGCAAATACCATCTTTAACACACTTAACTTGAGGATCATTACTCACTAACTCTTTGCTAAAGAGTTTGCCAATTGTCTTGTAGTTAAGATGGGCAAACCTCTTGTGCCATTTGACATAATGAGAGACTGTCTCATCAGCTACAAGACACACTGGAGAACCATTGTTCTCAACCATAATGTCTAAGCAGTAGACATTCCTTTTCCTATAACCAGTCAAAATGATCTCTTGATCAGTTGACCTCCTGATATGACAACCATCTTTCACAAATGAGATGTCATATCCTACATCACTCAATTGACTTATACTAATAAGGTTATGTTTCAAACCTTTAACATAGGTCACTTGAGTAATTGTAATAAAGGAGTTAGATATGTTACCAAAACCCTTGATGATCCCTTTTTCAGAACCACCAAAGGTGACTTTTGGACCATCTTTGATTGGAATGTAGTCCTTTAGTAAACCTCTTGTTCCAGTCATATGTCTGGAACATCCACTATCCAAGTACCATATTGGGGCATGGCCACTTGGACTCACCTGCAAAACAGATTAATGAACCTTAGAACCCAAAGAATTCTTGGGTCCTTGGTACTTGTTAGTTTGCATCCTGACAAAGCTACCTACTGGTTTTCCAATAGGCAGTTTGCTACTCACTTTGGCGCTAGCATTGTGCCAACAGTCCATTGCAAAGTGGCATATCTTGCCACAACACCAACACTCAAACTTATTGTACTTTTACTTAGGTACAGTCTTAGCTGTTTTATCCACAGCTGGCTTGTTGAGTGTTGGGACTTTGCCCTTGGACTTGGACTGGACAGTCCTTGCAGGTTTAGTAAAGCCTAGTCCAGCTTTATCTTTGTGATGAACAAATTCATCAATTAAAGGTAGAACTGACTTAGGTTTAGAAAACCTAGCAACTAGATCTCTCTCCTTCTGAAGATTAATTTCCAGACTCTTGATTTGATCATTCTTATATGTGATAGTCCCCATCTGAATCACAGTTATGTGCTTCAGTCTGGCTATCTCATTTAGCTTTTGATCAAACAATTTCTCAGAATCAGTTGTCATAGCTTTGAGATTAGCAATTTCCTTTGCCTGACTTTTGGCTAGTGACTTGCTCTTCTTGTAAGCTTGCAACAGAACTTTATATTCATCTATCAGTTGATGAATATCTTCTTCAGACTCAGATACACTCTCATCACTTGATGAAGATGAATCTGATTCTGTACTGGCACAAGAAATTGAACTGGAACAATAATGTTGTACCTTACTAGGTCATGCCTGCTCCAGGATTTTGTCACTTTCTGTCAATGTCATTAACCCTTGGCATTGACTGTCTTCTTGTTCATATATAGAATTCATAATCTGCATGAACTCTTTTTCTTCTTCTTCAGCAAACAGCCCTATATATGCCTCAGCATCTAACTCAGTTTCTGATGAAGAGATATCTGTCAGGGTCTTCTCCTTTTTGGCAACAAATGACTTTTCTTTCTTGCCTTTGAAATGAGTCTTCTTCTTGTCACTAGACTCCTTTCTTTTTTCTGGACAATCAGCAACAACATGATCTTGTCTATTACAGCAATAGCAAACTATTTTTGAAAGAGTTGTCTTGCTAGACTTAGTCTTTTTCCTGTCCTTCTTTGAAGCCTTTTTATTCTGATAAAAGTCTTCTTTTCCCTGTGAAGTAGAAGGTCTTGTCCTCCACTGTTTCTTCTTCAAGAACTTCTGAAAATGTCTAGTGAAGGCAGCAAAGTTCTCATTACTTTCACTGCTTTCAGACTTTGTACTTGCTGACTCATCTGACTCAGTTTCAGCAACCTTTGGAGGTGGAGTTGGTGACTTACCTCTGTACCTTCTGGGGGCTTCTGTTTTGAAGGTCACCGTCCTTTCCTTATGTTCACTTCTTGTTGATTTCTCCTCTTCTTTCCTCACTGTCAACTGCATTTCATAAGACAACAGTTTGCCAAACAATGTAGGTGGAGGAATTTTTGCCAACTTAGTCATTTCTCTAATGACACAGATCTTGGTGTCCCAATCTTTTGTTAGCGACCTTAGAAACTTGTCATTGAGTTCATAATTACTGAACTCTCTGCCATAGGACATGAGTTCATTCACAATCCTGTAAAACTTCTTATAGCACTCAGTTATGCTATCAGTTTTTCCTTGTCTAAAACTTTCATATTCTTGATTTAGCAAGGATTTTCTGTCTTGCCTTACTTCTTCAGAACCCTTCATGTACACAATAAGAGTTTCTCACATCTCTTTAACTGTCTTACAGTGTATCAGATTCTGAAAAGTTGCATCATCTATGACACTCACTATTATGTTCTGAGCCCTCTTATCCATAGTGGCTAGAACAATTTCATCATTTGTCATTTCAGAGAAATCCTTAGGTGTTCTCTGATTGGCATCCAAGACTGAAACCTTCATGGACACATATGGCTCTTCTTTTACTGTGATATAAATCCTAGGGTCTGAGGCTTCCATAAAAAGTCTCACCCTTTCCTTCCATATCCCAAAGATCTCTTTCCTACATATGAGTAACTTCATGGATCTCAATTCCTTGTGATTCTCAGTGGAACCCATGATTCTTGATTTTCTTGAATCTGTAATTTGACTTATACTGAATCTGCCAACAGGATCTCCTCAGACTGTTAGTCCTTTTTGAGAAACCTCCCTCTGATACCACTTGAAAGATATTGTCCCTAAGCACCTAGAGGGGGGGTGAATATGTGACTTGAATCTTTTTAACTTTTTAGGCAGCAAACAGATAATATCACAGAATTATATCTAATTTATCACAGCACACATTCAGCAATCACAGCAATCCACAAATACACAGTAGACACAGAGTTTTATAGTGGTTCCCCAATCTTTGGGTACATCCACTTTCCCCCTTCGCCTATTTAGCAGTGTACTAGATTCGGCCAAACTTCTCCACTAACTCAGAACCCAAAACAGACTCCTACACCTCAGCACCAAGGCCCTACAACTCAGCTTTTCCACAAAGCCTACACTCAGCCACAAAGGCCTACACTCAGCCATCAAGGCCTACACTCAGCCACCAAAGCCTACACTCAGCCACCAAGGCGTACACTCAGAGATAAAACTCTTCTACCCTCAGTCTTTATAATTACAGACTTACAAGACTCAGATCCAAAGGATCCTACAAGATAAAAGTGAATACAATAATGTTAACTCAACAACTCAGAGAATAGAGAGATGAGATGTGAGTTTCTTGATGAGTTTTTGAAAGAACTCAGCTGAAATCAATCTGACTTAGCTTTCTTCAAAGCTTCTTGAAAGTAGAACGCAATAAGATTGACTCCTTCTGCAGTTGATCATTGATCTCTGCTACTTAAGATTCAGAATAAATCTGAACCCTTCTTCTCAGTCTGGTTCCAACAACTGATTTCTTGGATGGAGCTCTCTCTCTCCAACTTCTTAGATCTGCACTTGATAGCACAATCTTCTTTGTTTAAACACTTGATCAATGAACTGAACAACCACTATCTGTAGACAGCACAAGCCTATTTATAGGCCTTCTTCATGGTAACCGGCTGGTCCGGTCCATAACTGAATTCTGACAACTCTGACAGGTGCAGTAGACCGGCTGGAATGGCAGCTGTCAAGTCATCCAGTCAGTTCTTGAAAATTCTCTAACTGTCTGAAAGTGTCGAGAATTTCTGTCTTTAAGTGTCGACACTTATAGACCAAGTGTCGACACATGTTGTCAAAGTGTCGACACTAGTCTACAAGGTGTCGACACAACTCCTTGTGTTGTAGATTTTATGTCTCGACACAGCTTCTTCATGTGTTGACACTGATAATGTGTGTCGACACAAGTCCTTGTACTTCAGTATTTTGCTGAATTATTCTAAGTGTCGACACAATATCTTTGTGTCGACACATCTTCATGTGTTGTACTTGATAAGTGTCGACACTGCTTCTTGGTGTCGACACATGTCTTCAGTGTTGATACTTGCTGAGTGTCGACACAGCTCCTTGTGTCGACACATTCTACTTCTGTTGAGACTTCAGCTGGGTGTCGACACATCCCCTTAGTGTCGACACTTGTACTTAGAATAATTTGTTGAACTTGCTGATCTTTGCTAAGTGTCGACATTTTCTTCAAGTGTTGAGTCTTCAGCTGAGTGTCGACACATACTTTCTTGTGTTGACACTTTCTTCAAGTGTTGACTCTTTTGCTGTATGTCGACACATTGTTCTGGGTATCGACACTTTCTTCAAGTGTTGACTCTTCTGTTGAGTGTCGGCACATTGTTCTGGGTGTCGACACTTACACTTAGTCTCTGCTAACTTTTGCTGAGTGTCGACACAGCTCCAAGTGTCGACACTTTCTGATGTAGACACAGCTTCACTGGGTGTCGACACAACTGTTAAGTGTCGACACTGTTTCACTGCACTTTCTTCATTGAGTGTCGACACAGCTCCTTGTGTCGACACTTTCTGTCTGGTGTCGACTCAGCATCCCTGGTGTCGACACAATGACTCCAAGTGTCGACACTGCTTGCCTGGGTGTCGACACAAGTCTTCTTAAGTGTCGACACTTTCCCTCTGAGTGTCGACACATGGACTTAGAGACTTTTCTTTTTTCCTGCAAATACTTAACATGCACAAGGTAACTCAAAAGCACATCAAATACATTTTGATGTATATCATTGAGTTGGGTGAGGCTTCTTCAAATCAGGTACATTTAAACCAATGTACCCAACAGAACCAAATCTAAAGAATCATCTTTTTGTAGCTGTGCTGAAGAAGAGTTGTCGATTGATTTAGCCAAAGAATAAGACTTAGATTTTTTTTAATCTAATTTCTCAAACATTTATTCTATCTTGTAGGATCTCACTGAGATGTGAGTGTAGGCCTATTTTATAAATGCTGAGTGTAGAACTGTGAGCAGTCTGAGTTGTAGGAGTATGAAGCACTCTGAGTTGTAGGGTCCTGGAAAGGATCTGAGGTAAGTCTTGTGCCTGAGGTAGGATCTTTGTGAACATCTGAGGTAGGAGACCACCTGGGTCCTTGAGCTTTAGTAGTTGGAAGACTCTGAGTTGTAGGGCTATCAAGCCCGAGGTAAGAGACTGGTGATTGTCTCTGAGGTGGGACTGTGAGTAGTCTGAGTTGTAGGAGCGAAGAGCACTCTGAGTTGTAAGATCCGGGGAGGGATCTGAGGTGTAAGATCTATTTGATCTGAGTACTGGAGGAGTTGGCCGAATCTACCTCACTACTAGATAGCTGAAAAGAGAAAGTAAATGTACCCTATATATGGGAACCACTATAAAATTTTGTGTGTTGTATGTGTTCTTGAAAGCTAACCAACTAACATAAACACACAACAAGATAAACTTTAAAAAGATAAAAGATTCAAAAGAAACTTATTCACCCCCCCTTTAGCTGTTCAGCTACTTTTGAAAGACTTTCAAATGGTATCAGAGGAAGGTTGTTCAATAAAAACCTAACAGTCTGAACAAGATCTCTAAGGGTAGAAGAAGTATATCATCGTGACTTCTGGTGAGAACCATAAAGAGCTCAGTTCCATGCAGCTTCCAGTATGCAGAAAAGAAAACTTTGGAATATGAAAGAAAAGGGTAAGACTGTTCACGAAAGTCTCAGATCCTATGATCTTCATTACAGTGGAAGAGAGACCGTTCATTCATATGAAGGTATCAGATATTGATGCCAACATCAAGACTAAAAAAAATTCAGAAATGACAAAAGATGAGGTGGTACTGACCAATATGAACAAAAGGGTCCAGAACATCATAATGAGTGTCATTGATGACTCAACCTTTCAGAATCTTGTTCACAGCAAGACTGCAAAGGAGATGTGGGACTCTCTGATAGTCGACATGTAGGAGACTGAGGAAGTAAAGGATGACAGAAATCCCTTCTTAATCCACAATATAAGGCCTTCAAACAAGGCAAGAAAGATTATATAGCAGAGTGCTATGAGAAGTTCTCCACGATTATGAATAATCTAATAACTTATGGCAGACAGTTCTCCAATTATGAGCTGAATGATAAGTTCCTGAGATCATTTAACAAAAAGTGGGACATCAAGATCTGTATCATAAGGAAGGTAAGTAACTTGGCCAGCACACTGCCACAGAATCTGTTTGGCAAGTTGTTGTCATATGAACTTCAGTTGAACTCCAAAAAGGCTGAAGAGGATGCTGACAAGTCTCTCAGCAGAGAAAAGACTGTGATTTTCAAAGCTGAAACATCGAGGAAGAGCAATGAGAAAACTCCTCCCCCAAGAAGGATTACTGAGTCAAAAAGTTCAGATCCCAGTATATCAGGAGAAGAACTATCTGATGGAGAACTAACATTGTTCTTCAAGCAGTTCAAAAAGATGCTGAGCAGAAGAAAAATGTGGAAGAATAAGGGTTCATCTAGCTCTAGCTTAAGGAAGCCACAAGTCAACCTGGAAAAGTCCAGAAAAGACCCATCTGGGGACAAGTATGAATATAAACAGAAAAACACTTTAAAACTGATGTGGTTTGTTACTGCTGCAACAAGTTAGGACATGTCATTGTTGGCTATCATGTTAAAGGAAAGAGAGCAGGAGGTCTGATGATAAGAGATATCATAAAGACAAAAAGGTGGACAAGGGCTTCTTAGCTAAGAAGAAGTCATGTTTGTCAGATAATGATTCTGAGACTTCAGAATCTGAAAATGAAAAGGCTTATATTGGTATAATCTCCATAGAAGAGGATGTTGATCATCAGACTGCCATGGTGGGCATAAGGGCACCACTGTCATCTATTGACAGTGACTGTGAAGATGAAGAAGATTACAGCCTCATGGCCACTACTAAAGAAATCAGGACAACTCTGATCCTGATGAGGTACTCACTATTTCCAACTCTCCTAATTATGAAACTGGCCTATATTCTGAGGCATCCTCTTCATCCAATAAGGATGGATTAGGACCTGATGAAAAAGTCAATCAACTGATTGACAGTTATGGTGCTCTCTTAGAAGCTCTAAAGAAGAGCAAAAAGTTTGTCAAGAGGCAAGCTGAAGAGATTGTTTCTCTACAGCAAGCTGAATCCGTGCAATTTGAGTCAGCTTCACTGCTAGCTCAGATAAGCAAAGAAATTAGTCAACTGAAAACAATCACTATTATCCAAGTGGACACCATAAGACAGAAAAGCAAGATCATTAAGGATCTTGAAGAGAAACTCCTCAAAGAGAGGATGCTAATGAAGAAATTTTCCAAGCCTATGACAGTACTGTTACTTCTAGACACATTCTCCTCTCAAAATAATAAGAGGGGATTGAGGCGAATGCTGGAGCTGCACATTCCAAAGGGAAAGTCAAGGCTCCAGCAGTGCCTTAAACCACCTTCCAGAAGGTAGTATTTCCTTCTAATAGGTATAACCATGACAGCATGTATGGTCACTAGAAGAATGGAAAATCTTCTTATAAGAGCAATAATGTCACTAGGAGTGAAAATCTTCTGATAGCCTTGTATAGTCTCCACAAGGATAAATGTCTAATTAAGAGGTCAAGTGATCAATAGATCATTCTGACAGGCGCTAGGAGTGAAAATATTTATTGTCTTAACTTTCTATATCTAGATTCTGATTCTCCAGTGTGTCTTGTAGCAAATGAGAAACACTCTTATTATGTGAAATGACATAAGAGGCTTGTTCACTTGAATTGAAAGGCTATCAACAAGCTATTCAGTGAAGGGTTTGTCAGAAATAGATCCAACTTGAAATGCAATAAAGAGGACATTTATTATGCATGTCAAAAGGGCAAGCAAACAAAGACTTCCTTTAAAAGCATTGGGTCCAAGGATTCAGATAGGTGTCTCTACCTCCTGCATATGGATTTATTTGGTACTATGTCAATTTATAGTGTAGGTAGGAAAATCTATAACTTTGTGATTGTTGATAACTATTCCAGATTTGCTTGAGTATTCTTTTTTAAGAAAAAGTCTGATACCTTAGACAATTTTGTGACTTTTGTCAAGCAGATTCAGAATGAAAAGGGTTGCACTGTGATCAAAATCAGAAGTGGACATGACACGAGATTTCAGTATGAAAGCATGACAGAATTCTGCAAAGAACAAGGTATCTTTCAGAAATTTTCTTCTCCAAGAACACTTCAGCAAAATGGCATTACTGAGAGAAAGAATAGAACTCTCATAGAGGCTGAGAGGACTTTGCTAAGTGACACTTCTCTCCCAGAATATTCTGTGTTGAGGAAGTAAACACAACCTGTCATGTCCAAAATAGAGTCTCTATCAACAAGTATCACAATAAGACTCTCTATGAGCTTATGAAAGACAAAAAACCAAATATAACTTATCTTAGAATTTTTGGAAGCAAATGTTTTGTACTGAACAATGAGAAATCCTACCTGACAAAGTTTGATGAAAAATCCTATGAGAGTTTTTTTGTTGGGTATAGCAGCCACATCAAAGCCTATAAGATTTACAACTTCAAAAATCAGGTTGTAAAAAAGTCCATTAATGTGGTTTTTGATGAAACTCCAATGATTCACAATGAGTTGTCAAGCTCTTCTAGTGTTGCAGGTGCAGAATTAAGAATGAACAAACTAAGTATTGATGACGCACTTCCAGTTGAACAAGACAAGGATAAATGTGTGCTCATCCCAGAAGAAGGTCCAGGTGAAATGCAAAGAGCAGTTGAACTTCATGCCACTAAATATGAAGTTCAAGAAGCTGAAGAGAGGATGTCAGCAGTCATCAGACACTTAATAGACCATCTCAGAGATCTGATTATTGAGGATGCAAGCCAGGGTGTAACCACAAGTAGAAAAAATCACAACATTGTTATGTATTCAAGCTTTCTGTCTCAGAAAAAACCCAAGAAGTTTGAAGAAGCCAACATAGACTCAGTCTGGATAGTGGTTATGCAAGAAGAGTTGAACTAGTTCAAAAGATGTCATGTCTGAGAGTTGGTTCTCAGACCTCAAGACATAACATCATAGGAACTAAATGGATATAGAGGAACAAACTAGATGAGAATGGTGTTATAATCAAGTACAAAACTAGACTGATTGTTAAAGGATACAGACAAGATGAAAGTATTGACTTTGATCAAACCTTTGCACCAGTAGGTAAACTTAAAGTCATAAGATTATTCCTTGTTTAACCTGCTTAAAAAAGATTTAAGCTCTACCAAATGAATATAAAGTCAGTTTTCCTGAATAGTGGCCTAAAAGATTTGGTCTATGTTGAGCAGTCATCAAGTTTTATCAATCTTTCTCTCTTTAACCATGTATTTAACTTAAAGAAAGACTTTATATAGGTTGAAACAAGCCACAATGGCTTGGTATGAAACTCTTTCTAGCTTTCTCATTGAAAACAAATTATCAAGGGGAAAGATAGACAAAACATTATTTCTAAGAGAAGTCAAGGGTAAGATTATCCTTGTCCAAATTTATGTTGATGACATAATTTTTGAGTCTACTGATGATGACCAATGCAGAAAGTTTGTTAAAATTATGCAAGGGCAATTTGAAATGAAGAGTATGGGTGAGCTCAAGTATTTCTTAGGCCTCCAAGTTAAATAGTTTGAGCATGGATTATTCATTTCTCAGTCTAAGTTCACCAAAAGTTAATCAAGAAACTTAGAATCGAGAGTGTCTTCACCATAAAAACTCATATGGGGTCAAGTATGTCTATAAACAAGGATGAGAATGAGAAACTAGTTGATGAAACCTTGTATAGAGGCATAATTGACTCTCTCCTTTATTTGACTGTTAGTAGGTAAAACATTATGTTTGTTACATGTGTTTGTGTTAAGTACCAGACTTGCCCTAAAGAATCTTATTATATTGCGGCAAAGAGGATTACGAGATATCTCAAAGGCACATCTGATCTTGGTCTTTGGTACACTATGAATAATAACTTTGAACTAACAAGTTACTCAGATGCAGATTTTACAAGTTGCAAACAAGATAGGAAAAGTACTTCCGGTACTTGTTACTTTTTAGAGAGAAGACTGGTTGTAACGCCCCGTATTTTTTTTTCGTTGAAAGATTGCATATGCTTGATGGGCGTTACGTTGGCTTTGACCGTTGTTCGAGCATGGTTTGCCCGCGGGCGTTCGAGTGGCTGTTTTGGTAGCCTAGTGGCACGATTCCCCGGCAAGCCGGAGTCCAAATTTTGGGAACTCGGTGAGGCCTCTTAGGGAATGCTTGCACTTTTTCGAGCCCGGGTAAAGTTGCTCAAAACGGGTTGATTGTATGGACGATGTGTACAAAAAACAAAAAAAGGGGTAAAAAGTTCTTAAGGAAGAAATGGTCTAGGACGAAACAGAAACACTTTTCAAAACAGTGAAAAATGATCTTTTTTTGAGTGACACGGCCGGGGACACGGGCATGTCCCAGGGCGTATCCAGCTCGGGATGCGGTTTGGCTGTGTGGTCGTCGAACTTCGTTCGAAGAAGTTGCGAGAGGAACACGCCCCCCGACACGGGCGTATCGGGGCGTAACCCAGGGCGTGACCTCCTTGACTCGACGAAGTTTCTTGCGTCGAGTTGAGCTCGACGAATGGGGTACACGCCCTGTGACACGGGCGTGTCACGGGCCGTATCCCGCTGTGTCGAGTGTCGAGTGTCGAGTGTCGAGTGTCGAGTGTCGAGTGTCGGGTGTCGAGTGTCGGGTGTCGAGTGTCGGGTGTCGAGAGAGGGGACACGGCCTGTGACACGGGCGTGTCACAGGGCGCGTCCAGCTTTGTCGAAGTGTCGACACTTTTGGTCGACGAGATGTCGAGACACGGGTTACACGCCCTAGGTCACGGGCGTGATCTACCGGTCACGGGCGTGTACCCGGCCGTGTACCTTGTGGATAAACTTGGAGTTGTGGACTTTCTGCGCCGCTTAAGGTACACGCCCTGTGACACGGGCGTGTCACAGGGCGTGACAGGGCCGAAAAATCGACTTTTCCAGTTTTTTTGTGCCGATCATTTCTCTGGTTCTGGATCTAACAGTCCAGCTTTGTTCTGGAGGGAATAAGGCCGAGAAAGAGATTCTTTCTCCTCACTTATCTCTTTCTCCATCTTCTTCTTCATTCTCAAAGAGAAAGCAAGGGAGAAAAGCTAAAGCAAGGCAAGGAAAGAGAGGAGCAGTCGTCGCGGTGTCGTCTCGGTTCAGGCAAGCGGTGTTCTTCACCCTTGTCAATCTTGTTTTCTTGTTCTTTGATTGTATCCTAGCTCATGCATACATGTTTTGATAAACTAATACGTATTTTCCAAACAACGTAAAAACAAAAAGATGATTTTCTATATGATTATAAATCTAGGATGCCTAAGATCGTCATAAGTAAACAAAAGTATTTCCGCCGCGTAAAAACACACATTTTGATTCCTAAGGCCGAGGGATACGTCCATTAAACTAAACGATTTTCTTGCATTTAACTGATGGATTTCAACTAGGAAAGTAAGCGTCAAGGGTTTGCCTGAGCGTGTGCAGCTATCCCCTGCACGACGTGGCATCATAACCCGTAGTTCCTCTTGCTCTGATACGATGTACTCGTTGAGGAAATGCGGGTTGTGACACTGGTATCCTGGAGCATCAAAAAGCAAATCAGTGTAGCTATCTCCACAGCTTAATCTGAATACATTTCAGCAAGGAGTTGTGCACAGCTCCTGTGGATACAACATCAACTTCAGGATTACAACTTCCAGCTAAGTAAAACTCTAATGTTTTGTGATTCCTCTAGTGTTATTTCAATAGCTAAAAATCATGTATCACACAGCAGAACCAAACATATTGAAATTAGATATCACTTCATAAGAGAGAATGTTGAGAAAAAAAATATAAGCCTTGAGTTTGTCTCCACTGACAAACAAGTGGCTGGCATCTTTACTAAATCTCTTGATGAAGCCAAGTTCAACAGTTTCAAGTTTGAATTGAGAATGTTGAACTTGAAGTAGGTTTATCCTTGTAAAGCATTTCTTTTATATATATGTGCATTTGGAGGCTAACCTTTTGCAGGAAAACATAAGGGAGAAAAAGATTAACCAACCAGACATTGAGTGTGTTGAATCAACACCAGGTGTCACGTGCGTCGAGTGCACTCGACGCATACACTCTGACGGGTTGAACAAGCGTCAAGTCTATCAGATTAAATTACAATCATCCATCAAAAATGTAAATCACAACAAGGTACACGCCTCTCCACCATCATGAATAGGGTATAAATAGAAATCGTGCCTCGAATAAACTTTTTCATTTTATTGCCCTTCCAAATTACTCTGTCTTGTACCCTAAATTTTGTGCATCGTCTTTTCCTCTTCGATCAATCTATCAAATTCAATGGCTCCCAAGAGTGTTGACTTCCTGTTCGAGGGCAGTGAAGTCGTTCGAAATGGATTTTGTGATGCTCCTGAAGAAATCTTATCCATCATTCACCTTCTAACATTTGCAGAATTGGAATTTGTGCTGTCAGAGCCTTGTGCTATATGGAAGAGAGAGGTATTGGAATTGTATGTTAATGCCAAGGTGAACTCTTCCTCCACTAAGGTTAAAACTTCCATCAATGGAGAGAAAGTTAAAATCAATGTTCGAAAGATTTGTAAGGCACTGAAGCTCTCTAAGCTAAATGATACTGAGGATGAAGATGAGCATTTCCAAGATGATGTAAAGTCTTCCTTGAAATGGCGTGGCATGTCCAAACACACCAATGGTTCTATCATCAGGAAAGAGATAAACTTAAGAAGAAAATTCCTGACAGACATCATAGGAAAGACATTAATCTGCAAAACTGAATCACATGACAAAATTTCTAGAAAAATATTTGAATTAATGACAAGGGTAATCCTTACCAAGAAGACCAGCTGGGGTAAGGTCATTTTTGATAGAATAATTGAATGTATACCTGAACCAAATTTTGGTAGAATCTTGTCTCTGATCCTGTTGAACACTCCTGAAATTCTGAATCTGAGGGTTGATGTTAAGATCCATCATATGAGAAGGATGAACATTAAGATGTTTGATAGATGGGACAGGGTGCTGATCAATCACCCTAAGCAGAGTGCTCAGAGACAGAAGAAGAAGGTTGATACAGTTTCTGAAGAAAGCTCCAGTAGTAACTCTTCTGACAGCAGGAATACTGAACCACACAACCATAATCTGACAGAATCAACTGAAGATGTAAGGAGGGATGCGAGTGCACAAGTCTCTATTTCTTCTGAGCTTGCTGTCAAAACTGTTCCCACCAGTGTGTCTCCTATTATGTTGAAGGAGACACAACTATGGAAAGTGCTAAAGATGTTGTAACAAATTTTATGGACAGAATCTGTGCTGATGTTCAGGAGGAGACCCTAAGATAAGTTGCACCTGTTGAGGGGGAGCATGTCTTACCCATTGTGTGTCTACAGGACAAAATTAACACCTTCCTGGTCAATCTACAAGAAAGGATAGATCAAATCCCAACTGACTCTCAAGTGCTGACTTATAGTGCTCCCGTTCAGGGGGAGCATGTTTTAGAGGATGACAACAAACAGAAGGATATACTTTGGGTTCTTGTGGCCGATGATAATGTTGAGGGGGAGACTCACCTTGAACTCCCTGCTCAAGTTGTTGAAAATGTGATTGAACTCTCTGATCAAGACAATCAAGGAGAACATGTAATGTCAAATGTTGAGGAACATGAGAGAGAAGAGTCCATCTATGTTGATAACCATCAAGAGCACTCTTCTGAGAATGAAATGGCTGACTCTCAGATGGGGAGTGATTTGAGAGAAAGACATGAATCTGTACAATTGACTGGTGACATTCCCATCACCTTTCTAGCACAGATAAGAGGTTTGTTTGATGAACAAAGGAGGAAAATTGAGTTGTATGTGGATGACTCAATCAAGGAATTGAGAAAGAACCTCACCACTGAAATTTCTTCTATTACATTTGAGGTCAAATTGTTGAAGGATAATACAGTCAAATTCTTTAAAAGGACTGATCTAGCTGTCGATGATACAACCAAGAAACTTGATGAGATAGAGAAGAAGCAAAATGATATCATTGAAAAACAGTGCTCACCACTGAAAACATGAAAATGGTTCATGATGTCACCAAAAACATCATGGATAGGAATAAGATTGTCCTAGAAAGGATAATGGATGCATGCACTTAATTCTTGGATGATCACATGCTGAAAGTAAAAAAATAATATCATTGCAGGGGTAAATCACTTAGCTAACAAGACCACCTCCCTAAGCAATGTAGTTTCCGAAGAAGTCATAAAAGATGAAAGGTCAATGATAAAGGTCGGTGCAGACCATGCAATATGGACTTCAAATGTAGTTAGAGATGCATTGGGTCTTGAACCTATTATGTATGATGAGCCTGAAATTCATGGAGATGGAGATGAGCCTGAATCTGTTGGTGATATAGTTGTTGTTCCTACATTCAGCCTCACCACTCAACAAATATCAAAGGTCAAAGGCAAAACAATTGCAGATGAAGAAGAAGCAAGACTAAGCAAAAAGAGACAGAGAAGAGCTGCAATCAAGACCAGACTTTGAGCTGTGGAGCCCACAATTCAGAACAATCATATTGTGTGTCAGGGATCAGATAAAAAAAAACAAGACAGATAGAGGCAAACTATTCAGAAAGGCATGAAGAAATAAGAAGGAAATTCAGAAGAGACAAGAGAGATGAAATTGTACAGATGGATGTACTAGAGCCTTGCAGATACTATCCAAAGCCTTACAACTACTTTGAGAGACAAAGACGGAAGAAGATAGAAGATGAGTAAAAGATGGGAAAGAAATCTGAGAGGCATAGTAATTAGGGAACCTAATCCTCAATGTTATACTTTTTAGGTTCCTGAGGGCTATTTAATGAAGATGTTTATTGTAGATCTTATTAAAACTTTTGTCTGTTATGCTAGTTGAAATCTAAAATACATTATGCATAAGTATGTGCCTAAATATAGTTGTTTCTTAACATTTGTTTTGAAGTGGTGTATATCATTGACTGTGTTTCTGACTTCTTCAAATATAGAGAGGTTGTTGGGTATATTCACCACATTGTCTCCGACTTGAAGGCCCGCAAGTCAACAATATACACAAACCTGTATTTGATATATCTCTAAGATAACATGTGCAGGGCATTGGTAATTAAGTGATTAGACAGACTGAGAGTATCAAAAATATGGCTGGAAAGAAGTCAGCATGGTCAAGCAAGGCAAAAATTTGGCTAAGTACAAAAGCGTTGAGTGACTACACATCACTCAACGCCAAAAGGCCATAAAAGGTTGTCAGTTTAACTCTCACTCAAAGCCTCAGTGGAGAAGCGCTAAAATCTGACTAAGTACAAAAGCGTCGAGTAAAGGATTTACACTCGACGTCTTCTCAAAGAAAGTCTGTGAAGTACAAAAGCGTTGAGTGAATGACTTACACGACGCCATCTTAGTAAAATGTATTAAAGGACAAAAGCGTCGAGTGAAAAACCTTCACTCAACGCCTCAGCGTTATGCAGAATTTGGCCAAGTACAAAAGCTCCGAGTAAAGATCATTCATTCAACGCTTCTGGAGTTAACTGTTGTTAGAATAACCCATGTATTGGGCCTATCTTTTGGGCCCATTAGTGCAATCTTCTCCTTTAGTCCCACATCTTGTATAGGATTCTCTCTCTCTCTTCCTCCTATATATTTATATTATCTCCTTGCATTTACATACTCAATCAATACATACAAGTTTTGAGCTTTCTCTACATGGTATCAGAGTCAAAATCGGTCTCTCGCGGTCTCCTTCGTTCTGTCCGCAGCTGTTGATCTCTTGCGGCTTGCCTCCCGCGGTCTGCCTCTCGCGACCTGTCTCCCGCGGGCTGTTTGTTTTAGTCTGCTTCCCTCTGCGGCTTCCCCTCTCAGTCCGCTTCTTTTCCGCTGCCTCCTGTTGCTTTCTTTCTCCCGTGGTTCCCCCTGCTTCTTATAGCAATTTCTCCTCCTAAATCTGTGGGGCCACCTTCTCGTTTATTCTTCGTTGTCCGTTGCGGCCTCCCTACTCGCCGCGACCTGTCTTCAGTCCGCTGCTTTGCTCTCTGCTATTGTCTTTTCGCGGACTGCCTTGCTCGCGACCTGTTCCAGCTCGCCGCTTCCTATCCGCTCGAGTCTCTCTACTCGCGTTTTTCCTTCTCCTCAGTTCGCTCCTGTGATCCACCTGACCATGTGGGTTGTTTCTCTCTCACCCGCATCTTGTTCGCGGTCTCCTCCTGCTCTGTGTCCGCGTGGCTTGTCTCTGCCCGATGCGGGCTTCTTCTCTCAGTCTGCTCCGCCTTTGGTCGCGGCCTCCTCCTGTCGCTTGTGTTTTCACATCTTGACCGGGCGGTCTCTGCTCTAGTCGCGCGGGCTCTCCTCTCTTGCGGATTGCTCTTATCTGCCGGTCTCTCCCTCTCTTCTTGCGGCCTGCTCCTGTCCGCTGCGGACTGCTTACTAACCGCTGCTGTGTTCACCTAGACCGTGCGGACTCTCTTTCTTTTCGCATTTTGGTCGCGATTTGACTCATCGCTGGTGTCAGCGTGCCCGTGCGGACTAGTGCCCTCTTTCCGCTTTCTTAGTCGCGGTCTCCTGTCCTTCCCGCAGCGGCCTTGTTGTGCGGCCTCTTGCTCTTTCCGCGGCGATCTTCCTTGGTCGTCTGGTTCTGCGGCCTGCCTCTATGGCTTCTTCAGGTAACTCTACTAGCTCGACGGCTAGTCCGCCTACTGTCCACCCGGCCTATCCGTCAGACCGCCCGGTTTGCTCTGCTGAAATCCGTGACAAGCTCAGGATCACTACCATCTCTCTTTCTGGCAAGAAAAACTTTATTCTTTGGGTACACTCAGTTCGGCGAGTTCTTCAGGCTAAGGGTCTTCTGCCTCACCTTACTCAGGCACCTCCGTCTCCTCTTACGGATGATTGGCTCTGTAATGATGGACGCGTTCAGACGTGGATCCTGAATTCCTTGGATGGTGAGCCTTATCAAATGGCTATGTACCACAATACCGCCAAGGCTATGTGGGAGGAGCTACATTCCTTGTACTCAGGCCGCGACAGCCTTCAGCATATTTATGACATCCTCACTGACCTCTTTGCTCTCGACACTGGCGGCGCTTCGGATATGACCTCGTTTGTCGCTCGGGCTAAAACTCTTGTTGAAGCCTGGATCCAGCATCAGCCGCCCACCAATGATCATGCTGCTCAGCGCGCTCAGAAAGAAGCCGCTTGCATTGCCATCATCATGGCCCGTCTTCCATCTCATCTTCAGAGTCTTCGTGCTCAGGTCCTGGCTGCTCCCACCACTTCTTCAGCAGGCCCCTCCGCTCTTATCCTCCCCTCCCTCTTCTGCGCGGGGGGGGGGGGGGGGGGGGGGGGGGGGGGGGGGGGGGGGGGACGTTTGGGCTCCCAAGGTCGTGGCCGTGGACGGCCAAAGTGCTCCTTCTGCGGGAAAGATGGTCATCTTGAGGCGACTTGCTACAAGAAAATCGGTTATCCCCCTCGTCCCACGGCTTCTGTTGTTACTGACGTCAGTCCTCCTGATCTTGAGACCGTCCGTCTTCAGCTCCAGCATCTCCAGGGCCTGCTCAACCCACCATCAGCCTCTGTCGCCTCCGTCTCCAACACAGGTACTGCTTGTATCTCCACCAGCCTGGGATGGATTGTGGACTCTGGTGTCACTCATCACATTACTTCGCGACAGCCTGCCAAGTACTCGGATTCTCCTTATCCGAAGTCTATCACTGTGGCCAATGGGGCGCCGGTTCCTGTCTCCGGCTCGACGGATTTTTCTCTCAACCAATCCATCCCTCTTCGCTCGGCTCTTCATGTTCTGAGTTCACCTTTTAATTTACTATCTGTTGGTCGTCTTACAAGTGATCTGGATTGTTCCGTTATATTCACTTCTTCTTCCTTTGTTATACAGGATCGGCGGACGCAGACTACCATTGGTAAAGGCCAGTTGCGGAACGGGCTCTACCTTCTCGATGAATCTCCCACCATTCCGTCTTCCATCTCCTCCACTGCATGGCATCGCCGACTTGGACATGCCCCTCTACCGGTCCTCCAGCGGGCTCTTCCCGATATTCCTTATTCTTCTTTTTAGTGTGACTCATGTATCCTCGACAAACAGCCGCGTTCTTCTTTTCTTTCGCATTGTACTCGGAGTGCAGCTCCCTTTGATTTAGTTCATTCTGATATATGGGTCCATTTAGGATTCCTAGTCTCTGTGGCTTTCGCTATTTTGTCACATTTATTGATGATCACTTTCGCACTACGTGGCTATACTTACTCCGTGAACGCTCCGAGCTTCCCCGGGTTTTTCGGACATTTGTCCTCGAGACCCGTACGCAATTCCACACCACACTCAAAATCCTCCGTACTGACAATGTTCATGAGCACACCGGCCACGACTTTACCACTTTGTGTTCTGAATACGGGATTCTACATCAAACCTCTTGTGCTTACACACCCCAGCAAAATGAGATTGTCGAACGCAAGAACCGCCACTTACTCGATGTCGCCCGCTCCATCATGCTTCAAATGCATGTTCCCAAGCCATACTGGAACTTTGGGGTTTCGACTGTCTGCTTTCTCATCAACTGCCTCCCTTCCTCTGTCCTCAATTATACTACTCTGTTTAGCATATTGTTTCCCTCTACTCCGTTTTTTCCTCTCCCGCCTCGTGTCTTCGGCAGCACCTGCTACGTCCACCGCCTCGGGCCCTCCTCGGATAAATTAGATCCTAGGGCGGTGAAACACATCTTTGTCGGCTACTCCCGCACCTAGAAGGGCTATGTCTGTTACTCTCCCGCTACTCGCAAGATAACCGTTTCTGTTGACGTTATCTTCTGGGAAGACCAACCGTTTTTTCCTGCTCCTTTACCCGCTGATCTACCGCCAACTCCTCTCCCGCCATCTCTACCACGCCTCGTTATTCCCGCTACTCCGCCACCTTCGCCAGTTTCCCCTGCCCCCGCTCCTGCTACCGCCAAACCACCCGTTATACGTGTCAACACTCGTCACCCTCCCAGTTTCGTTGCCCCACTGCAGCCGACCTCTACCACGGAGATCAGGTAACACCTTCCACTGCCCATCCTCTGGCCGCCTACGTCTCTCTTCATCGCCTCTCTCCCCTTCTGCACACATTTGCTACTTCTCTCTCTTCGACTGTTGTTCCTAACTCTGTGCAGGAGACGCTTCAACATCCCGGCTGGCGGGTGGCCATGGAGGAATAAATGTCTGCTCTCTGGGCTAACCAGACTTGGACCGTCGTACCCCTTCCTTCGGGTCAAAAACTGGTTGGGTGCAAGTGGGTCTTTGTTATCAAACATGCTGTTGATGGGACGATTGACCGTCTGAAGGCTCGTCTTGTGGCTCGAGGCTTCACCCAGCAACAGGGGCTCAACTATGAGGAGACTTTCTCTCCGGTCGCCAAGCTCAATACCGTTCGCGTCCTCATCTCTGTCGCTGTTCATCTCCAGTGGCCCCTATTTCAACTGGATATTAAGAACGCCTTCTTAAATGGGGATCTCCAGGAGACGGTTTACATGCAACAACCGTCCGGGTTTGAGACCACGGGGGAGTCTCAGGTCTGCCGCCTTCTAAAGGCTCTGTATGGTCTCAAACAATCTCCACGGGCCTGGTTTGAAAAATTCAGTAAGGTCCTTCGCGATATCGGTTTAACTCGCAGCTCAGCCGACTTCTCGCTGTTTACTCGTCACCGACCAACAGGGACGGTCCTTCTGTTAGTATATGTTGACGACATCATCAAAACTATTCGCACTAATAACGCTCGCGAATATACTAGCCACGAGTTTGCAAACCTTTACTCGGAATTTGGAGTCATTCACCAAACATCGTGTGCTTATACCCCTCAACAAAATGGTGTAGCCGAACGTAAGAACCGACATCTTCTCGATGTAGCGCGCTTTCTCATGCTACAAATGCAGTTTCCCACAGCTTATTGGAACTTTGCCCTCTCGACGATATGTTATCTGATTAATCGTCTCCCCTCCCACATAGTCCACAATGTCACTCCTTCCCCTCTACTCTGGCATTCTCTCTCACACCCCGCATCTTCGGTTGTACTTGCTACGTTCACATTCTTGGTCCGTCCATGGACAAGTTGGAACCCCGGGCGGCCAAACACATCTTCATTGGCTATTCACGAACTCAGAAAAGCTATGTGTGCTAACTCTCCTGCTACCCGCAAGGTGACTGTTTCTACTAATGTTAGGATCTTCCTTTCTTCTTCGGCGCTCCAGATCCAACTCCTCTACCACCACCCGTCCTAAGCCATGTCATCCCTGTTAACATTCCTCAACCACCACCAATTCCTGACCGGGCTCCCGTTGTTCCCAAGCCACCTCTTATACGTGTCTACACTCGTCGTCACCTTTGCTTTGTTGCCCCAATGCAGTCGGCTTCAACTTCTGGCGCTCCGCGTCCTGCTGATCCAGCACTAGAATCAACCGCTCATCCCATGGCGAACTATGTATCCTTATATCGCCTATCCACATAGCTTCAAACATTTACCACTTCACTATCCTTGATTTTTGTACCTAATTCTGTGCAGGAGACTCTCCAACATCCTGGCTGGCGGGCAGACATAGAAGAAGAAATGACTGCTCTTTAGGCTAACCAGAAATGGAACTTAGTACCTCTACTTACCGACCAGACACATGTTGGGTTTAAATGTGTCTTTGTCATCAAACATGCTCCTGATGGGAAACTTGACCGTCTAAAGGCTCGCCTGGTGGCTCATGGCTTCACCCAATGACACGGTATCGATTATGAGAAGACATTCTCTCTCGTAGCCAAGCTCAACACCGTTCGGGTCCTCCTCTCCGTGGTTGTGCATCGTCAATGGCCCTTACATCAATTGGACATCAAAAATGCGTTTCTGAACGGCAATCTCCAGGAAATAGTCTACATGAAGCAACCTCCTGGGTTCGAGACCACGGGGGAGTCCTGAGTGTGTCATCTGATGAAGTCCATCTATGGTCTCAAACAATCTACTCGGGCATGGATCGACAAGTTTAGTAAGGCAGTTCGGGAAGTCGACTTTACTCGGAGCTCAACAGACTTCTCTCTGTTCACTCGTCATCAGAAAACAGGAACGGTTCTTCTGTTAGTTAATATTGACGACATCTTAATCACTGGAGATGATTCAAAGGGAATCCAAGCGGTCAAACAACACATTAGCTCCGTCTTTCAGACAAAAGATCTGGGTCATTTTTGATACTTCCTTGATCTTGAGATCGCGAGACGTCTGGATGGACTTGTCCTCTCCCAACGGAAGTACTGTCTAAATCTCCTTCAAAATATTGGTTACTCTGGATGCAAGCTCACTACTACTCCAATGGATGCAAATCATAAGTTGTGTGCACATGCGTCTGATACTGATCTTCCTCTCCAAAATCCGGAATATTATCAACGTCTTGTTGGGAAATTGATCTACTTAACGGTCACAAGACCGGATATATCATTTGTTGTTGCAATGGTCAGCTGGTTTATGCATACCCCTCGAATATCTCACCTTCAAGCCGTTGAGAGAATCCTAAGATACCTTAAAACAGCTCTGGGTCAAGGACTGGTATACAAAACCTCATCATCTACTCCAACGTTGGTTGCGTATTCTGATGCAGATTATGCTGGCTCCTTAGATGATCGGCGGTCAACCAGTGGTTTTTGTACCTATTTTGGAGGGCATCTTGTTACCTGGAGGAATAGGAAACAAGTTGTGGTTTCTCGATCCTCAGCTGAAGCAAAATACAGATCGATAACATCAGTTGTCTCTGAGCTTACATGGCTAGAAAGTCTCCTTATTGATCTAGGAGTTAAACTTCCCTCACCTGTCATCCTGTTATGCGATAGCCAAGCAACTATACACATAGCAAAGAATCAAGCCTTCCATGAAAGAACGAAACATATTGAAGTGGACTGCCACTTTATCCGGGAGAAAGTTCAAATGAAGAAGATAGAATTAAAGCATGTTTCGGGTACTGATCAAGTTGTCGATATCCTTACAAAGGCTCTACCTAGTACCTTTTTTATCAGTTCCTGTCCAAGCGTGGTGCCTACGACTTGTACGATCCAGCTTGCGGAGGAGTGTTGGAAAAGCCCATGTAAAGAGGCTCATATTAGAGCCCTTTTATTTAGTTTTCTTCTTTTCTCCTCTTTAGTCTCACATCATGTATATGGATCTCTTCTCTCTTTCTCCCTCATATAAATGTGTATTCATGCCTTGTATTTGACTATTGAGAAAGTATATACAAGTTTGAGGTTTTCTCCACAGTTTCAAATGAATGTTTACAAACTTTATTGGAATTTCGCAGTTTCTACAATCTGTCATCTTATTAACCGCATGCCTTCCTCCATTGTCAATTTTGCAGCTCCTTTCAACCTTCTATTTCCCTCCACACCCTCTTTTTAGTCACCCCTAGTGCCTTCGGATGCGTTTGTTATATTCGCAATCTTGGCTCGTCCAATGACAAGCTTGCTACACGTGTCACGAATTATATGTTTGTTGGTTGCTCATGTAACAAGAAAGGTTATGTCTGTTTCTCTCCCAAGGATTGCAAGGTTGTTACTTCCGCTAATGTCACCATTCTCGAAAATTAGCCATATCATTCTCAACCGACTGATTCTTCAAGCACGCCTCTACTTTTGCGGCTTGTTGTCTCTATTACTTCTAACTTTCCACCTCTCCTTCCGAAGCCACTCCTACAAAAACCACCTCTCCTTCCAACGCCAATCCCACCAAAACTACCTCGGATTCATGTGTATACTTGTCATCCTCCTTCATCTACTGCTCTACGGGAGTTTCCCTCCACTGATGATATTTTGCAGCCTGTAGATCCGACAACTGTCTTTACTGCTCACCTGATGGCGAATTATGTCTCCTTACACCGTCTCTCCCTGAAACACAAAAATTTGCACTTTCTCTATCATTTAGTCCCACCCCTACCTTTGTACAGGAGGCTCTCAAACATCCTGGGTGGCGAGCGGTCATAGACGAGAAAATGTCTGCTCTTTGGGCAAATCAAACTTGGGATCTTGTCCATCTTCCTCCTGGACAGAATTGTGTGGATTGTAAGTGGATGTTTGCTATCAAACATGGTCCGGATGGGATGGTTCAACGTCTAAAAGATCTCCTTATGGCTCGTGGTTTTACTCAACAACAAGGTTGAAACTTTTTCTCTAGTCGTCAAACTCAATATTGTTTGTGTTTTGATCTCCCTCACTGTTTATCGACACCGGATGTTGTATTAATTGGATGTCAAAAATATTTTTCTCAATGGTGATTTGCAGGAGATAGTCTATATCCAACAACCTCCCAGATTTGAGACCATGGGGGAGTCTCTTGTATGTCGTCTGAAAAAATCACTGTGGTCTCAAACAATCTCATCGGGCATGATTTGACAAGTTCAGTCAGATTGTAGGTGATGTTGAGTTCACTCGGATTTCAGTCGACTTTTCTTTATTCACTCGTCATCGTCCAACAGGCACAGTGATTCTCTTGGTGTATGTTGATATTTTGATTGCAGGAGACAATCTCACAGAAATACACATGATCAAACAACATCTGGTTTCTGTGTTTCAAACAAATGACATGGGAAATCTTCGATATCTTCTTGGTCTCGAGGTGGCTCGGCGACCTGATGGACTTGTTTTCTCTCAATGAAAGTATTGTCTTAACTTGCTTTATGATGCTGGCTACTCTGGATGCAAGTCTGTTGATAGTCTCATAGTTATCAATCACAGGCTCTGTGCTCATGCCTCAGACTCTGATCTTCTCCTTCCAAACTCAGAGTATTACTGTTGTCTTGTAGGAAAGCTAATATATCTTATTGTTACAAGACTTGATATATCATTTGTTATTGGAGTTGTCAGTCGATTCATGCATGAGTCACGAATCTCTCATCTCCAGGCAGTTGAGTGTAATCCTTTGATACTTGAAGACTACTCCTGCACAAGGATTTGTATATAAGCTCTCTTCGTCTCACTTACCTCTTATTGCATATTCTGACGTTGATTATGCTGGTTCATTGGATGATCGTCATTCCACAAGCGAATATTGTACTTATTTTGGAGGACATCTCATTACCTGACGTAACAAGAAATAGTCTGTAGTTGCTCTCTCATTTGATGAAGCCGAGTATCGTTCAATGGCAGTTGTTGTGTCTGAGCTTACATGGCTTGAAGGTCTCCTAAGTGATTTAGGACTCAAACTTTCCTCACCAACTACTCTATTTTGCGACAGTCAAGCTGTCATACATATTGCGAAGAATCATGTTTTTCATAAACGGACCAAACACATTAAAGTTGATTGACATTTTGTTAAGGGAAGACTAGGGGAGAAGACAACTAGAGAGATCTAGGAGACTAAGGGAGAAAATTAGGGTTTGAGGAGGAAGGAAGAACTAACCTGATAACACTCTTCATAACCCTCCAAAGGGGGCTGCCCGGATATATATATATCCGGGCATGGAGGGGCCGGCCGGCCCCTCCCAAGGGGGCTGAACCGGGTGGGTTCAGCCCCTGGCCGGCCGGTTCACTGGGTGGGGGCTGAACCGGAAGGTTCAGCCCCGTTGTGTAGCGCGTCCTTGCTCCTCCGAACATAGTGGCGACCCGTAAAGCGTAACGGGGGCGTAACATTCCCCTCCCCATCAAGAGCCAACTTGTCCGCAAGTGGGTAATCCGGGTAGAGCTCCTTGAAATCGAAGAAGTCGACCCAAGAGTTGTGTGCGGACGGCAAATGCTTCCATTGGACCAAGAGCTCGGGCCGGTATTCCGTGCCCCGAATCTTCCACCTGTGCCGTAAGATATCCTCTGGAAGCGGACGCAGCTCGCCCGCAGGCGTCACCTCAGGTAAGAAAGAGCTTGGCTGAACATGCGGACCCAACTTCCGCTTAAGCAAGGAGACGTGGAAGGTAGGATGAATGCGGGAACCCGCCGGCAAAGCCAACGTATACGCCACCGGCCCCACCCTGCTGATGATCCGAAAGGGGCCGTAGTAGCGCGGAGAAAGCTTATGATTGCCCCGACGAGCCACAGACAACTGCCGGTAGGGCTGGAGCTTGAGAAAAACTTCATCGCCCACGGCGAACTCCCGCTCCGTGCGGTGTTTGTCCGCCTGGGACTTCATGCGGTCCTGTGCCACGCGGAGGTTCTCCCGAAGAGTGAGTAACACACGATCCCGATCCAACAGAGCTCGGTCAACCGCCGGAAGGGCAGTGCTGCCGGGTTCATAGCTGGCCAAGGTCGGCGGAGGCCGTCCGTAAACCACCTCAAACGGAGTCATCTTGCTGGCTGAATGATAGGATGTATTGTAACAGTACTCGGCCCAGTGTAACCAGTCCGGCCAACTCCGAGGCTCATCCATCACAAAGCAACGGAGGTATGTCTCGACACCTCGATTGAGGACCTCCGTCTGACCATCTGACTGCGGATGATTGGCCGTGCTGAAGTGTAAGCGGGTACCCTGCAACCGGAACAGCTCCCGCCAGAACCCACTGACGAAGGTGGGGTCACGATCCGAAATAATGGCCCGAGGGAGACCATGTAGTCTAACAATCTCACGAGCAAAGAGGGCGGCCACAGAATCCCCGGAATACGGATGGCTGAGGGCCAGAAAATGACCATACTTGGAGAGCTTATCGACGACCACCAGAATGACGGACTTGCCTTTCGACTTAGGCAGACCATCAATAAAGTCCATGGAAACCGTGTCCCAGACAAGCTGTGGAATATCCAATGGCACGAGGAGACCGGCAGGAGAAGTAGTCTCATATTTCTGCCGCTGGCAGATGTCACAGTGGCGAATAAACTGCTGTATATCCCGTCGCATGCCGGCCCAAAACACGTTTGCGCGCGCCCGCTGGAGGGTCCGGAGCACCCCCGCATGTCCTCCTGTGGGAGACGAGTGGAACTCATGCATCAGAACCGTCTTCCAAGCCGAATCCGCGGGGACGACCACCCGTCCCCGATAGTAGAGCCGGCCGTTACACAAGTGATAGCCGGGAGGGCCCGTCTCGCCCCGCTGTAAAGAGTCCACCAACGGCCGAAGCGTGTCCGACCGCAACACCTCTTCCTGAATATCCGCCAAAGAGTCAACCAGGGGCCCGGAAATATTGGAGAGAACAGCCTCGGGGAGACGAGAGAGGGCATCGGCGACCACATTCTCGGTGCCGCGGCGATAGACAATCTCATAGTCGTATCCCAGAAGCTTTGTAACCCATTTTTGCTGGAGAGGCGAAGAGACCCGTTGGTCCAGAAAGTGCTTCAGACTCTGGTGGTCCGTCTTGATCTTAAAGTGCCTGCCCAACAAGTATGGCCGCCAGACCGCCACTGCGTGGATGATAGCCAACAGCTCCTTCTCGTAGGCCGAGAGACCCAATGTACGAGGAGCGAGGGCCTTACTATAAAAGGCTATGGGCCGCCCTGCCTGCATCAAAACCGCCCCGATGCCAACCCCTGATGCATCCGTCTCCAAAACGAACTCCTTCGTGAAATCGGGTAACGCAAGCACTGGTGTGGAAGTCATCGCTCGTTTGAGAGCCTGAAAGGCCTCCTCGGTATCCTCATTCCAAGCAAAAGAATCTTTCTGCAACAGCTGGGTCAAAGGTCGGGCTATCTTCCCATAATCCTGGACAAATCGTCGGTAGTAACCGGTGAGGCCCAAAAAACCCCGCAAAGCCCGGACTGTCACCGGTCGCGGCCAAGACTGCATACTCTGAATCTTCCGTGGATCTGCTCGAACGCCCTGACCGGAAACCAAATGGCCCAAATACTCTACCTCCTCCTGCCCGAAGGAGCACTTGGAACGATTGGCATAAAGATGGTGTTGGCGAAGTCTGGCCAGGACCTGGCCCACGTGGCGCACGTGGTCATCCCAAGTGGCGCTGTAGATAAGGATATCGTCAAAGAACACCAGGACAAACTGGCGCAGGAAATTTCGGAATATCTCATTCATGTTTGCCTGAAACGTCGCAGGACCGCCAGTCAGTCCATTCGCCATAACCAAAAACTCATAGTGGCCATCATGCGTCCTGAACGCCGTCTTATGAACATCCTCCGGAGCCATCAAAATCTGGTAGTAGCCGGAACGAAGATCCAGCTTGGTAAATCGTTGTGCCCCATGCAGTTCATCCAGTAGCTCTTCGATGTGGGGAATCGGAAAATTATCTTTGACAGTAGCGCCGTTCAGGGCCCGGTAATCCACGCAAAATCGCCACGAGCCGTCTTTTTTCTTGACCAAAATAATAGGAGCTGAGAAGGAACTAGTACTTGGCCGAATGATGCCGGCCTCCAGCATCGCGCGGACACTCCGCTCAATTTCCGCCTTCTGCACGTGTGGGTAACGGTACGGCCGAACATTCGTCGGCTCAGCATCCGCCTTGAGCGGAATACGGTGGTCACGAAACCTCGGCGGTGGCAAGGTACGCGGCTCCTGAAAAACATCAGCATAATCTGTCAGAAGTAACTGTAACTGAACCGGTACCTCAGAAGGCGTGGAATCGCCAGCCTGGACCTCCCGAAGGACGGCCATCAGTTGTCCCTCCTCGCTTAAGCGCTGCAAACTGCGAACCGAAACCTCTTTCACAGGAGACGACATGATTCCTTGTAAGCAAAACTGCTTTTCCCCGTGCCCAAACTCCATCGTCATATGTTTCCAATCAAACGTCACCCGCTGTAACTGGCGCAGCCACTGAACTCCCAGCACCATGTCCGAGCCCCGGATAGGTAACAAGTAGACGTCAGTCCTACCCACATACTCACGGATACGCATTTCCACTCCCCGTAGCACCCCCTCGCACTGCAACCTGCTGCCATCCGCCACCATAACGTGAAAGGCAGCTCCTCGGTCAATCACGTGCCCCAGCCGTCGTGCCACATCAGGATGTATGAAGTTGTGAGTGCTTCCACTGTCCACCAGAATGGTAACTCTCTCTTGGGCAATCCGGCCCGCCAGCCGCAAAGTAAGCGGGGGAGCGCAACCCTCAAGAGCATGTATAGACACCCCGAACTCCGTCTCCTCCAAATCCACATCCACCTCCAACTCCTCTACCGACGCCTGCTCGTCGCCGTCCTGCTGCAACATGAACACCTGTAGCTTCTGACACTTATGGTCGGGCACAAACTTCTCATCGCAATTAAAGCAGAGGCCCTTCTCTTTCCGAGCGGCCAACTCGCTCCAAGACAACCGAGTCACCGTCGGTTTGTTACCCGCAGGTTGCTCCCGGCGTGCCGCCGTGGCCGGGACCGCAGATGGCCTACTCACGAGCCGCGCCCGCTGCCTGTTAAACCTCTCCTCCTGGATCCGTGCCAAGGTAATGGCGTGATTCAAGGAACGGGGCATGAGCGCCTGTACCTCGTCTCGAATGTGCTCCTTGAGGCCAGATATGAAGCAACTGTATAGAGTCCTTTCCGGCCATTGAACCCGATTTGCTAATTTCTCAAATTCCGTGCGATACTCCATCACGGACCCCTTTTGGCGCAACTTCTGAAGGAGGGCCTCAAAGTTCTCATACTCCAGTGGACCAAATCGGGCCGTGAATCCATCCACAAACTCCCCCCAAGGCACGTACTCCCGCCCTCGCAGGAACCACTGCGTCCACTGGAAGGCGTCGTCCTTCAAATGGAAGGACGCTAGCTGCACCCACTGACCTTCCGGCACCTCCTGGTATTGGAAAAATAATTCCGCTTTTTGGATCCACTCCAAGGTGTCACCGCCCTCGAACTCCGGGAAGTACATCCGAGTTAACCCGGGAGTTAAACGTTGTCCCCCTTGACCTCCTTCCCGTCGTGCGGGCTCCCCTTGCTCGAAACCGCCGTAGCCTTGATGCGGAACTGCTCCCCAAGGAGGGGGTTGTGGCTGGCCGCCCCATCCTTGGCCAAAACCGGCCACCCCCGGTGCCCCAAATCCACGAGGAGGAGGGAGAAGCCCTCCCCTTGGCTGTCCCGCCACATCAGGTGGCCGGCGGAACCCACCGCGGCCCAGTCCGGCCTCGCCGAACCCGCCTCCTGCGAACCCGGGCGGAATCGGCCCCGCACCGCCTCCCTGGACCGCCGCCGAGCCCCCCGCTGTCCCGTACGCCCCATAGCCCGGGCCGCCGGAACCTGCTGCGCCGTTTCCCGGCGGAAACGAGCCCGCCAGGCCACCGTACGGGGCCGCCGAACCCGCGCCGGGTGCGATTCCGCCCGTGCCGCCCAGTTCCGCGCCCGATCCGGCGGAATCCTCATTGGCCGGTCCTTTTCCCTTCAACAGCGCCTTCAACTCCTCCATCCGGGCCTCCATTCGCCCTTCCATGGCCGCCATCGAATCCGTGAGGCCCACCACACTCTCCTCTAGGGTTTCAATCCGCGAGGACTCCTCTTGATTGCGCGTGTTCACCATCGGAAGGAACGAAATCCTCTGATACCAAATGTTAAGGGAAGACTAGGGGAGAAGACAACTAGAGAGATCTAGGAGACTAAGGGAGAAAATTAGGGTTTGAGGAGGAAGGAAGAACTAACCTGATAACACTCTTCATAACCCTCCAAAGGGGGCTGCCCGGATATATATATATCCGGGCATGGAGGGGCCGGCCGGCCCCTCCCAAGGGGGCTGAACCGGGTGGGTTCAGCCCCTGGCCGGCCGGTTCACTGGGTGGGGGCTGAACCGGAAGGTTCAGCCCCGTTGTGTAGCGCGTCCTTGCTCCTCCGAACATAGTGGCGACCCGTAAAGCGTAACGGGGGCGTAACACATTTCATTTGGGAGAAGGTTCAATTGAAGAAGCTATAATTACAACATGTACCTGTTGCTGGGCAAGTTGCTGATATTCTCACCAAGGCCTTACCTTGCCCGTTATACTACCAATTGTTGTCCAAGCTGGGTGCTTACGACTTGTATGCTTCAGCTTGCAGGGAAGTATTGAAAGAAAGATGTGCAGAAACCCAATATAGGGCCCATTTAGAGCCTACTTTATTTAGGATTTAGTCTCACATCTTAGATTGGGACTACTCTCTTTTCCTATATAAGTTTATAAGTGTACAAATTCATGTATGAAAGTATGGAAGCATTTGCTTGAGAAATTAATAAAATTATTTCATTTCTCATTTGTCGTGTTTTTTGTACAATTCACAAACAATAAACATCAAGTTATTGCTTGTTGGATACGTCCGGTGAGCTAATCTAAGGTATGGGTAAAGAGATAAGGGTTTAAAGTTGAACTTTGATGTAAGCCAACAATGATAGAGAATTCTTGTGTTAATCCTCCAGATGACCTCACACTCGTCACTGAATTTGTATACATATCTTTGATTATGTCAATGTATGATACATTCACACCTTTTTTTTTTCTAAGACTCTACATAAGATCATTCTTGGAACCCTATCATAGGGCTTCTCCAAATCGATAAACAGCATATGCAAATCTTATTTTCTTTCTCGATAATTATCAATGAGTCTCCTCAAGAGATGTAAAGCTTGCATGGTCGACCGCCCTGGCATGAATCCAAACTGATTTTTCGAGATGCTAGTCTCTCATCTTACTCTTCTTTCTATTACTCTCCAACAAGAATGATAAATATTTCTATAAAAATAAATTTTTTAAAATAGAAAGAAATGAGAGCAGAAGTAATTGAAATAATTTTCTTCTGTACCTTCGAGAATACAGGCCATCAATTTCCTCAGGAAAGAATATAAATCTGTAATTGTACCAAGCATTATCTTAAAGCCACTATCTAGACGAAGGGGCATTAGAATAGATTGACATACAAATATTAATTTGAGTCAAAGATCATATAAAAAATGGGTGGCCCGGTGCACAAAGCATCCCCACGCAGCGATGGTGCAGAGAAGGGTCTCACCACAAGGGTGAAATGTAGGCAAACCTTGCCGAGCATTTTTTACAAGAGGCTGCTTACAGGACTCGAACCCCGTGACCTCATGGTCCCACGGCAACACCTTAACGAGTGTGCCAAAGCTCCCCTTCTGAGACAAAGATCATATGATTTAGATAATTTTAAATACATTAAACCATTGCGGTGACTTCATTTTTATTCAATTTTATTGGACCATGCTAGATTAGAAATTATTGATGGAACAAAAAATTAAGATAAATTTTATAAATAAATCAAATAATCCGAAGACACATGAACATTCACTTAGTTTATTATTGGGAAGACAACATTACTACATAAAATGAAAAACAAAATTCAAACGAGTGCACTGAAAAAATTCAACATCAAATGATAACACATGAGCATGTAGAATATATGTTAGTGAGAAGGGGTCCAATTGTGTATTCCTACCAAGCCCATCACGGCAGATACCACAATTGCAGCCAGCGCACACTGAAACAGAAGAGAACTCTTTAAAGTTCACAAAGAAAATATAGTAGATCATCACAGAAGAAGCATGTAATCATGTAAAGTAAGAAATTGATTGGCTATTACAATGTGAGACAACTCACTGCAGTTTGAAATCCAGAAAAAACAGGCTTCTAAATGATCAAAGCAAACATTTTTGAAAATTGCTGGTTGAAATAAGGAAAAAAAAAGAAGAATGAAAAGAAATATCTAGTTGATGGAAGAATCATGAATTCACTTGGCTGCAACACTGGTACCAACCTAGATCTCTGCATAGCATCTTACGTACTAAATTCTTGACGCGCAAATTTCAATATTTCCCGCTAAAATAAAAGTTTAAATAATTAAATAATATCCCCGATGATGAAAAAATAAAACCAATGTGAGATTTTTTCTGTAATTGTTATCATTCATTTTTACGCACTTGTTTCAACGGTACTTTTGTCGACGAACATGTTGCCCTCGGAATTTGATTTGCTGATTTTGCTGATGCTTATTTATTTCGCCAGCATAATGTTCTCGAGGATTTGAATGGGTGATGCTTATTTATTTCGCAGGCATGATGTTCTCGAGGATTTGAAAGGGTGACCCTTACATTGTATATTTGCTGGCTGGATAATTTTGGTCTAGCTGATTTTCTGAGATGGATGGTTCAGAAGCTGGGTTAAGATTAAACCCTGAATTACTATTTATGCTCTTCAACAAAATGATGCTTGAAGCTAATTAGTCTTCCATTCAATTGCAAGGTTATTGGTTATTGTTGAGCATTTACGGTGAAGTAAAATTTGGATGGTACTGTTGACTGTTTAAAGTCTCATCTTGTGGCTAAGGTATTTTGTTATGAGCAAAGAATCTCATCATAGCCTCACTAAGGGAGGAACCAAAGAAGACTAAGAATAACTTATACTTATCATAGAAGCTTCGAGAGACCTCACTGATGATCTATGTTGCACCGACATCGACACGCGACACGACACGTGACTCGTCCATTCTCCTAAACTACTAATATTCGACACATTCCGACACGTTTGTTAAATTTATATTTTATAATTATAGAAATTGTAAAATACTAATAAATAGACGAGAAATGAACAAAGCATATCATATTTACATATTATATATCATCTAAAAAGATAACTGATTCCATGTCCGGCTCAACCAGTGAGAGATTTGCAATTTCTAGCATTCAAATGTATCAAAAGCATCTCCGCCAATATCTCACATCTTTGTTTCTCCTTGTTTATATTGCGGATTTTTTCTTGAAAGTAGACGTAGATTGTTGTGTATGAAAACCAGATCTTCTGCACGCTTTGCTGACATTCTATTTCTCTTCATTGAGTGCACAAAAGAATATGAGAAACAATACAAGACCTCTGCGTGTTTCCCGGAGAATCTTCTGGGAGGGAAGCTAACACAAAGAAGATGAGAAACCAGGAAGACCTATGCAAGCTACTGTGCAATCGGGAAGTGATAAACTAGGAATCGAGAGAAGATGGGAAACTAGGAACGACAGGAAGCGAGAGCACGAAGAGGATGCATTACCTCCAAGAAGCGAGAGCACGAAGAGGATGGGGAGCATGCAGAGGTCGATCGAGAAGAGGAGCGTCGATGCCCTAGATCTCGGGGAGGAAGACGGAAGTCGGCTTACGGGAAAAAATGGGGAACGATGCGGGTTTAAAATTAATAAAGAGTCGGCTCACACGGGACTCGCGTGTCCAATTAAGCGGGACACGCGAGTCCCGGGTGACCCAAACGTGTCGGCCTGCCGACACGCGTGTCGGAGTGTGTCGGCGTGTCAGAGTGTGTCGGCGTGTCGGATTCATGTCGGAGAGTCTGACACGAACACGTTGACCCCCCAAGAGTGTCGGTGCTTCATAGCTGATGATACTGGAGCCATAACCAAATCTTCCAGTGTGGGGAGCTCATAGTGCCGAGAGATGGCAACGAGAGATTCCAAAATCAATAAAGCTTAAGAAAGAAAAGTAAAGCCAAGGGTAAGAACAACTCTAATAGTTCAATTCATTGCATGAGAGGAATATGTCCCCTTCCCAAAATCAAAGTTCAAATATTCCTTACAAACATTAAAAATACCAAGAATTAAAAGTTGCAAAGAATGAAAATAAAAGTAGATAACCAGTTCCCTAACAACTCAGTGCAAATGTCCCTCTAGACACACAATGGGTTGATTCTACCTCTTGCATTGAACACCCCAAAAATGTGTCTTTAACGGTTTTACAAATGAGTATAATGCAACGATCATGGTGTTGCGAGAAAGGAAGGCTCTTGGGTACACCAACAATCCACGTAGTCACCCAAGAAGTTTTCATGAGGTTACAAGGAACGGCATCACCCTACAAGTTGGGGAGCCAATGTGAATGTTTTTGGTCTTTTCCTTTCCACTACACTTTCAACTGAATTGGTTGAAATGTCATGGTGAAAGATGTACAATTCCACATGGTCAACTCTAATGTACTCACTCTTTTGACAGCAAAGACCACATTAAATTCCTCCAAGGGGATGATCAAGTTTTGAGAAGAAATCCTGTTTGACTTGCAATTGAATGTTCACACGAATCCTTATCGATGTTGGCAACCGCCCCTTCCATCCCCCGATTGGACTATATTGGCACAAAAAACTTTCAAGTTTTAGTCTCACCCATAATATTATCAGTACTACCTGAATCGAACGATACTAAGACTGGCTGCCCAAACATTAAGGCCTTCGTTTGCATGGTCTGTGAGTTGTGCGCCGCATGATGGCAAGGAGACTATCGAGTCGATCAACTTTTTGGTCGCTCCCTCGTCGACATCATCCATTTTCAACCAAAATAGCTTCTTATAGCACGACCAAAAATAACTTCTAATAGCAATGTACAGATTAAAAGGTCTGTGGCAAATGAAACACAAAACTCGCACACCCATATCGGCCATTTGTCTCTGATGAGTTGCCTAACTAAGAGTGCCTTGATCAGTTCCCTTTCCATAATTGCACCTATCATAGTGTCTTCGACACCACGTTAATTGGGGGGACCTTCAAGCTACGCGGTTTTATATTCTTCTATATGTCCGTTCAAAATGTCACTTAGAAATAAGTGTCAGGCTCATCGCGATGATGAGACCAGTCTGATTTTTAAACTCACAACTAGTCGCAAACGGTCTTGTAATCCAGCGTTGGAAATCAACATGCGTTGTTTGAGGCATACTAATGTTTCTTTTGCCAAGAGCGCTTGGAACTACTCAAGTAGTCTTCCACAAACCCAATTTGTTTCAAGGATATCAGCTCTCCCAAAGTGTAAGTACACAATCATGATCCAAAGAGCATGTGGAAAAATCCCTAGTGTTCAGTTCCAATTGCAAAAACAAAAGTTAGGGCTACATTGATGAGATGGAAGGATACAAGGTGTATCCACACTCCCCACTGTGTCCTTCAGTGTATGAAGAAATGTTCACACTTCATTATCCAACCTCAAGAATCATCTTGATCGTCCAACATGACAAAATTTAACTTAGCAATAAATGGGGCATAGCCTCTTTTTGGTCCACTAGTACAGTCCATGTGGGTGGGAGGGTACCCACCATGATTAGATTCAGCGACAAAACGGCTTGGTTGGGCCCCCATCGACAACGTCCACGGTTGGAATGACCCGCTGGTCGAGCTGAGAGGTGTTATGTTTAGTGCAAGGAGTGAATCCACAAAACCGCCAATCCTGAGGTGCATCGCCAATAGTGTCGTATGGTGTTGTGTCTTGACGACAGTGAAATCAATTGTAACCATCACAACTTTTCCATAACATGTTCCACATTGTTGACATGACTTTCCATGCCAGGTTCTGATACCAATTCGTCATGGGTCTGCTGAGGTAAGAAGAAGATTGAGGAAAATTTCTTGCCACAAGAGCCACTAGGGGTTCCCAATGATAATAACTGGGGCCTAATTGCAGATCTAATAATTACATTCCCTTCATATATGTAGTGGAACCATCATCAAGTTGAACAGGTCGAGGAGAAACATTGGTAGCATCTTAGAGAAAATAATTGAGTTACATGTCATATTGTCTAAGGCGCAATAGTAGATGATCCATGTTTGTGAGGTCAAAGAAATGCAAGCAGTAGTATTACTTGAATGAACAATTGAACATAAGTAGAATTGTAGAAACTAAATTGACTGATTGAAACTAACTTCGAGGAAAGCTAGTATACTCTCATCTATCAAGAGTGACAGAAGATCAGGAAATGGTAAAGATGGTGGTCTCGCCGTCTCGGCCATCTCAAATTAACAATAATACAACAATATGACTGCAAATATCGTCGAGCAAAACGAAGAAGAGCATTTGGCATTCCGTTGAAAATGTCATCAGAATAAATTGTTGGACGGTCCATGATGAACCAAAAAAGACATGACAAGATTAGTCTCACACCGCATACCTAGACAGTCCACTCGTGCTTATAATATCCTCTCAAATCATTAACCCGAGTTTTGAAATGGAAAATGAGTGTGGTGATTTACTATGGTATTAGAGGTAGGTTCACAATGAGGGGACGTGTTGGATGATCCAGCATGAACCAAAAAAAGGCATGTCAAGTTTAGTCTTATGCTGCCTACCCAGTCGGTCCACTCGTGCTTATAATAGGCCACAACTCTCCAATCCTAGACCCGGCTTTTGAAATGGAAAATGAGTACAGTGGTTTAACACAACAACAACAC
Organism: Platanthera guangdongensis; assembly: GCA_039583875.1. Taxonomy (NCBI): domain Eukaryota; kingdom Viridiplantae; phylum Streptophyta; class Magnoliopsida; order Asparagales; family Orchidaceae; genus Platanthera; species Platanthera guangdongensis. The sequence goes on from CM077161.1 coordinate 161,413,861, forward strand.
TCAAGCCTTATCCCACTATAGTGAGGTCGGCTATATGGATCCTTTGTCTACATTGTGTCCTATCTTATGTCATAATCTCACTAATGTCTAAGTACATCATGTCATTCCTTATAGTTTCATTCCAAGTCTTTATTAGTCTACCCCTCCCCGGTTTAACATGTCTAGTGACTAGACTCATAACGCCTAACAGGTGCATCTAATGGTCTACTTTGAACGTGTCCAAACCATCTTAATCGAGCTTCTCGCATCTTTTCTGCAATTGGTGTTACTCATGTCTTATCCCCATTCATTCCTAAATCTATTCAATCTCGTGTGTCCACACATCAACCTAAGCATTCTCATCTCCACAACTCTCATTTTTTGCTCATGTACACAATTCACTGCCCAACACTCAGAACTATAGAGCATCGCCGGTCTAACCGCAATAGGGTAGAACTTGCCCTTAAGTTTTAATGGTACTTTACGATCACACAAGATCCCTGACGCACCTCTCTACTTCAACCTACCCACTTGGATTCTATGTGTCACATCTATCAATACCTCCGTATTTTTGAACTACCAATCCAAGATATTTAAAACATTCACTATAGGAAATATCTTGATCACCCAACATAATAATGAAGTCATTCGTCCTTCTTGCACTGCTAAATTTAAGCTTCATTATACTTTGTCTTTGTCAAGCTCAACCTATAACCCTTCTTTTCTAAAGTTTCTCGCCAAGATTCAAGTTTTGTGTTTACACCCTCGCGCGTCTTATCGACCAAAATGATATCATCCGCAAATAATAAACACCAAGGTATTGCTTGTTGTATATGTCTGGTGAGCTCATCTAAGATAAGGGTAAAGAGATAAGGGCTTAAAGCTGAACCTTGTTGTAAGCCAACATTGATAGAGAATTCCTGTGTTAATCCTCCAGATGTCCTCACCCTTATCACAGAATTTGTATACATATCTTTGATTACATCAATGTATGATACATTTCCGCCTTTCTTTTCTAAGACTCTCCATAATATCTCTCTTGGAACTCTATCATAAGCATTCTCAAGGTCGATAAACAACATATGCAAATATTGTTTTCTTTCTCGGTAGTTGTCAATGAGTCTCCGCAAGAGATGTATAGCTTCTATGATCGACCGCCCTGGCATGAATCCAAATTGATTCTCCGAGATGTCTGTCTCATGTCTTATTCTTTTTTTTATTACTCGTTCCCATAATTTCATGATATGAATCATCAATTTAAGGCTCCGGTTGGGGAGGGTTTATTCTCACCGGTCAAGCGGTTACGACCGCATGAACTGGACCTTAATTAAGGTCTGGTTCATGCGGTCGTAACCGCTTGATCGGTGAAAATAAGCCCCCCCCCCCCCAAACGGAGCTTAATTCCTCTGTAATTAACACAATTTTGTATCTCTTTTGTTCTTATATAAAGGTACAAAGATATTTTCTCTTCATTGGCATGACATCATCTTTGACTTCAGTATCTTATTAAAAAAACATGTAAGACACAAAATTTCTTCATTCTCTAACAATTTTCATACTTCGATGGAAATATCTTCTGCCCCAACCGTCATTCCATTTTTCATCTTCTTTAGAACATTATTTACCTCTGATAATTGAATTTTACGATAAACGTTATGTTCATATACTTAAAATTTTCAATTCCAATTTATTTATTTTTCATTATAGAGTTGATAAAAGTATATTTTACATCGTTATTTAATATCCAGATCATCGGTTAAAACTTTATCTATTTTATCTTTTATGCATTTTACTTGTTTAAATCTCTTGTCTTCCTTTCTCTGGCTCAAGCAATTTTATATAGCACGCTCTAATCGCTTATAAAATTCTTCATAAGTTTGATTTTTTTGATTTACTAACTGCATGTTTAGTTTCTTTTTGGCGATTTTATACATGGCTAAGTTTTCATCATTTCTACAAGCGTAGAGTGAAGGACACTCTACCTGGTTTAACACAAGTCGCTCCAAAATTCTTTGGCCTCCAAAAAATTGAAGGACACTGCCTGAATCAACATGTCAATCCAAACAAATTGAATTCTTGAGCACGATTAAAGTTCAGAAGGAAGAAGCTAGTCATTATAATTGAAGAAAAAGGCCACTGGTTGTACATAACAACCAATGCCCTTGACAATGACATCTAGATGCCAACGACCATGTTGTGAATGAAGAAGACTGTGACGAATGTTGTAAATATCATATGTCAGCGACATGTAAGATACAATTTTAAAATGTGAAAATCAAAGATATTTTAAAATATCGGAATTTCATATCTCAAATAAAAATATATTTTTATGTATGGTAAGAATAATAATAAAGAAAAAACTAACATAGTAAGTACACAAAACAATGAGTCATGCGTATGCGAAAATAAATTCAAAGAGTATTCACAATAAATATAATTAACAAGCGCAAATAGATACATTGTAAAATATATTTAAAATAATAAAATAATTTTATTGTAATAACACTAAGCATTATAGTATATAAATAAGATTTAAAAGCTAAATATTTTTGATTGATTAAAAATCTTTTCAAGCTCTATTAATTAATGCTAAAAGCATAAAATCAATCAATTAATAAATGTGTCGAGTATTTTAACATTTTTTGTAAAATAAAATAAGAAAATATAGTGTATAATAATTATACAAAATTAATTGTAAGAATAATACGTTAAAGAAAATAAAATAATAAGTCCAATAAATTTAGGCATATATATTATAATAGATATGATACAAAGACGACTCCCTGGGCTTGTCATGTGCCTCCCCTAATAGTATGTAACCCAAGTGGAATTTGTGTTTTATACTCTATCATGTAACGGGCTCCATCTATATAACAAGGTCTTAGTATGTGAGAGAGACACCTTGGATCACTGTTTAGGCAGCTCTCATATAAGTGATTTAAACATATACTGATAGACTACTAATTTATCATAAAATAAAATATCAAACAATATGTTCAAAACCCGTGTTGGTGGATATAAAGGAAAAATTAGATATGAAGCCTATATTTCACTAAATGTTATAATCTATTTTTTTAAGAAAAAAGTCATTTTACCTCAAAAATGGCATATTGGACATGTCATAGGACATTTAAAATAGTCATGTGAACATGCCATAAGACATTTAAAATAGTCATGTAACTATGCCATCGTCGCAAGTGACAAAGAAAACCGTTGGGATCGATGATGACAACTTGCACGCAATAGCAATAAATCAAGGCTCGCCACAACAGTCCATGTTCAATCACAAAGGTTGATGTATTCAAGAGAGAACTTCCAACCACGGGGGATCATGAAAGTTCCCGATGAAGGAAGAAACATGACTGCACAACTAATGTCAAAGAAGATGGTAGAATATGAACACACTACATGTGGCTCCTTTCAGACCATGCAAATCAAGATTCTTTTTATTAAATATATTCCCAAACCACATTTCATCTTTGCAGCAAAAACTGAATATTGACGCAGCAATTTGACGGGAGGAGTCACTTTCAACATAGTAGACTTATCTCCAAAATGATGTATATATCTCCCAATGAAATTAATTTTCTGGCACATTTTCTTTGCAAAAAATTTCAATTATGTCAAACATGTGAAAAAATTGGCAGAGTTGAATTTTTCAAGAAGAGAATGGATTAAGCTTGATGGGGTTCCCCAAAAATATTTCGGTCAAGCTAGAGATTTTTTGCCATGGCCTGCATGGACAATGCAAGTCTAGCCCGTCTCTCACCTCCACGCCGCCGGCCTCGCCCGTCGCTCACATCTACATTGTCGGCCCTGCCATGCTCATCGCATGTCGCAGTGCTCATCATCCTCTCACACTCATTGCCTGCGGCCGCGCTCATCGCCAGCTACCGTTACCACCCAACCATGTGGGTGTGGATAGTAAAATCCCCAATTATGTGGGTGTGAATAGTAAAATCTCACATCATGAGGGTGCAGATAGTAAAATGCTTCATCATGAGTGTGCTGACAGAAAAATCCCTCATCATGTGAGTGTGAATAGAAAAAACTTTCATCATGAGGGTGCAATAGTAAAATCTCAAATCATGAGGGTGGAAATAGTAAAATCCTTCATCATATGAGTGTGAATAGTAAAATCTCCATATCATGGGGGTGTGCATAGTTGAATCCCCCAGCATGGGTGCGGATAGTAAAATCTTCTATAATGGGGATGTGAATAACCACACTTCCTAGCGGATAACCACACCAAGACTCCAACCTCAAAAGCTATAAAAGGGACCCTGAGCCCTCATTAGTGAGGACCTTGACTTCTGTGCCAGAGAGAGCTCCTGAGTCTTCCTTCGAAGATTTCCCCGAGTTCTCCTTCGGCGCTTGAAGATCCCTTTGAAGATCTCTTCGAAGAATCTCCATCAGTGCTTGAAGATCTCCTTCGGCATTCGAAGACATCCTTCTGAGTTCGAATATTGCTTGAATATCTCCTTCGACCTTTGAAGATTCTTTTGGAGCCCCAAAGATCTTCTTCGCTCCTCGAAGGTCCCCTCAAAGACAGTTCGAAGACCTCCTTCAGTGTTGTCCCTCGAATCCAGAGATCTGTTGTCGCGTTAATCATTCCAGATTGCTTTTGAGTACACTCTTCAGCTCTCCACTCCAAGCGACTTTTTTAGTCCAAAAGAATTATTGTAACGAGTGGTGGAATGTTACCCTCGAAAAACAACCTTTTGTAACACTCTAAAGAATAATGAAACTTGGTCGGAACAGATTCGGCTTCGTCGTTTTTCACCATCCGGGTTTTTCCACGTCAAAAGCCTTCTTCTCATACGATGGTTCTACTTGTAGTTGTTTGGAGGTCAGCTCACTCTTGAGCTGAGACAGTTCAATTTGACATGTCCATAAGAGCATCGAGCGATCAGTAACAGTTTTGCGCCATCTGTAAGAAAGTGTTCCCAAATATCTAAAGATTTCCTAAACATAGTGCCTGCTTTGTGGCGGTACTCGTGGCTATCAATGATGTCAAAGGCAAGCGCTCACGCGCCCAGCGAGAGTTTCTCTGAAGCATATGTTGATCAAGCCTCCAATAATTCACCTGTCAACAGTGTGTCGCCTCTCAAAGAAGTCGTCCTCGTGCAGTCCACGTCCCTAAAAGAACGCATTGCTGGATGGAGATAAAGAACTCGTCCTACTAAAGGATTTAGGGACCCCTTGCTAAGCTTTCACTCCAGGCAGACAACCGTCGCAATCTTCAGATTGAGCCAAGCCAGATGGGATAGCAAGAACCAAAGGCTCCACCAAAAACGAGTTGCTTAACACCGCGAAAGCTAACAAAGGAAACGCTCGTGAAGAACCGCGTCAACGACAAAGAAAATAAAGAAAGAGCAGGGACTGCCACAGGCACAAAAAAGAAGTCGCGAGCATCGCATCGACGCCCGTCAACCTGGGGGCACCGTCAGTATCAGGGCTTCTCCCCCATCAACGCCTCTCGGGAAGAAGTTTTGCTCTCCATCCACGACTACCCCGCTCGTCGAAGGCCAAAGACACTCACGCCAAATCGAGAGGATTAATCAAGTTCTGTAATTACCATCAAGGATGTGGACATGCCACGAAAAGTTGTGGGCTTTTGAATAAAGAAATCGAACGGATCATTCATCGTGGACTCCTAGAAAATTTTCTGCAAACTCAGACATAGGGACAACTGGCCTCGAACAAGCCTGCATGGAGGCAGGAAGGGGAGGAAGGAATGGGAGGAAGACGCTCGCAGTATAATAAATGAGCCAGGCCCCTGTAAGATGTGTGCCCCTCGCCCTGAAGACGCTCCTCACAGCACTGTGAACGAGCTAGGCCCCTTCAAGGTACGTGCCCCACGCCTCGACCCGTTGAGCATCAGCACAACTATTAGAGAACCTCCCACTGAGATAAGTTGGATTTTGGTCGACGACGATGCAACTGTCAATGTGTTATTCATGTCAACTCTACTATAACTCAGGCTCGCTAACGAAGCATCAAACTAGAGGCGACTAGCGCACATGTCGCAGACAACCCACCCCCACCCCCCACCCCACACACACTCTAGTTCTGGGACCGACATACTCCCCGTAACTCTGGGGGAGCCTCCCGCACGAATGACCTATGACATATAGCTCATTGTCATACAAGATAACTCTGCCTGCAACGTTGCACTCCAACACCCACTGTTATACGCAACCTGGCTCTGATACCATGTTGAAAGAGCTCAAAGCTTGTATGTATTATTTCAGTATGTAAATACAATGAGAGAATACAAATATATAGGAGAGAAGAGAGAAGAATAAATCCTATACATGATGTGGGACTAAAGAAGGAGGAAGAAAAATAGGCCATTAAATGGGCCTTTTACATGGGCTTTTCTAATACTCCCCCGCAAGCTGGAGCGTACAAGTCGTATGCGCCAAGCTTGGATAGGCACTGATAGAAGAGGGTACTAGGAAAAGCTTTGGTGAAGATGTCAGCAACCTGTTCAGTACCCGGAACGTGCTTGAGCTCGATCTTCTTCATGTGGACTTTCTCTCGGATGAAATGACAATCTACCTCGATATGCTTCGTTCTTTCATGGAAGACCGGGTTTTTGGCAATATGTATGGCAGCTTGACTGTCACAAAGGAGGAGAGCTGGTGAAGGTAGTTTAACTCCAAGGTCGGTAAGGAGACTCTCAATCCATGTGAGTTCAGAGACCACAGCAGCCATTGCCCGATATTCTGCTTCGGCTGAGGATCGAGCAACCACTGCTTGTTTCTTGCTTCGCCAAGTAATCAGATGTCCTCCAAAATAGGTACAAAACCCGCTAGTAGATCGTCGATCGTCGAGGGAGCCAGCGTAGTCGGCATCAGAGTATGCCACTAGTGTAGGAATGGAGGATGAGGTTTTGTATACAAGTCCTTGGCCAGGAGCTGTCTTAAGATATCTGAGAATGCGTTCCACAGCCTGGAGATGAGAGCTTCGAGGAGAGTGCATATAGCGACTCACAAGTCCCACAGCGAAAGATATATCAGGTCTTGTAACTGTTAGGTAGATAAGCTTCCCAACTAGACCACGGTAATATTCGGGATTTGGTAGAAGCGAATCAGAATCTGAGCCCTGAGCACATATTTTGTGATTTGCATCCATGGGAGTGTTAATAGGTTTGCAACCAGAGTAGCCTGCATCATGAAGGAGATCCAGGCAATATTTGCGCTGAGAGAGAACCAATCCATCTGACCGTCTGGCCACTTCCAGACCGAGGAAGTACCGAAGAGGACCCAGATCTTTAGTTTGGAAGACGGAGCTCAGATGTAGCTTAACGACATGTATGCCGTCCAAGTCACTGCCAGTAATAATGATGTCGTCGACATATACCAACAGGAGAACCGTACCAGTGGCCTGGTGACGAGTAAACAATGAGAAGTCAGCCGAGCTGCGAGTGAAGCCAACGTCCCGGAGCGCTTTGCTGAACTTGTCGAACCATGCCCGAGGGGATTGTTTGAGACCATATAGAGATTTGAGAAGATGACAAACCCGTGACTCCCCCGTGGTCTCAAACCCGGGAGGTTGTTGCATGTAAACCGTTTCCTGAAGGTCGCCGTTCAGGAAAGCGTTCTTGACGTCGAGTTGAAGCAAGGGCCACTGGCGATGGACAGCCACAGAGAGGAGAATGCGGACCGTGTTGAGCTTAGCGACCGGAGAGAAGGTCTCGTCATAGTCCAGCCCCGGTTGCTGGGTGAAACCACGAGCAACCAACCGAGCTTTGAGGCGATCAATGGTCCCATCAGGAGCATGTTTAATGACGAAAACCCATTTGCACCCAACGGGTTTCTGGCCGGGAGGAAGGGGCACCAGGGTCCAAGTCTGGTTGGCCCAAAGAGCAGCCATCTCTTCTTCCATAGCCGCACGCCACCCAGGATGTTGAAGAGCGTCCTGGACAGAAGTAGGAATAGAGACCGAGGAGAGCGAAGTAGCCAAGGCCTGAAGAGGTGGAGAGAGGCGATGGAGAGAAACATAATCCGCCATTGGATGAGCGGTAGAGGCCGACACTGGAGCAGCAGAACACGGAGAAGCCGAGGTCGAAGCCGACTGCAGAGGAGCAACGGGAGGAAGAGGGCGACGAGCATAGACCCGAATAACTGGGGGTCGAGGAGGGTCAACGGTGGGAGGAGGCGGAGGGATGGTGGGAGGTGAGTGGACGTGGATCACTGGCCGGGGAAGGGAGGGTGTTGTAGGAGGTGGTGGTAGAAGTGGTGGCAAAGGCGGAGGGAAGAAGGGTTGATCCTCCCGGAAAGTAACATCAGCCGAAACAGAAACCTTCCGAGTGACCGGAGAGTAGCAAACATAGCCCTTTTGGGTACGGGAGTAGCCGACAAAAATGTGTTTGGCCGCACGGGGATCCAGTTTGTCAAGAGTGGGGCCCAGGTTATGGACAAAGCATGTACATCCAAAAACCCGGGGGGGGTGAGGGGGAAGGCGGGTGTGGAGGGAAAAAGAAGGCTGAAGGGGGTAGCGTTCTGGAGAACGGGAGAGAGGAGACGGTTGATAAGGAAACATGCTGTGGACACCGCAAAGTTCCAGAAGACTTTGGGAACGTGCATGTGAAGCATGAGAGAGCGAGACACATCGAGCAAGTGGCGGTTCTTGCGTTCGGCGACCCCGTTTTGTTGAGGGGTGTAGGGACAAGAGGTCTGGTGAACAATACCGAAGTTTGCGCAGAGAGTGGAAAACTCGTGGCTAGTATATTCCCGTGCATTATCAGAGCGGAAAGTTTTAATGGTGGTAGAGAATTGCGTACGAGTCTCTAACACAAACGCCTGAAAGACACGAGGAAGCTCAGAGCGATCATGCAGGAGATACAACCAAGTATCTCCATCGGCACATCAAGCCCGCGCCATTGCTAGGGCCCTCCCCCCTCGCGGTCGGTACCACACAGACATCAACGGGTAAGGTCGTGATATTAGTTCAAACGAGAGAGATATTCACCAACACAGCAAGCCAACGCACTGCCATCGCCACGACCTGCAGCCTCGCGGTCGGCACCAACAAACTCAGGTAAAGTCGCGCTATTGTTTCGAATGAGAGAGCTCTTCACCAACACAACAAGCATATGTCCTGCCATCGCCAGGGTCGACCACCTTGCGATCGGCGCCAACAAACTCGGATAAGTCTATGTTATTGGTTTGAACCAGAAAGCTCTTCACCAGCACAACAAGCCTACATTCTACAATCGTCGGGGCTTGCCCCCTTGCGGTCGGCGCCAACAAACTCGGGTAAGGTAGCATTATTGGTTCGAACGAGAGAGCTTTTCATCTGCACAACAATCATATGCATTGCCATCGTTAGGGTCTGCTCCCCTCATGATCGGTGCCAACAAACTCGAGTAGGCCGAGCTATTGGTTCAAACATGAGAGATCTTCACCAACACACCAAGCCTACACCCTATCATCACTGGGGCCTGCCCCCTTCGCGATTAGCGCCAAACAAATCCCTAAACACATAAGGACGTGCTCTTGGTTAAACAGGGTGAAACATCCCTGCACTGGCATAGTAAGCATGCGCCCTGCCAACGTGTTGTGGTGCTGCTTGGGCATCTCGCCACCGTGTTGCTTGGGCATCTCGCAGTTGCACTGCTAGAGCGACTCTCCACAGTGCTGCTTGGGCATCTCGCCACCGCGCTGCTTGGACATCTCTCCACAGCGTTGCTGGGGAGACCCGCCACCGCGCTACTCGGGCATCTCGTCACCGCGGTGCTTGGGCATCTCGTTCCCGCGCTCCCTGAGCCTCCCGCTCGCGCCCAACCCGAACCTCTTGCTACAGCGCCACTTCCATCAAAAACATATATCATAAGCAACAAACTCAACAAACACCAATAGGGGAGAACAAAGGTCCCTCTACACCATAATCAAGCTTCAACTGCCGACATCAACGCCAAACGACAAGCTCGTAACGAACTCTGATGCTAGCGCTAAGCGGCAAGCTCGCGACAAGTTTGAAATGTTAATGTCAAGTGGCAAGCTTGCGATGATCTCTGACGCTAATGCCACGCGACAAGCTCACGATGATCTATGACGCTAACGCCAAACGACAAGCTCGCGACGCTAACGCCAAGCTCGCAGCAACCTTCAACACTAACGTCAAGCGACCAGCTCGTGATTGATGGGGTTCCCCAAAATATTTCAAGCATGTCAGAGATATTTTGTCGCGATCACGGCCAGCTCGCTGATACAATTCCAACAGGCTCATTCTCATGCAAATCTGAGTCTGTTTGGTCTTACAAACGGACGCTAGAATGCACGTGCGCGCGTATACGCGAGCCACCCTCCCCCTAATCATGGGGAAGAGGGTAACTGCACCCACCATCATGGGGGTGCGGGTAACCGCGCCCCCATCATGGAGGCGCGGGTAACCGCCTCCCACGAACATGTAGACAGCCCATCATGGTGCGCGTAACGCCCAGGCCGCGCGACGGCCGCCGCTGCAGAGCACCTTTCGTGATGGCCGCGCAGCACCTTTCGCGATGGCCGCGAGACACATGCTGCATAGAGCCCGTGCAGCATTTATCGCACAGGTCGTGCAGCCTCTGCCCCAAGGTAGGGGTTGCGCAACCACTAGACGGTCGGAGGACGCGCGGCCTCTGCACAGTCGGAGACCGTGTAGGCCGTGCTGACTCTGCCACACGGTTGGGGCCACGCAACACCTTTCGTGATGGCCGCGCGGCACATGTCGCATAGAGCCCGTGCAGCATCTATCGCATAGGCCATGCAGCCTCTGCTCCACGGTCGGGGTCGCGCAACCACCAGACGGTCGGAGGACGCACAGCCTCTGCACAGCCGGAGACCGTGTAGGTTGTGCTGACTCTGCCACACGGCTTAAGCCACGCAGGAGCACGGTCGGAGGCCGCGCATGCTACGCAACTTGCGTGGGCCGTGCATGTCTAGCCGGTCTCTCACCTACACGACGATGGCCCCTCCCGTCGATCACCTCCACGCCGTCAGCCTCGTCATGCTCATCAATCGCCATCCCCAGCGGCCGTACTCATTGCGCGTGACCGCACTCAACCCCCGCAGTCGCGCTCATTGCCCGCGAACGCGCTCATCTCCTGCCGCATTCATCGCCCGCCGTTGCGCTCAATGCTTGCCTCCTCACTCATTGCCCTCCACCGCGCTCATCTCCTGTCGTCGCGTTCATCGCATGCCTCCACCGCCTCCCGACAATGGGGGTTCAGATAATAAAATCCCCTCATCATGGGGGCGTGAATACTAAAATCCCCCCATCATCGAGATGTGCATAGTTGAATCCCTCATCATGGGGGTGCAGACAGTAAAATTTTCTATCATGGGGGTGCGGATAGTAAAATATTCTATCATGGGGGTGCAAATAACCGCACCCCCTAGTGGCACAATTCTATCATTGAGCCCTCATTTGTGAGGACCTTGACTTCTGTGCCAAAGAGAGCTCCTAAGTCTTCCTTCAAAGATTTCCCAGAGTTCACCTTCGGCAGTTGAAGATCCCTTCGAAGATCTCCATCGGTGCTAGAAGATCCCTTCAAAGATCTCCTTCGGTGAGATCCCTTCGAAGATCTCCTTCGGTGCTCGAAGATCTTCGACATTAGAAGACATCCTTCTAAGTTCGAAGATCCTTTGAAGATTGATCGAAGATCTCTTTTGTCCTTTAAAGTTTCTTTCATAGCCTCGAAAATCTCCTTCATTCCTCTAGTTTCCCCTCAAAGATAGCTCGAAGACCTCGTTCATCTTTGTCCCTCTTATCCAAAGCCATGTTGTCGCGTTCATTATTCCATATTACTTTCCAGCACGCTCCTCAGTTCTCCGATCAAAGAGACTTCCGTATTCCAGAAGAATTATTGTAACGAGTGGTCGCAAGTCACCCTCGAGAAAAAACCTTTTGTAACACTCCAAAGAATAGTGAAACTTGGCGGCATCGATCCGGCCCCGTAGTTTTGCCCCTTCAGGTTTTTCCATGCCAAAAGCCTTCTTGTCATCTGTTGGTTCTATATGTGACTATTTGTGTGATCGACTCACTCGCGAGCTGAGACAGTTCAATTTGGTCGGTCCGTTAGAGCGTTGAGCGACCCGCAACAAAGCTTAATAAAGAAAAGTGGCGAGTCCCACATGAAAAGAGGCCAGCTATTTAAATGGAAAATAACTTTTCTTTATAATGCAAATTTGAATTTTAATCAGATTGCAAGAATTTTAAATTATACACTTGATTGGGATAATTGAATTTTAATTCAAAACGGAACCAGAACAAATAATAGCTACTAAAAGGTGGTTTCTCCAAAAGAATTATTGATGGTTAAAAAGGCATCCATATACCTGAGGTATATCTCTGAACAATGGTGTCATAAATAATAGAGCGCACCCCATAATAATTCCCATAGTAATTCCAGATAATCCAGTTCTGGCCCCACTTTCATGATTTACAGCTGATCTAGAGAAGGAGCCTACATTCATTTTTGGATGGAAAATGCCCAAAGACCAGTGAGAATTGTCCGCAACTAAGAAATAAATAACTTTCAATCAAATAAGAATTGTTTGAGCATTCATACCTGTTGTAGGATATGAACAGAAAAATGAGCCACAAATATTTGCCACACCAAGACCAAATAACTGCAGGGTACGTAAAAAATATAAGAAAAGTTTCCCCATTCAAAAACATTTAAGAAAAAACTAATATTATGACGGTCATCAAAGCTCTTATTTTCTGCTCGTTAATCGTTATTTGAGCTATTGTCATCATAATCCTTCCAATATCTGATTAACTACGTTATACTATGATTGTTTTTTAAGAAATAACTTCACAGCTTATATCTATGTGCCACATCTGAGGCGATGATTTGAAGCTTTATGTTGTGAAATTTGCTTTTAAGCTATGGATGTTATTTTTGGTGTTGTGCATAATGCTCAAATCTATACTTCATCAAGTTCGAAGTTTATAAACTTATGACATCCTGCCATCAACATACCTCTCCAATAATTAAACATGTAAATAAATCTTATTTAGGAACACGAATTTATTTTGCTGGAAAAAGTATATTACTTATTTAATTTTATATTAAGACTAATTGTCAGTACAAGCATAGTCCAACAGATTTAACTTGCTCTTCAAAAATTAGTAATGGTGAATAGTAGTTCCCAACCACTATACTTTCCATCACACATATGTTACAGACTTGTATCACGGATTATCACCGGGTGGGATGCTGAGATGCAACAGAGGAAGATGTGGCGGGCGTCTGGAACAGTTGCGTTGGGATTCATTAAACATCTAATGCACTGCAGAATACAAAAAACCATGTCAAGGAAGCATGCAAAACCAGTAAATCTTTTTTTAACTCAAAAGGTTGGGACAACTGTGAAGAAATCAGATTTCGTGACGATTGTGTTGCATTTGAGAACCAAAAACATAACAAAATACATGTCTCTATTGGTATCCACACAAACGTCGTAAAAACCACGCAGTCCGTGCAACGGTCACGGGATAGAAAGATGATGAACCTTATCTGCAATGAAATACTTGTTTTGTTTCCCTAAAGAAATTCATTCTTATCACTCTCTTGGCAGAACATTTTTTGTCAATCGATTAATTTTGCACACAGCGGTTTCTCAATCTGTCATTGTTATATCAGAGAGAAGAGAGATATCGAAATATCTGAGGAGTGGAAGTTATGGAACTGGGATAACTGTTTTTCAGTTCAAAACCGAAAATAGGAAGAACCCGTCAAAATGCTAAATTTGGCCCAATTCAACGTACGTCGATTTCTCAAGTCTACGTGTTTCGACTTCCAGTCGATGTTGGGCTGCAATTCCCAACCACAAGCAAAATCAACGTGGGTCGATTTCTCAAGTCGACGTGCGTCGATTTCTCCAAGTCGGCGTGCGTCGAGTTCTCCAAGTCAGCGTGCGCTGAGTTCTCCAAGTCGAAGAGCGCCGAGTTCTCCAGGTCTATGTGCGCCGAGTTCTCCAGGTCTATGTGCGCCGAGTTCTCCAAGTCGACGTGCGTCGATTCTCCAAGCCGACGTGCGTCGATTCTCCAAGCCGACGTGTGTCATTTCTCCAAGCCGACATGCGTCAATTTCTCAAAGTCGACGTGCGTCGACTTCTCCAAGTCGGCGTGCGACGAGTTCTCCAAGTCGGCGTGCGTCGAGTTCTCCAAGTCGGCGTGCGTCGAGTTCTCCAAGTCGGCGTGCGTCGAGTTCTCCAAGTGGGCGTGCGTCGAGCTCTCCAAGTCGGCGTGCGACGAGCTCTCCAAGTCGGCGTGCGTCGAGTTCTCCAAGTCGGCGTGCGACGAGCTCTCCAAGTCGGCGTGTGTCGAGTTCTCCAAGTCGGCGTGCGGCAAGTTCTCCAAGTCGACGTGCGTCGAGTTCTCCAAGTTGACGTGTGTTGAGTTCTCCAAGTCGACGAGCGTCGAGTTCTCCAAGTCAATGTGTCAAGTTCTACTCGATGTTTTTGAAGCCACTTCGAATCCAATTTGACAAGAAACAATATTTGATCCCTATTTAATTAATTCACTATAAATTAAATACCATTAATACACAATTTTTGAATTTAATTTTACATTTATATCTAATATAAATACAAATCAACACGATCATTTCTCCAATTTTTGTACGTTTTTAACATGCAATCTTATATGTTCATATTACGTTGGTCGTAAGACTAATCTCTTGATTACTTCTAGATCAGATTCCAACATGTTACTTTCGCCGGATCCCCTTGTTCAACCTATTGTACGATAAGGGATGGAGACTTTCAATGGTACCCTAAGCAGGGTATCGAAAGATGAGTGGGGTTATGAATGTCGGTGTAGAGGAGGGAAAATGGAATAGGACTTGGAAGCTTGGCGTGGGACCTTACTAGTTGTTGGCAGTGTTGATTAACAGAGCAACAATGGATGCTTTGTATGAAGTTTGGGAGAGACTAAGGTGTATGTAGCACCATTGTATTCCCCTATTCAGTTACCAGAGGAGAACATAGAGAGGGGGCGGGGCAACAAATGGTAAAATGGAGCCCTAAATCTCAGGCACAAATACAAGAGATTGAAAATAAACCAAAAATGCATAGGATCAGACCAAACCAAACCAAAACTAAATGTGACAACACTAATATAACAAAAAACATGCATAAATGAAATAAATTCATACATAAAATGATTGAGATATGTCAACACCTCGCCATCATACTCTCCTTCGATAAAGGTGTTCTATAAACGTGTTTGTGGCATCACTCCACCCCTTTGGATCAAGCTTATCCTCAAGCATGAAGTCAGGGTACGCCTTTCAAAAATTGTTCCCAAATTTCTTCCTGAATTGACTATCCCACTGAATGAAAACCTCACATGTGGCTCGATTGAGGAGGGACTGAATGAGCTTCATTGGCCTCGACGCCAGTCGCCCTTGAATAGTGGGGGAAATTAGGATTGGTGGTAGGGGATCTCTCGTGTATGGCTTCAGGCGAGAGGAATGAAAGACATTGCGTATCCTCGAACCATTGGAAGTGTCAGGCAGTAAGTATTCAAGCCAATCCTCTCAAGCACTTGGAATGACCAATAGTAAAGCGGCAAGAACTTGTTGAGTCGCCTCACGATCGTCAACGACATATGAGGTTGTGGCTTCAGTCATAACCATGTATGCACCTCGAACTACACCGATGTGTTCTTATCATCATAATACTTCTCCCCTGAGCCTAGAGAAGGTGCTCTTATGCTACAACCAAGAAGTTGTCTCTGCTTTGGAGCAGCTGAGCAATACCTTCCACCTTGGCTCCCAATGGCGTGACTGATAAAGTAACGGGTGTGTCACGACCATGGATGATACAAATGCACCTTATGGATAACCGTCCTCAAGGATTTGGAAGACTTAGAACCATCTCAACAAGCATATTGTTATTATTACGGAACTTGGCATTTACTTTTGGATCGATAGTCCTAATGTAATTTATCCATGTATCTCTCTCTTATATAAGGGAGTGTAGGTCAGTGTTAGGATCATATTTTGGGCAAATCATAAGAAGACTCTTTTAAAGAAAGAAGCTGTTTGAGGGAACCAGTCCTCGGGAGTAGGCGCAAGCATCCCTCGCGAGTTGTATCCCCGCTCTTATATTTTAATGAAATTTTGATTGATAGTCGGAGTTATCAATAGATTGTCATGAATGACGTCATATGCAACAAAGACTGGTAGGAGTTGTTGTAACAATACTCCACCCATGCATCTCAAGTATATCTCAATGTTTTTTGTTGACAACCTCCATCTGGCCATCTGTTTGGGGGTGGTATGCAAATGAGAAGGTCAGATTGGTCCCATTGCATCTAGTGCCAAAACCTGTCGATGAAAATCGCATCTCTATTAGATACAAACGTCTCAGGAATTTCGTGGAGGCAGATCATCTACTCGATGAAAGCATAAGCTACACAAACAATTGTGGGGTGGCTCAAGAAAGAAAGTGGGACCCCTCTAAAAAAAGGTTCACAACCACCAAGAACAGACTTGTCATGTGAACACGGCGACCCCTCAATGAATGGAGACCTTGACCCAAATCTGTGTCAGAACGTGGAGGGGCAGCAGTAGCCATGTTGGATGTGTCTATAGAGTTTTATTCTACTGGAAAATAATGCATGTGTGCACCGCCTCCTTAACCATGCCCTTCATCCCATTCCAAAAGAAGTTTGTTCCCACCCTCTTAGAAATCTTTTCCACACCTAAGAGTCTTGCTAGATGATTAGTGGAATTAATGGAGATGTCGGCAGGAGAAAGATCTTTCTCTTGAATTGAATCAGCCCCTATACACAACTCCAATGGTTGGATGCCTCTCCAACCTCTATGTCATCCAATATCTGTCAAGATGGGGTTCAAGCGCCCCTCCTCCTGAATGACCTCAAACGAAGCCTAGTGTGGCTCTGAAATGGCTAGCAAGACGTCCTCCACGTTGTCGCAGTGGGAAAGATCATTTGTTGCTTTGTTCAGCTTCCTAGCCCGATACTCCACAGTGACAGTGATGTCGAACCTCATGAGTCTAATACTCCAATGTTACTGGGGTGGCATCTTCAATTTCTACTCCAGGAGATATTTGAGATTATAGTGGTCGGCCCAAATGATGAAATGATGGCGTCACAAGTACGTCCTCCAGTTTCACATTGTCTTGACAGACCAATTGGTTCTCGCCTATAGGCGGGCAACATCACGTGATGTGTCGTCAGTTTATAGCTGAGGAGGGTAATAGGGCACCTCAGCTGCTGATGAACCTCGACAATCCTTGTCCGGATACATCACACTCCATCCAGAATTCATGAGTGAAATTTGGGAGTTATAGGACCGGGGCGGCCACAAAGTCCACTTTCAAGGCCAGGAGCGCATTCCTATTGAGTGGGTTCGTTAGGGACATTGCGATCACCTCATAGTTATAAGTGAACATGCGGCAGTACCGAGAAAACTTTGGTTGTTGCACAACACTTTTGCAAGTTATGGCTAGCTCCCCACTGTGTCCATGTTATCAGCGTGCATGCGGATCTAGTGATGGACGGAACATTGGTCCAACTACGAAAATAGCTACGTTCCATGGACTTCATCGAAGAGCTCATCCACCACTGGGATAAGAAATTTATTCTGGATGGTATTAGCATTCGGGTCACGATAATCAAAGCAAAATAGTAGCTACTTGTGCTATTTTCTAGAAGCGCGGGTGAGGAAAACATGGAGTGGATAGGTTGTATGATCTCTTGCAGCAACATCTTCGTGTAATGTCGTTCTATCTCATCCTTCTCAAAAAAGGGGTACCAGTAAGGTCGAGTTGAAGCCAACATCATGTCTGGGAGTAGAAATATGTGGTGGTTCTGGAACACGGGTGGGGGAAGGCCATCCGGATACTCAAACAATGCAACATACTCCCAAAACACCCTCTCCAAGAACTCCTGTTGAGAGGTGTGGGCCTAAATGGTGTTGATGTGTGGGTCTCTCATACTCCTCGTCATACCAACACACACAAAGAGACAACTGTAACACTCTAACCAAGTTTGACAGGAATCAGCAGTCCGGTCGGGTCCGCGATTACAAGTAAACTAAGAGACAGTATATAAACTGGTATAAAACGGGTAAAAGAAACAAAGATGCTGAAAATAGTACTTACAGCGAAAAGGTGAAGTAAAACTAGGGTAAAAGTTTACCTTGTCAAGCAGCATCCACAGAGCCAACTAATAGGGAAAAATAATACTAAGGAACTGAAATACCAACAAATTGAACCATCACAGTGAGTAAAGTACAACAAATACAAATGTCTGAAAATAGAAAGCAAGGTACAAATACAGGGCTACACTGGTACAAACTGGCGACTGAATACTGAGCCGCATATCCTAGATGGATCCCCTGTCCTGGGCCCCCTGCAGAAACATGTTCCAAAGGGGTCAGACCCACCGAAGAGTAAGAAAACTACTCCCTCCAGCAACACTTAAATGAAAAAAAATCTTTAAGTGATTGATACATGAATTAAGTTATGCAACATTTCCTAAAATAAACTTTGGTACCTATGTTCATGATCTGACATGAAACGACTTATAGTGTGATCTGTCACACTAATCTCTGAATTTTCTAAGTTGTGGTTCCTGAAGATTCGGAATTGCGATTTTTATGAGTATCCACTCGATTCAACATTTCTTTGCTAACACTTGTCGCTAAGGACGACTAGACACCACTAATAACTGTGATCTAAGTGACAAACCTGACGGTGCCCTAAACTGAGTGTCCCTCAAGTGGGTCACTAACACCTATCTGAGGAGTGTCATATCTGCAAGACTGCAACAAGGGTCATCTACCCTGAGCTTGCAATTATGTAGTGGCTTACTGGCCCTGAAAAATACAGTGGGGTGCACCCACCAGCTACACGGGGTGAACCTTCCTCGCTACTTTCTGAATCGGATTATACTAGAGTTCACTGAAGTAATTACGGAGTAGCGCTCTAGTCAAGTACACTGGACTTAGGATCTTTCAAGACACTGCATCGTCTGATTACTCTAAGTGTTCACCTACCCAGCTATCTCAGTTCTAACTATAGGAACTTGAAATTTCTATATGAGTACTCTAACTTGATTTAGCATGAAAAGAGGTCTACAATGCTTAACTAAAAGGAGTCAATTTTCTTACCGTGGCGTTTCGACGCTCATACACGCGACGTGGTGACATGGTGCTCCTTCCCAGCAGATCTAACTACTAAGGACTTCCCAGAACTATGCCCCAATGCCACCAAAATCTGAAATCCATGACAACTCTAAATTAAGCACTTTCCCCCTTAGGATTTTCGGTAAAAGAAGTCAAAATGACTAGGTTAATAATATGAACAACAAAATGGTGCAATACCTCTATATGAGAGATGTTAGGTCCCAACTAAGCGATCAACTCCAGGTTGCGGTGGATCGAGCACCCTGATCCCTAAATAGGGAATGAGGGAACGAGAAGGTGGTTAAAATCGACTACCAACTAGAAAGATTTCCACTAAGAAATGAAGACAGGTGAGAATCAGAACTCACCGGGCCCAAAATCCAAAAAATCGTACTTTCCTCCACCGGCTAGGGTTGGAAAACGGAACCTTCCGCTGCGCTGGAGAGGAGGGAGGTCGCCAGACTCAGTAGAGGCAAGAGGAGAGGCCGGCACCGGGTTCCGATGAAGGGGGAAGGGTCGCTAGGGCTAGGGCTCTCTCACTCTCCTTATGATGCGACTGCGGTAGATGAGAAACGCGGCTTCGGAAATGCGGGTTCTTCTTCCGCTCAGTTTGAGATAAGAGAGTTATCGGGATGGAGAGGGGGGCGCGGCTCTTAAATGGCGACGGTTCGGGTTGCGGTTTCTTAACCGTGGACCGGATTCCTAAGCTAAGGGTTTACTCTTATTGACTGGATCAACAAAATCACTTGTATAAAATAAAAGGACTAATTTTTCTTCCAACCACAAGCGCATAACCAAAATAAACGTCACGACTAAACTAGAAAAATTAATCAACCAGAGATTATTACCTCCACGAGTTGTTGACTCGGTCAGTTTTGCTCGAAATCGGACCCTGTACAAAAAAATGTATATATATTAACGCGACGTCAAACTCTGGACGTTACAACTCCTCCCTCCTACAAAGAATTTTTGTCCTCGAAAAATCACAGACATACCTGAATCGAAGAGGAACGCATAATCTTCTTTGCCACGGAGTTCGTCCTCTCTTTCCCAAAAATATTCTGGTCGACCACAATTCATCCAAAGGACCTTGATCATACGGATCTCTCTGTTTCTGAGCTTCTAAATCCTCGAGTCCACAATTCTGACTGGCAAAACATTGATACTTAGATTAGACTCAATCGGCGCTTCCTTGGTACTGATCACCTGCTTGGGGTCTCTAACTGCTCTCCTAAAATAGGAGACGTGGAATACATCAAACAACTCACTCAGGTCCTCAGGTAAGGCCAACCTGTAAGCAACCTCACCTACACGCTCCAGTACCTCGAACGGGCCGACAAATCTAGGACTCAACTTCTTCATCCGCTTAATCCTAGAGGCTCCCTTAACTGGTCTCACCTTCAGATAAACGTGGTCTCCAACCCTGAATTCAACTACTCTATGCTTCCGGTTATAATACTTGGTCTGTCTGTCCTGAGCAATCCTCATATGCTCCTGAACGAGTCTAACTCGGTCTGTGGTCTTATCTATCCAAGATTTTTCAATGGAAGCTCTCTTTTTGCTTTCTGCCCAACATAAAGGTGTACGGCAACGTCTGTCATACAACCATTGTTTTAAATGTCCTCCGACATGTCTGACATGTGATGCGGGACAGGAGTCCACCTGCCCGCCACCTTGGCATCACCACCAAGGGGACCACCTGGAGTCAGCACCAGGCGGCTTTATCAGGCCCGCGGGCCGTACACCCCAACCAGCTCTCCGCCATGGCATCACCACCATGCGGCAGTTTGTTGAGGTCAGGGCTCGATCCCCAGACCTCCTAGATAAGAGGCCTTCACCAGCGCTCTCATCACCAACTGATCCGCGGCTCAGTTGGTGATGAGAGCGCTGGTGAAGGCCTCTTATCTAGGAGGTCTGGGGATCGAGCTCTGGCCTCAACAACCTGCCGCATGGTGGTGATGCCATGACGGAGAGCTGGTTGGGGTGTACGGCCTGCGGGCCTGATAAAGCCGCCTGGTGCTGACTCCAGGTGGTCCCCTTGGTGGTGATGCCAAGGTGGCGGGCAGGTGGACTCCTCTCCCGCATCATAAAAGTGCACTTTTATGATGCGGCACAGGCGTCACACCTGCCCGCCACCCTGGAGTCCCACCAGGGGGCCCACCTGGAGTCAGCACCAGGCGGCTTTCATCAGGGCCGCGGCCCGTACACCCCAACCAGCTCTCCGCCACGGAATCACCACCGTGCAGCAGGTTGTTGAGGCCGGGGCTCGATCCCCAGACCTCCTAGATAAGAGGCCTTCACCAGCGCTCTCATCACCAACTGATCCGCGGATCAGTTGGTGATGAGAGGTTGCTTGAGCGCCTCTTATCTAGGGGGTGCGGGATCGAGACCCGGCCTCAACAACCTGCCGCGCGGTGCTGACTCCGTGGCGGAGAGCTGGTTGGGGTGTATGGCCCGCGGGCCTGATAAAGCCGCCTGGTGCTGACTCCAGGTGGGCCCCTTGGTGGTGATGCCAAGGTGGCGGGGCAGGTGGACTCCTGTCCCCGCATCATAAAAGTGCACTTTTATGATGCGGGGACAGGAGTCCACCTGCCCGCCACCTTGGCATCACCACCAAGGGGCCCACCTGGAGTCAGCACCAGGCGGCTTTATCAGGCCTGCGGGCCGTACACCCCAACCAGCTCTCCGTCATGGAATCACCACCATGCGGCAGGTTGTTGAGGCCGGGGCTCGATCCCCAGACCTCCTAGATAAGAGGCCTTCACCAGCGCTCTCGTCACCAACTGAGCCGCGGATCAGTTGGTAATGAGAGCGCTGGTGAAGGCCTCTTATCTAGGAGGTCAGGGGATCGAGCCCCGGCCTCAACAACCTGCCGCATGGTGGTGATTCCATGACGGAGAGCTGGTTGGGGTGTACGGCCCGCAGGCCTGATAAAGCCGTCTGGTGCTGACTCCAGGTGGGTCCCTTGGTGGTGATGCCAAGGTGGCGGGCAGGTGGACTCCTGTGCCGCATCAACATGTCTCCCGACATGTCATATTTTAGTGGAAAACGATATGTTTTTCTCAAAATAATAGATTATGTCCTTTTATAAAATATAGGCCGACATGTCCGATTTTTTCCGATATATCAGCCGACACGACTTTTAAATATATCACTCGCTATTTTATTTTATGTTATATTTGTAGATAAACACCATATATTTAAATCACCTATGAATACTATATTATGTATGTTTAAATCGATTAAACTTATTATTTCAATTTTTTAACGTTTTATTATTACAATCAATTTTGTATAATTGTTTCACAAATATTTAATTTCATATTATAAAAAATAGGAAAATATTTAATACATTTATTAGGTGATTGTTTAATATTTTTAATATAAATTTATTAGTTTGAAAAAATTTATAATAAATCAAGTATTTTAAACTTTTAAATATTTTAAATTTATAATAAACTTATTGTTATCAAAATAAAATTAGTGTATAATATTAAATATATTTTACAATGTATCATTTTGTATTTGTTAATAATATTTTTTCTTAGATACTATTTAAATTTATTTCATAATATAAATGACTCATTTTTTATCTATTTGTTATATTATTTTTTCTATTTTTATAACATATAATTATAGTTAGTACACATTAAATAAAATTTTTATTTATAATATATGAAAATCCGATATTTTAAAATATCTCCGACATGTCTCCGACTTCTGATATCCGACATTTAAAAACAAAATTCGATGTGTCCGACATCCGATTTTTCAAACATTGCATACAACGCCTCGAAGGGTGTCATGTCGATACTTGCCTGGAAGCTATTGTTATAGGAGAATTCTACTAAGGTAACATACTTCTCCCATTTGCCGCCAAAATCCAAAATACACATGCGAAGCATGTCTTCCAAGGTCCAATAGTACGCTCTGTCTGACCATCGACCTGGGGTGGAAAGTTGTGTTAAACTTCAACTATGTACCCAGACGGTCTTGAACATACGTCCAGTCCTTGGCGGTGAATCTACCATCTCTATCTGACACTATGGACTTCGGCACACCATGAAGTCGGACTATCTCATTCGCATACATCTGAGCTAACTTTGGACCCTGGTCGGTCCTCTTGTTGGGAATAAAATGGGCCACCTTAGACAAACGATCCATGATCACCCAAATCGAATCATTCCTGCTCTGAGATCTAGGGAGGTCATGTACAAAATCCATAGAGATGTCTTCGAAATTCACACCCACTTAACCTAATTTATAAACAAAACAAGTATTCCCAAGAACTTTAAGAGGGAGAGGGAAGGTTCTCTCTAAAAATAACACCTGAAATGGAGTAGTCATTACAAAGGATAAAATTGAATATCATAAATAACTTGGCTGATTTTATCATTTTCCATCCATATTTCTAACGGAATGACCATTTTTATAAACTAAGAAAACTTAGAGAGGAGGTAAATGTAATTTCAAAAGATAGAGGGGCGCAACCTATAATTATGCAAACTCCCAGAGGAGGTCCCAATAATTAACCCTCTCTGTCTCTCATACACATACACACACACACATGAGCAGCTTTGCAAGGTCTTTGCCCGTGCTCGCTAACTTTTAGCGAGCTACACCCGCATTCGAGCGGGTTGAGGTACTGTGCTTTTCTGCAACAATACAGTTTTATTATACTGCAATTATATTTTTACAATTTTTATTCAAAAAAAACATACGAGTACTTAAAATAACCGTAAAAAATATGAATCAATATTCTTATTTTTATTTTGTAAGAAAATGTACATTTTATCTAAAAAATCAATTTCTCTCTCTCTCTCTCTCTCCCTCTCTTATGTAGGAATAGGAGGGCTATAAAGATTTCCTCTTCCTCTCTCCCCCTCTCTCCTCACTCTTTCTTTTTCTCTCTCTATTTAAAGGCTGAGATTAAATATTTGGCACACACTGGATGACTAAGATTAACTCCTTTACTCCAAACTAATTTAATATAATAAAAGATATATATATATATATATGTAGTTGGGGCACTGCTCATATAAGTAATAAAGAAAAACATAAAAGAATAAAAAAACTTTATACACTCAAAAAAGAATAAAAAAAAACTTTATACACTCCCACGTCAGTAGTACCATATATGACATGGGCTAAGCTTGGAAAGAACAAGAGATACAGGAGAAAGGTAAAGCCTATGTCTGAATGTCGGCTATCTAAGAAGTCTTGAGAACATGATGAAGAAATATTACGGGAGCTTGACCTCGTCCCTGGTAAAATGACAAGACAACTATTATGTGTTAACAATGTGAATCGCAACTTCATTATTACAAAAAGAGGTGCAGAAAGAATAAACGCCAAGATCGAGCAAGAAGCTTGAAAACTAAGGTCATCGAACGATATTCGGCCACAGTCATAGATCGAACATCAATCAATTGCTTTTCACAATTTATATGATTAGATATTCTCTAGAGGGGGTAAAAATTCTACTTGCAGATCGACGGTCATCAACAGATCTGGCAAGCCAGCTTTATAACATGTCATGGGAGAAAACGTTGACGATGATCAATATATAAGGCAATGACCAGGGGGCGCTTTACATACCTCAAAATGCGTTCAACTGCTTATAAGCGTAAAACTCTCAGAGATAGATGATTGTATGACAGTCAATTAGATCAATTTTCAAACCAATCTTCGACAATACTCCCAAGTGGGTGACAATGGGTCTGGAGAAGCAACGGATTTCATGTTAGCCACCATGGGTGTACCAATTAGTTTTAGCTCAAGTAACCCACATAATGAAGAAGATTCGTCAAATACTTCCTCTGAGAGAGAATGATGGAATCACCAAGAGAAACTACCTCAATCCCTAAAAAGCAGTGTAGGAGACCAAAACTTCGATCTGAAAATGTTTAACAATATGAATTTTGAACGTGAAATTCTTCGTTGTCGCTATGATAATAATGTCATCAACATATATGAAACGCATTTGAAACCAATAGTTTGAATGATATGAACACGACTTCCCAAGTAGCCACATGTCCTTCAATCTACCTATGTACCTTAGGGCTTATTTTGTAATCATGTGTATGTCACACCAGTCCATACAAGAAATTGATAATGAGACTTTTAGAGGATCTTAGGTCATTTGATCTTAGGCTTTCTTTTGAGAGAAGGGACTTAGAGACATCCTGTACTCAAGAGATTATGCCAAGTTTGTCTCGAAATCTTGTATCCTACTTTAGATTAATCAACTTATTTTCATTTGACCATAGTGAAATCTATCAATTGGTCCAACCTGCAGGTCAATTGGGTTACAATAGAACCCTAGTTTCTCCTTCATCTCCCTCTCCACACTTGATCAACCTGTGTTAGCCTCCTATCCAAAGATTCAGCCCAAAACCACATTGTGCACCTATGCGCAATCGATTCATCTTCGTCCCTGAGCTCCAATTTTCACGCCATTGTCTACCTTGTCTCCATCCTTGATTTGGAACCCAGATCGTGCAAGTGATTTACCACGTGACATCATCGGGCTCACGGGATACCAACGTGCTCTGTCAGTTTCAGCCCAACCTCGTGTCAGCTCCTTCGGCCAGATTGACATCGTTGACCTTCAGTTGCGCATGTTTTGATATTCTATCGCCGTCGCCCCACTTCCCCTCCCCACCCCCAACCCCACGGCTCCATCTTTGCCTGCTGCATCCATGTCCTTTCTCCTTCTTCCCTCCACCGGCGGGTGCCGCACAACCAACAGCCCTCCCCCTTGGCACTGACTCTTACAACTGAATGAAACTCTCCAACAAACGCTAGTAGTTTGGCACATCGTCCACCGTCTCACTTCGTCTCCTCCAATTCATCCACTGAACCCATTTTATGGTGCTCCGCACAAACAAGGAAACCATTGCATCGACTTACACTGATTCCAACCACTTAGATCACCAAAAAATTCGATTATAGGAACTCAAATTTCTTCTCCGCGGACTTGCCATCGCAATTATTAACCGTCCACTGTCACCTTTACCGTCCCTTAATCGGTCTATGATTGACTGCATGGGGTTCCTACACATAAGCAAGGACATCCACCCAGCCCACCTCTGACGGATTGATATTCAGTGTTTGATACAACGACCCCCTAGGCTGGATTGCCCGCGCCGTGTAATTTTTCGACCTCCAGTCCACCTCCGCTTACCAGAAGGTTCTCGTGACAATTTATATGGAGGGTTATGCACTTCACTGGGTGCGGTGGACGTGCCAACATGTCAGTGATCTCTCTTGGCCCACCTTGAAGGATGGAATCCTATGCCACTATGACACGCGCCAAGCAGGTAATTCCTACAAGTCCCTCAACTCCGTTTGCCAGTCTGATACTGTCGTCACTTATATCACTGAGTTCATCGAGACCGCCACTCACGTTAGCCTCACATTCGGGCATACCTTTGTGTTCACAACCTGTGTACTCTCCCTCGCGCCTTAGAGCTACCTCGATGCTAAATGAGGAACTCTATGTGGCCCAGACGTCCTCCTCTACTCGCACCCTACCAGTAGGCAACCACTGCCATCGTTAAAACCTCAACCACCTATTTATTGCCTGGATCACCCACATCTATTTGGACCCTCGTTGATTGGCCCATTGCTGCCACCAGTTCCGACGATCCTACCTTTGCTGGTAACCCCACCCCTCAGCGCTTATCATACTAGAAGTACATCGAGCTTCGCCGAAAGAACCTTTGTTTTAGCTGTCACAAGTCGTACTCGCCCATCCACAAATGACCTCTCAAGGACCTATGTTTAATGATCGACGTTGAAGACAATGATTTCGACTTCATTGACATGGATCCTTTAGCACTCATTGATGACACATGTGTTCCTTGGCCTTAAGGACAAAGCAGAATTTTGGTAGGGGTTGTTGATACAAACACGACTTCTCAGGCTAGCCACATGTCCTCCTATCTACACATGTACCTTAGTGCTTTTTTCATAATTATGTGTATGTTACTCCCGTCTACATAAGAGAGTAGTATTGAGTCTTTTAGAGGATCTTAGGTCATTTGGTCTCAGCCACTCTTTAGAAAGAAGGCTCTTAGAAGGATCCTGCCCTCGAGAGATTAGGCCGAGCTTATCTGAAAATCTTCTATCTCTCTTCGTATTATCTATCTATTTTCCTTTGACGATAGTGGAAGCTATCAATAAACCACTTGGCTAAACTTCTTAAATCAAGCTGGAGGAGATATGCTCAAGTCCATGTAAAAATTTTCTTAGGTGACAAACAAGAAACACCCTCATAGTCTCAGACAAGTGTTCATTGCATGTAGATAATCTCAAATAAATCATTGTTTAGGAAAGCATCCTTAATATTAAATTAATGCATCTCTAGTAGCGGTGAAGAACTAGGGATACCAAGCCTGAACCGTGTTCAATTTAACCATTGGAGATGTAGTATCTTCGTAATTAATACACGGATGTTGAGTGAATCCCCAATTCATTAGTCACAAGTTGAGGATCCTCGCAGTACCATTTGTTTTATGCTTCACCGTGAACACTCAACGACAGCTGATACAAGGTTGTAAGGGCACTAGGCCCCAAGTACGATTGTCCCAGAGAGCTTGCATATCCACCAATATCGCAGAATGCCGCCTCAAATATTGTAATGTCTCATGGGCACAAGAGTAATGGTGATCACAAAGAGAGAGAGCGAGAGACCAAGAAAATCTATGAAGGGTAGCCAAGCGACGAAAAGAAATAAAACACGACAAAGAATGGGTAGTACATGAACACTTACATTTGCAAAAAATCAAAGGGAAAATCCTATCAGTTATGCAAAGATAAAATCGGGTTCAAGGACCGTCAAGATTCCCACCAACAATAGGAAGTCAAAAATCGGGTTCAAGGAGGCACACCCAGCAAACCCTAACTGCACTCTTGCAGACCAAGATTAGGGTTGCTGGGGGCAGAAGAGGCGGTTGTTGGCCTCGAGCGGAGGGAAGAAGGCTTGCCTTTGCTGAACGTAGAAGGAGAAGAGGTTGTCGGCCCTAGAAGAGATGGAAAAGCAGCCGGCGGCCACGGCAGCAGAAGTAGGAGACTGTCGGCCCCCCGTGCAGAGGAGGAAACGCATGCGGCGGCGGCAGCAGGAGGCACAAGCAGCGGGATCGAGAGTCGGCGCAAGAGCGGGAGGTGGAATCGGTGCAGCAGCGGCTTGCGGGAGAAGGATTTGCGGCTTGCGTCAGGAGCGGCTGGGGGAAGATAACAGCGGGATCAGGAGACCTAACTGAGAGAAATAGAAAATAAATCGGGGGAGGGGCTGGCTCGGGTTAAGGGGGAAAATTTAGGTTTTATAAATAATAACTAAATTTAGGTTTGAGGGCTTCCATGCGGGATTCCATCCGGGCCTTTAGCATATGAAGAAGAGTGCACAAGAGTTGGAGGTCCACAAGAGAGCGCCGGAGTTGGCGGAGGGGCGTTAGCTGTCGGACGAGGGCTCGAAGAAGATCTGGCTGGCGGTGGGAATCTGGCGATGCGGATGACTGAGAGCAGGAAGTCGGAGGGATTGGATCTGGTGGAGCGAGAGGCGGATGGTTGTTGGCAACGTAGTCAGCAAACCGCCGTCGGCGACAGATTCGATCGCTGCAAGAGTTGGGGGAGAGAGAGATCAATTGATCGTTGTTGGCGACAGCAACATCGGATCGCTGTTGGCGACAACAACATTGGATCGCTGTGGTCGACAACATCGGAATGAACGATCGATATAGATCATATCTGATGGAATCTGAAGGAGGCGGAACGATCGATAGAGAGCGGAGTCTGACGAGGAAAGATCAAATAGGCGTGCAAGTGTCGATGGTGACGCGAGAAGAAGTACGTGTAGGGGAACCCGACGGCACGCAATCGGAGGGCGGGGAGGCTAGGTCAGACCAATGTTACGGAAAGGAGAAAACAAATGCATTAAACGAAACACAAGATAAAATCACAAGGTATGTTTGTGTCCGACTTCAGGATGCTGATTCCTCTCCAAAACGAGAGATCAAAACCCTAATGATCCAAAGATATATTTAACTCTCTCATGCCACCTCCTTATATAGGGAGGGAGGCTCACATATCATTAACCCTAATGCAAACAAATAACAAAATAAAATACAATAGTAAGTTAGGTGCACATGCGTAACATACATAGTAGATGAGCCAATAGGTAAAGGAAATAATAATTTTGACTTCAATATCTTTTATTAATTAATATATGCTTAAAGTTGTGAAGTAACATTAGTGCAGCAATTGACCCACAATATTTAATATCCACAAAATTAGTTAGTGTAAAATTATGTTCCTTAACATACAAATATTTTTGTTACGTAGGTAATTAACGTTCATCTAGAAGGGAAAATATGACAACAAGAATACATATTCTAGATATTAAGAATTGTTAAATTGTAATGAAAAAGCCCATTAAGAGGAGCCCATATATAGGCCCATGTATATTCTATTTAGTCTCACATTGTAGATGTAGAAGGCTCTCTCTATATAAGTGTATGTACTACTGTATTTACAAAATAATAAAAATCTGGGTTACTTTTCTCTCTCTTGCATTTCTCTACATGGTATCAGAGTCATCGGTCCTATTCTAAGCGGATAGTTTTTTGCCAACCGCGGTCTCACTTCCCTAACCGCCTAATCGATCTTGGACTAGGCAGTCTCTCTTCCTAACCGCCCCTGCGGTGTCCGCCTCCTGCTGCGGCTTCTCCTTTTCTAACCGCTTCCCTCCCTTTCCCCACATACCCCCCCCCCCCTTCCTCCTCCCTGTCTCTCTCCATTTATAGAGGATCATATGGGTCCCATCTCTCTCCATTTATAGAGGATCCACTGGGCCCCGCCTCTCTCTCTTCCCGTCGCGCCCTCCTCTTTCTTGTCGCTCGTCGCGTGGTCTGCCTCCTACTTATCGCGCGGACTGCTTCCTGCTTATCGCGCTGTCCACCTTCCTCTTGTCGCACGGTCTACCCGTTGTGACCTCTCTCCTCTACTCGCCTTCCAGTGTTCGCGCGAGTAGCCGCATTCTTATCCTCTCTATCTTCCACGATCTCCTTTGTTCGCTGCTAAGTCTTGCTCGGCCTTGCCAGATAGTCTGCTACTCTCTCTTTACTCGCCAAGTGGGCTCTATCCGAAGGGCTCTCCTAGTCGCCCACTGCTTCCTGGATCTAGCCGCTGCAGACTCTCCTAGCCGCCCTACCTCTTTCCTCTAGTCACCAGGCCGATTTCCTGGATCTAGTCACTGCGGGCTGTCCTAGCTGCCCGGCCTCTTTCCTTTAGTCTCCAGGCCGACCTCCTGGATCTAGCCGCTACGGGCTCTCCTAGTCGCCCGACCTCTTTCCTCAAGTCTCCAGGCCGACTTCCTGGATCTAATCGCTGGGGGCTCTCCTAGCCGCCCAACCTCCTTCCTCTAGTTGTCAGGTTTCTCTTCTAGCCACTCGTCTTTGCTACAATGGGCTCTACGGTAAACCTCACCCTTCCCGCACGTGTTGTTGCCCTATTTTCTGAAGTTCGGGATAAGCTTCGAATAACCACCATCTCTCACAGCGGGAAGGCCAATTTTGTTGAATGGGTCCATTCGGTTCGTCGTGTTCTACAGACCAAGGGTCTTCTCTACCATCTCACTCGGGCCAAACCTGCTGACCCTACCGATGACTGGATTCGTGATGACAGTCGGGTCCAATCATAGATGCTTAATTCCATGAAAACTGAGACATACCGCATGGCCATGTACTATGAAACGGCCAAAGAAATGTGTGATGAGCTGCATTCTCTCTACTCCGACAAGAACAGATTACAACATATGTTTGACATTATCTCTGTTCTTCAATCACTGGACCCTAGAAACGCGGGCGACTTGACTTCCTTTGTTGCTAAGGCTAAAACTCTGGTAGAAGACTGGATACAACATCAGCCCCCTTCCACAGATCTTGTTACTCAACGGGCACAGAAGGAAGCTGTTGGGATCTCTATGATGATGGCCCGTGTTCCCAGTCATCTTCGCAGCGTCAGGGCTCAGATTCTTTCCTCCCCCACTACACCCTCCTTATATGATGTTTGCTCCATGTTGCTCAAGGTCACACCACCACCCGAGGTCCCTACTAGCTTCTCTCCAGCTCTGCTCCAGCAGCCCCTTTTACCTACTCATGCTTCTTCGACACATGCCTCCTTTACTCGGGGAGGTCGCTTCACGTCTCGGGGTCGGGGACGTGCGGGGTGCTCTACTCTCAAGTGCACTCACTGTGGTCGGGATGGTCATCTTGAAGCCACCTGCTACCGCAAGCATGGTCTGCCGCCTCATCTTACTGCTACAACTGTTGCTGCTCCTCATCACCAAAGCTCTACTCCTACTGGGTCCCACTCGTCTACCCAGCAAGATATCAACGACCTTCGCCTACATCTTCAGCATCTCCAAGGCGTTCTCAAGCGCTCATCTGGCTCGATTGCTTCTTTCTTCGTCGAAGGTATCTCTTGTCTCTCCTACAGCACTCACTGGATCGTGAACTCCGCTGCTACTCACCACATTACCTCCCAGAAGTCACCTCAGTACATGAGCTATGATTATCCCAAATTCATCACTGTGGCCAATGGCGATGCCACTCTGGTGTCTGTAGCTGTTGACCTGCGCCTCACTCCTACTCTTTCCTTATCCTTGTTTCTTCATATTCTGGGATCACCCTTCAATCTACTCTCTGTTAGTAGGTTAGCTCAGGATCTTGATTGTTGTCTAATCTTCTCTCCTTCGTCTTTTGTTGTGCAGGATCGTCGAACATGGAATATCACTGGTAAAATATGGCTGTCAAAGAGGCTTTATCTCCTGGATGTTTCCCTTATTATCCTCTCCGCAGTCCCCTCCATTGATTGGCACCGTCGCCTCGGCCATGCTCCTCTCCCGATTCTCAAGAAGGGTCTTCATGGTGTCTCCTTGCAAGAGTTTTCATGTGAATCATATATTCTTGGCAAGCAGCATCGTGTTTCTTTTTCACCTACCTATAATCGGAGTACTACTCCGTTCTCTCAAGTACATTCTGATATCTAGGGGCCCTATAAAATCCCCAGTATTTTTGGCTATTGATATTTTGCAACATTTATCGATGATTATTCACATCTGACCTGGCTTTATCTACTACGTGATCGTATTAAACAAACATCTGTCTTTCGTGCATTTATTACGAAGACGCGTACGTAATTCGCTGCTACCTTAAAAATACTTCGCACTGATAATGCTCGTGAATATACTAGTTGTACCTTCACAAACTTATGCACTGAATTTGGAATTGTCCACCAGACCTTCTGTGCTTATACCCCCCCCCAAAAAGGTGTGGCCGAGCGGAAGAATAGACATCTTCTTGATGTCACTCGCTTACTTATGTTACAAATGCAGGTGCCCGCCAAATATTGGAACTTTGCTGTCTGTACTGCTTGTCATCTCATCAATCGCATGCCTTCCTCCGTGCTTGACTTCGTCACTCCATTCGGTCTCTTGTTTCCTTCCAAAGCTCCATTTTTCATCACTCCCCGTGTCTTTGATTGTATGTGTTATGTCCACTCTCTTGGACCACCGCATAACAAACTTGCCCCTCGAGCCACGAAATGCATGTTTGTTGGCTACTCCCGCACTTAGAAGGGATATGTTTGTTACTCTCTTGCGGACGAAAAGGTGCTTGTCTCCGTTGATGTGACTTTTCTAGAGGCACAGCCCTTCTACTCAAACTCTTCCACACTACCTCCACCTTCGACTACTCCTCGTCTGACTGTCCCCGTCACGACTTTGCCACATCTACCTCCTCATTTACTTCCTCCACTCCCAGTGCTCGAATTACCTCCACCACCACCTCCTCCTCCACTTCTCTGTGTATATACTCGTCGCTCATCTAGGACAAATGCTTTACAACAGCTCCCTTCTACCGATGATATCCCGCAGCTTGATGATTCAGCAACACCCTCTACGGCTCACCCACTGGCAAATTATGTATCCCTACATTGCCTCTCTCCGCCTCTTCTCAAATTTGTCACCTCTCTCTCCACCATTTCTATTCCTAACTGTTTGCAAGAAGCTCTCCAACACCCTGGGTGGCGTGCGGTCATGGACGACGAAATGACAGCCCTCTGGGCTAACCAAACTAGGGACCTAGTTCCTCTTCCTCCAGGTCAGTCTTGTGTTAGCTGAAAATGGATCTTTGCTGTCAAGCATGCTCCAGATGGCACTATTGACCGTCTCAAAGCCCGATTGGTGGCCAGGGGCTTCATTCAACATGGAATTGATTATGACGAAACCTTCTCTTTGGTCGCCAAGTTGAATACTGTTCGCGTCCTGATCTCCCTTGTTGTGCATCGACAGTGGCCCCTACATTGGCCCCTACATTAGCTGGATATCAAAAATACGTTTCTCAATGATGATCTCCAAGAGACCGTTTACATGCACCAACAGCCCGAGTTTGAGACCACGGGGGATTCTCGTGTATGTCATCTCCGAAAGTCCATATATGGTCTCAAACAATCTCCTCGCGCTTGGTTTGACAAATTCAGTAAGGTAGTTAGCGAGTTTGGTTTCACACAGAGCTCTGCTGACTTCTCTCTCTTCACTTGTCATCAACCAACAGGCACGGTGATTCTCCTTGTGTATGTGGATGACATTCTAATAATAGGAGACGACACCAACGGGATCTGAAACATCAAGCAACATTTAAACTCAGCATTTCAGACAAAAGATCTGGGCAATCTTCGATACTTCCTTGGGCTTGAGGTTGCAAGGAGAGCTGATGGACTTGTCTTATCCCAACGGAAGTACTACACTGATCTCCTGCAAGATGTGGGCTACTCTGGATGCAAACCTACAGACACTCATATGAATATAAATCACAAACTGTCTGCACATGGATCTGGGACTGATCATGTTCTGACAAATCGAGAGTACTACCAACGATTGGTGGGGAACCTAATCTATCTTACGGTTACACGACCTGATATTTCATTCGTTGTTGGGGTTGTCAGCCGATTTATGCATGCTCCCCAGACATCTCATCTTCAAGCCATCGAACGGATTCTCAGATACTTGAAAACTTCTCCAGGACAAGGACTTGTTTACAAACCATCCTCTTCTGTCTCTTGTTGCATATTCTGATGCCGATTAGGCAGGTTCCCTTGATGATAGGCGCACCAGGACTGGTTTTTGCACCTACCATGGTGGACATCTCATTACCTGACGTAGCAAGAAACAGTCGGTTGTTGCTTGCTCCTCTGTTGAGGCCGAGTACCGAGCTATGGCAGCGGTTGTCTCTGAGCTCACCTGACTTGATGGTCTTCTCAGTGACTTGGGTCTTAAACTCTCCTCTCCGGCCACTCTTTTTTGTGACAGTCAAGCAGCCATACATATTGTCAAGAATCTGGTGCGAACAAAGCATATTGAAGTTCACTGTCACTTCATTCAGGAAAAAGTTCAATTGAAGAAGTTAGAATTGAAGCATGTTGCTGCGTCAGGACAAGTTATTGATATATTCACGAAAGCTCTCTCTCAGACATTATATCATCAGTTCTTATCCAAGCTTGGTGCTTACGACTTATACGCTCCAGTTTGCGGGGGAGTGTTGAATTGTAATGAAAAAGTCCATTAGGAGGAGCCTATGTATAGGCTCATGTATATTTTATTTAGTCTCACATTGTAGATGTAGAAGGCTCTCTCTATCTTTCTCTCTATATAAGTGTATGTACTCCTGTATTTACAAAATAATAAAAAATTGGGTTACTTTTCTCTCTTGCATTTCTCTACAAGAATCAATAGTAAACTAATTTATTTATTGTTAATTTTACATAAGACTCATTTTCAGAAATAACATCATTATAGAGGGTAGCCCAAGATATTTAACAACTCAATAATCAGCGGATATCATCTTTCTTAACAACTAAACTTGTTGAACTATCAAAAATAAAGTAGTAGTTATTATTTAGTAATGATAATTTTATAATTATAATATTTTAATCTAGATACAAAATTATTTACTAGCTTCATTTCATGAAATAAACTATGGCTCAGTTTGGTGGAGTGGCTCGCATAGGACCGCGAATGATGAATGAGATGTCAGCTAGAGGTAGTGCATCAAGCTCAAAACAGCACGCGGGAACACCAAACTATGCTTTGGTGTTCCACACAAAACAGCAAAGCCTGCCTTTTGTTTGGAGGCATCGTACTTGATATCAAGCGAACACGTGCCGAGCAGGGCCTAATAAGTTCAATTGAAAATTGTTTTTTTGAATATAATGTCGAACACATACTTTTGAGCTACTATCAATGTTACGTGTTATAATCTAAGAATCTGAGCTAAAGTCAGTTGGTTGTAGGTGGAGGGGCTCAAAATCTATAAATTACTCAAAACAAATTAGATAATTGATGTGGGACTAATTTAAGTCACATTCCTTATTGTCATACATATTTTAGTCAGTATGTTCATCTTCATTTAAGATAACGCACAGTTCCATAGAGCTTTGTCAATGTTTCAATTACCAAGTTCAAAAATGCGAAAATAAGTCTACGAAAGGAAAAATAGTGAAGAAAACAAAGTGAAATGTATTGTTCTATTGAGTAAAAAAGTGCACTCAATAGCAAACACTTATTTAGAAATCATTTGGCTACACATGCATTCTTTCTTAGCTATTATTTTCAATAAACATCCTAAATCAGTGCAATGCACTAATAATTAAATAGAGACACAGGTACTTTCAGATCATGATCATGAAGGCATGCAACAAATAAACATGGATATTTGAACACGGTTGTAACAAATTAATTTAAACACAACTATTAGACTTATTTAAATGTATGAATTTCTTCAGCCATAAGAGATCAAGAAATTACCTCTTGGTTTGAGTCCAATTCATAGCCATGCTTTGCTGCTAGTGCTTTAGCAATTCCCACAGATTCCTAATATTGAAAATAAGTGATGATGGTATGGAGCTAAAAACAAAGGGATGATCCAATAAATGAAGAAGCCAAGACAATTAATACCATGATGGCCACACCGGTAATGAGAACTGCTGTAGGTATCAAAGATTTTGCATGCTCGAATTCTCTTGGGACAGAGAACTTAGGTAGTCCCCGGGGCACATCACCAACCTACAAAATCAATAAATCCATAAGTTATTCATGTGAGCCTGGATTCAACATTTAAAAAGTGTATCACAGTTCATATAACAGTGCAAATGCTGAAACATACAAAAAGATAAGCTTGTGAATGTAACAACCCAAATAATAAAGTGCGTAACATATTTTGAAATCCCCGATGCTGAGAAATAAAGGCAGTATTTATTTATAAAAAATTGTCTTTTATTTGTTCGTTTAATATTTTTTAGTTATGCTCATTTTAATTTTTAAGTTAGGTCTCATTTTATTTTCATTATATGGGCTGCTAATAGTACTTGGGTTTACCAAGGGTTTATTTTAGTGTGTTGGCTGGTTTATATTGTAAGAAATATGTTTTCGTGTGGCTAGAGTGCTGGTGAGTGGCATAGACACTTGGCTTATTATGTGTTGGCTGGTTGGGCTTATTTGTGAGGCTTTTGACTTTATGGCATTCGAAATCGCAATTTCTGATTTTGGAGCTATCTTTAATTGGATAATGATTTGATTATATGGTTTTGGGACTGTTTTACAAATTGTTGTCAATACTTCATTGTGAGAGATAACCTTGGTTGCACCAGAAAATGTTAGTCATTTTGGCCGGCTGATTTTGATTTATAAGTTATATGATTTTGCTTATTATTAGCCGGATATTTCATATAAATTGGACTCGATGTTCCTATTACTGTTTACAGATATTTTTGGGGCTGTTTATTAAGTTCTGTTTGCATATATTGGCAAGCTTTATGTTGACCGTTTTTGGTTTGGAGCTTTGCTTTGCATATGCTGGCCAGCTTATGTTAAGGGCTCCTTTGGGTTTACCTTTAGCCAGCTATTATAGTTCATTTCTATTATTATTTGGGTAGCTGTATAACTTACTTTGGCCCT
The DNA here is from genome assembly GCA_039583875.1 of Platanthera guangdongensis. Lineage (NCBI taxonomy): Eukaryota > Viridiplantae > Streptophyta > Magnoliopsida > Asparagales > Orchidaceae > Platanthera > Platanthera guangdongensis. The sequence continues at coordinate 161,451,012 of CM077161.1, forward strand.
TCCCAAGCATGTTATTTCATACCTATTTTTTGATTGGGTTTGTGTTGTTGGCAGTAATTTGGGTTTGAGTTCAGGATTTATTTTCATGTTTGGAGAAGAGGACTATTGGCCGGTTATTCGTAATTTTTTTTGGTTAAAATTAGACTTTTTATCAATTTTTAAATATGGTATTTTTCGCTGATTTTGACGCTTGAAACGTATATTTTTAAGTACTCACGTGTTGTTTCCCGAACCTTCGACACACCCTTAATAAAAGTCCTATCCTTTTTTACATCAACACTAAAAATATCTAAGAGACACAACCTAATTAAAGTACGTGCTACTTCAATATTTTTCAAGGCCAAGAAATCAGAGAATGGAGTTTCGAGATAAACGCGGTGATGAAGCTGAAAAGGATAAAGGAAAAGAAAAGAGCTATGGCTAGTTGTTATTTCTTGAATTATGTCCTATTAAAGTATTTTGGATATTACATGCATACTGTTTTTTTCTTTTTAAGATAATCTTGTTTGTGCGTATTATTTTTTGAAATCACTAATATAAAATATCGCTATGAAAATAAATGTGGATGGCAAATAAAATTGATATAATTTCTGAGCGGAAATTAATATTTCAAAATACATATTTTCATGGTTAGTGGGATAAAGGCTTGAGTGTTGCTGTCACATGTTTTCATGGAAAAAGATGAGTAATTTGATAGACTGTAATAAGACAAGATAAAAAAATGTTTAAAAGTCTGCATATGGGAAATGTTAAGGATTATATTGATTCTTATAATATAGGGGATTACCTACTAAGGGATTTTCCATGTATGGGTTAGCCTACATTTGCCCTAAAGTGGTGGGGCCCACATTTGTTACATGTTTCCTGACTTAAGTAATTAAAACAATGAAAGAACATTTGAATATATTTTTGAGATCTAAAAAAGATCTAAAGGTGCATTTTTTATGGAAATTGAGTAAATCTTGGATACAGTAATTTTTTTAATATGATGATATAAATACTTCTTGATGTTTTGTATGCATATTGCTATTTATCAGCTTGATTGTATGTAAAGCAATTCAAGAGATATCTTACTCACATAGTCATATTTTTATGACTAACTCATCATGGACCCCATTTTTTTTAGGAAACAGGAGCATCTCACAGTGCGCCAAAGAGGGCTCCCCTAATGGCAGAAGAAAAGCAAAAGCCCGTTGAAGAACTCGCGATGGTATGGCTTAAGATATTTATTGGGATCGAAAAAACACATAAAAGGCATAGGGCAACCTGTGAAGATTGGCAAAAATAATTTGATTATATGATTTTGGGATTGTTTTACAAATTGATGCCAATACTTCATTGTGGGAGATAACCTTGGTTGCACCTGAGGAAGTTCGAGTCATTTTGTCCATCTGATTTCGATTTATAAGCTATATGATTTTACTTATTATTAGTCGGATATTTCATATAAATTGGACCTGTTGTTCCATTTCTGTTTACTGATATTTTTGGGGTTGTTTATTAAGTTCTGTTTGCATATATTGTCAAAATTTATGTTGCCTGTTCTCGGTTTGGAGCTTTGTTTTGCATGTGTTGACCAGCTTATGTTAAGGGATGTTGTGGGTTAACCTTTGGCCAGCTATTATAGTTCATTTCTATTGTTATTTGGGTAGCCGGATAACTTAATTAGGGCATTCCCAAGCATGTTATTTCATACCTATCTTTGCATTGGGTTTGTGTTGTTGGCAGTAATTTGGGTTTGAGTTTAGGATTTATTTTCATGTTTGGAGAAGGGGATTATTGGCTGGTTATTAGTAATTATTTTTCGATAAAATTATACTTTTTATCAATTTTTAAATATGGTATTTTGGGCTGATTTTGACGCTTGAAACGTATATTTTTAAGCACTCACGTGACGTTTCCCAAACCTTTGACACACCCTTAATAAAAGTCAATTCTTTTTTAACATCAACACAACAAATATCTAAGAGATGCAGCCCAATTAAAAGTGTGTACTATTTCAGTATTTTTCGAGGCCAAGAAATCAGAGGATGGTGTCTCGAGACAAACGTGGTGATGAAGCTAAAAAGGATAAAGGGAAGGGAAAAGCTATGGTGAGTTTGTTATTTCTTGAATTATGCTCTATTAAAGTATTTTGCATACTGTTTTGTTTCTTTTTAAGATAATTTTGTATGTACGTATTATCTTTGGAATCAGTAACATGAAATATCGTTATGAAAATATATGTGGATGGCAAAAAAAGCGATATGGTTTCAGAGAAAAAAATAATATTTCAAAACATATGTTTTCATAGAAAAAGATGAGTAATTTGATAGACTATAAAAAGACAAGATAAAAAAAGCTTAAAAGTTTGCACATGTGAAATGTTAAGGATTAGATTGAATCATATATTGTAGGGGATTACCTAATAAGGGATTTCCCACGTAGGGGGTTTGCCTACATTTGCCCTAAAGGGGAGGAGACCACATTTGTTGCATGTCTTGACTTATGTAATTAAAACAATGAACGAACATTTGAATATATTTTTGAGATCTACAGAAGATCTAAAAGAGCATTTTGATGGAAATTGAGCAAATCTTGGATACTGCATTTTTTTTGAATATGATATAAATACTTGTTATTTTGTATGCATATTGTTATTTATCACCTTGATTGTATGTTAGCAGTTCAAGAGATACTTTACTCACATAGTCATATTTTTATGACTAACCTATCATGGACTCCATTTTTTTAGGAAATAGGAGCATCTCCCAGTGCGCCAAAGAGGGCTCTCCTAACGGCGGAAAAAAAGCAAAAGCGCGTTGAAGAACTTGCGAAGGTATGGCTTAAGATATTTATTGGGATCAAAGAAGCGCAGGAAAGACATAGGGCAACCTGTGAAGATTGGCAGTGTGCCATTTGTAATCAAGTCGATTAAATATATGTTCCTTGTATCATCTGTAACAAACTAGTATAAATTGAATAAAGCGTGGTGTTGTGTTTTTACTTTGTACAACTTGATCATTTTTGATGCAATATTGCGACGAATAAATTGAAAACTACGCTCGGTTCTTAAGTCCATTGTGGAGACCAGAAAAAGGGTCTTCCCGGTGAAGGGGTATCAACTTCATCAGCACTATAAAACTCGAGAGCTATGTAGTCTATTTAACCAAAATGGGAATCATTATGCAACCTAAATGGTTAAAAAAACTATAAATCTCATATCCAAGGCTGCTTTAGCTTTTTTTGCAAAAACAATGGCAGACGGAATATTTTAACCTTCGACTAGAAACGGTCTTCAATGGTTATAACTGCTTCAACATTGATGCTCAATCATATTCGATTCCAACAGCTTACAAACAAAATTTTAATATAAAACAACGGTTATAAGATCTTTCCATTAAAATGGTGAAATTGTGATTAAATCTAGTCATCAAGATATTGCAACTTCTCACTTGCAACCACTACTTTTCCACCCATGAGGATGAAGACATGGAACAAAATAGGCTCTAAAAAGCTCACCCCCTCAGTTTTGTGAGTTGAAGAAAGAACATTGTTCAGGAGGCTTATTATGTATTTGATAAAGACTGCCTGGATATTTTATCATCTTTCAAGGATTTCATATTTTTGACTCTACACTTGTTATGGGGGTAAACGCCCATGATTAATGACCCTTCCAAATACAAAAAATTACATTAAGTCTAATCATTAGATTTTTACAATTTGGTATGCATTAAATTGGCTTCATGTTCGGCCAGACCTACGGTGATGTTCTTAATGTGACTTGCCAAATTCATGCTCAAAGGAGAAGATGGAGGATGATGATTGTTATGGCCGCAAGTAAGGACGGGCTAGTCAAATTTTATTTTACAATACTAATTACCATTTGTACTCTATGTATCCTTCTGTGATTTTTAAATTATCAATTTGTCTATATCTGACTTAGTTTTACAATTAGTTTAGTTGGTGTGGACTGCAAAAATTGTGTTTTGTATGAAAGGAAAACTCATCTATCAGTAGTGGACTACAGGATCTCTAGCAAGTGTGTTGCATAACTTCACTTATATTTGCAGGTATTCAAATTGCTTAAATTAAATTTAGACAAATTATCTAAGTTTGGTCGAAATTATAAAAATATAAACATCCAACCGAACATCAATTGGTTGTAGCCTTGTAGGTGGGGGGGACTAGGATCTATAATAATATGCAAGGTTACATGAGCTCTCAATGTGGGACTAAATTCTCGACAAGTCCCCCTCACGGGTGTGGGTTTTGGCCTCTACACACGGATTTTTTTTAATGGGTGACGTAAGAGTAGGTCTTTTAAAAAAGAAGAAACTTCTACAAGCAAGATGCAAGAGAGTGGAACTCAAAGAAAATGAAATTACATTAAACGAAACAAACATACACGATACAACTTGAGAGACAAGCTCCCTAGAGCCCTCCAAAGAGAGGCAAAAGACAAATGATCCAATGATACCCAAGGCTACTCCTAAGGCCTTCTAATATATGATGAAGGCTTGTTACACGGCAAAAGGAGTACAAAACAAATTCAACTAATCAATTACTACTAATTAATCACATAATTAATTAATAGCAATCAATTAACTATGTTATTCATTAATTGACATTTGATTAACTAATTAATAAAATACTAATTATATGAGCCTTAATGGTGGTTCCCAAATTCGCCCATGTAGCTCTTCACAGGTGTCGCATCTCTTCGCAAGTGTCATCGAGTGTAGGCTTGGTGCTCTGCCTTCTATTTTTGCTTCCCGCTCAGTTGTATCTGTAATAATATTTCTCTCTTGAAAATCGACCTTGTCCCTAAGATCGAGCTCCAAAGAGAAATTATGTGTGAGATTATACATTGGTTGGATGGGCTTGCGCGGCGTGGATGATGGTTTGTTGTAGCAATGGGATCCTTAATAATTGAAACAACGCAAAATTTGTCGGTATCTTTAATAATTTGGGCGGCACCAATATTATGTACGAAGAACATAAGTCGGCGCCAGACCATATTAATGACTGTGGGAGACGAGTCATACAACATAATACGTGTAAGAGTGAAATGTTGATGAGCTGGTGTCGAGATAATAATTGGGGAAACCGAGCTAATGTGCAGTTAGACTGTAGGAATGAGTATGATGGAAAGGGGAGAGTGGGTCCCATAGATTTGAAAGAAATGAAAGCTCCTACTAGAGCTAATGTGCAAAGCAGGGTTATGTTACTTTGGAGTAGGATGGTCCAAGAGGCAAAAGTTATATGGCACTTGATGTTTTGGGGCTCGACAAAAGAAAGCAAGGCAGGTTCAAGATTCGGAAAGATGAGTGACGACATGGGGCAACGCCAGAAAAATCAGAGTAGCAATCATAGAGATATAGACGCATCAAAAAATGCAAGTGTAGTAGGGCGGCGAGCAAGGGGCATTGGACGAAGCACACAGTTGTATAAGGAGTTTGAGGTGTGTCGAGGAAGTAGTGGGATGAGCTAGACAGAGTCATGTCGATGGGTGGGGTACATACGTGAGGATGATGAAGGGTGTTGTTGTCTAAGGAATTGGGTCGCTGGTCGTTCGTGTTGGAGGGATGGTAGGGGTGAGCTGCAAGTCTGATGTGGGCAAGACGGGAGTGGCTGGATTAAAAAAGGTCAGGGTCAGCAAAGTCGCCCTAGCGGTGCCATTCACTATACATGGTGGGAAGATCATGAAGCTTGTACAGGGAACAGAGCCAATGAACTAGCTTTGGCAACTCCTGTGGGGATTTCTAGAATTGTATGTGAAGTTGTGAATGTTGTAAAATAGTATTCCGGGTGGGTTGAGCAGGCAGAGGAGATGAGGGTATCAGGGTAATGGAAGATGGTGTGCGGTCTGCAAATTGGGGTCATGGAAACGAAACCTAGGGCTCGTCTGACGTGAAATAGCCTGATTCTGAGGCATTCATTGTTGGAGGTGTCATCATAGGAGGGGGATCGTTGTAGATGCATAGACGTTTCTGGATGTTGTAAAGGAGGGTCATGATTTGGCCATAACGGGCTAACGTTGGGTTGGTGAGGATGTATGTGCTCATGGATGGAAGTGATTGTACCCGGCGTATGGTCAAGTAACAGGTGACAGGTCAGAATATTGCTATGGAGAAGAAACCTCCACAAACACGATGAGAGAGAGAGGACACTCGAAGATGATGAACTGCATTAACCGAAACAAACATTCACGACACAACTTGGGCGACAAGCTCCCACCAACTCTTGGAGGTTGCGTCCTTCAAAGACGTCTTCTCTTCAAAGAGAGACAAAAGACAAATGATCAAGACATCTAAGACAATTGCTAAAGCTTCCTTATATAGGATGAAGGCCCACTACAAGACAAAAAGACTACAATAAGACATTACAAAATATTTTAATTAATATAATTAATTAAATCAATAGTAATTAAAATTAATCAAGTAATTTTTTAGTTAATTTTAAATTAATATTACGTCATAATTTATTTCATTGGTTTTACGGTTTAGGATTTAGGTATAGGGTTTTAAGGTTTAGGATTTATTATTAATTATTTGTTTTCTTTATATTATTAGATGGCGAGCCTTGACACATCGGTTAAGGTGTCATCGTGTGATCTTGAGGTCACGGGTTCGAGTCCTGGAAGTAGCCTCTTGCAAAAAAGCAGGATAAGTGTTTCCTACATTTCACCCTTGTGGTGGGACCCTTCCCCGGACCCTTGCTATGCGGGGATGCTTTTTGCACCAGGCTGCCCTTTTCTCTTTTTGTCCCTTTGTGTGAATCTGGTGTATTGAATCGAGCACCGGCATGAATATTGGGAGACCAAGAAGGCCTCCCATGCCTAGATAATGGTTAGGAGAAAAAACAATTACACTGGATTTACACAAAGGGACAATAATATAACCAAAATAAATGGCTAATATTAATTAACTAATTATTTAATTAGCCGGCTTAATTTGTTTGTTATAGAAGAAACTTGTTAATCTATATTAAGTAATACTCATTTAATTAATTAATAAAATACTAATTATACGGACATTCATGGTAGTTCCCAAATTTACTCCCACGGCTCTTCGAAAGTGTGGCGGCTCTTCGCAAGTGCCATCGAGTATAGATGCGGCGTTCTGCCTCCTCCTCTTGCTTCCCACTCGGTTGAATTTGTAATAAAGTCATTGAATCTAGCATTCCCTGATATTATGCTAGAATGTAAACATCCAACCTAAAACCAATTACTTTTAAGTGGAACATTCTAGGATTCATATGAAGTGAGCAAGGCTGATGATTTCCTCAATGTGAGACTATATTCTCACCTCAAAGATGGTCAATATTTTTGATATTAGACATAAGTTCTATATGACATTTATGAAATTCATGCTAATGATTATTATGTGTTAGAAAAAGAACATGTAAAGGCTCATAGAATGGCCCATCATAGGCCTTCTTCCTACTTATGTATTAGTCTCACATCGTGAAAGAGGGACACTTCTCTCTCTTCTCTCCCTATATATATCTAATATCTACTCATACTTGTATTTTGATATACAAGAAGGATATACAAAGTGTATAGCCTTCTCTCCATATATATATATATATATATATATGTACTCATACATGTATTTTGATACGCAAGAAGGATATACAAAGTTTACAGACTTTTTTTTCCATAGTCTGTGTACTTTTCTACATGGTATCAGAGTTTTTGATCACTCTGGGCGGCTAGCAGTTTTTAAACCGCATCCTCTTCAGCGGACTCCACTTTCCCTTAGGCGTTGAGGTTTTTTTATCTGCAGCTCCCTCTGTTCGGGCCCACTCTCCTGTTTGATAGCTGGAACCTGCTCTATATAGAATTCTCTGTATGGGTCCCACCTGGTGCCTTCTCTGTGGTTTCCTCCTCTTTGTTCGTTGCCTGCCGCGAATTGCGTTCTATCCGCTGCACTCTGTTTGCTTGATCTGTTGCGGGCTCTATCCGCCGACCTCTCTTCCTTGTCTCTTGGTGTTCTTTGTTCACCGCGGATTGTTTCCCTCTGCTCGCCTAGTCACGTGTTGCTCTTTCTTCTCTAACCGCAGCTCTTCTACCTATTGCGAGCCCGTCTAGCCGCTGCGAGATCTGCCTCCTGCGAACTCCTCTACCAGCTGCGAGCTTCTATGTGGCTTTTCGCTCTTCTCTACTCTACTCGTCAGCCCGTGTTCGCGCGAGTAGCTGGCTTCTTCCCTCTATTCGTGATCTGCTCGCGGTCTATCTGTCGCTGCTTTTCTATTTGCGGCCTCCTATATTCACGGCTTCTCTATTCGCACAAGTCACCATGCTCCTCCACTCACGTCCTCCTCTATTCGTTGAAGATCGGTTGTGTTTTCCTCCCGATTTGGTCGCCTGCTCGCAGCTTGCCCATGCTACCTAGCCCTTTTTGTTGTTCCTGCAACTATCTGGCCGTCGCCTCTCCTTACCTTGCCGCTTTTGGTGTTCCCCAGTCCGCTGGTTTTTCCTTTGTTTTCTGGCTGCTGCTTCTCCTTTGCCTACCTGGCGTGTTTGTCGCAATGATTGCTCTGGTCGTTGCTTACCGTTGTGTTGTTTCCTCTTGTCACTGAATTTATCCACTTCTTTGTTGGTGCTGATGTTTGTCGCGTAGTATGGTGTGCATGTCTTGCCGCTTAGCCTTAGCCTCTTACCCGTCTTGCCGATTAACCGCTTTGCTTAGCTTATTGCACGCTTGGTCATACATTCCTCTACTGCCTCTTCTCTTCCAGCTCGGGATGTTGTCTCTGTTCCTGAACTCCGCGACGAGTTGAGAATCACCACCATTTCTCTTACTAGCAAGAAGAACTTTGTTGAGTGAGTTCATTCTGTTTGCCGAGTACTTCAGTCAAAGGGACTTCTGCATCATTTAACTAAGGACATTTCTTCTACACCTACTGATGACTGGCTTCGTGACGATGGTCGTGTTCAGACTTGGCTCCTCAACTCACTTGATGGCGAGCCTTACCGCATGGCAATGTATCATGAGATGGCCAAGGCGATGTGGGATGAGCTTCATTCTCTTTACTCCTGCCAGGACAATATCCAATACAGGTATGGCATCATAACCGATCTTCAGACCCTTGACTCACGCAGTGCTACTGACTTAACCTCCTTTATTGCTCGGTCCAAGACGTTGGTAGAGGCCTGGATTTAGCATCAGCCTCCGACTACGGATCTACCTGCCCAGTGCGCTCAAAAGAAAGTTGTTGGTATTGTCATGATGATGGCTCGTGTTCCGCCTCATCTTCACAGTATTCGGGCTCAGATCCTCTCATCCGCTACAATTCCCTCATTTTCTGATGTGTACTCCATGCTATAAAAGGTTTCACCGCCTCCTGATGTTATCGGCCCTCCTTCACCTTCTCCAACAATCTCCTGCACCATTACTCCCTCTCCCTTCCCCTACCCGTGAAGGACGTACAGGCTCCCAAGGAAGGGGTCGAGGTAGCTGGCCGAGGCGTAAGTGTCCTTTCTGTGGCAAAGATGGAAACCTTGAAGCGACTTGATACCGCAAACATGGTCACCCTCCTCATCCATGTAACACTGTTATTTTGACTCGAGGTTATTGGAAAATCCCATGTAAAAGGCCCATTTAGTGGCCCTCTTTCTTTGTTTTTCTTTCTCCTCCTTCTTTAGTCCCAAATCTTGTATAGGATTTATTCTTCTCTCCTCTCTCCTATATATTTGTATTCTCTCCATGTAATTACATACTTGAGTAATACATACAAGCTTTGGGCTCTCTCAACATGGTATCAGAGCCAGGTTGCCTCTAGCTGCGGTCTTCCCTTGTCTTCAAACCGCCCAGCTCGCCCAGCCCGCCCAGCTCGCCTTCCCTGCGGCCTGCTTTTTCTGTCCGCTCCGATCTCCTGCGGACTGCCTTTCTGTCCGCTCCGATCTCCTGCGGACTGCCCCTCTGCATCCGCCTCTCTTCTCTCTCTCTCCGTGGTTCCACCCTCCTCAGGCTTCTTATAGCCATCCTCTGCTCTGACTCGTGGGGCCCACCTCTTCTATCCGCTGCAGGCTTTCCTTCCTGTCCGCTGCACGCTCTTCTTCTGTCCGCTCGAGCCTCTTTGCTCGCGGACTGCTCCTCTCTACTCCCTATCCGTAGTCTCTTGCGGACTGCTCGTGTCCGCTGCGGGATCTCCTCTTGTCCGTTGCGCGCTCCTCTTCTCTCTTGCTGCGTGGATTCTTAATCCTCGCAGTCTCTTCTTCAGTCCGCCACGGGTTTGCAGCGGCCTGCCCCAGTCCGCTGCGATCTGCCCCAGTCCGCTGCGATCTGCTTCAGACCGCTGGTTCTGCTCCAGACCGCTGCGATCTCTGCCTTCTACTTCCACCCGCTGCGGCCCCTCTCTGCTTGCGGCTTGCCTCTTCCCGCTGCGTCTTCTCCCTGCCCGCCTCTGCCGCGGTCTGCTCCTAACCGCCGCGACTTCATCCAGTTCGCCGCGACCTCATCCAGTTCGCCGCGACCTCATCCAGTTCGCTGCGGCCTCCTCTAGCCCGCTGCTTGCCGCGCGGTTTGTACTAGCCGCGCCCTGCTGTCTGCTGTGCCTCAGTCCGCTGGTTCTGCCCGCCTCTTCTCCTCCCAGTCGCCATGTCCTCCAGCGACTCCACTACCGCTCACCCCCCGGCAGACCACTTGGCTCCTCCTCTCGAACTCCGTGATGAGCTTCGGATTACTACTCTTTCCCTCTCTGGCAAGTCCAACTTCATCCCCTGGGTTCACTCCGTCCGAAGGGTCCTACAAGCCAAGGGTCTTGCGCGTCACCTTAACCAGGGCTCACCGACTCCTCCTACTGATGATTGGCTCCGAAATGACGGTCGCGTCCAGACCTGGATCCTGAACTCGGTGGAGGGTGAGCCGTACCAGATGATCATGTATCATGAGACCGCCAAAGCCATGTGGGATGAACTTCATTCTTTGTACTCGGGCAAGGACAGCCTTCAGCGCCTTTTTGACATCATCACTGATCTTCAAGCTTTGGATGTTGGCAAAGCTCTGGACATGACCTCCTTCGTGGCCCGTGCTAAAACTCTAACGGAGGTCTGGATTCAGCACCAGCACGCGACTACTGATCTCACTGCTCAACGCGCCCAGAAGGAGATGGTTTGTATTGCTATGATTATGGCTCGCGTCCCGCCGCACCTTCACAGTATCCGGGCCCAGGTTCTGGCTTCCCCCACTACCCCTTCCTTCTCCGATGTCTTCTCTATGTTACTTCGCGTACCACCTCCACCGGAGGCACCTGCACCACCCTCGCCGGCCCTTCTTCAGCAGGCCCTTCCTCCTTTACTTCCCCCGTCATCTTTTACTCGGGGTGGACGTACAGGCTCCCGTGGGCGGGGCCGTGGTGGCCGCGGACGGCCCAAGTGCACCTACTGCGGCCGGGATGGCCATACTGAAGCGGTCTGTCACAAGAAACATGGCTACCCTCCTCGCCCGCCTAATGCTGCTGTTACCGATAGCTCTCCTCCGACTGGTACGGATCTTGAGGCTCTTCGCCTTCAGCTGCAACAACTTCAAGGGCTCCTCCACCCTCCATCTGCTTCCCTTGCCTCCACCTCCCCTGCAGGTATTGTCTCCACCTCCACTACAGGTACTGCCTGTCTTTCCTCCGGATCTCGCTGGATCCTGGACTCGGGAGCCACCCACCACATCACTTCCATGCAGCCGCCCCGGTTCTCTGATGCTCCTCATCCCCAGTTTATTACTGTGGCCAATGGTGCGATTGTTCCGGTCTCCGGATGTGCCGATCTCTTCCTCCATCTCTCTCTCTCTCTTCGTTCCGTTCTTTTTGTGCCGGCCTCCCCCTTTAATTTACTCTCTGTTGGTCGTATTACTACTGATATGAATTGCTATATCACTTTCACCTCTTCTGGTTTTTTGATACAGGATCGGCAGACGCGGATTACCATTGGTAGGGGTCGACTGCAGAACGGGCTCTACCTCCTCGATGTCTCTCCCACATCACTTTCCTCTGTTTCCTCTACTGATTGGCATTGTCGGCTTGGGCATGCCCCTCTACCTATCCTCCAGAAGGCGCTTCCTGACATCTCTCTTCCTGTTTTTAAATGTGATTCCTGTATTCTTGGCAAACAGCCTCGTGCTTCTTATCCCGCGCATTGTACTCGGAGCTCTGCTCCTTTTGATCTAATACATTCTGATATTTGGGGACCGTACAAAGTTTCTAGCATCTCTGGTTATCGTTATTTTATAACCTTTATTGACGATTACTCTCGCACCACCTGGTTGTATCTACTACATGATCGCTCCGAGCTTACTCGTGTTTTTCAGGCTTTTGTGTTAGAAACTCGTACGCAATTTTCTACCGCCATTAAAACTTTTCGCTTTGATAATGCTCGGGAATACACTAGCCACGAGTTTGCCGCTCTATGCGCAAACTTCGGTATTGTTCATCAGACCTCTTGTCCCTACAACCCGCAACAAAATGGGGTCGCCGAACGCAAGAACCGCCACTTGCTTGATGTTGCTCGCTCCCTCATGCTTCACATGCACGTTCCTAAAGTATTCTGGAACTTTGCGGTTTCCACCACGTGTTTTATTATCAACCGTCTCCCATCTTCGGTTCTCCAGAACACTACCCCCTTCAGCCTTCTTTTTCCCTCCACACCCGCCTTCCCTCTCACACCCCGGGTTTTTGGCTGTACTTGCTTTGTCCATAACTTGGGCCCCACTCTTGACAAACTGGATCCCCGTGCGGCCAAACGCATTTTCGTCGGCTACTCCCGCACCCAAAAGGGTTATGTTTGCTACTCCCCGGTCACCCGAAAGGTCTCCGTATCTACTGATGTTACTTTCCGGGAGGATCAACCCTTCTTCCCTCCTCCTTTGCCACCACTTCTACCACCACCTCCTCCACCACCCTCCCTCCCACGGCCGGTGATCCCCGTCTACTCCCCTCCCACCATCCCTCCGCCTCCTCCCAACATTGACCCTCCTCGACCGCCCGTTATTCGGGTCTATACTCGTCGCCCTCTTCCTCCCGTTGCTTCTATGCAGTCGGCTTCGACCTCAGCTTCTCTGTGTTTTGCTGCTCCGGTGCCGGCCTCTACAGCTCATCCGATGGCGAACTATATTTCTCTTCATCGTCTCTCTCCACCTCTTCAGACCTTGGCTACTTCACTATCCTCGGTCTCTATTCCTACTTCTGTACAGGACGCTCTACAACATCCTGGGTGGCGTGCTGCCATGGAAGAAGAGATGGCTGCTCTGTGGGCGAACCAGACTTGGACCTTGGTGCCCCTTCCTCCCGGCCAGAAACCTGTTGGGTGAAAATGGGTCTTCGTCATCAAACATGCTCCTGATGGGACCATTGATAGACTCAAAGCTCGTTTGCTTGCTCGTGGCTTCACCCAACAACAAGGGCTCGACTATGACGAGACTTTCTCTCCGGTCGCTAAGCTCAACACGGTCCGAATTCTCATTTTTGTTGCTGTCCATCGTCAATGGCCCTTATTTCAACTCGACGTCAAGAACGCTTTCCTGAATGGCGACCTTCAGGAAACGGTTTACATGCAACAACCTCCCGGGTTTGAGACCACGGGGGAGTCACGGGTTTGTCACCTTCTCAAATCACTATATGGTCTCAAACTATCCTCTCGGGCATGGTTCAACAAGTTCAGCAAAGCTCTCCGGGCAATTGGCTTCACTCGAAGCTCGGCTGACTTCTCATTGTTCACTCGCCACCGGGCAACGGGTACGGTTCTCCTATTGGTATATGTCGACGACATCATTATTAATGGAAGTGACTTGGACAGCATACAAACCGTTAAGCTACATCTGAGCTCCGTCTTCCAAACTAAAGATCTGGGACATCTTCGGTACTTTCTCGGTCTGGAAGTGGCTAGACGGTCAGATGGTCTGGTTCTCTCTCAGCGAAAATATTGCCTGGATCTTCTTCATGATGCGGGCTACTCTGGCTGCAAACCTATTAACACTCTCATGGATGCAAATCACAAACTTTGTGCTCAGGGCTCGGATTCTGATTTTCTTCTACAAAATCCAGAATATTACTGTCGTTTAGTGGGGAAACTTATCTACCTAACAGTTACAAGACCTGATATATCCTTCGCTGTGGGACTCGTTAGTCGCTATATGCATTCTCCTCGAAGCTCTCATCTTCAGGCTGTGGAACGCATTCTCAGATATCTTAAGACTGCTCCTGGCCAAGGACTTGTATACAAAACCTCATCTTCCATTCCTACACTAGTGGCATACTCTGATGCCGACTACGCTGGCTCCCTAGACGATCGACGATCTACTAGCGGTTTTTGCACCTATTTTGGAGGACATCTGATTACTTGGCGAAGCAAGAAACAAGCAGTGGTTGCTCGATCCTCAGCAGAGGCAGAATATCGGGAAATGGCTGTTGTGGTCTCTGAACTCACATGGATTAAGAGTCTCCTTACCGACCTTGGACAGTCAAGCTGTCATACATATTGCTAAGAACCCGGTCTTTCACGAAAGAACGAAGCATATTGAGGTAGATTGTCATTTCATCCGAGAGAAAGTCCACATGAAGAAGATCGAGCTCAAGCATGTTCCGGGTACTGAACAAGTCGCTGACATCCTCACCAAAGCTCTACCTAGTACCCTCTTCTATCAGTGCCTATCCAAGCTTGGCGCATACGACTTATACGCTCCAGCTTGCGGGGGAGTATTGGAAAAGCCCATGTAAAAGGCTCATTTAGTGGCCCTTTTTCTTTGTTTTTCTTTCTCCTCCTTCTTTAGTCCCACATCTTGTATAAGATTTATTCTTCTCTCCTCTCTCTTATATATTTGTATTCTCTCCATGTAATTACATACTTGAGTAATACATACAAGTTTTGGGCTCTCTCAACAGAGGTTATGATCTAATTTTCAGGGTTTGATCTCGAGCAGAGTTGATTGAATAACTATCTTGTCGAGGTACGATTTTAGTAGGATTAAACATTGTTACATTTATTCTTGGTTATAATTTAGCCGTCGGGTTCGTATTCATCGTATGTCTAGTAATAGCGCGAGGGCATAACACTTTAATTACCTTAGAGTTAGAAAAATGAAAATTTTCCTTTAATTACAGATTTTTATTTTTTAAAAAAAGTAGAAAATTATAAAAAAAGAGGGCTTCCAAGTGTTGTGTCGGTTACCCCCCCCCCCCCTCACCCGGCGGTTATCAAAACTACTGCAGCCCGCTCATTTTAAGCCGCAAAGTCGCTTCCCGTGACTTTAATCCCGCGATAATACCGCTCGTCTATTTCCAGAAGCCGACGACAGTGAAAACCCTCCGCAGGCGCGTCTTCTTCCTCCCGTTCCAGCACTCCATCTCCCCGTTGAAGCCCTAGATTCAAGAACCGGACGTTGTTTTCCTCCTTCCGCCGACTTCGAAACCAGCACCTGTTCCTGTCGGCGACTCTAGCGCAGCATTCCGACAGTACAGGCGCCAGCGTCGGCAAGCCTGCTGCCTCCGGGAGTCTCCTCCAACGCGCTCTTCAAATTTCTGGCCTTGTTTTGACTCTCCTTCTTCCTCCTCTAAGTCAGAAATCAAGATTTCCTCTAGCAGGTAACCCTAGTGTCATTGTTTTGTGTTCGATCTCAGTGTGAGATAATTTTTGGTCACACTAATGTGAAATTTCAGATTAGTAACATGTGTGTGGGTGGTTTATCTCCTATAGAAATTTCTGAAGCCTTCAGCGAGACTCCCCAAGTGAGACAAATTATCGTTTGAACCTCTGTTTTCATGCTCGTTCAGGTTGTGAACCGTTTCTCCTTAGTTTCAGTCAATTTGTGTTTAAGCTCTCTCATAATTTGTTTGGAATATGATTAGGTTGCAGTTCAACATCACCAAGCATAGCCGAGGACGATTTGCCTTCGTTTCAGAATTAGTAATTCCACCATTAGAGAAGTGGTGAACATCGTTACTTTGTTATAACATAATTTTCCCTAATGTTTTAGAGAGGGACATGAGTATATTATTTTTCTCTTGTAGGTCCTTGAGGGTAAAACTCACCTTGTTACTGGGAGATTAATTAGTGTTCCAAACTTGACCGATAGTGAAGTATGTCGCCACGTCAGGTGTACGGGCGCTGTAACACCACGGTAAGAAACTTTAATTCTTTTTGGCTAGGCATATCAATTAGATTGTATTTTAAATGTTCGTGTGTCTCCGTATACATACTATAGCAGCACAAAATTGATTAGTATCGTTTGGAAAATGGTAAATTAGTAATCATTCAGTTAACTCGTTGCATGATAGCGAGCATTTCCAAATTTCTCAGACACTTAGATCTCGAATAGTGCATGGTACGGAACCTCCACACGTATTTACAGATAGATACAAATATGAGATATTAGGGGTTCGATCACATCATCTAGCCAACCACATCAATATGATGAATGGTCTTTAGTATCCAAACAGTAACGTCGCAAGCAGAGTAGTACTAGTTCAATATTGGTATAAGTGCACTACTTTTCTCATAGGGCGTAGCGTACCTTATGGGCCTCAGAGTTTGGGGAGATGTTTTCCCTTTTAGAGAATTAGTAGATTCGAGTCTGTGTCCACGTGACACTAGAACACAGGAGTTCGTTAGTTGGACTAGGATCGTTAGATTTCAGTTGCGCGTTAGTAACTACTCTGTCTAGAGCTTTAGAAGAAGAGTAAGCACGAACCCCATAGAACTCAAGAATAGATCATACGTTAGGAAAATACTTAGATGACCAACATCAGAACTGGTGCAAGCGAGCGAGAGCACGTAAACATAGAACAAAAAATTTATGTAGCTAGTGACATCTTGACAGAGCATGCATAGTATATTACCATAAAGTTTTCATGTAGTATAAAACTGTTTTTTTTTTAATTCAACGGCATGCATTCAATTATTTTCAGAAAATTTTTAGTGTCACTAGGAGGAATAATTTTTCTTACTCTCCCGTTGGGCTGACTCAAGTTTGGGAATGTTTTTACAGGGGACCCGGGTGAGAAATTGTGCCTAGGATGAGCGTGATTATGGAGTCGCTCCTATAATTTATCTCCTTTCAGTTGTTGTTTTATTTCTAGTACTATACTGTTTAGATTTAGATATCTGTAATATTAACGTTTAAGATTTTTGTGTACCAGACTTATTGTAAATCTTTCAAATATGCAGTTATTTGTTTACTATTCCTTTTTAGTGGCTCTGTGAAATCACCAGGATGAGGTACACTTTAAAACTTAGATTCTTATGCAACTTTCGTTGTAAGCTTTCATTTCAGTTCTTTCAATTATGTCTGTTATGTACTAGTTTTAATATTGTTTTTTGGTTTTCTTCATATCGCTGACCCGGCCGGACGGCTGATTTGTTGTTAACTGGGATGGGGTGTTACAATCCAGCTGCTTCTGTTGCTGCCTACAGTCCTTCTGTCACTCGTATTGATCTTGATAAAGTCCGCATCCAGCTCCAGCACCTTCAAGTGTTGCTCTACAACCCGTCTGCCTCTGTTGTTTTTGTCTCTAATGAAGGTATCGTTTGTCTCTCCACTAGTCCACGCTGGATAGTGGATTCAGGTGCTACTCACCATATCACCTCACTGAAGCCACCCCAATACTTGGATTCTCTGCATTCTAAGTTTATCACAGTAGCCAATGGCAACATCGCACCTGTCTCCGGCTCTGCTGATATACCTCTCAATCCCTCTATTTCTCTTCACTCGGCTCTTTATGTCTCGGGCTCTCCGTTTAATTTACTTTTTGTTAGTCACCTCACTGCCGATCTTAATTTCTCTATCACATTCACCTCTTCTTCTTTTCTCATGCAGGATCGACAGACGCAGAGTATCATTGGTAAATAAAGACCGCAAAACGGGCTCTACCTTCTTGACGTCTCTCCCACCATTCTCTCCTTCGTCTCCTTTGTTGACTAACATCGGCGTCTTGGGCATGCTCCTCTTTCTGTCCTCAAAAAGGCTCTTCCTGATATTTCTCTTCGAGCATTTACCTGTGATTCTTATATTTTGGGAAAACAACATCATTCATCTTTCTCTGCTCATTGTACCCGGAGCATTCCTCCTTTTGTTTTAGTGCATTCTGATGTTTGGGGCCCGTACAAAATAACTAGTATGTCTGATTATCATTATTTTATCACTTTTATTGATGACTATTCTTGAATGACATGGTTGTACTTACTTCGTGATCGCTCAGAGGTTCCCCGTGTGTTTCGGGTTTTCGTTCTTGAGACTTGCACACAGTTTTCTGACAAAATTAAAACACCTCGGATGGATAATGCTCGAGATACACTAGTCATGAGTTCGATAATCTCTGCTCTGAATTTGGGATTATTAGACTTTGTGTGTATATACTCCCCAACAAAATGGTATGGTTGATCGCAAAAATAGACATCTCCTTGATATTGCTCACTCCCTCATGATTCAAATGTGGGTACCCAAGGATTATTGGCATTTTGTGATTTCGACGGCGTGTTATCTCATTAATCGTCTACCCTCTTCCGTCCTCCACAATGCTACCCCGTTCAGTCTCCCCTTCCCCTCCACACCGTTATTCCCTCTCACGTCTCGAATATATGGTTGTACCTACTATGTTCATTTACTTGGTTCATCCACTAACAAGTTCAATCCTCGGGCAACCAAATATATGTTCGTTGGTTATTCTCGTACTCAGAAATGGTATATGTTTGCTACTCTCTCACTACCTGCAAGGTCATTATTTCGGTTGATGTTACCTTTCTGGAAGACCAACCACTTTCCACCATCCTAAACCCACCTCTTCTACCACCACCATCATTACCAAGACCTTTCATCCTAGTTACGTCTCCACCACCACTCCTTCCCAACCCAGCTCTTATTCTCCACAAGACCCCTTCTTTATGTCTATACTCGTCGCCCTCCTAGCTCCGCCGCCCCGTTGCAGTCGACTTTGACCTCTGGCACTTTGCGAGCTGTTGACCCGACCTCTGCCTCCACAGCTCATCCCATGCTGAATTACGTATCCTTACATTGCACGTCCCCGACGCTTCACACTTTGCTACTTCATTATCCTTCTATCTCTGTCTATAACTTTGTGCAGGAGGCTCTCCAACATCCGGGCTGGCGGACGTCCATGGACGAAGAAATGACGGCCCTTTGGGCTAATCATACGTGGAATATGGTTTCTCTTCCTCCAAGACAGACTAATGTTGGATGTAAACGAGTCTTTGTCATCAAGAATGCTCCTAATGGGACGATTGACGGTCTTAAGGCCCGTCTGATGGCTCGTGGATTCACTCAACAACAAGGTCTCGATTATGAGGAAATGTTCTCTACAGTGGCCAAGCTAAATACGGTTCGTGTTCTACTCTTTGTGGTTGTGCATCGTCAATGGCTCTTACATCAACTGGATATCAAGAATGCATTTCAAAATAACGATCTACAAGAAACTGTCTACATGCAACAGCCTTCAGGGTTTGAGACCACGGGGGAGTCCCGAGTTTGTCACCTCAAGAATTCGATTTATGGTCTCAAACAATCTTCACGGGCATGTTTCGATAAGTTCAGTATGGTTGATCGAGAAGTTGGACTTACTCGGAGCTCGTCAGATTTCTCTCTGTTTACTATACATCAAACAACGGACACGGTTCTCCTTTTAGTGTATGTCGATGACATCTTAATCACGAGAAATGATTCAAAGAGAATACAAATGATCAAACAATACCTTAGCTCTGTTTTTCAAATAAAAGATCTGGGGAACCTTCGATACTTTCTCGGCCTTGAGATCGCAAGACGTCTTGATGGTCTTGTCCTATCTCAACGGAAGTACCGTCTCGACCTCCTTCAGGATGCTGGCTACTTTGGATGCAAGTCGATTAATACCTATTGAAACTGTTACCCGGTCTTAAAGAGAGTTCGGACCAAAAGGGGGTAGCATGCACTTACTTACCCTGAGCTGAACTCCTGACCAAAGACTTTGAACAACGGAACGGACCCTGAGCTACAACGCAGAGGTCCCGCCACACACCCGGAAGATCCAAAGGAACCTCCCCTCCCAAGCCAAAGTTGAGGTCGGCACCTTGGAAGGCTCTGTAAACCAGTCAAAGTAGACCAGATGAGGGAGAGAGTCAAAAATTGATCCTCTCCAAAGGTGTCATTAAGGGTCTATTTATAGTTTTTCTGACTTGGTCTGCCAGTAGCGCAATCCCGCCTTTTGGTTTTACTATACGCGGCTCAAAATTGGACTGTCAACAACGAAACTCCGCTGTTTGGAAGGGTTATTAGCAAGCCAACAGGGACATTCTAGTAAAAACAATGTCGGGTGAGTGATTCATGTGGTTGCCACTCGCCTGGGGTGACGAGTGCCTGATGAGGCTGGCACTCGCTACCACCCCGGGGCTGAAGGCGAGTGCGGACTTGGTTACCCCATTCTTTTTTCCCTTGGCTTGGTCCTGGGGCGAATGTGGGTCTGTGCGCCCCACTCGCCCCCATGCTACTGATAGTTTAATCCCATGCGAGCTGGGGAATTCCTTCCCCACTCGCCAGTCCGACTCGTCTTAGCCTAAAACTGCTCACTTTGCCTTGGTTTTCTTATGAGGGACCCACACTGTGAACACGGGATTGTACAATACTCTGATGGATGTCAATCATAAGCTTTGTGTGCATGCCTCTAACACAGATATTTTTCTTTCAAATGCAGAATACTATTGACGCCTTGTTGGAAAACTGATTTATCTAACAGTCACAAGACCAGACATATCATTTTTTGTTGGGGTTGTCAGCCGGTTTATGCGTTTTCCTTGAATGTCTCACCTACAGGCTGTCGAACGTATCTTGAGATACCTGAAAATAGCTCCTGGTCAAGTGCTGGTATATAAAACTTTTTCCTCTTCTACTCCAACCTTGGTTGAGTACTCAGATGCTGATTTTGCTGGTTTCCTGGATGATCGGCGTTCTACCAGCGGATTTTGTACATACTTAGGGGGTCATCTTATTACATGGCACGGTAAGAAACAGTCTGTGGTTGCTCTATCTTCGGCCGAAGCTGAGTATCGTTCGATGGCGTCTATTGTATCTGAGCTCACATAGCTTGAAAGTCTCTTAGGTGATTTGGGAGTAAAACTGATGTGGAGCATAGACGAGCACTTGCAGTGGATGACGAGTTTTGGGTCCATTCGGGACTGATTAGGCGACTTTTCATATATGTCGTGCCCGGATCGACGATCGGACTCCGCATATGTGTTCGGATTCACGTTGTGAATAGATTTGATATATTATTTCACTATTTTGCATTTTATTTTGATGTAATTAGGTGGCCCCACCTTCGGTCAATCATAGTCATCGATGGTGGGATGTCCTAACCCTCCTTTTATTATAGCCCCCGATCTGTCATTCCCTCCACCCATCTGTCATCCCATAGCCCAGATCCTGACCCAAAACAGCGGATCTACCCTTCCCCGGCCCGGATCTACTCGTACATGGCCAGATATATCCATTATGCTTGTCTGATCTCATCATCTACCGCCAAGGATAGGCGGACAGTCACCGTCATCATTTCCACGCCGCTGGTTCCACCTTCGATCACTGATCTACGCATCCGGCTCCGGAATCTTCATTGTCTTGGTCAACCTACGATTTAGTGAGTATTGTTGCATTGGATTATAATTTTTCAGCATTTATTTATCGGATTGAACATCATATTGGTTTGTATATCTCGTATGGTAGTAGTTTGTTAGATAAATATTGTGATTTGCAGGACTTTATTCGCAGTGCGCTCTAACTTTGGCTCTCCACGCGGAGGAAAGTCTAAGCTTGTTTTTGCTCAAATAAATTATTTTGTCTTGTTTTTGAATTATTTGTGCGGGATGTTAAAGTTTATTAGTCAATTGCGATCTAACCGTCGGACTTTGTATAGCATATAAGGTTAGATCGCAGGTTTCCCCTCGCCTATAGATTCGCCCTGCGTCAAAAACTTTCCTCACCAGCTACCTTACTCTGTGACAGTCAAGCTGTTATACACATAGCTAAAAATCATGTCTTCCATGAAAAAACGAAACACATTGAAGCTGACTGTCACTTCATTCGGGAAAAAGTTCAAATGAAGAAGCTGGAATTGAAACATGTTCCGGATATTAACCAAGTTGCTGATCTTCTCACTAAGGCCCTACCAAGTGCTCTATTTCATCAGTTCTTGTCCAAGCTGCGTACCTGCGACTTGTACGCTCCAGCTTGCGGGGGAGTGTTAGAAAAAGAACATGTAAAGACCCATAAAATGGCCCATCATGGGCCTTCTTCCTCCTTATGTATTAGTCTCATATCTTGAAAAAGGGACTTTTCTCTGATGCAGTGGCAGGTTGACACGGTGATGGGCTCGCTAAATGCAAACCTAAATGCAATGACGTGACTGAAAGTGCACAAGTGACCCGTTACAAAATAGCAGCAATTAATTTATTATTTTAAAATGAAAGATAAAATCACAAGCAGTCACAATTAATTGACTAAGGAGAACAAATTATAAATTTTGCAAACGACTTGGCGCAATTAATTTCAAGCACGCACGGAATACACCTTGCATTTCGCACAACAAAATATACTACTAGCAAATAAATGCATTCACA
Source organism: Platanthera guangdongensis (assembly GCA_039583875.1). NCBI lineage: Eukaryota > Viridiplantae > Streptophyta > Magnoliopsida > Asparagales > Orchidaceae > Platanthera > Platanthera guangdongensis. The sequence goes on from CM077161.1 coordinate 161,473,579, forward strand.
ACAATATGAGTGCCGAAATAAACAACTGTAAAGAACAAGAACTTTTACCACAATTTACACATGCCGACGGCGTCACCAATGACGGTGGGGGAAGCCGAGGTTGCTGGACTGGTGGCTGTTTGGGGTGGAGTCCACGACGGGTGAAGTGTAATGGAGGTGAAGGGGGGGTTGCTGGTGGTACGTGGGGAATCAAGAATGGTGGGGTTGTTAATGTGGGGAAATTTCTGGTAGGGTGGAGGCCACAGGTATGGTGAGAAACAGATGGAACCGAGAGGGTTTTGATTCACTGGAGAGCGGGTTTAAGGAAGGAGTGAGATGAGTGAATAGTGTTATTAAAAGGATGAACAGTGTTATTAACACGATGAACAGTGTTCCACATTAAAATTTCGCACAGGTGTTCATGGCGGTTGGGCTACAGGTGGAGGAAGGGGACGGTGGCTCCACGGGAGGTTAGCGGATAGGGGAGGAGAGGATGTTGCGGCGTTGGAAAGTCGCAGACTGGGCGGAGGTTGATGGGAGAGGGAGAGGGGGCTGTTGCAGGGGCGGCGATCTGGACTGGGAGGAAGATAGAGGCGGGCATGGTGTAACTTCGTGAAAGTAGGAGGCGGGTTAGGTGATTATCGGGCTCGGTGGGGAAGCGCGGGGAAGGAAGAAAAAGAGAAAGGCGGAAGAGGCAAAGGGGTTTACCGGAGAGGGAGGCGGAGGAGGAGTCGCCGGCGTCGCACCGAAAAGGGGAGAGGAGAGGGGTTGGCGTCGCACCAACCGTGACCGACGGTTTCGGGATTTTGCTCCAAAACTCTTGATGCCTCTCCCACGTGAACCGCCGGCATATAAAGCCCTAATAATAACTGCATAGTGTAACTGCAGAAATAAAACTCAAATAAAACCACTCGAATCGGAGGGCTCACAATGTTTGGTCCGATCGAGGGGTAAATACATCACAAAATATAAAAAAACTACATATAGATTCGACTCGGATCGACCATCCGGACGCGACCACGGGCTCCGATCATCCATCCGGGTAACGGATCACCGCCTCCTGGGGAATACGCGCATGTCGGTCGTGGTGCGCCGTCATTCTCTCTCTTCTCTCCCTATATATATGTACTCATACTTGTATTTTGATACACAAGAAGGATATACAAAGTTACAGTCTTCCTTTTTTCAATAGTCCGTGTACTTCTCTACAATATGCTTGAAATTGATGCTTTCATTTGTGTGAACTTCACTGCCTGGGTAATTACACAGTAAACTAAGTTTTTTATCAGCAGAATAGAATGATTCAGTTCATTCTTACCTCACAGCGGGATATTGTCATGCAAATAAGTTATCTTCATGGAAAAACAACACTCACCACTGAAATTGAAAATGGATGAAAGATTTTGACAAAAGATGTCCCCAGTATGACTGATGTTATGGGGCCTGCCGCTCTAAGAAAGCGTAAATTCTTCCTTGTTTTCCCCTGCATCATCCATGAAACCTATTAAGCTTAAATGTCTGTTAAATTCATCAAAGTACAATGAAATAATATTCGTACCAACTCCTTCATCAAAAGAAGAATTCCAAGAATGAAGAATCCCATCAAAAATGGGGGCCACTTGAACTAAAAGAAGAAACTGTCATATTGAATCAGTAATACTGATATCATCTTATTAAACCTAGTAAAAAACTCTGGAAAGAGAAACTAAGAATATTCTTATCAACTATAAGCATATACAAAAAACTGTTCAGATCAGTTAGGTAAAATAGAGATGAAGAACTAAGTAATTAGAGACGAAACAAAGTTCTTGAAAGTCTTACACCGCACTTTGTCGGTAAATTTTGAAGTACCATATACCTCTACTGAACCCGAAAAGGAAATTCCTGATTTAGGCTATAAAAGATCATGCATAAGGGGAGGATAGATAGACATGCGTTCGCTGGCTAGGAATTATAGTTCTTGTATATGATATTGGGAAAATACCAAAATCTTCATCAGATCAAGGCAGTATACATATAGTGGAATAATATGTAAAAGCTCATTGTAATTGTGACCCATTTATGAGCCCAAGTAGTCTTAGGTTTTGTCCCACATTGTAGATTTGGGATTTCTCTCTTCCTCTCTTTCTATATATTTGTATTCATACTTGATGTTTATACAAGAAATACTACCCACAAGTTTCATCTCTTACTTTCTACATAGTATCAGAGGTGAGTTCGGTACGATCCCGTAGTAAATATAACCATATTACACGAGAGTAATCGTCAATAAAGGTAACAAAATAACGGTACTCAAATACACTAGTGACCTTATAGGGGCCCCAAATATCAGAGTGAATAATGGATAAAGGAGTACTACTCCGATTACAGACAGGACAAAACGAGATGTGATGTTGTTTACCAAAGATACATGACTCACAAGTAAACTCATGTAAGGAGACATCTGGAAGAGCTTGCTTGAGAATCGGGAGGGGAGATGTCCAAGACGACAATGCCACTGAAGAAACTTGAATTGGAGAACGTTCTTTGAATTGGAGCATGTTCTAGCTTCTGAGCAAGTTGTTGACATCTTTACCAAGGCTCTTCCTCGGTCATTGTATCAGCAGTTTCTATCCAAGCTTGGTGCTTACGATTTGTATGCTCCAGCTTGCGCGGAGTGTTAGAAAATAGTGGAATAATATGTAAAAGCTCATTATAATTGTGGCCCATTTATGAGCCCAATTAGTCTTAGGTTTTGTCCCACATTGTAGATTTGGGATTTCTCTCTTCCTCTCTTCCTATATATTTGTATTCATACTTGATATTTATACAAGAAATACTACCCACAAATTTCATTACTCGTACTTTCTACACACATAATTAAGAGCCCAACAGTTCATTAACAATATTAGCCGGTTCCAACTAATCAATTCTACATCTTCTGAAGTATATTCCCAAATATCCTCTAATTTGACTCTTCATCCAATTGCTTCTGAGACAAAAACATGGGGTGGGCGGCTGGCGACAACCAAGAATATGAATAATAATCTACTAGAAGTCTTTGTGATGTGTTCCTCTCGAGTTCTGACAAGTAACTCATCTAGGTTGCAGGTCATGATCAGAGGATTAAAATGATCATACTCCTAGTACAACTGTGTAAACTCAAAATAGTGGGTATATGGAGGTCGATCACCTTGTAGAAGCAGGCCAATTTTATGACGGAGCTGAAAATTTATGCCACGTGACCTTTCCTTGAGTAGGTGGACACAGCACACTTCCTGATGTTCGTTGCAGTATCAGGAAGGGATAGTAGTGGGTTATTGTCTCTTACATTAAGTTGACAAGTCATGACATAAACCAAGGAGTTCTTTGAATCTCATTGTATCCATCTGAAGAATCCTGTGGTGGCGTTGCATTCTGGTTGACATATTCAAACAGTTGCCGACTCTTGAGAGCTAGATTAATTGACCGATACCAAGAGATATACTTAGTGCACCAAACAAATGGTAGTAATTTGGGGTGTGGTCGGTGTAGCAAGAGAGAAAACGAACCTTTTGGTTTACTTTCTCAATACCGGTCCAACACAGGAAAACCTATTTGAGCCCCTTCAGCCACTCCTTGAGATACAGTCACCACCCGATGAGTTTAGGATAGCTTGCCTTTTAACACCCCCCCCCCCCAAGCTAACACCATAAGCATCTACCATCCCAAGCGTGAGAGAGTATGAATGAAGATATTTATCAGAGACAGCTTTCGTGAGTATGTCAGAAAGTTGATCTTCTGATGACACAAACACCGTAGTAATAGTTTAATCCTGAATTTTGTCCCGCATGAAGTGGCAATCAATTTCAATGTTTTTGTCCTCTCATGGAAGACATGGTTGTTGGCAATATGGATAGCATCTTAATTATCACAGTGAATGTGTGTGGCCTCAAGGACAAGGAAGCACATTTCTCCCAAGATAGATTTAACATAGGAAGCACCAATACGGATACGAGCGTCGGGTAATGATGGAAATCTGTGTTATGCGGATTTAACAAATGGCTGCGCTTTCTTAATTACCGTTGGACTTTATCCAACGCTAATTTAAAAAAATTGTGGTCGTATTTTTTGCATTCCTGCGGGGCGGCCGGCGGCTGCGGGCTCGTCGGCCGCCCTGGGCTCGTCCTTGAGGACGACGACGAGCCAAGGGCGGTCGGCGAGCCTGCAGTCGTCGACCGCCCAGCTGTCAAGCGCATATAAGGATGTGGGTTATCGGCGATCGGACGGCTTACACCGTTTGCGTGGAGAATTTCAATATCCGCATGGACGGATTGGATCCGATTTACGGACCGTTGGATTCAACCTGGCTGGATATATATAATCATATATATTTCCCTTATTCTCTCTCTATCTCTCATATATATATTATATTAAAATATATATGATATATATATGCTATCACAAGTGTAATAAATAGTTCTCAAAACATTGAAACATCAAACATAAATCATAACTTGAAGTACAAGTCCACAAATCAATGCAACACAACATGAAGTTTTCAAACATTAAGCATTCGTAAATATTACAAAATTTAACATCATATATGTTTAACCAAAATAGATAAAATTAAACTTACGTTTAATCATCACTTTTTTTCTTCTTCTTTACTGTTGGAGATCAAATTCATTGTTGGAGATCAACATCTTCAATCTTCGATTAGTTTAGAGACAACTTAGACGTTTTGTTAATAACTTGTGTCGTATCAACACGTTCAATATACGTACTTGTAACAAAAACGTACAAATACACAACTTAATTAGACGTACCAACGCTTACTAGCATAGAGCCAGTTTTTGTTAACACTAGAAAAATAAACTTATATCACAATATGCAGAATGATGTATTAAGTCCAAATGTATCAACATAGGTGTATCCATCGAGTATCAAGTACCTACCAGTACCAGATACGTGTCTGGTACGGGTACACTGCCTTCGGAGAAAGTATTCTGTGCTACATAGGATTTAACCCAAATTAGTTTATATGTAGTGACGGCAATTGCATGATATTCTGCTTCAGTAAAGGAACGAGCAACCACATTTTATTTCTTACTCCTCCAGAAAACAAGATTGACACCCATAAAGATAGATTATCCACTCATAGATCTTCTGTCCAAGGAGGTACAAGTCCAATCAGCATCACAGTACCCGTGAACCTTAAGATGGCCATGATCTTGACAGATAATGTTTTTTTCGAGGTCATTTTTTAAGTATTTAAGAATCTGAGGAACCGCTTGATAATGATGAACTTTAGGATTGTACATGACTTGGCTAACCAGCAGCAAATGAGATATCGGGTTTGATAATAGTCAGATAAATCAATTTTCCCACAATGCGTTGAAATTCCAACTACCTCCCAAGATCTGGAGAGTTATCCTTATGAATATCATAATTAGGGTCCACAGACACAGGTTTTACTCCCAAATATCCAATGTCACTAAAAAGATCTAAGACATATTTGCGTTGGGAGATCATGGATTTTTTGGCAGATCGAGCAATCTCAATCCCAAGAAAATAAGGAAGAAGACTCAAATTCTTGATTTCAAAGGAAGATGTCAATTCCCCTTTTACAAGAGTAATGTGATGATCATCAGTTCCTATAATAATAATATCATCCACATATACAATGAGGATAATGGTACATTACTCCTTCTTATAGACAAAGACTGAGTGATCAGACGTACACGAGAGAAATTTAAACTCGTGAGTTTGTCACTTAACTTGGCAAACCATGCACAAGGTGATTGTTTGAGGCATATAAGGCTTTCTTAAAACGACACGCATGCCATTTAGGAACATTCATGCCCGATGGAGGAGTCATGTTGATTTCTTCCTCCAATTCACCGTGGAGAAAGATAATTTTCACATCAAACTGGCGTAAGGTCCAAGACTTACAGGCCACAAAAGATAGCAAAATTCTAACAGAATTCAGTTTAGCAACGAGACCAAATATTTCTTGGAAGTCAACTCAATCAATCTGAGTAAAGTCTTTAGCAACCAATTTTGCTTTATATCTATCAAAAGTCTCATCATGAAGAAATTTAGTAGTATATATCCATTTGCATCCAACAAGGTGACGTCCGTGTGGGATAGGGACAATTTCTCAAGTCTTTTGATGTGGAGATCATCTATATCCTCCTCCATAACCTTCATCTAGTAGGGATTCAAGCTAGCTTCTGAAAAACTATTATGAATAGAAGTAGAAGAAACCAATGCAAGATGAGTTTTCAAAGAATGAGAGATAGAGTGATACCTAACATATTTATCAATAGGATATCTAGTATGACCACTATGAATTTGGAGAGTAGATGTGGTCTTCTAAGTGGTGTTGGTGTTTGGATATGGCAGAGTGGTGGTCGATGGTGGAGCTTAAGTATGAAATTCTTGCCCAATATTTCTATTTTGACTTCTTTGGTAGACTCGTGGGTTCTTCCTTCTTTTATACACATGTAGGTCATTAGTGGGAACTTCCTTCTTAACCAGAACATCCACGCTACTCGAAGTAAGAACATCTACCAGAACAGGTGGGGCGGCATCATATCACTCTCTTCTTTAGATTTCTCTGGATAAGTAACAGTTTTGTCTACATTGGAGTAATATGGAGTATGTTCGAAAAAAGTAAGATCTTTAGATATAAATCTTCTCTGGAGAGCAGGAGAGTAACACTTATACCCCTTTTGGTTAGCAGCATAACAACAACATTCAAGCCTTTATCCCACTATAGTGGGGTCGGCTTTTGGTTAGCAGCATATCCAATAAAAATACATTTGATCACTTGAGAGCCTAATTTATTTTTATGAGATCTCACAATATGAATAAATACAACACATCCAAATATCTTAGGAGCAAGGTTAAATAATGACTTTTTTTGCAAAGAAGTTTTAGGAGATACTTTCCCACCAAAGTATCAGTGGTCATCCAATTAATTAAGTAGACATATGTGAGGACACTTTCATCTCATAGTCCCTTAGGGACGTGCATCTTTTGCAATAAGCAACAAATAGTCTCAATGATACGACGGTTCTTCAATTTGGCCACCTCATTCTACTGAGGGGTCCTAGGACAGGAAGTTTGGGAAAAAATGTCATGATCTTCGAAGAACCTATGAAGATCACCACATGTGTATTTGCCTTCATTATCACTCCTAAGAATTTTAATCTTAGCATCAAAATGAGTCTGCACATGGTGAAAAAATAGTTGAAATATTTCAGAGACCTCATTTTTCTTTTTCATACGGTAAACCCAAGTAAAGCGTGAGTAATCATCAATGAAGAAAAAAATCCTGAAATTCATTCACAGAATAAATAAGAGATGTCCAGACATCAGAAAGTATCAATTCAAAACACATCACACTTCGATTCCTTTTACGAGCATAGTTGGGTCTACAATGTTTACCAAATTCACAAGATTGATTGTTAAAGATAGATTTAGCAACATCAAAAAAACAGAAAGATAAACTTTAAGGTGGTCAAGCTAGCATGCCCAAATATCTTATGCCGCAACATCAACTGATCAGAATTGGAAGACTTCTGAGCACCAAAAGCAAGACCGATGTCCATGATATACACACCACCTGACTTATGTCTACCACCAATTGTCTTCACACTCGTTAGATTCTGAAAAACACAATGAGAAGAGAAAAGGGTGAAAGCACAGTTAAGTTGTTTAGTTAAACTATTCATAGAAAGCAGGTCTGTAGGGAATGAAGAGTTGAATATACGTATCTTACTTCTAATTTTAATTTTCCACTGGTCAATACACGTGATATGTCACGTGTATTGCAAATATGTCAAGTGCTTCTTGATCATAGCTATATTGTTCAGATCATCTCCTGTGATGAGAATATCATCAGCATATATAAGAATTATCATCATACTAGCCGAGTGGCGACGAGTAAATAAGGAGAAATCTGTCGAGCTTTGAGTGAAGCCAAAATCTCGAATGACCAGATTGAACTTATCAAACCAAATTCAAGGACATGATTGAGGTCATAGAGAAATTTCTTGAGGTGACAAACAAGGGACTACCCCGTGATTTCATAACAGGTAGGTGGTTGCATGCAGAAGGACTCGACGAGATCGTCATTAAGGAAGACATTCTTGATGTCAAGTTGAAGCAACTGCTAATGACGATAGATGCATCAGGATGCGGGATAGCAGGTGAGAAGGTATCACAAGTGGAGGGGTAGAAGGGTTGATTCTTGAGGAAGGTGGCATCAGCGGATTTAACAAGCTTCTGATCAAAAGGAGAGTGTCACACAAAGCCTTTTTGTGTACAAGAGTCCATATACTTGGTAGCGCGTGGGGGAAGTTTGTCCATAGCATGGGCCAAGATGAGGGAAAAAGTAAACACTACAAAAGATACGGGGAGTCAAGGAGAAGGGGTGTTTAAGAAAAGAGGATAGAGAATGGGGTTACAAAGTTGAGAATGGAATAGGTCATACAGTTAATTAGATAGCATGTAGTGAAGACTGTGAAGTACAAATAGATCTTGGTTTTCTGCATTTGAAACATAAGGGAGTGGGTAATCACAAGAAGGTTGTGATTCCTCTGCCCAGCCACATTATTTTGTCGTGGTCTATAAGCATAGTATTTTTTGGTGGATAATACCCAATGTAGTGCAAGTTTTTGAAAGTCGTGACTTGTATATTAACATGTACTATCGATTCGCGGTATTTTAAAGGACCACGAGAATTGAGTATGGGTTTCTGTTAAGAGAGTGAGAGAGGGAGGGAGAGATCTAGAGAAAAGAGAGATAGAACTAGGGTTTGGAGAAGGGAGGAGAAGAATACCTTGTGCTTGCATGATAATCCAAGGAGAACCGCCCCGGGAATATTTATACCCGGGGCCAAGAGGGGCCGGCCTGCTTCCCCACACATGGGGCTGAACCGGGTGGTTCAGCCCCAAACCGCCGGTTTTAGTGAGAGGGGGCTGAACCGGTTGGTTCAGCCTGTTGTCGCCTATCTTCTCTTTCCTCCTGCGCGCGTATTGATGCCCAAATAGTCGGACGCCATCCGGGGGCATAACATTCCCTTCCCCATCAAGAACCAGTTTGTCTCCAAGGTGGTAGTCCGGGTAGAGCTCCCGAAACTCCATCAAATCCACCCATGTGTTGTGAGCTGCAGTTAGATGCTTCCATTTGACAAGTATCTCAGGACGGTACTCTGTGTCACGGTGTTTCCACTTGATCATCAGGATCTCCTCGGGAAGCAGTCGTAATTCGCATGTCACTGTTGCCTCGGGCAGGAAAGAACTAGCCTGAACTGTGTTGCCGATCTTCCGCTTCAATAAGGACACATGAAATGTCGGGTGTATCCGCGACCCCTCAGGCAATTACAAGGTGTAAGAGACAGGACCCACGCGACAGAGGATGCAGAAGGCACCATAATAACGAGGCGCCAATTTCTGATTTGTTCGTCGGACAACGGACAACTGCCTGTAGGAACAGAGCTTGAGAAAAACTTCATCGCCAACCACAAACTCTCGGTCCTTGCGATGTTTATCCGCTTGAGTCTTCATGCGGTCTTGTGCTGTCTGGAGATTCTCCCGTAAGGTGGCGAGGGTGCGGTCTCGATCACGAAGCGCCAGATCAACTGTTGGCAGCGCCGTACTGCCCGGTTCATAACTGCTCAGTGAGGGAGGAGGGCGACATACACGATCTCGAATGGGGTCAACTTGCTGGCTGAATGGCAAAAGGTGTTATAGCAATATTTGGCCCAATGCAACCAACCTGTCCAAGTCCGCGACTCGTACATCACAAAGCAACGAAGGTATGTCTCGAGGCCCCGATTGAGAACTTCTACTTGGCCATCTGTATGGGGGTGATGGGATGTGCTGAAACGTAAGCAGGTCCCTTGTAAGCGAAAGAGCTCCTTCCAGAAAGTCCCCACAAACGTCGGGTCTCGGTCAGAAATGATGGCGCGCGGAATGCCATGAAGGCGGATGATTTCTCGGGCGAAGAGATCGGCAACTGACTCGTCGGTGTATGTATGACTCAGAGCCAAGAAATGTCTGTATTTGGACAACTTGTCCACCACCACCAAGATAACAGACTTGTCCTAAAATTTAAGCAGGTCGTCGATGAAATCCATGGACACTGTGTCCCAAATGTGGTGCGGGATCTCCAATGGTGTGAGGAGGTCGGTTGGGGAAGTCGTCTCATATTTTTGGCGCTGACATATTCACACTGTTGCAAAAACTGTTGGACATCGCATCGTACCCCTTTCAAAAAAACGTTTGCCTGTGCCTGTTGGAGAGTGCGCAGAACGCCTGCGTGACCATCGGTCGGTGAAGAGTGGAACTCGTGCATCATGACTATCTTCCAAGCAGACTGGGCGGTAATGACCACTCTGCCCTGATAGTACAGCTTGTCATTCTGGAGGTGATAGTCGGGTGCAGCGTCCTGTCCTAGTCTAAGGGCTTCCATGATGGTACGCAGCTCTGAATCAAGCATGACCTCCTCATGTATGTCGTCGAGGGAGTCGAGCAAGGGGCCCGAAATTTGAGCGACGGTGCCCTCTGGTAAGCGAGACAAGGCGTCGGCAACCAGGTTCTCTTTGCCCTTCCTGTAGAGGATCTCATAATCATAGACCAATAATTTCGTTACCCACTTCTGTTGGAGAGGAGAGTAGACTCATTGTTCCAAAAGATGCTTCAGGCTCTGGTGGTCTGTGTGGATCTTGAAATACCGCCCTAACAGGTACGGCCTCCACAGGGCCACCGCATGAATGATGGCCAACATTTCTTTTTCATACGTGGAGAGTCCCAACGTGCGGGGTGTCAACGCCTTACTATAGAAAGCTAGGGGCCGACCCTCCTGCATCAATACGGCACCAATGTCCACGCCCGACGCATCGGTCTCGAGCACAAACTCTTTGGTGAAATCCGGGAGAGCAAGAACCGACGTGGATGTCATGGCCCCCTTGAGGGACTGAAAGGTTGCCTCGGCCTCATCCTGCCAAATGAAGGAGTCCTTCTGTAACAGCTGAGTACGAGGCCTGGCGATCTTGCCATAATCCATCATGAATGGCTTGTAGTAGACAGTCAGGCCTAAGAAGCCCCGCAGTGCTCGCACAGTCTGGGGTCGCGGCCACAACAACATGCTCTCAATTTTTGGGGGGTCTGCCTTGACGCCATCCGCCGAAACCAAATGACTAAAGTACTCGAGCTCCTACTGCCTGAAAGAACACTTGGACTGCTTGGCGTAAATTTGGTGTTGGCGGAGGATGGTGAAGACTTGCACCACATGAGTGAAGTGCTCCTCCCAACTAGTACTGTAGATGAGGATATCATCAAAGAATATCAGCACGAAATGGCGGAGAAGAGGTTGAAATATCTCGTTCATGACTTCGTGAAATGTGGAGCGGGTGTTGGTCAGCCCAAAATGCATCACGAGGAACTCATAATGCTCATCATGTGTGTGAAATGTTGTCTTGTGTATGTCGTCCACATGCATGCGAATCTAGTGGTAACCCGACCTGAGATCGAGTTTGGTAAAAAGAGAGGCGCCATGCAGTTCATCCAACAGTTCTTCGATCAGCGGTATGGGAAACTTGTCCTTGATGGTCGCGTTGTTTAAGACGTGGTAGTCCACACAAAAATGCCATGAGCAGTCCTTCGTGACTATGATGATAGGAGATGAGAAGGAACTAGTACTTGGACGGATAAGTCAGGCGGTGAGCATTTCCCGGACGCTGCGCTCGATCTCGGTCTTCTGGATGTACGGATATCGGTACGGTCGAATATTGGTGAGCTCCGCCCCGGTCTTGAGCTGGATTTGATGATCTCGGAACCTCGGAGGTGGGAGGGTCCGAGGTGTCAAGAATATGTCAGCATACTGAGTCAGCAGCGCTCGCATCTGCTCGGGGACTACCAGGGGCGGTCCGGAAGCCGACGTAATCTCCATAATCATAGCCAACGTATTGCCCTGCTCCCCCAGTCGTTCCAGGCTGCGAGATGATATCTCCTTCAGCGGAGACATTTTGAGGCCGCCCAGACAATACTACCTTCCCTGCTGGAGGAACATCATCGTCATATGGTCCCAGTCGAAGGTTACCCTTCGCAGCTGCTGTAGTCACCATACCCCAAGTACCATGTCTGACCCTCTGATGGGTAGGAGATAGACGTTTGTGCGTCTTGCGTACCCATGTATCCGCAACTCCACTCCTTTCATAACCCCTTCGCACTGAAGTTTGCTCCCATCGGACACCATAACATGAAATGTCGCTACTCGATCGATCTCGTACCCCACCTTCTGTGCCACATCCGGATGAATGAAGTTATGAGTACACCCGCTATCCACCAGAATTGTCACCCTCTCCTGGCTGACTTTCCGTGTCATCCTCATCGTGAGAGGGGCATGGCATCCCTCCATCGCATGTAAGGACACGTAGAACTCCGTCAAGTACAAGTCCCCATCCTCACCCCGATTCGGTAGGGCACCCGTCCCATGTATCCTCATGAAGCATAAATACTTGTATCTTATGGCATTTGTGTCCCGGTGTGAACTTGTCATCGCAGTTGAAGCATAAGCCCATCTCCTTTCTGGCCAGCATTTCAGCCCATGAAAGTCGTGTCACAGTCGGTTTGCGACCCGTCAAGGTTTCCCTTCATACGCCTGTTGGAGTCGCTGTCGGCCTAGTGGTGGTACTGGTACGTTACTACGTTGTCTGTTAAAGCGTTCTTCCTGAATGCAAGCTAAGGTGATGGCATGATTTAGGTTGCGGGGCATGTGTGTTTGCACCTCGTCGCGAAGGTGCTCCTTGAGTCCCGAGACAAAACAGCTAAGCAGCGTCCTTTCTTCCCAATGCACCCTATTCGCCAATTTTTCAAATTCCGTGTGACACTTCATCATTGTCCCCTTCTGCTGCAACTTCTGGAGAAGAACCTCGAAATCCTCGTACTTCCAAGGGCCCGAACCGGGCCGTAAAGCCCTCCTCAAATTCTGCCCACGGCACATAGTCCCAGCATCGCAAAAACCACAGCATTCACTAAAAAAGCATTGTCCTCCGGGTGGAACGATGCGAGCTGCACTCATTGCCCTTCGGGCACATCCTGATAACTGAAGAAAAACTCTGTTTTTTGCACCCACTCCAACGCGTCCCCCCCCCCCCCACCGTTGAATTTAGGGAAATTCGTGTGAGTTAATTTTGGGGGGATGTATGCCCGCGAAGCGGCCTGTTCGTGCCACCCTTGCTCATGCTCATATCCTGCTGGTCTCCTTTGCTCTCTGGTTTTGGGATAATCACCTGGATGCTCGTGTTGATGCAGTCCACCCAACGGAAGATGTTAGCCGCTCCACGGAACATTGGTCCCGAAGCCTCCTTGCGGTCCGAAACCACGAGGGTGAGGGAGAAGTCCTCCCGTCCCCCCCGGAGGAAACCCTACCAGCACTGGAGGTCGCCTAATCACTCCTTGTTCTTCCCCGACTCGCCACCAAGGATCACGGCCTGTGAACGGGTCCCCATTTCCACCCTGGGATGGTCCCGCTCCTAGCGGGTTCGGGCGGAACCGGTCGCCAGCTGCAACCGGCCATCCGCGGCCTTGCCCAACCACGGTCGCCGACTCCCCTCCCGTCGGGGTGGACGAGTGGGATCCCGCCATTTCCGGTCTGGAGTGCGGAGATCCACCGTTTCTTCGCCCACCGTTGCTTTCCCCTTCAGCTTTTGCGCTAGCAACGCCTTGATTTCATCCATCCGAGCGTTGAACTGTTCTTCCGATCGCTGCGTCGAAGCCCTCATATTTTCCTCGATGGCGGGCACCGAGTCCGTCAATCCAACGTCGTTTTCTTCTAGGGTTTTCAATCGGTTGATTTCCTCTTGCGTGTGTGTAGTTAACATGGCGGAGGAGCGAAGCTTTGATACCAAATGTTAAGAGAGGGAGGGAGAGATGTAGAGAAAAGGGAGATAGAACTACGGTTTGGAGAAGGGAGGAGAAGAATGAATACTTTGTGCTTGCATGATAATCCAAAGAGAACCGCCCCGGGGATATTTATACCCGGGGCCAAGAGGGGTCCCCCCCCCCACACACATGGGGATAAATCGGGTGGTTCAGCCCCAAACCGCCAGTTTTAGTTAGAGGGGGGCTGAACCAGTTGGTTCAGCCCCGTTGTCACACGTCTTCTCTTTCCGCATGCGCGCGTATTGACGCTTAAATAGTTGGGCGTCATCCAAGGGCGTAACCGTTTCAGTGATAGAGCGAAAGATATGTAGTAATTCAGAGCGATGATGCAGCAAATACCAGTTTATATAAGAATGATCATCAACGAAGGTAGAGTGGGAGGAGTGAGGATCTAAGAGATCGGGGTAGGGGAGGGCTCGAGTGTGGGTTGGATGTTTGGGGGAGATGAATCTGGCGGGTTGGTGGTCGGGAGTGGGGTTGGGCTTGGTCGGGGAGGTGGAAGGGGTTGCAGGAAAGTGGAGGGGGAGCAGGGAATCGGGGCCAAGAGGGGGCAGGGTGGTGCGGCGGGAGGCCGGGAAGAGGGGAGGGGAGGAGCGGCGGGCTGCAACAGGGAGACGGGGAAGGAGGGAGGGGTCGTGGGGCTGCACGGAGGCGGGGAGAGGAAGCAGGTACCTGGACGGGAAGGGGAAGACGGTGGGTTGGCAAAGCAGGAGCGGGCGGCAGGAGCGAACTTCCGGAATCCACCGAGAGGAAGACCGGCCGGTTACGGCACCCGCAACTTTCGATCCCTAGGGTCGGCCACCAATATACATATTTATAAGAGAAAACCTAAAGCAAAATTAGGGCTCCTGATCGGACGACTATAATTGCTCGGCCCGATCGGGGGCTAAATACATCATGAAAATAAAAACTAATATATGAAACTGGCTCAGAACGACCCTCTGGGCGCAACCGCGGGCTCAAATCGCCCAACTGGGTCGTCGATCACCGCCTCCTGCGGGAATAGACGTGTGTGTGTCGTCGATCGTCATCAACTCCCCCCGACTTGAAAGCACTCATCTCCGGTGAGTGAAGATAATCGTACTCTCGGCGCAAGTCCAGGGCAAGTCTCTCGAGCTCCTCCACAGCAATCTAAGTGTCGTCTGAAGTTGGGCGGGCAGACCAATGAACCAAGTACCGCAGGACCACTAAACCGCCCATCGTCGTGAAGTCATGACCAATGATCTGTAGTGTATCTCTGGTAGGCGACTGTCGCAGCAATGTATCTCCGCCTAAACGCAGTGCCACGGGAACTGTCGGATGTAGAGTGGACCCCTCTGAGCGGTGCTCACCCGCCTGCAACTGCCTGGGAGAGGTGGGTGTGGGTGCACTAGAGGGGTGAGAGTCAAGTTGTGGCTCAGAGGTGGGTGGAGATAACAGGTCCCCGTACACTTGCTCCTCATAGTATGGGGTCAAGTCCTCCACATTGAACACTCGGTAAATCCCCATTGTCGGTGGTATGTCAACCTCATACGTGTTCGCAGGCGGATCATAACTCGTTCCCCCAACGTCAAATACCTGCTCTCTCGTGTGATGATTGGCTTGAGCTTTGTAGATTTCATTACTGACCGCGATCTTTCTTCGGACGGTCTCATGTAGTGAGTGTATATGCTGAATGAACGACTCGGCGGACTCACTAGGTCGGGCTTCTATCGGGGAGTCAACCAGGTCGATGGGTTTCCTAGGTTCGTAATCTAATATGACATGAAATGGACTCAGACCAATGGTCCTATTGGTCGAACTATTGAATGTGAACTCCGCGATAGGCAGGACTGTATCCCAGGTGGTCGGACTATCCTGAACGAGACAACGCAACAAGGTCCTCAGGCTACGGTTGACAACTTCCGTCTGTCCATCCGTTTGTGGGTGGTAGGCGGTGGAGAACTTCAGCGTCGTACCGGTCTTCTTCTACAACGTCTTCCAAAAATAACTCGTAAAGCGGACGTCGCGGTCGGAGACGATAGAAGTAGGCAACCTGTGGTACTTGAATACCTCCCTGAAGAACAGGGCCGCCACATGTGGAGCATCGTACGTCCGATGACAAGGAATAAAGTGGACCATCTTCGAGAAGCGGTCCACGACAACGAAGATCGAATCGAACTTCTGCGGTGTGCGGGGAAGTCCAAGTACGAAATCTAAACGGATGTCTTCCCAGGGCTGGTGGGGAATAAGTAAAGGAGTGTACGGGCCCGTGGGCTATCGGGACCCCTTCGCCGTCTGACAGACACGACAATGTTGAACGACCCGTGTGACGTCCTTCTTTAGGTCAGGCAAGAAGAAGCGGTCCTCAACTAGCGTGATTATCTTATCCCGCCCAAAGTGTCCCGCGGGCCCGCCCGCGTGCAGTTCCCAAATGAGAAACTCTCGTAGGGAAGTCTATGGCGCACAAAAGGTGAGATCCAAAGAACAGATAGCCATCAGAAATGATAAAACCCTCGCGAGGCTCGGGAGGGTCCCTAGACAAGGCGGCATAGATGTCGTCAAACTCCGGGCACTCGAGGTAATCATGGCAGACAAGCTCAAATCCCTCCACTCACACATCCATGGTATAGAGAATGGTGACCCGGCGACTCAATGCATCAGCCGGCTTGTTCTCCACGCCAACTCGGTGCTTGAGAACGTAGTGATATTCCTACATGAACTCCACCCATTTTGCATGGCGGTGGCCCAACTTCTTCTGCAAGTCCAGATATCGCAGGGCCTGATGATCTGAGTACAAGAAAAACTTCTTATGCAGAGGATAGTGACGCCAATATCGGAGTGCATGTACAACAGCGTAGAACTCCTAGTCATAATTCGAGTACTTCTGTCGGTCATCATTTAGTTTCTCACTGATGTAAGCAACTGGATAACCCCCCTGGCTCAGTACTCCTCCAATGCCCACGCCAGACCTGTCACACGCTACCTCTAAGGCCTTGGAAAAAACCGGAAGGCGCAAAACAGGAGCAGTCGATAGCTTCTCCTTAATTTCCCCAAACACCTTGGTGGCCGCTGTCGTCCAGGAAAAATCCCCCTTACGCAGGCAGCTTGTAATAGGGATCATGATCGAGCTAAACCCTCATACAAACCTCTGGTAAAAGGTGGCGAGTCCGTGGAAGCTTCGGGCCTCGTGAATATTGGCCGGGACTGGCCACTCGCGAATTGATTTGACCTTATTATGGTCAACCGAGATACCGGACTACGAGACGAGGTACCCTAAAAAATGTACCGATGGAGTCAAGAACGAGCACTTCTTCAGGTTGTCATACAAATGCTCCTTCCTAAGGAGGTCGAATACCAATCTAATGTGATCTAAGTGCTCCGTGCGATCCTGGCTAAAAATTAGTATGTCTTCAAAATAGACCACAAGGAACTTGCCCATGTAGGGTCGAAGGATATGCGTCATCACTCTCATAAACGTGCTTGGTGCGTTCGATAGCCCGAACGGCATAATCAGCCATTCATATAAGTCGTCCTTTGTTTTGAAGGTCGTCTTCCACTCATCGTCATCACGAACCCGAATCTGGTGGTACCCACACCGCAGGTCAATCTTTGAAAAGATCCGGGCACTAGCCATTGCATCAAAGAAGTCGTTGAGGCGGGGAATGGGAAAACGATACTTCATCGTAATCTTGTTGATGGTCCGGCTATTAATACACATGTGTCAGCTTCCATCCTTCTTCAGGGTAAGAAGGGCAGGAACGGCACACGGGCTCAAGCTCTCTCGAATAAAGTTTTTCTGAAGAAGATCGACCACCTGCCGCTTCAGCTCGGCGTGCTAAGTCGGGTTCAACCGATAGTGTGGAAGGTTGGGCAAAGATGCCCCCGAGACTAAATCAATGGCGTGTTGGATATGCCTCATAGAAGGGAACTCATCGGGGAGCTCCTCGGGAATAATGTCAACATATTCGGCCAGCAGGCGTCGAATGTCCGGATCCACACTCCCCAGATTGGTGGTGGCGTCAGATGTCAAGGTGGCGGCCAACACAAACATAACCCCCGAGTCTAGGCTCTCACGGAGAAAGACGCCCTTCCTCAGGATGTGCAAAGGCCTCGCTGACCCGGCACTGATGAATGACTCGACCAAGCCCTTGGGGTTCCCTGGGTTGGGTCGGAGTGAGGGTGATCTTTCATCCCTTGTCAAAGAATACACATGTTGGAACGGCCATAACATGTGGCGTCACGGTCGTACAGCAAGGGGCGACCCAAGAGGACGTGTGCAACGTCCATCGGGATAACGTCGCACCAAACCTAGTCCTCAACGGACGCTAGGCGGATCGGAAAAAGGCACCTCTGAGTGACCTGGATGGCCGACATGTCCACCCAGTGGACACGGTAAGGATACGGGTGGGGCTCGGCAGACAGCTGCATCCTCTCTAAACCTCTCTACGCTACAATATTCATGCAACTACCGCTACATATGACGAGCTTGCAGGGACCGCCCGCACTCTGAAAGTAAGTGTAGAACATCGAGGTACGACGCCAATCCTCCTCAGCACGGGGGGTGTAAAGGAGGCGACAGATGACTCCCAACCCTAACGATCTCTCTATGTCACTCTCCCAGCCGTCCTCGGCCTCAGCAGTAATATCTTCCACTACAGCATCGTCCACCACAGCGCTCGCCTCACTGTCGTCCTCAATCAGCAGGTTCCTCGTAGGACATTGAGCAGCAATGTGCCCTCTGCCCGAGCATCGGTAACACTGGCCGGGTCCGGGTCAAGGAGCGGTCGGGACAATAGCCTTGCCCTTTGCATCTGAGGGGATGCGGGTCGGGGGGTCAGAGCGGTGTGTGGCCTGCCTCGATCCTGTGAGACGCAGGTAGTTTTCATACTCTAGAGCGAGTTGGAACACCTGCTCTATGCGGTGAGGAATAAGCTCTCTCTGGATCTTATCTCTAAGTTCGGCTCTAAATCGGGAAGCGATCGCAATAGGCTCCTCTAAAATGTCACTCGTCACTATCAACTCATAAAATCGTGTCATGTACTCGGCAACGGAAAGTGATTCCTGTCGCAGCACATAAAGATGGTTAAGGAGCTGATCGTGGTAAGACGCGGGGCGGTACTTATCTCTCAATTGTTGCTTCATCTCGTTCCATCGGGTGACGGGATAGTATCTGTCTCTCTCTAACGACCTCTCCACACTAATCTAGAACATCTTTGCCTGGCCTAATGGCTTCATCTTGGCAAACCGAACTCGTCGCTCGTCATTCATCTCATATCAGTCAAAGAAGTGATTCATATCCAGGAGCCAGTCACAAAAGGCCTTCGGGTCCAGATGACCGTTGAAGGAGGGTGCATCAATTCGGAGGCGCCGGATAAGGTAGTCCTCAGCCGGGGTACGCTCTCGGCGAGGTGCCACATGGTCATCATATGGCTCGTTGGAGTCGTACTCGTCTAATGCGGGTGAGCCACGACCTTGTCGGGCCGGTGGGTAGCGTGGCTCGTAAGGTGGCCTAGGTTACCCCTGGGGGCGGGGTCGCGACGATAATCATGAGCAGGTTCGAGGGCCTGTCTCTGCGGAGCGGGGTCCCGACGTGGTGGCTCTCTACCTCGCCGACCCGGAGGCAGTGGGGCGTCCCGTGGATCTTCCAAGGGGTCCTCGTAGCCTAAGGGCTCCAATCTGATCAACTCTTATGTTGACCCTAGCAATCTCGTTCTTAAGGGTGGCGAACTGTTCGAGTACTAAGCGTTGGAATTCAGCGGCCGCCATGTCCGAGTTCGAACTGGCGGCCCGATCGTCGGCGACGTTCTGGTCAGACATCAGGGTTCGAAACACTACCACTACTGAGCATGCAAATGTGACTTGAACCTTCCTCTGATACCAAACTGATGTAGTGGAGGACCGGCTAACAAAACAAGGGACCAAAATGCAGCCTAAATGAAGCTATGATCTAAATGTCGTGCGCGTGAAAGCATGAGAACAGTCCAAAATAGAGATCCACTAGCAAGTAACAATTTTCTTTTAGCAATGCTTTGGGCACGACTAGCACAATCAAACAAGATTTAATCGTTAAGAAAAACTATGATTAATCAGCAAAGTGAGGCGCGTTTTCGATTGAAGTGCGTCGGATGCGTCCCGCAAATCACACGACAAATCAAGCACAATAGCATATAACGATTCCAAAACCACAACAATAGTTCAATACAAATGAAGTCAAACAGGAGTACTAAAACACCAATACCTTGATTCGCTTATGCACACGACGGCTCGGCTTCGGGACGGAGAACTGATGGCGAGGTACTTCTGATTTGATGGCGGCTCCACAGTGGGCTGCGGGTAAAGTGGAAAGGTTGAATTTGGGGATATTTGGGGAGGGGGAGAGTGAGATCGACAGAGGTAGAGTAGGAGTGCAGATCTAAGAGATCGGGGTAGGGGAGGGCTCGGGTGTGGGCTGGAGGTTTGGGGGAGATGAATCTGGTGGGTTGGTGGCCGGGAGTGGGGTTGGGGTTGGTCGGGGAGGTGGAAGGGGTTGCAGGAAAGTGGAGAGGGAACAAGGAATCGGGGCCAAGAGGGGCAGGGTGGTGCGGCGGGAGGCCGGGAAGAAGGGAGGGGAGGAGCGGTTGGCTGCAACATGGAGACGGGGAAGGAGGGAGGGGACGTGGGGCTGCACAAAGGCGGGGAGAGGAAGCAGGTACCTGGACGAGAAGGGGAAGACGGCGGGTTGGCGAAGCAGGAGCGGGCGGCAGGAGCAAACTTCCGGAATTCGCCGAGAGGAAGACTGACCAGTTGCGTCACCCGCAACTTTCGATCCCTAGGGCCGGCCACCAATATGCATATTTATAAGAGAAAAACCTTAAGCAAAATTAGGGCTCCCGATCGGACGGCTATAATTGCTCGGCCCGATCGGGGGCTAAATAAATCATGAAAATAAAAACTAATATATGAAACTGGTTTGGAACGAGCCTCTGGACGTATCCGCGGACTCGAATCGCCCAACCGGGTCGTCGATCCCCGCCTCCTGCGGGAATAGACGTGTACGTGTCGTCGATCGCCATCACAAGGTGTCAATGTCGAAGCGGGATGTAGTAAGAACATCCACCGCAAGAGAAGTGTGGTGCAGAGAGTTGGGAGAGTTGGGAGGAAACCCACGCTTCCTATAATAAGTGGCTTCAATTTAATTTTTTGGTCGCAAGGAGTGCATAGGTAAGTATTGAGCTCCTTGGAGCGATTCCGGACATCGCGTCCACCGTCCTGAGACCATGGCGGACTCCACGAGTCTCAATCGGTGAGGTAGCTTCGGTAGAATGTTGGAGAAGGGAAACAGAGGGTGTCATAGAGACATCGTTGGGCGGCATCCCCTTTAAAATCATAAGCAAACATCAGAGAGAGGGAATGGTTGGAGAGGATAATATGGTGGAACGGAAACTGTATGGATGAGGGGGGATCAGTGTCATCGTTAGGGCTATTCCAACAACTTCCTCCTGAGCTCGTTGTGTTGCGAAATCCAAAGTCGGTGACTGGTGTGAAATCCACACCTCGAAGAGGGTCTTGTATTTGCAACAAAAGAAGTCGGGTACCCATCAACACCAGTTACAAATGTTTGTAGGTCTGTAAGGATATCGAAAAAATATTGGAGGTTTTCCTTCACACAGTATAGAGACTAAAGTTCATCACACATGACTTTAGCAGTCTCGTGGTACATAGGCAAGTGATATGGCTCACTTGTCATAGAATTTAGAATCCATGACTGAACCCGGTCATCATCACGAAGTCATTATTCGGTAGGATCAACAAGCGGATCACGAGTCAGATGATGAAGCAGTCCCTTAGTTTAAAGAACATTGTGCACTGAATGTACCCATTCAAAGAGATGGTGGAAATACGCAGTTCACCGCGTACATCGGATAGAAATGTCGGAGCATGGGTTGTCAAAATATTAAACGAGACGGACGAAGCATTTTTCTTTATAAGATTAGATACAGATGTAAGAAAGGCAGCAGGGAGGGGGGTTGGCGAGTATAGCAAAAAGTGGCTAGTACGCTCGGTGCAGGATGGCGCCGAACTTGAAATCAAAGAAGATGAGAAACAACGGCTTCGAGTAGTGGCCGGCATTGGGAGGGAGATGAATGCAAGTTCGAAAACTGAGAGACGGGTACGGAAGGAAGGTGACAATACCCCCTATGCAGGGTGGCGGCGAGCTTGGAATCAGAGAAGAAAAGGACCAGCATTGCGTGAAGGACGGTGGTGGCGAGCATGGTGAGGTAGGTAGGTGCGAGTTCGGAATTCGGGACCCACGCAAGCTCTGGATGCGATTGTAGAAATAGGATCCTGACGTAAACTAAGGCAGCAGAGGAGTTGCGAGCACAGAAGGTGGGCACAGAAGTCGAGACAGGCAAACATAGAAGGTGGAAGCATTCACCCCTAGGCTAGAGAGGAGTTGTGATTCAGATAGCTTAGGGGAACAACGAGACCTTTAGAAGAAGGCAAGCACCCAAGCAGAACGGGTGTGTTCTGCGAATACTGGGAGAGGCGGCGAGTACACGGGCTTCCAGCTGGCCTATAAAAGATGGGGCACGCTTATTAACATCAATAACTTTCTTTTTTAACACTTTATCCACCCCTATCCCAACCACAATCTTATTATTAACATTTCCAATATAATAACTTATATTATTCCCAATATCTATAAATTTATTTTCTTTTCCACTTATTTCTAGTAACAATAAATGTTTATTCTTCCTTTAATCAATGTGTACCAGCTCTCTAGTCGTTCTATATAGAACCCTAAATTCGAAGTTGCAAATATAATATTATTGGACCGAGGTGACCCTAGTTTACATCACTATGATCTGGCCATGGTAATAACAAGTGTATACATCACAATGATCTAGGGATGTGAAATTACAAGTTTATACATCACCATGATCTGGAGATGAGAAATTCATTCATGATATTAGGCTAAGGGCCCGTTCGTTTGCACTGTTTTCATATTTGGTTTTCATTTTGCTTCAAAGCGAATAAATCAAGTTTTTTCACTTTGGGACAAACGAAAAATTATGTACGTTTGCAGCATGGTTTTCAGGTCCGTTTTGGCTCAAAACAAAAACTTTTGTTCCGTTGCAGAATGATTTTCAGGTCTGTTTTACGAGCAGTACAGCTGATATGAAAAGATTTGGTGTGTGAAAGATTCAACATTGTTTTGCAGCGTAGTGATATAAGCAATATAGTCAAAGAAATCAGGAAATCTAAGGTGAAAACAACCACCTTTTGCAAGGAAAACAAAAAATAGTGATCAAGCACATAAGAAGCTTCCTAGACAGTGCTGCACAACAATCAGGCACAAAAAAAATTGAAAAAAAATGAAAAAAAATTGCAACGCCCTATGACAGGCGAAGATGGCAGAAAGGAAGAAAATGGCAGAATTTGCAACGCCCTAGGACAGGAGAAGATGCAGAAAACAAGAAATAGAGTCGGCGCTGGAAGTAGAAGCAAGAAACTCTGTCATTGGTTGTAGAAGAAGGAAGCTCCGCCTAAACCAAAGTTGTTGCACCACCTGTGGAGGAGATTTCGTCGAGGAGATTTCGTCACCGCTGCGCCGCCCGCCGGGAGGAGATTTGCGTGAGGCGGAACTCGCGGGAGAGGTTTCGCGTGAGGCGGAACTCGCCGGAGGGGTTTCTCGCGTGAGGCGCAGGGAAGAAGAGGTGCAGTCTTTCACAAAACCGCGTGAAAACAGACATCGGGAGGTCTGTTTTGGGGAGAGCTGATTATAGAAGAAATCAAAACGGCGTGTTTTGGACTGAAAACCAAAACACACGAAAAATAGGCAAAACGAACATCAAATTTTCGTGTTTGAAAACTCCAAACCAAAACCTACCAAAACGCTGCAAACGAACGGGCCCTAAGGGTGGCCTGGGATGGATATCTTTTGCGTCTAACCTTAGTCAAGTAGGCATGCCCTAATCAAGCACAGATGGTTTGGTGCAACTTACATTAGGACATAATAAGTTTGTTTCAATAGGCCTCCAAAGTTTCATAACTAAATTCTTCAGGATGATTAGTTCAAGATAAACCAAAAACTGAAAGAGTAACATATGCCCCCAAAACAATTCTAAATGTGACGATATCCAGAATATAACAGTTAGAGAATGTTAGAGAAAATTATGTAAAAACCCAACAAGTGTGGCCCAATTATAAGCCCATTTAGTTTTCTAGTTTTGTCCCACATCTTTGGAGTGAGATTCTCTCTCTCTCTCTCTTTCTATATAAATGTACACATACTTGCACTTTGTAATCTTAAGAGAGCTTAATAAAATTGTGATCATTTTTTGCCGTGTTTCTATATTCCTCTACATGGTATCAGAGGGAAAAAGATCCTTCCTGTGGTTTGTTCCTTTCAAACCGCATGCCTGCCCACTTCTCTCTACCTGCACAGGTCTGCGGTCTGACCCTTCTCTAGCCGCCTCTTTCGTCCTCTCGTGGCTTCCACTTCTCTCCTTATTCCCCTTGGCTTTTATATTTACTGGTCCCCTGCCTGTGGGTCCTCTCCTTTTATCTTCTCGTTGCACGCCTCCGCCCTTGTCGATGTCTTGCTGCCTTGACACAAGTTTTGCCCACCACAAGCTTTGCTAGTCACGGAATCCGTGTTTTTAGCACCCCGAAAGAGTCTGCAGACTACTCACTATTTGCTCGCGGCCTATCTGCTTGATGTTCGCTTGTCCGCTCTTCGCTGAAGTCGAGGCCTATTCGCCTGCTCACAGCCTAGTCGCGGCCTATTCGCTAACCCGCAGTGTGCCTGAGGTTTGCTCGCCACTGCCTCTCTACGGCCTTGTTTGCTTCCTGCGGTCTGCTTGTCGTGATTCTTCTTCTCTATTAGCCGCATGCCAGATCTTTCCCTTGTCGCTAGTTGTTCTTGTCTAGCCGGAGGGTGTGCTGCCCCTTGTGCTCCCCTGGTCGCTTTTCGGATCCACTGGAGACCGTGGTTCTTCGCCTTAGACGTCTGCCAGATCGTTCACTTGTCGTTAGCTTATCTTGCCTAGCTGCAAGGTCGTTTCCCCCACTCACTGAAGTCAGCAGATTCTTTGCCTTGGCCGCAAGATCTTAACCGCTAGTCCGTGTCTCCTTGGATTCTTTGCCTTACCTTAGCCGCAAGGTCTTAACCGCCAGTCTGTATCTCTGTGTCTTGCCGTCTTCTCTATTCGCCAAGTCTACACCATGAATTCAACTGCGACCTCCTCTCTTCCAGCTGGTGTTGCTACTCCCGTTACTGAACTTTATGATGAACTCCGAATTACCACCATCTCTCTCAGCGGGAAGAGGAACTTTGTGGAACGGTGCACTCTGTTCGCCGTATACTGCAGACAAAAGGACTTCCTCATCATCTAACTTGTACTACTACTACACCCACGGATGAGTGGCTCTGTGATGACGGTCGTGTCCAATCCTCGTTTCTCAACTCAATGGATACTGAGCCATACCGGATGGCCATGTATCATGAAACGGCCAAGGCAATGTGGGAGGAGCTCCACTCCCTCTATTCTGGCCAGAACAGTCTTCAGCACTTATTCGACAACATTACTGATCTTCAAACCCTTGATCCCGGGACACCAGGCGATATGACCTCATTTGTTGTCAAGGCCAAGACTCTTGTTAAGGCTTGAATACAGCATCAGCCCCTACCACTGATTTGGTTTCCCAACGGGAACAAAAAGAAGCTGGCGGGATTGCTATGATGTGGGCCCATGTTCTTGCTCATCTGCACAGTGTTCGGGCTCAGATTCTTTCTTCCTCTCAACTCTCTCGCTGTTGGATGTTTGCTCTATGCTTTTGAAGGTTACCCCACCATCGGATGCTCCTGCGACTATCTCTATGGCACTCCTCCAGTAACTTACACCAGTTCCTTGGGCTCGTGGTTCCTCGGCCCATGGGGGTTGCAACACGTCTCGGGGACAAGGACGTGTTGGATGATCCTCCTTTAAATGCACTTAATGCGGTCGGGATGGTCACCTTATGGCCACCTGCTATTGCAAACATGGTCTGCCTCCACATCTTGTTGTTTCTACTACAACTGAGCCTCCTTTTACTACTACCGCAACGGATTCTGCCTCCTCCACCCGCAATGACATCAATGCTCTACGCACCCAGCTCCAACATCTCCAAGGGGTGATTACTCGCTCATCTGGATCTGTTGCGTCGATCTCCAATGAAGGTATATCTTCTCTATCCCGGAGCTCCCACTGGATTGTGGACTCGGGTGCCACACACCATATTACTTTGCAAAACCACCTCAATACTTGTTGTCTACACATCCCAAGTTCATCATCGTGGCCAATGGTGATACCACCCCGGTTTTTGGCGCCGCAGATATACCTCTCACACCCACCTTTTCTTTGTCTTCGTTCCTTCATGTTATGGGATCACCATTTAACATGATATTTGTTAGCCGACTTACTCAGAACCTTGATTGTTGTGTTACATTCTTACCTTCTTCCTTTGTTGTGCAGGATCGGCAAACGCAGAATATCATTGGTAAATGTCGGTTGTTTAATGGCTCTATCTCCTTAATGTTCATCCTTCTATTATCTATGTTGTCTCCTCTGTTGATTGGCATCATCGCCTTGGGCATGTTCCCCTCCAGATTCTCAAAAAAACTCATTTAGATGTCTCCCTACATGAGTTTACTTATGAATCATATATCTTTGGCAAACAGCAACGTATTTTTTTAGTCATGTTTGTACTCGGAGTGATACTTCATTACCTTTAGTGCATTCTGATGTTTGGGGATCATATAACACCCCTAGTATGTTTTGATACCGTTACTTTGTTACTTTTATTTACAGTTATTCTCGCTTGACCTGCTTATATTTACTTCGCAATTGTGCTGAACTTACCTCTATATTTCATGATTTTATTACTGAAACTCGAACTCAGTTCTCCTCTCCCTTAAAAATCGTTTGTACTGATAATGCGCGTGAATATGCGAGTCGGGCATTCTCTAATTTATGTACTGAGTTTGACATTATTCATCAAACATCGTGCGCTTATACTTCTCAACAGAATGGCGTGGTCGAGCGAAAAAATCGTCATTTTATTGATGTCTCTCGGTCACTAATGATTCAAATGCAGGTTCTCCCACTATACTGAAACTTCGTTGTGTCTGCAGCATGTCATCTCATCAATCACATGTCTTCCTCCATGCTCAACTTTGTTGCTCCGTTTAGTCTCCTATTTCCTACAAAATCCTAGTTTACTGTCACGCCTCGGGTGTTTGGATGTACCGGTTATGTTCATAATCTTGGTCCACACACGGGTAAGTTTGCCCCTTGTGCAACCAAATGTATGTTCGTGGGTTACTCTCACACTCAAAAAGATTGTGTTATTTTCTCACCAAAGGCAAAGTGGTCGTCCCGGCAGATGTTATCTTTCTTGAAGACCAGCCGTTTCACTCCTCTCCTTCTGCTCCTCTCCCTCCTCCCTTACCTCGTCCTACCGTTCCAGTCAGGTCTTCTCTATCGCCACTCCTTCCCACCCCACACCCGGAATCAGTACCACCCAAACCACCTCTTCGTGTTTACACTCGCCGTACTCCGAACTTTGGTGCCCTACAACAGCTACCTTCTACCAGTGTTATCTTGCAGTCTGTTGATCCAGCATCAACCTCTACGGCTCATCCGACGGTGAATTATGTGTCTCTACATTGACTATCTCCACCTCTCCTCAAATTTTCTCTCGCTCTATCCTCCATTTTTATACCTAGCTCTGTGCAGAATGCTCTTCATTATCCAGGGTGGCGTGCGGCTATGGATGACGAGATGACTACTCTTTGGGCAAATCGGACATGGGATTTGGTCCCCATTCCTCCAGGATAGTCTTGTGTTAGTTGTAAATTAGACTTTGCAATTAAACATGCTCCGGCCGGAACTGTTGAACGCCTAAAAGCTCGACTTATGTCCTGGGGGTTCACTCAACAATAAGGCATTGATTATGATGAAACTTTCTCTCTGGTCGCCAGGCTAAACTTTGTTCAGGTCCTGATTTCCTTAGTTGTTGTAACAACCCGATTTAATTTATATAATAATAATAATTAAAAAACCTAATCTATTCCTACCTAACCCGAGCCAGCCCCTTTTATTTCCCGCAAACCGCAGCCCGCAACCCGCCAATCCCGATTTCTGCATACCGCGCTTCTCCCGATCACGCCGACTCCCGCATCCTGCTGCTTTCGCTTGGTCTAGGGCTACCCCGATTCCGACTCCACCGCAGGCCACTGCTCCCGCAAGCCCCGTCTCCTGCTTCGGCGCCGACTACTCCTCCGGCTCCTTCCTCCCGTGCGCTCCTTTCTCTGGTCGACAGCTTCTCCCTCCTCCTTGGCCGGCTTCTCACCTCCATGGAGATCGGCGGCCCTCTCTTTCTGAGGGATGGCAGCGGTTTTTCTCGCCTCCTGGCTGCCGGCAGCCGCCTCCTCCCTCTACTCCAAGGCCGACAGCCGTTTCTCCATCGTCCTCGGGCATCGATTACGCCTAGGGCTTCGCTCAAACCCTCCTCAACTCAGATTTTTGCACTTGATTTGGTTCCTATTGGTAAGAGTTTCCTCTTTCCCCTCGTTTTCTTCTTTCCTTGAAGTTATTTTGGAACTTGCGTGCTCCAATTTGCGTATAATCCATGATTCAGATTTTTTTTGCCCAATTTAATCGTTTGTTTCTCGTTGCAGTTGTGTTCTCCGGCATCGTTCGTCGCATCCATGGTCGGTTCGTGAAGGATCCCTCTCCAAATTAGAGTTTCTCCTAACCTAAGCATCGTCAAGTCTCCGTTTCCGTGTGGTATCTCTCGTCCTCTCGCTCATGAGGGAGGTAAATTTCTTAGCCCTCTCTCGATTTAGTTATGTATCGTTTAATTATTTGTGCTAGCATTTTGGATTCCTGTCAGGGCTATTTATCAAATATTGTCTGAACAGGTCCAGCCAGGATTTCTGTTTTCGCTTGCGCACTTAGCCGCCGCCAGTTTTAGCCTCTTTCAGGCAAGTAGAGATCTCTCTCTCCCTTGCAATCATTGAATTTCAATTATTTGGTCTGATCTCATAATTATATGAATTTTCTTGTTTGATGTATAAACCGAAATATGTTGGAATGATTAACGGATACCCTAATGAGAATTATTAGGAATTGTTAGAATTGTGTCATTTGAATTCGCACTTACATGAATTGGATCTCATTTGATGGATGATTATGAGACCTATAGTTTATGTGAACATCCACAATGATTATTTTGAAGGATACAGTTAATATTTCTTGTTACAATTAAATGATTGGTGATTTGTGTCATGCTCGTATATACATATATACAGCTTATTTGGAGGATATTTATGTCTGAGAAATGATTAATCTAAAGGAATATTAAATGTCCAGAAAAGTAGCGTATGACGGTCGTATCACTCGTACATACTTGAACCCGCTAAATATATTGCTCCTTATCCGGTTTTGTGCGCGTCGTCGAATCTTGTGGCGAAGAATCTGGTGTCATCAAATCTGTTGTCATCGAATCCGGTTTCTGGCGTCTGTCTGGTTTCTTAGGTCTGTTCTAAGAATTGAGCGAATGTGGCTCCATAACTCAAGTCCTCTCTTGCCGCATTCATGAACTCTAATATTGTACAGTTGTATCGCTAAATTTGCATCCGGTCTCGACATGTTACGAATCTCCTAAATCATGAATTTTTGAAGTCATTCATGTCATACACAATCAGTGAAGGGTAGTGTTCAATTGATGTGACGCTTTGACTCGAGTTTCCGCTTAACTGACAACGAAAACCAACAAATGACCATAGCAAGCTCAATTATTTTGATAAGCCTTGCGTTCAGACTTGCATCAGAATCACGTGCATCAAATAAAACACTTCTACTTTCCACTGATTACCACTAATGATATCTCTTGGTCCGTCTAAATGTTAAACTCCAAAGCAGTATAATAAACTAACCTGTTCTGTTTAGCATTTTTATTTGCTTGCCTCGAATAACACAACTTTATGAGAAACTGATATACTTATATATTTCTGCTTCTCTTACTGCACTTTACTCTTACTGTGCTCCTATTTATTTCAATGTTCTGAGGCTTTTCCTTTATGTCTTGGAATTGCCTTAGAATTCATGCAGCGCCGCCAGGTCCTCGACCCCGATCAGCATCAAGCTTCAGGTTCTATGATTACATTTCTTTTACTGTCAATTAATTCTTTTATGTAATAATTGCAATCAGTCATTTTCTCTGACATCATGGACAACTGCTAGGCTATATAAATATTTATGTACTAGAATCTGAAATTAACGCGTGTGCACCATCTGTTGAATCATAACTGCATGAGACCTATTGTAGTAGCCTGTAAAACATGAATTTTACCAAGTACATGTGCATCAAAACTCTTTTCACTGATGAATTTAAGAGCTTTCGCATAAAAATCAAGCTATTTTTCTCAATAATAACTATTATCAACTACTCTGCATCCGCCTTAGCAGACATGACTTTCTTTTCGCTCATGTTTGTGGCATCACGGCTCGTCTCAAAGCGCACTCTGACTCCTGTCGAGACGGGTCGTGACAGTTGTTCATCGCAATTGGCCTCTACATCAGCTGGATATCAAAAATATTTTTCTAAATGACGATCTTCTTGAGACTATCTACATGCACCAACCTCCCGGGTTTGAAACCGCGTGGGAGTATCGTGTGTCTTCTCCAGAAATTTATTTATGATCTCAAACAGTCTTCTCGAGCTTGGTTTAAAAATTTTAATAAGGTCATTCGTGAGGTTGGATTCAAGCGGAGCTCGACTGCTTCTCTCTTTTCACTCATCATCGATAAACCGAGATTGTTATTCTCCTAGTTTATGTGGATGATATTTTGATAATTGATGATGACTCCACAGGGATACAACAAATCAAACAACACTTAAATTATGTCTTCCAAATAAAAGATCTGAGAAATCTGCGGTACTTACTTGGACTTGAGGTAGCAAGAGGACCTGATGACATTGTCCTATCACAACGGAAGTATCGTCTTGAGCTTCTTCAAGATGTTGGATACTCATGGTGCAAACCGGCGGAAACCCCAATGGATGTCAACCACAAGTTATGTGCTCATAAATCTGACTTTGATTCACTGCTTACGAATCCAGAGCACTATCGGCGTCTTGTAGGAAAACTGATACACCTAACGGTTACAAAACCTGATATCTCATTTGTTGTTGGAGTGGTCAGTCATTTTATGCATGTTTCAGGAATCTTGCATCTCCAGGCAGTCGAACATATCCTCAAGTATTTGAAGACTGATCCTGCACAAGGACTAGTATATAAGTCATCCTCCTCTCTATCTCTTATTGCATATTTTAATGTTGACTATGTGAGCTCCCTAGATGATCGACGTTCCACTACTGGTTTTTGTACCTGTTTTGGAGGAAATCTTATAATCTGGCGTAGCAAGAAACAATCGGTTGTTGCTTCGCTCTTCTGCTAAAGCCGAATATTGTGCAATGGCGGTTGTTGTGTCAGAACTTACCTGGCTTGAGAGTCTTCTTGGTGATTTGGGAGTCAAACCATTCCTCACCAGCAACTACGTTTTGCGACAGTCAGACTATTATACATATTGTCAAGAATCCTATGTTTTATGAGCGAACCAAACATATTGAAGTTAACTGTCACCTTGTTCGGGAGAAGGTTCAAATAAAGAAATTAGAATTAGAGCATGTTACTGCTTCTGGGCAAGTTGTTGACATTTTCACCAAGGACATTACCGCGACCAATGTATCATCAGTTTTTGTCCAAGCTTGGTGCTTATGATTTGTATGCTCCAACTTGCGGGGGAGTGTTAGAGAATGTTAGAGAAAATTATGTAAAAGCCCAACAAGTGTGGCCCAATTATAAGCCCGCTTAGTCTTCTTGTTTTGTCTCACAACTTTGGAGTGGGATTCCTCTCTCTCTTTCTTCCTATATATATGTACACATACTTGTAGTTTGTAATCTTAAGAGAGCTTAATAAAATTGTGATCATTTTTCGCCATGTTTATGTATTCCTCGACAATAACTAAGAAATGATGTATAGCGGAAGAAATTGATCATTCTTTAGAAAAAAGTGGTGCCTTAATAGCCAACTAATTTAGGGCAGAATTTTGACCTCAAACGAAGCTTATTTTCATTTTAATAAGTGACAACGCCCAAACAAAATATGATGCTTGATAAACCAATGACAACTTCCTAGTACCAAAAAACATAGAAAGCAGCTATATATGCAGATTTGGAAAACATAATGGAATCAAATAATCACCAGGATCTGAGATTCATACATCACTAGCCCCAGCAATTATGCTGCTGATAAGAGGAATAATCTTGCTGCTTCCTTCTATGTTGTACCCTAAAAAGTACTTGGCCTGGGATAGTGCTATTACAATAGCCGAGGCAGTAGTGAAGCCTGATATTACAGAATGGCTAATGAAACGAAGCAGCCATCCAAGCCTGAAAATGTACATCTGCATCATTTAGTACAGTAAAACAATGTAGACACTTGTGTGGCCGGTTATAAAATCTATAATAAAAAACATTCCCATAATTATCATAGTTGTAAGCCATTACAGACAAATTTGTTTCACTGCAAGTGTGTGGAAGTGTTTTGGATCTCAATTCCCAGAGTAAGATCTATAGTGATTCTTCTTTGTTTTACTGGAATTCATTTTTTTTGTGAGCTCAATTTTTGCACTTATTTGGCATGCAGTGAATTTTGCCTTTGCTCAGCCACAATTTTTTATTATTTTGAGTTAAGTAATTTTACAAACCATTATTCCACAAGTTTAATATAGCTTTTTATTATTATTAAAAGGTGATCGACAAATTTGAAGGTAGTCTCCTAGCTCTCAAAATTGAACTCACTTCTTATTTCAACCAGTTTCGACAAATCAAATGTTTGAATGCACATCCCATAAATGAGAATCTATCACTTCGGGGAACCAAGAGTGAAGTAAACTGGTCCTAAGAAGAAATGCAAGTAAAATGTGCAACATACTCAGAAGTATCATGATAGAAAGGGCAGAGTAGTAAGCATGTTACAACTGTGAGAACTTGAAATAAAAAGATTTTATTATTCTAAATTATATAGGTTATTACATGAGAGCAGCCTCTTGCAAAAATCCATTGTAAGGTTTGT
Organism: Platanthera guangdongensis; assembly: GCA_039583875.1. Taxonomy (NCBI): domain Eukaryota; kingdom Viridiplantae; phylum Streptophyta; class Magnoliopsida; order Asparagales; family Orchidaceae; genus Platanthera; species Platanthera guangdongensis. The sequence goes on from CM077161.1 coordinate 161,506,604, forward strand.
ATACATTTCACCCTTGTGGTGTGGCCCTTTCTAGGACCCTCGCAGCGCGGGGATGCCTTTGTGCACCGGGCTGGCCTTATTACATGAGAGCACCCCCTCTTTATATAGAGTAGCAGAGGAATAAAAATTTATATTTCATGATGTGGGACTACATACAATAAGAGGAGAATTTACAATGGGCCTCTTAGATGGGCTTTAAGCTTTTTTTTTTTTTGAAGGAGCTTTAAGCTTTTAAACTTTCAACAGCTTTTAACACTCTCCCTCAAGTTGGAGCATATATATTGACCATTCTCAGCTTGTCACGAACATTGGAAATTGATGAAGAAATCGGTTTGATGAAGATGTCAGGTAACTTTTGTTCTGAATATACAAACGGAGTGCAAATATGTTTCTTGACAATCTCTTCTCTGATGAAGTGATAATCAACTTCGATGTGTTTTGTTCTTTCATGGAACACTAGATTTTTAGAGATGTAGATATCAGCCTTATTATCACAAAACATAGGTAGAAGACAATTATAGATTTCTCTCAAGTCTTTTAGAAGTGTTCTCAACCACTTCAACTCACACGCAGTTTGAGTCATACTTTTGTATGCAACTTCAAAGCTTTACATGGATACTATTCCTTGTTTCTTGCTTTTTCACGTAATCAGATTCCCACCGACATATGTGTTAGAATTCAGAAGTGGATTTTTGATCTCCCTAGTCATCTGCATAGGTAGGCATCAGAATATGCTTTGATGTGTAAGTAATCGTTCCTTTAAAACAATAGTTCTTTTTCCCGGAGAGCCTTCGATATATTCTAATATTTTTAAAGCAATTTCCAAATGACATTCTTTGGGAGTCTGCATGAATTGACTAACTCTTCCAACATAATAAGAGATGTCAGGTCTAGTTACGATAAGATAGATGAGTTTACCAACCAAATGTCTGTATCGAGTAACGTCCTGTGGAAGAGATGTCTTATCCCAAAGTTTGTCGTGCTTATAAACATAGAATTTTGAGTGGGCTTTGTTCCAAGAAGACATGTTTCTTTGAGTAGATCTAGGACATATTTTCTTTGAGAGAGAACTATGTTGTCATTGCGTCTTGCAATTTTCGATTCTAAGGAAGTATTTGGGAGAACTCATATCTTTTGTAACAAAGTGTTATCGAATATGTTTCTTTGTAATCTTTATTCTAGAAGAGTCCTCTACAGTAAAGAAAATGTCATTGACACAGACAGCAAGAACCACCAATCCTTTGTCGGTCTTCCGTAGAAAGAGTAAGTGATCAATATTACTTATGGAGAAGCAAATAGTTGAGATGACCTGACTGAACTTGTCAAACCATGCTCGAGACCTCTGTTTAAGATCATAAATAACCTTTCAAAGCTTGCATACCTAAAACTTCCTCAGAGCAATATAACCAAAAATTGGCTCCATGTAGACTTCTTATGCAAGTCGCTATAGAGAAAGACATTCTTGACATCAAGTTGAGACATTTGCCAACATCAGTTGACAGCAACGGAGAAGAGCACCGGGATACTACTGATACGGGTAATCGGAAAGAAATCAAAATCATATGTCTGGGTGAAGCTCTAGATAACCAGACAAACATTGTAGCATTCCACGATGCCATCAGGGAGAAACTTAATGACAAATACCCATTGACATCCAACAACATCGCCTATAAAAGGAGTGGGAACAAGAGTCCATGTTCTTCATTATGTTACGAAAGATATTATCTCACCCATGATTGTTTTCCAGTACAGTATCCGAAGAGCTGCTTGATAGGAAGCAATGATGGTGGTGGTAGATAGTGCCCAAGTGAACTTATTGCAGAAGGGACTGAGATGAGCATAAGAGACAGTAAAAGGAAGTTGTGTACAATCCCTGACGCCTTTCCGCAGAGCAACGGGAGCATCCAGGTATGATTTGGTGGCAGTAAAGGAACCTTCTGAAGAAGAGATTGTTGGCCAGGGAGCAGACGACGGGATCTCTAGAGTGGAAGGGGCGAGGATAGGTAGAGGAGTAGGGTAGCGGAGATAATGATGAGGGCAGCCCGGTGCACTAGGCATCCCCGTGGAGCGAGGGTCCGGGGAAGGGTCTCACCACAAGGGTGAAATATAGGCAAACCATACCTTTAATTTTTGCAAGAGCCTGATTCCGAAGATAATGATGAGGAAATGGTAAAATTGATGGAAGAAGGGAAGGAGTGTTAGTTATGGTATATCTGGTGAAGGAGCATGAATTATGAGAAATGTGGAAACAAATGTTGGAGGCGGGGCGGTGGTAGGGAAGAGAGGAGAGAGCTCAGGGGTAAGAGGCTCACGATCCTAGGAGAAATATGGGGTAGACTCAAAGAAGGTAACATTGGCTAAGACAAGTTGACGTTTGGAGACAGGGTCGAAAAAACGATATCCCTTCTGAGTCGGAGAATGGCCAACGAAGATACATTTGATAGTGCGAGCGGAGAGTTTATCGCAGACATAGGCGGGAATGTGCACGAACGCAATACACTCAAACACACGTGGAGTGGGGGAAAAAGGTGTACCAGTTGGATAAAGGGAAAAAAAAGACGTCTGACCATGAAGAGTAGAAGAAGGTAGATGGTTAATGAGAAAACAAAAGAGAAGAATGAAATGACCCCAATAGGAGCGGAGAACATTCATCTGACAAAGGAGCGTGCAAGCAACATCGAGCAGAAGATGATTTTTCCATTACGCCACTCCATTATGTTGGGATGCATATACGCAACTGGTTTGAGGAATAATACAATTGGTTGTGCAAAAAGAGAGGAACTGTTGGCTCATGTATTACTTGGCATTATCAATTTGAATAGTTTTGATGGGACTAACAAACTGAGCGTGAATTTCATCATAAATTTTGAAAATAGAGAGAAAAGTTTGGAGCGTTCTTTTAAAAGATACACTCAAGAAAATCATCAATAAATGTTACAAAATATAGACTACCCCCACCAACAGATTTGTGGGACTAGGACACCAACTGTCTAAATGAACAAGTTCAACAAACAGAACTTTTACACCATTTTGTCAGGAAGGAAGCATGGTGGTGTTTTCCATATTAACAAGCCTCACATTTTAAAGTAGAGTCAACACTGAAAAAAAGTATATGATGATGGAGGCGCAACGGCGGATGTCCAAGACGTTGATGTCACTAGATGAGGAAAGTGGTCATGGTAGATACAGAGAAAGGGGGAATGTCATCGAGTTAGTAAAGACCGTCGCATTCAGTCCTAGTATCAATCATCCTCTGTGAGTTAAGGTCCTGAAAATAACAAGCAACTGGAGAAAATGAGATAAAGCATTGTAATTGTCGTCGGAGAGCACTACAAGATAGCAAATTACAAGGAAAATTTAGGACAAATAGAGTGTTATACAAGTGGAGAAGAGAGGCAGTAGTCACAACTCCAGGTCCACAAACTAGAGGAGGAGAGTCATCTGCCACGAGACTAGAGGTAACCGACTATGTTTATCGAGGTGTGAAAAAACAAGAGGGTTCCCAACCATATTAGTGGCACCTGAGTCAATACTATGAGTAGAAACATGTGTGCTACCTGACGATGTTGCAATGGAGGTAGATTGCTTTGAAGATTTGAGGAGAGCATCCGTAACTGCAAATGAGAACCAGCGGCCAGACTCTGGCGGTGTAGTAGTTGGTGAGGCGGATGGAATAGGGGCAGTAGTGTTGGTATGTGCCTACGGAAGAAGGTGAGGATTCTTGATAAAGCATTTGTTGACCAAACCATCCGCAATAGGAGTGTTAGTATTTGTGTATTTAAATATTTTTCTATTATATGTACAGGTTAGTCCCACACTGTCTTCTAAGGTTTCTTTATCTAGTGTAAGCCCTACAAATACCTTTTTGGGGGATGAATACAATTAAGAAAATATTTTTCATCTCATATTCATCATGGTATCAGAGCCTTGGGGTTTAATCTTGTGTCTTGTGTCTCGTGCTTCTGCCTTCACTCATATCGCGTGTCTTCCTCCGCTTAATCCCGCGCCGCGTATCCGTCTTCGCAATTCTCCTTTCTCCAGCGGTCGTGCCACCGGTCGCTCCAGCCCTCTAGTTAGATTCGCCAGTCATCCCTTCCTCTACAAGCAGTAGCTCATGTCCCCCCTCTCCCCCTCCGTCAGTAGCCTCTACAGCAACTTCTCCAGCGGTTTGTTGTCGCTCCATTGCTTGGCACAGCACATGATGCTCTAAACTGAGAATTTTGGGGGTTGGTATTTATTGAAGGCTACTACAAGGAATTGGTAATCGTTCATCCTTCTATGAGAAAACACTAGTTTTTATCTAGGTATTTGTGGAGTTCCCTTGGCTCCTTGATTTTTATTCATGTATCATCATGGCGGGGAATGACGACTCTCCCACAATCTCTTCTAATGTCGGTGTTTCCTCCGCTACTTTGATGTCTAGTGGATTTACTCAGTCTGGTCATTGTCACAACTCACATTTTCTCAACATTTAATAATATATCAGAGTAAAAAAAATACGTGTTGTAATGTCACGCCGTGCAGGGGACAACTGCAGACGTTCAGGCAAGAACTTGCTCCTAACACTTTTCATGAAATTCTCAAGTTTGTTATGATGAAGATATAGTCTGAGTTTAGGTTTTAATGGTCGGATCCCTCGACTCAGTGGATCAACTAGTCCACAGGTGAAAATATACATATACGCAGCGGAAAATATTAGGTTTATTTCATTTATTATCATATATAAGTATGAAGATCCAATAGGACAATCCATGATATGCACACCACTAGATTTAATATAGGTACTAAAATAGCTTTTACGTTTGTTAAAGTAGAGTGATATTTGATTTAAAGATGTTATGAGTATGAGCTAGGAATATTGATCTTTTATACTTTGAAAAAAAATAACTAATATGGAACCTAACATAAATCCTTCTCAGAGAGCAAGAAGGTAAGACAAACCAACTAGAAAGTAGCATAGCAGTTAGCAAATAGTCTACCATCTACAATAATTCACTGCGCGCGTCAACAACCTGACACGAATCCACAGAACAAAGTGTATGTCTGAACTAAAACCAGAACAACAAAACTACCTCACGGAGATGAGGGAAGAACCACTGCTACTACTGCAGAACGCATGAGACCACAGACTCTAGCTGCTCAGGCCGCTACTGCTCCGGGCATGAGGCATTCAAAAGAAAGAACACCTCAGCAAGAATGAACAAGTGACAGAAACATACCAAAAGTAAATAAACAAGGGGAGTCAAAGGGTTATCAACCCAAGACAGAATAACTGTCAAACCACGGTATCTAGATAATAAAATAGTAAGCATTTAAGAGTTCACGAGGTTAGATATGTCAAGTTGCACCAGGTGCAACTAAGAGATATGCTTCATTGACATCTGCAAAGGTATGCTTATAAACATATGCATATATTTATAAGAAAAGACTGATCAGTTGTAAAGCGTGAATCATTAACACCGGTAAAAGAAACACGGTACTGAGGCGGTGGTCACATTGTCCAACACAAACCATCAGACCAAACAACTCAAAAAGGTACCGTGGGGGTGGCCGCATTGTCCAACACAACTCAACAGTCCAAAAGAACTATCCGGTGTAATGATTCACAAGCCGGCACTGAGGTGGTGGTCCTTTATTCACTACCAACCCGAGCCCATATATGAACTTCCAAAAGTACTGATAACGAAATAAAAACACAAGACTTAGTATCAAATTTCCATAACGACACAAAGAAAAGTCCAGAAAATCTATAAAGGAAAACTCGACAAATTGGAGTTCATCCGACGAAAAAAATTCTAAGTTCACACCAATTCGTCAAGAATACTCGACGAATTCAAAGTCACTCGACGCTTTTCTGCTACACTCAATGTCTTTTGACTTCACTCAACGCTTTTGACTCCAAGACTGATTCACTCGACGCCTAACTGGAATCACTCGACGCACTCGACGCCAAGAAAGCGTCACTCAACGAACTCGACGTCAAGGTATAATCACTCGACGAATTTGACTCCAAGACAGTTTCACTCAACGAACTCGACGTCAAGGTATAATCACTTGACGAATCTGACTCCAAGACAGTTTCATTCAACGAACTCAACGCCAATGTATAATAACCCGACGAATCTGACTCCAAGACAGTTTCACTCAACGAACTCGACGTCAAGGTATAATCACTCGACGAATCTGAATCCAAGACAGTTTCACTCGACGTCTAACTGGAATCACTCGACGCGCTCGACGCCAAAGGCAGCACTCGACGAATTTGCTTCACTCGACAAATTTAGCTTGGCCTCAAGAGTTTACTCGACGATTAAGACCTGGACCGATCTATACACTACACAGATTCAACAAACACTAATCCCTACCCTATTCCTAAGTTCTATGTAGGAAAGAAAAGGATAACAGGAATGAAAGAGCTAGTAAGAGGGGAGGAACAACCACTTGCCTCAAAATCTCCTGAACCTCGACCTCCTGAACACTCCACGGCACAGATCGGCCAAAAAGAAAGCACGGCAACGAGATCTTGAGAGATTTGGACAAAATGAAGGTTTAAGGCCACACAACCCAACGCCAAAAGTCCACGAAAATAAAAATATTTACCACCAACGCGTAGATCTCGGCGAGAGCTTTCTGGATCTATGCTCCGTTGAAAATTTCGCCCACCGGAGCTCCATAAACGGCTGTCGGAAGGTTCACGATGAAAAACTCGTCGTCTCTCTCACGACCACTCTCAATCAGACCCTTTTGGGTAAGAATGACAAATATGGTTTTCGTTTTATAAGTATATATATAATATATAATATATTATTAATATTATAATAACTAGAAAAAAACTCAAACGACGAGAATGACCAAATCATCTCGGTTTTTGATGAAATTTGCACCAAAACTAAATGGCGGCGCTACGAATCCAACGGCTAAGTCGAAATCAGGATCCGACAAACCAAACTCGGGTTAAAACTTCTCGAAGTTAAAACAACAAAATCCTTATAAAATTCATCGAGTCTCCCAAAACGCCCGGTTCGCAACAAAACTTCACAAACACGCTTAAAATTAATCACTATAATTTTTCAAGACAAGAACTCTAATTCCGACGAGTCTAAAAACTGGCAGACTCACCCTAACGAATAAAATCTCGCACTAACGACGGCGCATCGTTAACTACGTGTCAACGTAACGCTCTTACGTCATTATTACGCCACTAAATAGATTAAAATAATTATCGAAAATTCAGGGGCATTACAGTCATGACGACAATACCCCTCACATCACAACTATACGTCTGGATGGCTTCAATTTTCTCTTGTGGTCTCGATTTATTACCCTTGCTTTGAAGAGCAGACATTTGTTCAGCTATGTTCTAAAGTACTAATCTGACACATGCCCAGGATTCACCAAATTGGTTGCAGTGGGAGACTGAGAATTCCCTCGTTATGTCTTGGCTGACGAACTCCATGGTTGCCCAGAATTATCTGTTTTTGAATACCGCAACGGATATTTGGAAGAGGGTTGAGGCCACTTACTCCTACAAGGGCAATGTTATCCAGATTTTCAAGTTGTGACAGAAGATCTTTCTCCTTCGTCAGAGTGATTGTACTCCATTTGTCTGTTACATGTAGTTCACTCAGCTTTATCAAGAGTATGATCACTTTGATTCCCTCGCTCTTGTGTCTCCTGAGGATAAAATTCTTGTCTGAGCTCGGGAAGACAGGAATAGAGTTTTTGAGTTTCTCCATAGTCTGCATCGGGATTTTGATTCAATCAGTGTTCAGATCTTTGGTCGCTCTCCTCTGCCCTCTCTTCTGGAGGTTTTCAATCTTGTTCAACAAGAATTTGATAGGCGACGGACATGGACTCCCGATACTGCTCCTGAAGGTTATGCCCTGGCTGTTCAGTTTGGAAGTAGAGCTCTTTTTTATTTCAGGCCTAAGTCTACAGACAAAGATCACTTACTTTATGATTACTGCAGGAAGTGCCCTCATACCCAGGATACCTATTTTTGTCTCCATGGCATTCCCACACCTTGTGGGGGTTTTGCACCTCGTTAAGGTCGTGGTTGCGATCACTCTCAAGGATGTTTTATTCAGTCCAACTCTACCCGCCTGTCTAATGCCTCTGAGGAGACCTTATCTCTCCCTGTCCAGTCTACAACTCCTCTGGCTCTGTCTTCCAATGAGATTCATGCCTTCCGCCGCCTAATGCAGGGACGGTCTCTGAAGCCTCTACCTCTTTGTCTTCGTAAGCTCATCGGGGACCCTCATGTGCTCATGATACATCTTCTTGTCTTTCTACCTATTAGATTACAAATTCTGGAGCAATGGATCATATGGTCGGCTCTGCTACAGGGTTTTGTCTTACCTTTCATTGTCTGGTTGGAACAAGGTGAGCATTGCAGATGATTCCTCCTCTCTGATTGCTGGGAAAGGATCCATCTCATGCTCCTCTCTTACTTTTTTCTCTGCTCTCTATGTACCCAAGCTTACTCGCAATCTTCTCTCCATTAGTCATTTGACCAACTCTATGAACTGTTATGTGATATTCTTCCCCTCATCGTGAGTTTTTCAGGACCTAAAAATGGGAATAGTGATTGGCCTTGATGGATGGGCTCTACGTGTTTGATTCATCCCCTCCTACTTCATCTCCCCAAGCTTTTCATGCTGATCAGGTGGCCAATTTGGAGTCCTAGCATTGTCGCCTTAGACATCTTTCTATTATGTCTATGAAACGTTTATTTCCTACTCTACCTTTTGTATTAGTTGATAATTTCCATTGTGGCGCTTGTGAACTTGGTAAACGCCATCATGCTTCTTTAAATCATGTTTCATCTCCTAATTCTGCACCTTTCATATTATATACAATGATGTATGGGGACCTTGCCCCGTTGTTCTATTTCTGGTTGTCTGTGATTTGTAACTTTGATTGATTGTTTCTTCCGCACAACATGGATAGACCTAATGAAAGCTAAAAATAAAGTTTTCTTCAATTCTCCTTATTTCAATGGTTTCACAAAATGGTGTACGCAGTTTGATACCTGTATTAAAATTCTTCGAATTGACAATGTTCGCAAGTACAGTGATTCTCAATTTGAACACTATCTTGTTACTCATGGCATTATCCACCAAACATCTCTCCTTCACACTTTTCAGTTATCTCCTACAAATTTGCAACCTCGTATATTCGGATGTGTTTGTTTAGTTCATATTCATTAAAAGAGTAAACTTGATGCGCGTGCTCTGAAGTGTTATCTTCATAGGCTATTCTCCTACTCAAAAGGTTTATAAATGTTTTGACCCAGTACACAAGAAAGTTTTTGTAACCATGGAACTCACGTTTCTTGAATCTGAGAGCTATTACGGGCCCTCACTTCAGGGGTGATCTCTCCTCTGTTGGAAGTGAGCTCCTTGAATTCCATTGATTTTATGTCTACCACTTTATTACTCATTCCTGCGTTTTATCAATCTCACTCGACTCTATCTCGTATTGCTCTTCTGCTAACTTTTGTTGCTCCTATGGTAAAACCACTGTAGTTTTACTCTTGTCGTCCTAAGAGAACAAACACACCAAAGACAGCGGTTTATATATAAAATAATGACGAAAAATATTGATAGAATAGACAGCGGTTTATATATAAACCGCTGTCTATTTTATGGTTCAGGGTAGAATAGACAGCGGTTTATATAAAAACTGATGTCTATTCGAGTATAGACAGCGGTTTTACATAAACCGTTGTCTATTCCCATATTTTTTTAAAAAAAATAAGGCGTCCAACACCAAACACGGGTGAATAGCCTTAAAAATTAAACTTTTTTGTATTTTAAAACACATAATATGCATGCTTTATACTCATATTTTTTTTAGTGTGGGCGGCCACCCACACTGGGCCTTTAATAGGCCCGCCCATGAGAACACCCTGTGTGTCATAGAGAGATACATGACAAAGTTGATCGCAATAGGATACACTCAGACAGGAAGAATTGATTCAAAAAAACCTCTGCTCCGGTCGCGAAAATGAATTCTATAAGGGTTCTCCCATCGTCTTTTGCATGTAAGGGATGGAATCTCGCCAATTTGATGTGAAGAATGTGTTCCTTCATGCTGATCTGGAAGAAGAGGTATACATGGCTCCACCTCCTGGCCTTTCTCCTAGAAGATATGAAGGTAAGGTGTTCAAGCTGAAGAAGATATTATATGGCCTAAGATAATCTCCTAGAGCTTGATTTAGAAGATTCCACAAGCCCATGACATGCTTCAGGTACTTCAAGAGTAATGCGGATCATACCTTTTTCTTCAACCACAATAAAGGGAAGTTAATGGCTCTGATAGTTTATCTGGATGACATCATTATAACAGGAGATGATCGGGATGAGATTAAGGCACTGAAAGAGAGGCTGGCGAGAGAATTTGAAGTAAAATACTTAAGGAATCTCAAGTGTTTTTTGAAGCCTCGGGAATAAGTGCCTGTGGACAGGCTGACACCCCAATTGAATCTACCGTAGACTTGGAAGAGATGATGGTGAAACGATTGAAAACTTCCCTAGCTTTCAAAGGATATTATGAAAATTGATCTACTTGTCGCATATTCGCCCCAATATCTCCTATGTTGTGGGAGTGCTCAGCCAATAAAGGAACTCCTCAAAGACCCGTCATGTTGATGTTGCTTATCATATCCTCAGATTCCCCAAATCCTCACCTGGGAAGGGCATCCTTTTTGCGCTAAATGATGAGCCAACTATCGAAGTTTATACTGATGCAGACTGGATTGGATCGATTGAGAATCGACAGTCCACATCAGAATATTGCACTATGATGGGAGGAAATTTAGTTACCTGGAGGAGAAAAAAACTGTATGTGCTCTCCAGATCCAGTGTTGAGGCAAAGTTCGGGACTATGGCTCATGAGATTTATGAAGGACTATGGATCCTAACCGTCATTAAAGATCTTAGGCTTAAAAGAAGAGAGACTATCGAACTGTATTGTAATAACAAGGTTGTCATCAACATTGCTCACAACCCAGTACAACACGACTGCATAAAACACATTAAGATTGACAGACACTTCGTAAAGAAAAATATAGTCAGAGGTATTGTGGTTACTCTGTTTGTCTCATCTGAACAACAATTGACGGGCATCTTCACAAAGGGGTTATGTACAAGTGTCTTTAGAGAGCTTGTTGGCAAGTTGAGCATCGTCGACATCACATGCTCGACTTGAGGGGGGTGTTGGCATTCGTGTATTTAAATATTTTTTTGTTATATGAACGGGTTGGTCCCGCATTGTCTCTTAAGGATTCTTTGTCAAGTGTAAGTCCCACAAATACCCCTTTGGGGATGAATACAATTAAGAAATAAGTTTTTATCTCATATTCATCAAGGAGCAAAGAGGGTGGGGTCCCCCACGACCACCATTGCAACCTCTACAACGTCTTTATGGCTGCATTGAGATCCTTGACCGGACGCATGAGCAAAGTTGTCGGTGGTTTGGAGGCACAATCGGAGGTCGATGTTGAAGTGTAGTAACCGCAAAGATATGGGCAAAAATAGAGTGGGAGTGTCAGGTTCTCCCAAGACTTGTAGGCAGATCATCACATATGAATCAGGAAAACGGAGAAGATAGTAGACCACTAGAAGTTCCTGAAAATGTTTTTGTTAAGTGGCTAGGTCAGCAGAGAAGGGGCGATGTTAGAGAAGTTCTGCGCCGAGAGATTAAACATTTTGATATGCAGCATCCAAAAAGAGAGTTGAGTGTACGAAGATATCTGAGTATAAAGTGTAAATGTTAGACGTTTTGGCTCACTTGAAATAACGAGCAGCAAGATGATGTCAAGCTGCCTTGACAGTGTCGTCATGACGGATAATGGGTAAACATGCATCTGAGAGACTATTAGACAGCCGGGTGAGAACCAGTGCATCACTGGTGTTCCAATCAGTAAATGCGGGAGACGTAGGATCAGGCGGAACGTCGGTAAGATGATGTCGTTTGCGTTGAGAGCGCAAGAAAAAGGTAAATGAAACACTTCAATCAGAATAATTTGGCTCCGCTAATTTTGAAAATGTCCTAAAATTTTCAAAGAACTGGAAAGAAACGTCAATGGAGGGATTGGAGTGATCGGAGGAGTCTCCGTAGATCAGAAAAAAAAATCAGTGAGATAGGAAAAATAGTCGGCGAGTGCCCAACAGCTGGTAGGAAGAACTCGCAAACCTTGTTGATTGTTGAGGGGGTGCGAGTACAAGAGGGAGATGTCAGAAAGAAACAGGGAGGTTGAAGATATGCGAGAGTGGAGAGCTGCAAATGCACTAGAGAGACGATGGAGAGCAGCTGGAACATGCAGAAGGATTTGCAAACAAACACGAGGGATATCGCATAGGCAGCTGGTCTCTCCGAGAGGTACTCATTGTTGCATAGACATGTGCGCAAGAAGGTACGGCGGGAGATGTTCTTACAGAGATGTAATCCCGCAGCTCCCGTCAGACGGAAGAAAGCAGAGTCGTGGATGGTCTCGCAGTTGCGGTAGGAGAGGAACGGGAGGCTCGACACGTTGGGTTGTACAAGTCCATGGCATCTAGAGAAGGGGAATTCACGGGAAGCAACAAGTTTGTTGAGTTAAAAAGAAATCTATAAAAGGGTGTGGAGGGTGGCACGTGGGGGTGTTGAGGCCAATAGAAGGGAGGATGTGGGATTTCCCTGAAGTCGGAAGGGAGGATGTGGGAGTACTCAAAAAAGAGTCGAGGTCGTGTGAGGCCAGGACGATTACTAGAACTTAGAGAGAGTTCGTGCAAGGCCGGGAGAATTCACACGAGAGGAGATCTGTCTTGTGAGGTTAAGACTATTACGCAAAATTGAAAATGATTTTGTGTAAGGGCGGAAATAATCACGAGAAAGAAATTACGAGATGATTTGGTTTTCACTCTGATATCATGTGAGAAAATACAATAAAGATATTTTATTATTCCAAATTATCTAGGTTATTACATGAGAGTACCCCTATTTATATAGAGTAGAGGTGGGAAAAAATTGCATTTGGTGATATGGGACTAAATACAAAAAGAGGAGAATTTACGATGGGCCTCTTAGATGGGCTTTAAGTTCTTGCACTTTCAACAGGCTTTAACATAAGAAGAGAAGAAGACACATCACACGTATAAGTAGCATTATCTTGAAAACTGACGTTATTTAATTGTATGTCTGAGTTCTCAACAGGCGTTTTCTATCGGGATAAACCCGCATAGAATACATGCACAGGTACATAATAAGACATAATGCTCGCCTATAAAATAAAAATGCTGTGACACCTAAAATGTAAAATTTGTTAGAAAATATTGAATACCTAAATAATCCCATGAGAGTTTCCAATACACCAACCATGAAGGCCAGTAGTATAGCGAGTTCCGTGTATAGCTCATTAGAAGAATCTACAATTTTGCCCAAGACATTGGAGACTAATAGTGATACTAAAGCCACCGGACCAATCGCAAGTTGACGTGATGAACCAAATATAGAATACACAAAGATTGGAACAAAGCTAGAATCTGTTTGGCAATAACATTCATCAGTATGAAAAAACATAACAATGTTCATACGAAGAAACTTACTTCTACTGAGAGCAATATCAAGAAGACAACTCACAAAGTCCATAAATTGGATGGAGACCTGCTAACTTGGCATACGACATGGCCTGCATTTCTCATAATATATACAAAATAAATAAAATATTATTCATCAATTGAATAAATACCAAAAGAAAAAGAAACTATTAAATCTACCATAAATTGACTTAATGCACCAAGAAAAAACTCCATTTGAGAAGACAAATTTGGTTCAATTATGATACCAAAGACAAATACGATATATATACCATCAGATTTCTTTTATGATGTCAAGCCATGGATCAGCTTTGTTTGGAGTCAGTAGTGGCAGGGGAAACAAGAGAAGAATAAAAGCTTCAAGACAACAGCAAAAAAAGAGACAAGAGAACATATACAACCCAACAAATTTTGGAAGCAACCATCAAATTTTGTCTTCTAATGATTAACTGAATGTCATCCATCATCTAGGGGCATAAACACCCCATCAAATTTTGTTTCCTAAGAAGCCAACATTCCCTATTACCCAAAAAAACTTTGGAAGCATATGTTTAGTCCACAAATTGGGTCCGGGAGAAAGTAACTGAGTAAGCTAGATCTTGGAGCCATTAAATGTATATTCTTAAGATACTCTAAATCCCAAAAAAGGTACGAATGTTATAGTTTTGGTTAAGAAGAAATGGTAAAAATCCAATATGAAAAGCCCACTCTTGAAGATCCTGTACATTCTCTTTAGTCCCACATCATAGGATTGGAGTTCTCTCCTCCTATCTCTTCTTATATAAATGTATGCATACATGTACTCTACATTGTGATGTGTAGAAGAATTGAGTAAACCTTGTATATACTCCTTGAATTATAAATTACGAGCATGGATACAAATATATAGGGAGAAGAGAGAGAGAGTAGTCCCTTATAAAAGATGTGGGACCATTATATGAGGAAGGAGAAGGCCTATAATGGGCCTCTAAATGGGCCTTTACAAGATGTTCTCTAATCAGTTTTCTAACACTCCCCCGCAAGCTGGAGCATACAAGTCATGGGCGCCAAGCTTGGATAAGAACTGATAGTATAACAGCCGAGAGAGGGCTTTAGTTAGGATGTCAACAACTTTTCATGTAGCGGGAACATGCTCCAATTCTATCTTCTATAATTGAACTTTTCTCGAATGAAGTGACAGTCAACTTCAATATGCTTTGTTCGTTCATGAAAGACATGATTCTTGGCAATATGTATTGCAGCTTGACTGTCACAAAATAAGGTCGCCGGAGATGAGAGTTTTAGTCTCAAATCATTGAGAAGACTTTCAAGCCAGGTTAACTCAGATACAACAGCAGTCATAGTCCGATACTCGGCCTCAACAGACGAGCGAGCAACAACGGTCTGTTTCTTGCTACGTCAGGTAATAAGGTGTCCACCAAAGTATGTACAAAAACCAGTTGTGAAACGCATATCATCAAGAGAACCTGTGTAGTCAGCGTCAGAATACGCAACAAGAGATAGAGAGGTAGATAGTTTGTAAATGAGTCATTGTCCCAGAGCAGTCTTTAGATATCTAAGAATGCGCTCAACAGTTTGGAGATGAGAAGTCCGAGAAGCATGCATGAAACGACTCACAACCCCCCACAATAAATGAGATGTTGGGTCGAGTAACCGTAGCATAAATCAGCTTCCCCACCAAGCGTCGATAATATTCTAGATTTGTAAGCAGTTGGTCGGAATCAGAAGCATGTGCAGAAAGCTTGTGATTTACATTCATAGGGGTGTCCGCAAGTTTGCACCTGAGTAGTCGGCATCTTAAAGTAGGTCAATACAGTACTTTCGTTGGGATAAGACGAGACCAACAGGTCGTCTTGCGACCTCAATCCCAAGGACATATCGAACATTTCTCAGGTCTTTCGTCTGAAATACAAAGTTCAAATGTTATTTGATTTGTTTTATCCATGTAGAGTCGTCACCAGTAATTAGGATATCATCAACATACATAAAGAGAATCACAGTGTTTGTTGACTGATGACGTGTGAAGAGGGAGAAGTCAGTAAAGCTCCGTGTAAAACCAACTTCGCGAACAACCTTGCTGAATTTCTCAAACCAAGCACGCGGGGACTGTTTGAGACCATATATAGACTTCCGGAGATGACCTGCATGAGACTCTCTTGTGGTCTCAAACACGGGAGGTTGGTGCATATAAACAATTTCCTGAGAAAGACGTTTTTAATATACAATTGATGGAGTGGCCACTATCAATGGACAGACAAGGAAATCAGGACCCGAACAGTATTCAATTTGGCAACTGGGGAGAAGGTTTCATAATAATCAAGGTTTTGCTGATGAGTGAAACCTCGGACCACGAGGCAAGCTTTAGGTGATCAATAGTCTCATCTGCAGCATGTTTGATAACAAATACGCACTTGCAGCTGACATAGGACTGGTCGGTAAGAAAAGGAATCAGATCACAGGTTTGGTTAGCCCAGAGGGCAGTCATTTCATCGTTCATGGCCGCCCGCCATCCTGGGTGCTGAAGTGCTTCCTGCACAAAATTAGGGATAGAAATGGAGGAAAGAGAAATGGCAAATTGATGGAGTGGCGGAGAGATACGATGTAGAGACATATAATTCGCCAAGGGATGAGTCGTAGAGGTTGATCCTGAATCAGCAGGTCGCGGGATGTCATTGATAGAAGGGAGATGCTATAGAGAAGTATTTTGGGACTTACGACGAGTATAGACACGGAGAGGTGGTGGAGGTAAAGAAGGCACTGGTAGTGAGGAGGGAAGAGGTGGGAGAGACGGAGTTGTGACCGGGACGGCAAGACGAGCTGCAGTGGAAGGTGGAGACGGGTTGGAAGGAGATGAGTGAAACGGTTGATCCTCAAGAAAGGTTACATCAGCCGAAACAATTAGCTTGTCGTCGGGAGAAGAGTAACAAACATAACCTTTATGAGTGTTGGAGTAGCCAACGAACATACATTTAGTGGCGCGAGCAGCGAGCTTGTCATTAGGCGGACCAAGAAGATGAACATAACACACAGTCAAAGACATGGGGTGTAATAGAGAAAGGAAACTTGGAAGGAAAGAGGAAACTAAATGGAGAGGCGAAGTCGAGTACAGATGAAAGCATGTGGTTGATAAGATGACATGCAGTAGAAACCGCAAAGTTCCAGTATTCGGTGGACACCTGCATTCAGTGGGCACCTGCATTTCAAACCGCAAAGTTCCAAAAACACTAGGGACTTTATAGGATCCTCAGACATCAGAATGAACTAAAGAGAACAAAGTATCACTCCGGGTACATGTAGGAGAAAAAAAAGTACGATGTTGTTTGTCGTAAATACATGATTCACAAATAGACTCTCGCAATGAGACATCCGGAAGAGCCTTCTTGAGAATCGGGAGGGGAACATGCCCAAGGAGGCGATGTCAATCATCAGTGGAGATAGCAGAGAGAATGGTGGGTAGAACGTCCAAGAGATACAGCTCATTCGACAGCCGCTCTTACCTATGGTGCTCCGCGTGCAGCGATCCTGCACAACAAAAGAGCAATGGAGAAAATGTTAAACAACAGTCAAGTTCCTGAGTGAGATGACTAACTGTGAGCGGATTGAAGGGGGATCCTGGAACATGAAGAACCGAAGATAGAGGGAGAGTGGGGGTTAGCCGAAGATCAGTCGCGCCAGAGACCGAAGTGGTATCGCAATTTGCGACAATGATGATTTTGGGATAAGCAGATTGTATATACTGCAGTGGTTTCTGGGATGTAATGTGGTGAGTAACACCCGAGTCCACGATCTAGTGGGGGTTATGGGAGAGACAGGATATACCTTCAGTGGAGAAAGACATAACTGAGCCAAATGAGCGATTGATAATGCCTTGCAGCTGTTGAAAATGGGTGCGGAGAGCATTGATGTCTTGCCAGGTAGAAGAATCAGAATCCTGTGGAGAAGCACCGGTGGGAGTGGGTGCAGTTGTAGTAGAGGTATAAAGGTGTTGAGGCAGGTCATGTTTGCGGTAGCATGTAGCTTCAAGATGACCATCTCAACCACAGTAAGTATATTTTAAAGCAGAGCGCCTAGCATATCCTCGTTCCCGAGGCATGTGGCGTTGAAGAGCCACGAGCTGGAGCTGGAGTAGGTAGGTGGGGCTGCTGAAGGAAAGTTGTAGAGAAATTGGTCGGAACCTCAAATGGGGGTGTAGCCAAGCTTCTAGTAACACATCCGTCGACGGAGCGCTACTTCCTAAGAAAATCGGCATCATTCTACCCGCGTCCTTAGAAGAAAGCATTCGGAGAATGGAGGTGGGGAGGAACTCGGGTCATCGTCATCGCAATCTCAATTGCTTTTTTTGTGCTCGTTGTGTATCATGATCCGTGGAGGGAGACTGATGTTGTATCTAGGCCTCCACCGGGTTTTGGCTTTGGCAACAAAGGAGGTCAAATCACCTGTTGTGTCGGGATCCAGAGTTTGAAGCGCAAAGATGATATCAAACAGATGTAGCAAGCTGTCTTTGTCAGAGTAGAGAGTGAAGCTCCCACATTTTCTTGGTCGTCTCATGATACATGGTCATGTGGTAGTGCTCGGTGTCCATGGAATTGAGAATCCAAGATTGGACATGGATGTCATCACGCAACCATTCGTTAGTAGGAGCAATGGGAACGTCCCGGGTAAGGTGATGAAGAAGACCTTTAGTTTGTAGAACGTGACGAACAGAATGCACCCATTCCACAAAGTTGTGTTTCCCACTGAGAGAGATGGTGGTGATCTGAAGCTCATCGCGGACTTCAGGAGAGGGAGTCATGGCACGAGCAGGAAGAGAGGAAGCCGTCGTGGAGTCCATGTCAACAAGAGGAGGGTGGCAAGAGCAAGCCGCGACGACTAAAGGAGTTGCGGGTAGAGCGGCAGGGAGAAAGTAGCAAGTCGCAGACAAGCGGCTAGAGGAGCAGAGGTCGGCAAACAGCGGGCAAAGACGACTAGGCCGTGCGAACAAAGAGAGGAGACCGCGCGGGAGCAGAAGCAGACCGCGGCGGATAGAGAGACAGACTGCGGCGGTTAGAGAAGCAAACTGCGCCGGTTAGAGAATCAGACCGTGAATCGTAATAGAGCAAGCAGACCGCAAAGAGCGGTCTTCAGCGGGAAGCAACACCGGCTTGAGGAGCAAAGGTGGGCTGAAGAGGCAGCGGGAAGAGAAGATCCTGAGCCTAGAAAGCAAGGTCGCAGCGACTAGAACAAGGGCAAGCCCGCAGCGAGTAAAGAGGCAAGCACTAGGTCGCGCAACAATCAGTCCGCACGACCAAAAAGGAGCACGTAATATGCGGAAGAAGACCACACAAATGCACAGGAGTTCGCAGCGGGTAGAAGAGAGGTCGTAGACCGCAGAGAATAGGAGAGAGAGATGGGCAAGTAACGGGTAGACCATGCGACAAAAGCAGACCGGCAGGATCAGTCCGCAAGATAAGCCGAAGAAGACCGCGAGCTGCAAATAAGAGCAGTTAGCAAGGAGCAGAGCAGAGAAACCGGTGCGGTCTGAATTGGAGTGGGGCCCAGGAAAAAAATCCTATAAAATGGAGAGTAGGGGGAAGAGACGGGAGGGAGGGAGGAGAAAAACAGAAGACCGCACAAGGGATTGTGGTTAGGAAAGGGAAGACCACACAAGGGGTTGTGGTTAGGAACAATGGTAGACCGCACAAGGGGTTGCGATTTAGGAAAGGGAAGACCGCACAATGGTTGTGGTTTAGGAAAGGGAAGACCGCACAAGGGTTGCGGTTAGGAACAATGGTAGACCGCACAAGGAGCTGCGGTTAGGAAATGGGAGATTGCAGACCGGATTCCTGCTTTGATACCATGTAGAAGAATTGAGTAAATCTTGTATATACTCCTTGAATTATAAATTACAAATATGAATACAAATATACAGGGAGAGGAGAGAGAGAGTAGTCCCTTATACAAGATGTGGGTCTATTATATGAGGAAGAAGATCTCAGCGGTTTGTCTAACCGCAACCCCCCTGCGGGTTCCTCCTTTGATACCATGTAGGCTTTAATACCATAATAAAGAAGTGCTGCAGAAATTAAAAAAACTTAAATTATTTTTCTCTCTCTACAGCACTTCTTTACATGGTATTAAAGCCTACTCGGTCACTCTAGGTTGTTACGGTTTGTCTAACCGCAACCCCCCTGCGGGTTCCTCCTTTACTGGATCCTGGCGGTTAACCTCGTTTCTACCCGTAAGAGATCTCAGCGAGCTGGTCTTCTCCTTTCCCGGAGTCTTCCGACTTTTATAGGTTTTCTGCTGGGTCCCACCGATTTGTCTTGCCCGCCTCCTTGAATCCTTGCCTGATGCGGCTTCTTCCTTGCTGCAAGCAGCTCTGCTCGCTACAGCCAGTCCTTGCCGCTTCTCGCTCCTAATCTCTTCTTCCTCTTGTGGTTAAGGCGTGTCGCTCCTTGTCGTTTCTGCTTTTTCAATGCTTCAAGTCGCTACCATACCTGCATTTCTCTATACCCGTGCTATCAAACCGCTGCCCCCACCCCTAGCCGCTTCTCTTCTTTACCTCGTGCTCCTCTGCGGCCTGCCCTAGTTTACCCGTTGCAGGCTGTGGTCGTTGTCTGTTCTCTACTCGCTAGTTGTGTGCTGCTGCTTCTCCTCACGGGTCGCATGTTATTGTTTCTCCTCTAGCCGCATCCCTCTGCTCGTTGCGAACTCATTTAGTCGTTGCAAGCTTTGCCTGTCTGCCTGCTGGGATCTCCTCTTCCATCCGCCTCTCCTCTACCAGTTGCAAGCTTTTATGAGGCTTGTCGCTCTTCTCTGCTCGTCTGACCACCCTCTTTTATTCGCCAGCCGTCTCTCCTCTTACCGTCATGGACTCAACGGCTGCTTCTTCTCTTCCCGCTCGTGCCACTTCTCATTCTCCTGAAGTTCGCGATGAGCTTAGGATCACCACCATCTCTCTCAGCGGGAAATAAAACTTTGTGAAATGGGTGCGTGCATTCTTTTCGTCGCATCCTACAAACAAAAGGTCGTCTTCATCATCTTACTAGGGACATTCTCACTGTCCTTACTAACGAATGGATTTGTGATGACGGTCGGGCCCAATCTTGAATCTTCAATTCCATTGACACCGGGGCATACTAAATGGTCATGTATCATGAGACGGCCAATGCGATGTGGGAGGAGCTTCACTCTCTTTACTCTGGCAAAGACAGCTTATAGCATTTATTTGGCATCATCTCTGCGCTTCAAACACTGGACCCCGGGGCAACGGGCGATTTGACCTCCTTTGTTGTCAAGGCCAAAACTCTGGTGGAGGCCTGGATACAACATCAGTATCTCTCCACGGATCTCGCTACACAACGGGCACAAAAGAAAATTGTTGGGATTGCTATAATGATGGCTCGTGTTCCTCCTCATTTTCACAGTGTCAGGGCACATATTTTTTCCTATTATACAATGCTCTCTCTGTCTGATGTTTGTTCTATGTTGCTCAAGGTTACCCCACCATCCGAGATCCCTGGAAATTTCTCTCCGGCTCTTCTCCAGCAGTCCCTTTTACCTACTCATGATTTTATCTTGATGCCTCCATCATCCTCCTCCTAAATATGACACCTCATCTTGGTTATATGCTAATTTTTGGTAAGGTAAATCTCTTTTGAACAATTTCAACTCAGCGAATTAAAGAAAGGAATTTAGGTAAAGAGTTCAAGGGGAAAAAAGAGAAGGGCACACCTGTGGGACAAGCATGATGCCGACGGTGACCCCGGCCATGAGATCGGCCTGAAGATATTCCCTACACTTATAAGTCCGAATCCACCGAATGCAGGGAAGGAAGAGCTCCATCCACTCGATGCCCGACATCCCTCGAACACTCGAATACCATAGGCCGAAAAACGGCGTCGACGGTGCCGGAGACGCCAACGGCGAGGGATGTACCAGAGGCAAAACCTTCACCGGACGATCTCCGGAGGCCGCCGACGACGCGTATGAGGTGCCTGCCGTCGAATATGAGATCTCCATCAAGGTTTTCGAGCTGCCTTAACTGACTTCGCCAGGGGAAACGATGATTCACCGCCGAAAGAAAACACGCTTTAATCGGATAAGTGAGTTGATCAGCTGCCCAATCGCAACTGACAAAATATATCAATTTTCTTGTTATTTGTTGGTCATTATTTTATTTTATGATATTATTATTGGTTTTCATAAATAAATATTTGTATTCAAAATAGATATTTGTACTCATAATTAATATTTATACTCATACATAATAATTTTAAGAAAACTAATTTGTGATGTCATATTTTTATAAATGAACAACACAGTCATTCATAAATACAAAAATCTAATATTTTCATGCAATTTAAAAGGCAAAAACTATGAAAATGAACATTACATAAAACATGTTAATATCTTCTTCAAGCGATTGTAATAATTTCAATCTCCTCGAAGCTCCAAAAATTTCAGTGTATATCACATTATTTTTGTTGCGGGCTAACTCGATGCACCGGTCGGACCGGATTCAATAGGACGCACACAGTCAGAGAGAAAGAAAGGTTGACTTAGGATGTGATGACGTGGAAAAACCCCTTAATTGGGTAAAAAATCACGCGACCAGATCTATGTCGGTCTAAATCCACTAGTTGTTCGTGATTACAATGCGTTTTGAGAATCGAGACGACAGGCCGCTCCCGTTACAACTTGGGGTGAGAGAGAAGGTTTACGGCTCCCAGCGGGCAACAGGCTGCGCCGCGGGAGCTATTTGTACGCTGGAATGCGTGAGATGACACCGGCGCTCTAAAGCTTGGAGCGCGGGTTCGTCGTGCACCTTCTTGTAGGGGTCGCCTTCCTCCTTCACCTCGCTCCGGGACTTGGGCGTTTTGCTGTTGGTGGTGCGCTGGTGGTTCGTGGTGGCTCGTGGTGGCTAGAGGATGATCCGAGAGAGGAGTCCGACAGAGCTATCGCCTGAGGAAGAGGATGACTGGGAGCCAAAAGATGAAGAAAGAGGAGGCACTGGGGCTCCTTTTATAGCCTCTAGGAGGGGTTCATGGCAGGCCCCACCACCAATGTAGTGGGTTAGTGGGTGGTTACCCATGAGATCGGACGGCGAGGAAAGCTAGCCATGATCGGAAGGCGGGCAGCCCGTCCATGGTGATGGGTCGGCGGCCTGGCCGGCGGCCCGGCGACTTGGTCGCGGTCTGCGGCGGCAAGGCCGACCTAGCCGCGAGCACGGCCAGCTACCTGACTGTCGGCGGCCTGGCCGCTGGCCGGGCTCGCAGCCAGGCCGGGGCGGCTTGGCCGCGACCTGCAGCGGCAAGGCCGGCCTGGCTGCGAGCCCGGCCTGCGGCCAGGCCGCCGGCAACCTGGCGGAATGGCTGCGGCCTGCAACGACAAGGCCAGCCTGGCGGCCTGCGGCGGCAAGGCAGGCGAAGGCCGGCAGCTAGTCCGGCGGTGGCGGCTGTTTCCCCCTAAAGGGGCGGTTTTGGAGGAGAGATAGAGAGTGGGCCCCACCCCCCATGTTCTCCTCGTCACGAGAGGTGGGGTTGACTAGTCAACCCCATGATCTCCCATTTTGGGGGGAAGGTCATGGGGGAGCCTTCCTTATAAATGATGGTGTAACCCATCAATTTTCATGAAGCTCTCCCACATTATATATCACATTATTTTCAGGAATCTATTTTTGAAGCGTCAAAGTGGCCGAGACTTTCAAATAGAAATCTGTATATCAATAAACCAAAATCCCAGTTCCCCTCCTGGTCCTCCATTCTGCGTTAATTTGAAGTTTCCTTAGCTCCACCAATGGAGGTGTTTCTCCTGACGCATCAGCCAGATGAACATTTTTGTGTCATCCTCCTCCATCGGCCGCCACTTCAAGATATCGGATCGCGGCACCACCTTCACCACATAGCTCCGCGCCTGCACGACCACATTCCTGACCATGGCCTACATCCTCGTCGTGAATGCCTCCATCATCTCTGACTCTGACGCGACCTGCTCCATTTCTGATTGCATCATTGATCGGCTGCACCCTAATGGGTTTCTTCGCCAATCTTCCCATCGCCCTCGCTCCCGATATGGCCACCAACGCCTACTTCGCCTACTCCGTCGTTGGATTCCATGGGTCCGGCCGCGTTCCGTACCGTTCTTCCCTAGCAGTCGTTTTCCTCGAAGACCTGCTCATCCGCCTCTCTATTTTCGGCGATATTGAGAAGACTTGGGTGGGAGCGAAGGCGATAGGGAGCGAACGTGATGGCGAGAGTCGGGGTTTCGATTTCGTGTGGGGTCGGGCGAGTCGGCAGAGCAGAAGACCTCTTCAATCACCGGTGATTAGGGTTGCAGGTGGGTACAAATAGCGGATAGGGGAGATGAAAAAAAAAACAAAAGTCATCTTAATTTGAGTATGAATATCCAAATAAAGGATATGAATAACAATACCCTTATTTTATTTTTAAGGAAATTCTGTGCCCTAATATACCCGCCAACCAATGCCGAATTGCTGACCACTTCGCCTTCCTTGTTTGGAAGAAGTTAGGCACGAGTAGAAGAAGTCGATCGATCAAATCAGCCAACTAGTAGCTTACACCTTTGCTGTTGAATATTTTTGGGTGATTTGTCCCCTAATTATATTTGTAGACCAAGGCGCCATTTGCAGTCTACTTTTAAAAGAAAAAAAAATTGTTACCGTGGATTGAAAAAACGACCGCTATACATTTGTTGGTTTTTTGTAACTTTTCGTGAAGTGCACGTGGGAAAAGATCGGCATCCTAATTATTTCGTCCCGAATCCGGACTTCGGATGATCTCTAGGAGATCGAATATGATCTACATGAGATCAAATATGATCTTCTCGAGATATAACTGAGATCAAAATAAGATCTTCAGGAGTCCAAATATGATCTTCGCGTTTCTCCTTATCTAGTTGTGTGGAGGAACGAATGAATGGAGATCCTATTTGGACTCCTAGAGATCAAATATACTAATCTCAGGTATATTTGATCTCCGGGAAATCACTCAATGATGGGGTCAACCCCAATTTATATGAAAATCGGGCTGCACATAGCCGAACCACCCTCTCTCACCACTAATTCTCGGCATGGTCGGCCTCCACGAAGGCCGGCCTAGGCCTCCCATCCTCAGACGGCCTCGTCGCGGCCAACCCCCGTAAGGGGGCGGCCCCGCCGCTGCCGCCCCATAAGGGGCCGGCCAAGGCCGCCCGATCTCGAGCAGCATCGTCGCGGCCGGCCCCGCAATGGGCCGACCAAGGCCGCCCGATCCCGAGCGGCCTAGCCACGTCCGGTCCCGCGAAGGGCCCCCCGATCCCGGGCGGCCTCCCCGCGGCCGGCCCTCCCAAGAGCCGGCAAAGGCCGCCCGGATCCGGGCGGCCTCACCGCGGCCGACCCCTATGAGGGCCTCTCTGCGGCCGGTCGCACCTCCCAGTGGCCCTCCGTGTGGAGGGGTGGCCCCCCGCACCGGCATCATCGGGCTTTCATTTCTTCAGGGGCGGGCCTTCCCTCGACCTGGGGACAAGGTTGTAATTTCCTAAAAGTGGCAATCCACGTGGTCATAATTTTCGAGTGATTCTATTGTCCAGTCTGATAGTTATTTGGCAAAATTACCGGACCGCCCTCATTAAAATCTATAAATATACTCATTTTTATTTCAAAAGGGTCTTTTTTCTGATTCACTCTGTTTCATGTAAAAATTTGTGATAGCGGATAACGGGACATCAGGCGTAGGAACACTCAAACACACTGAGCCCAAACAAATCAAAAACAACCGGAATAGCAAGAATCTTGTACTTATCAAAAATCTTTGCAGAGCAAGGCATACATGACGAGACATTTTTGTCAATGTATCCAATGGAAGCAGGAAAAAATATAAAGCGAAAAACAAGTTGCACGGACTCGAGGAGTAACCGCGGCCCTGCTGCTAACCGCTATGGAGTCCGCCTGGTCGCAAGACCGCAACAAGTCGTCTGCACTGCCCGTTATTCCAGTGTTGAATGGAACTCTGTCTGCTAAACTGCAAGCTGCCTGACCGCGAGGTTGCCTATCCTCCAGATCGCACGGACTGCAGCCATCGAATTGAACAAGCCGCCCAGAGGCGGACACTTATTGAACTGGGAAACAAGTTGCAGAAAAAAGACCGCCTGATCACAAGCCACGACCTGTTGTTAACTACTGGTTGCTATCCGCAGAGTCCGCACTGTCTCTAACCGCAATCAGAGCCAAGTTCCTGGCTTTCCAGCGCTATCTGCACAACCTACACAACACAAACTGATCAATCTCTTCAAACCGCGCGGATAGAAAACCCTAACTGCAGCAACCTCTCGCGAGTTCACTTACTATTCACTCGGTATCTATAATGTGACAGGGGGTGTCCTATTTATAGGCACGGAGAGGAATGTGATCATCGCCCTAGCCGATAAGATAACCACCCTAACTTGCGGCGAGCAACAAGTGTATCTGTCAAGATGCAGACACAAGAACAAGCCGTCGCAACAAGACCAAAGCTAGCCTGCTAAGGTCGGACCATCACAACAAGAACTCAAGTCAAGCCGCCAACCACCAAGGCAAGGTCGCCAACCAGGCGGACTCTGCGGATAGAACAACAGTCCGCAAACCTGCGGGCAAACATCAGTCCGCACACAAGAGACGCAACTCCAGTCCGCAGGCGTATGCGGACAACTTCAGCCCGCATATCCCGAGCTCGCGGCCAATGTAAAGATGACAGTTGACGGACTAGGCGGATTAGACAGCCAGTCCGCGCAAACTATGCAACACCCTAGACAACTCGTCTAGACTTAGAAACAGAACCAGACCACACCAACAGTCTGCTGGCACAAATGGACACCAACACCAGATTGCCTCAACCGTGGATACAAGAACTATCCGCCTGGTTACTGCCTGGAGAATAAGCTGCAGAACATTGGCCTACCTGGCTAGTCGCCAGCTCTGTCCACCCAGACAACACGGTCTGACCACCGAGACTGCTAAAACTGTCAGCATAATCCGCACGAATAGTCTGCCCACGCTGCCACTTTCACTTCAACAATTTCAACACTCTCCCTTGAAGTGAGAAGTGGAGACCAGCCCTAGCAATCCCTATAACCGAGTAAATGGCCCCTTCGATAGCGGCTTCGTGAAGATATCTGTGATGTTGTCCTCGCTCAGCACATGTCCAACCACAGAGACCCCTCCAACACCTTCTCCTCAATGAAATGGTGCCCAATCTCAATGTGTTTGGTCCACGCGTGACAAATTGGATTATTAACCAGTTTTAGGGTACTCTCATTGTCACCGCATAGCAGAGTAGGACCGTGCACTTCTTCATGAAAGTCCTCTACTAACAACATAAGCTAGATGGCTTCTCGAGCTGCCAAGGCTTAAGCCTTATACTTCGCTTCCGTAGTAGAGACGGACACTTAATCTTGCTTCTTATTGCACCAAGAAATCCCCGCTGATCCACACGTGAAGACGTAACCGGATGTTGACTTCCGATCGTCTGAATCTCTCCCATAATCAGCATTTGTATAGACGTGCAGGTTGAATCTCGTGTCTCTCCCATAAAGGAGACCCATATCAGAAGTGGACTTCACGTACTTCAAAATGCTCCTTGTCGCCATCAGATGAGGCTTCTGAGGTTCCGACATATACCGACTTACTCGTCTTACAGCATATGCAATGTCTGGCCTCGTAATTGTCAAATATATAAGGCTCCCCACCAGAGCACGGAAGCGAAGTACTTGAACACAAAGGGGAGAAGGCTGCAGGCGGTGTGGGATTAATCCCAACTATAGGACCGCGGGGATATTCCGCCACAAGGGGCCCACCGGGGTCAACACCCAGACCTGGAACGCGATGGGGAAGCCAAACACTCGGTCCCACAACCTTATATCCTGCTGGATAATATAATCTCAATACACCCCCGCAGTAGGACAACCCGCTCTGATACCAAGTTAGAACCCGCCAACCCATTAGTTCATCTCAAAACTCAGGTGTTGAGATGAAGGGTGGAGGAGTACTTGAACACAAAGTGGAGAAGGTTGCAGGCGGTGTGGGATTAATCCCAACCACAGGGCCGCGGGGATATTCTGCCACAAGGGGCCCACCGGGGTCAACACCCAGACCTGGAACGCGATGGGGAATCCAAACACGCGGTCCCACACACACATGTCCTGCTGGATAATATAATCTCAATAATCATCAGACACATATCCTGGTGGCGGAACCATGAAAATATCTTTATCAATCTTCCCGTAAAGAAAGACATTCTTTACGTCCAGCTACACATCTTCCAACCCTGGCAAGCCGCCACGACCATCACCACCCGAACGGAGGTCATCTTTGCCATAGGACTAAACGACTCTTCATAATCTTCTCTGTACTGCTGAGAAAAACCTCAAGCTACAAGGCAGGCCTTGTACCGGTTGATGCTCTAATCTGCCTTCTTCTTCAGCTTATAGACTCACTTGCATGTCACAGGAGTAACGTCATCGACTTTGGCACAAGGTCTCACTTCTCATTCTTCCTGAGGGCGGCCATCTCTGCATCCATGGCGTGTAAAGGCCTCCCCAGCACCACGCTCGAAAGGACGGCCATCGGCACTCCCAGCGCCACGCTCGAAAGGGTTCAGCCCGAATAGGTCTGCAGACCATGCACCCAACCCCTCTTCATCCACAGGCGGGTTGTTGAGACCGGGGATCAAACCTGAGACCTCCTTGATAAGGAGTTTTCGAATGCAGCTCAATTGGTGATGAAGAGTGGTTCGAAAACTCCTTATCAAGGAGGTCTCGGGTTCCATCCCCGGTCTTAACAACCCGCCTGTGGATGAAGAGGGGTTGGGGTGCATGGTCTGCAGACCTGTTGAGGCTGAACCCTTTTGATCGTGGCGTTAGGGGTGTCGACGACCGTCATTTTGACCGTGCTACTGGGGAGGCCGTTACATGGCGTCTTCTCACTCCTTGACTCCTGTAGCATCATCAAAGCTAGAAGGCTCTCGCTCGTCCAGAGGGCCTGCGAAGAAACATGAGACCAAGCTCACCGCATTTCCTTTGTTATAACGAGTCGGTGGTTTAATGGTACTCTTCGATCTTCGAAGAGTCTGACCCTTGCTAACCACCTCTGCTGCTTCTTTTGAATCAGCTCCATTCCCAGGCAAACTTGGAGCATCACTCCCCCTGCTTCCTGAACCAGAAGCCTCTGCCCTAGAGCTAGAAACTCCTGGAATTCCTGGTGACACAGGCATCTCCACCATAAGATCCTTAACAACTACCTCTTGTTCGTCATCCGACCTGCTCTCCTGTAGGTCCATAGAAGATCCACCTCCATATGACAACGTCTCTCGAAACAACGAACTTCTTTGTCACTAGATGTCACAACCCACATTTCACCCACAACGGCGAAATATCAGAGTAGGGGAAATGCGCGTCATGATGCCACGTCAGTAGAGGATAACTGCAGACGCTCAGGCAACACTCCAAATCAACACAAACATAAGATTTAAATGATCAATTGAAGAAGTTTAGTTTGGGTTAGACAATCATCTGTATCCCTCGACTTTGTGGCTCACTAGTCCTCTAGGGAGAAAGTAGTTGAACGCAGCAGAAAAATACTATAGTAATCAAATTGGACATCCTACATGAGTCTAACATCCCAAAAAGGAAAACTCATGACATGCAGTACTCTAAATTTATAATAATAATATCAAAGTAGTTGGTACATTATTAAACATAGTGACTTAGAGTTTTAAATCGTGCTATGCATGAAATAATCTTAGTTTGTTTTATATTTGAAAATATCTATATGCATCCTAACATAAATCCTTCCCAGAGAGCAAGAACTACTACCATAAGAGTACACACTAGCTATTAGCAAAATATCCAAGAACAACAATAAACAATCAGTGGGCGTCAAACACCTGACACGAACCCACCAAAAGTTCTCAAGTCTAAACCAAACAACAAGAGTACCAAAAGCTACCTCGCAAGCACGAGGCACACACAACAACAACACCACTCAACCGCACCTCCGACTACAACCATGTACCTGAGGCATTTAAAAGAAGAACACCTCAGCAAACAAAAGTACAAGTGGCAAGAGCACGAGTAAACAAGTATGAAAAGAATTTAATAAAGGAGGGTGTACCAAACCCAACACAAGGGAAACAAAAAATGAAAAAAAAACCACAGCAACCATTAGCCAAATTTGATCGAGTATAGAAAGGTTAGTCAATAAAATACATCTTAATTAAAATGCACCAAGTGCGAAAATCAACGAGTCTGAGTATAAACAGCAAGATTTAGCAAACTGTAGCATAATCCACTAGGAACCAACTGAGCACGAACGGCTCGGAAGAGGGTGGATCATCAACACGTGGTATGACTACATTGCAGGACGGAGAGGGCGACGACCTCTAGCGCCCTAATGCCCAACTCCGGATCCTCAAATGTCTCACAAGTGGTTCTGTGGTCAACAATATGGCCAAACCGGGCCAAGCAGACCCAACAGTCCAGAACAGGAGAACTAAAGCATACCCCCACTGTGATGATCCACAGAAAGAAGGGGCTTCCGGTTGGGTGAGCTATTATCCACACCAACCCTCACATCCCCAACATCATCATCGAAAATCAGCACAACACCTAAGGATTTCAACACTAACTCGAAGACCAGACCTACAATTGACCTAAAACTAAGTGCAACGCGTCCTACACTCAACGGCGTCGAAAAAATTTACCCTAAGCGCAAACCTAAAAGATTTAACATGTATACTCTAAAGAAACGAGAAAAATAATATATGACGAAAGTCTTACCATGAGAACTTAAGGAGAATAGAAAAAAAAGGTGAGGGATGGAGCCACTTGCCTTGGTTTTACCGGAGGATATCACCAAATCGCACCTAGGCGTAGATCGGGACCAAGGAAGATGAGAGAAATCGAAATCTAACAAGAATGACCAAAAAAATAAGAGTTAGGGCCGAAAACCCTAGCGAGAAAAATCAAGGAATGGGGAAGATTTTACCACGATGACGAAACTCTCGCCAAGAGCTTTCCAGATCTATACTCGGTCGAAGATTTGGAGCACCGGAGCACCGTCAGCGGCCACCAGAAGATTCACGAAAATATTTCTCTCTCGCTTACGCCGTTCTGGTTCGGGAGGAAAAAGTCCGGAGAATAAGTAGATGAAGTTTTATTTCTGATTTCTAATAACCTAAGCATAAGAGTATATCTACTACTTATAAAGAAATATCAAATGGTTTTTAAAACCATGATTTTAAAAACCACTGAAACAATCTTGACTGTCGGATCTTGCTTTTTTATTCATCACCATTAAAAAAAAATCTAGTTGTCTTAAACCTATAAAGACCTACGGTTTCAAGAGAGAAAGAAAGGGAGAGAGAGAAAAAGAGAGAGGAGAGAGAGGGAGAGAGGGCCGCGGGAGAGAGAGGGGGCTGGTGCCATTTATGAGAGAGAGAAAGTGTGAGAGAGAAAGAAAGAGAGAGGGAGAGATGGCGGCGGGAGAGAGAGAGGAGGGCTGACGCCATTTATGAGAGAGAGAAAGAGAGAAAGAGAGAAAGAGAGAGAGGGAGAGAGAGGGCGGCGGGAGAGAGAGGGAGAGAGAGGGGGCTGACGCCATTTATGAAAGAGAGAGAGAGAAAGAGAGGGAGAAGGGCGGCGGGATAGAGCGAGATAAATTAATTTTTATACGTCAAAACGTATATATTTTTACAAAATAAAAATGATAATATTGATGTTCTTTTGTTACAGTCATTTTGAGTACTCATATGTATATGTTGCGGGCACAGACCGCCTTGATGCAGGCGCAACCTGCAACGACGCATGAAGCACGGGCGAAGCTCGCCGCCGCGACTGGGTACTGTCGCGCGGGGCGAAGCACGCCGCCGCGACTAGGTACTGTCGCGCGGGGCACGAGTGCCGGAGGCCGGTGCCTGTCACTCGTATATATATAAGTACTTATAAAATGT
Source organism: Platanthera guangdongensis (assembly GCA_039583875.1). Lineage (NCBI taxonomy): Eukaryota > Viridiplantae > Streptophyta > Magnoliopsida > Asparagales > Orchidaceae > Platanthera > Platanthera guangdongensis. The sequence continues at coordinate 161,538,144 of CM077161.1, forward strand.
TTTGTCTAAATATATAAAAAAACGTATTGTATATGAGCCGATTCGGGAAAATCAAAAATAGAGCTTTAAGAGGGCTTCAAATCAAAAAGTGTTCAACATGAAAGTTGTAGATCTTGTCGAGACAAACAAATTTTATGTTAACTATTTTTTCATACGATACAGTTTTGACCCTTAAAATTGCGCTCGAACGTAAACAACAAAGGACTACTCGAGATGGACAAGGTTACTCGAGATTGTGAGTAGAGTACTCGAGAGGAACGTATAATACTCGAGAAAAATCACTAGTACTCGAGAGGAATCAATAGTACTCGAGAAGAATCAATTATACTCGAGTAAAATCAATGGTACTCGAGTAAAATCAATAGTACTCGAGTAGAAATCAAAAATACGAATTATATACGAGCAGTTTTGCAGAAATCGAGGATAGAGGCTTAGGATGACTTCAAATCAAAAGATGTCCAACATGAAAGTTGTAGATCTTGTCAGGAAGAACATATTTTATGTTAACCATTTTTTATCCGACACTGTTTTGACCCTCAAAATAGCTCCCGAACTCAAATTGTTCAGGACAACTCAAGAAGAATTAGAGCAGAACTCGAGAGGTGAAAAGCAAGCACTCGGGAGAAATGGAATTAATCGAGAATGAACAGTAAAATCACTCGAGAGCAGTACTCGAGAAGAAGAAAAAATTTCACTCGAGAAGAAGCAGACTCACTCGAGAGAAGGCAGACCCACTCGAGAGAGGCACAGGGGAAACACTCGAGAAGACTCGGACCACTCGAGAAGAAACGTGCAAACAATTAAAAGAACAGTTGTCTTTTGTCCTCCGTGAATAGTGTTTTTTACAAAAATATCCAAAAATTAAACTATAGAGATGAATAGGAATTTACATTTTTGAATAGTGTCTTAATATTATTATAATCATATTTTCATATTTTGAACAAGAAAACACGAGTTCAAAACAGAAGCACAAACGCGCTCCGAATTAAACGAAACCCACATCATTGGCGAATGCTGGCGCTACGAACCAAACGACGAAGGCAAAACCTAAATCCGATGAGCCATTCCCGAGATATAAATTTTCAATGTCTATGATGAACATAGACTATACAAAACTTCAGAAAATCGTCGAGGCCCGAATATCGCCCGGATCGCGACGGAACTTGACGAGCAAGTCCAAAATTACTTAATATAAAAATGCAAAAATTTTCAATAACAACAAGAATTCGATCGAAACGACCGCACGAACGCGAAAATGTTTTAACGGCGCTGCGCCTTCAACTCGACGTTAAAAGTAACGTCATGACGTCATTAATATGACAATACCAAAACAAATAAAATCATCGAAAAATCGGGGGCGTTACAGTCACTCCCCCTAAAAAGAAATTTCGTCCTGAAACTTAACACAACACCAAAACCAAACAAAACGAGAACTCAAACACAATCAAAAACATAAAGACATACCTGAACTAGGAGAAGAGATGCGGATGAGATTCTCTCATCGCTGATTCTAATTCCCACGTCGCGTTCTCGACGTCTTGATTTCTTCAAAAGATCTTGACCACGGGGATGGTCTTTCTCCGCAACACACGCTCTTGATATTCCAAAACACGAATGGGCTCTTCCACATACGAAAGGTTGGGCTGAATCTAGGGCACCGAGTTAAGGACTTGACGACCACTACGAACACACTTCCGCAAATGTCTCACATGGAACACATCATGGACACCAAGGAAGGTAGCTGACAATTCCAGTCTATAAGCTGACACTCCGATGCGCTCAAAAATCTGTAAAGGTCTCACATACCGGGGTTTAACTTGTGGTTCCTTCCAAATCTTTTAACACCTGGCATCGAAAAGACTTTCAGAAAAACCAAGTCCCCAACAACAAACTCTAGATCGACCCTTCGTCGATTAACATACTTCTCATAACGCTCTTGTGCTACACGAAGCTTCTCTCGAATATGAGTTACAACACAATTCATCTCTTCAAGGGCCTCCGGACCTAGCACTGGTCTCTCTCCAACTTCAGCCCAAAATAAAGGAGTCCTACAACGCCTCCCATACAAGGCCTCAAACGGGGCCATCTACAGACTCTCTTGATAACTATTATTGTAAGCAAATTCCATGAGTCTGAGACGCTCATCCCAAGCACCACCGTGATCTAATATGTAACACCTTATCATATCTTCCATGATCTGATTAACTCGCTCTGTTTGACCATTCGTCTATGGATGATAGGCGGTGGAGTACCTTAAATAGGTACCCAACCCCTCCTGTAAACTCTTCCGAAAGCGAGACGTAAATATGAAGTCTCGATCTGATACAATACTGACAGGTACTCCATGCAACCTGATGACCTCGTCCAAATACAATTCAGTTATTTTCTTCATGGAGTAGTCAATCTTGAACGGCACGAAGTGAGCACTCTACGTCAGTCTATCCACAATCACCCAAACTGAGTCATGCCCTCTGGGAGAGCTCGACAATCCAGTAATAAAGTCCATCGAGATACTCTCCCATTTCCAACTCGAGATCTCCAAAGGTGTTAGCTTGCCTCCAGGACTTCCATGATCGATCTTAACTCACTTATAGGTGAAACATTCAGATACAAACCTTGTTATATCACCCTTCATACCCATCCACCAAGCACTCTATTTCAGATCCTGGTACATCTTGGTCGAATCAGGGTGGTAGGACACATTAGAACCATGTGCCTCCTTGCACGACTGATACCTAATGTCCTTAACAGCGGGAATGCAAAGCCTACCACGGTATCTCAGGGTTCCCATATCATCAATAGAAAGCACTGGCAACTCACCCTTCACAGCTCTACCATAAAGATGCAACAGATCTTGATCCTCCTTTTGATGCAATCTAGTAAGTGTAATCCATGAAGGCTCTAACACTTCTAATTCACTAGTCGAGCTGTCACTTCCCACTGAAATACCCATCAAAAGGAATTCTTCCACTAGTGAATCCACCGAAAGGTTAAAAACTTTAGCTGTCTTCCTGCTCAGGGTGTCGGCTACCACGTTAGCTTTGCCCGGGTGGTACTGGATCTCGACATCGTAGTCTGCCATATACTTCAGCCATCTACGCTGGCGCAAATTCAATTCCTTCTGTGTGAAGACGTATTTCAAACTTTTATGATCAGTATAAATCTTGCATATAGTGCCATATAACAGATGTCTCAACAACTTGAGAGCATAGATAACTGCTGCAAATTCCAGGTCATGCGTAGGGTAATTCCGTTCATGAACCTTCAGCTGCCTAGACCCATATGCAATAACCTTGCCCTCCTGCATCAACACGCATCCGAGCCCAACATACGAAGCGTCCACATACACAACATACTTCAGTCCTTCAGTAGACAGGGTCAAGACTGGTGCAGTGCATAACCTCCTCTTCAGCTCCTGGAATGCCTCTTCACACTTATCACTCCAAAAAAAGGCTGCATGCTTCTGCGTCAATTTTGTCAATGGCGCAGCCAGTGTAAAAAATCCCTCTACAAACCTTCTATAGTAGCCTGCCAACCCTAGAAAACTTCTTATTTCCTTGGGAGTGGTAGGTCTACTCCAATCCATCACTGCAGCTATCTTTTCCGGATCAACTGTTATCCCATCCTTATTCACCACATGGCCCAAAAAGGAGACTTGAGGTAGCCAAAACTCGCAATTGTTCAACTTATCATACAACTTATGTTATCTCAAAGTTGACAAGACCAGACGCAAGTACTGCGCATGCTCTTCAGCATCGTGAGAGAAGACTAAGACGTCATCTATAAACACTATCACAAAGTCATCCAGGAAGTCTTTGAACACTCTGTTCATCAAATCCATGAATGTGGCGGGTGCATTAGTCAGTCCAAATGACATTACAAAAAACTCGAAATGTCCATGCCGCAAATGAAAAGCAGTTCGTGGAATGTCTGCCTCACGAATCCTCAACTGATGATAACCTGAACGCATGTCAATCTTGGAAAATACAGTGTTTACCAAGCAATTGATCGAACAAATCATCGATTCTCGGTAATAGATATCTGTTCTTGATGGTCACCTTATTTAATTCTCTGTATTCAATACACAGCCTCATTGATCCATCTTTTTTCTTTACAAACAGAACGGGAGCACCCCATGGTGACGAACTTGGCCTAATGAAACCGTTCTACAACAGCTCGTCTAACTGGGTACGCAGCTCTCCCAACTCACGTGTAGCCATACGGTACGAAACCTTAGCGATAGGACGGGTATGCGGTTCTAAATCTATGACAAACTCAACATCTATCTCAGGCGGAAGACCAGGAAGATTATCAGGAAACACGTCAGGAAACTCGCGCACTATAACAATCTCCTCCACAAGCGGCAAACTAACAACGCTTGCCAACACTGAAACCAGACAGGCAAAGCATCCTGAATTCAAAAGCTTTCGAGCACTTACCGCAGAAATGATCGTAGAATCATGGCGCGAATAACCATAAACGCTCCTGCATTGACCGTCATCCATCTTGAAGTCCAAGCGTCTGACCTTGCACTGGATTACTGTACGTACTTTGATAGCCAATCCATGCCCAGGATTACATCAAAATCTTCAAAGTCTATAACCTTTAGATCAGCAACCGCGAGAAAATCTACCAACTTGACTGGATAACCCTGAATTCCCTGATCTGACACCACAAAATCACCCGAGGGGAACTTGACACAGAACGGGGCGCCAACAGGATTAAGAGTCAAAAGGTGACGCTCTACAAAAGATCTAGCCACAAACGAGTGGGTAGCAACGAAATAGAAAAGGACACGCGCCCAGCGGTTACTTACCATAAACTTTCCTATAAGATTAAATATACGAATAAGGGAAAAGAACGTTGACATTTAGATCACACCTAGAAAATAAAACTATGTTAGAATCTAACCTGAAATAACTTGGGTCGACGTCTGAGCTTCATCCGCGGACACCACGTTCAACTTGACCTTCCCTTTGTCCATGAGCTGCGGTGGCGGCAAGGCCTGAAGTGGCACTGGCTACAACGGGGCCTGAGCCTGCGGGCAACGGGTCTTGACATGCCCCTTCCGCCCATATAGATAACAGGTCTTGTCCTTCCAGCAATGGGTTGCATCATGCCTCGTCTTGTTGCAACTAGAACAAACTGATCTCTCATTGGGAGCGCCCTGAATCGCGTGCACCTGCTCTTGCTTCCGAGCTCCCAGTATCTAGTAACATCTCTCAAACGGGTGGCCTGCCCGACCACAGAAACTGCACACTTCCTTGCCTCTTTTCTTCTTAATAGTCCCAGATTCTTGTGATTCCTTACCTTCAACAGACTTACTCTTATCCTTCCTCATCTGCTGACCTCTGACCTTGGCATTGTCAATGGATTCCACCTTCAGAGCAGCCTCTACCACCTCAGCATAAGTCTCAGATCCGTAGGCACTAGCAAGCTGCTGGATGTCATTCCGAAGACCACCTAGAAATCGCTTGACTCGGTTGGATTCTAAAGATACCAAGTCAGGAGCAAAGCGGCTCAGCTTACTGAACTCCGCCTCGTATTCACTGACGGTAAGCTGCCTCTGCTTCAAATGAAGGAAATCATTCATCAACCGGTCTCTTTCCACAGACAGCAAGAACTTCTTTAACAATAACTCCTTGAAGGACTCCCACGAGCATCCATCATTCAAGCTTTCTTTATCCCTCAACCTCCAACTCTTGGTCATGCCCTTGAGTTGATAAGCGGCAACCATCACTCTCTGGTCCGCAGAGATACCAGAGTAGGTGAACATCTCCTCGATGGCAATCATCCAGTCATCTAATGTCATAAAATCTGCCTTGCCATCATACGTAGGGGGTCCTAACCTTTGAAAGTGCGAAATGAAAGTCATCTCTGGTGGCAACACCGCCGGGGGCACCGGAGGAGTGGGGGGAACGGGAACAGCTAGATCCACGGCGGGCTCTTGCGCTCTCTATGACTGATTCGCCACGACTAACAACGACTGAATCTGCGACTGTATCTCCAACATCTGACTCGACAGGGCCTCATTGCTCTGTCGCAATCCCTCTATTATGGCCTCACTCTGGGCACCAGAAGATTCTCCCTCTGACTGGGGAGTAGTCCTCGTCACTGGACATTTAGGCGGCATTCTAAACAAATAATAAATGATTTATCAACACTTAGCGTAACATGCTAGACTTACAACTTAGTTCAGACATACAAACTTAGATACTTGCTCATGCTGCTAGCTTGCTCTGGGATTTAAAATAAATGATGGCATATCCTACTTAGGGTGAAACACCCTCATCCTTATGACTCGTATGCCTATTATATGAGTGCATGAATGATTACATTTTCATTTCAAATCATGTGTGTACATATGTCATCATGTAGATCTTTAACTTGGCATGTGTGCTTATGTAATGACATGATATGTATGCAGTGCTGTGCATTCTAAAGAAAAGCCTTAATGCATGTATGAGCGACGTACACATACAATGTTATGCATCTCATACTACATAATATTGTATGTAACGAAAAAGGTAAAACGTGCTAATGGGCATTCATGTGATGGTGGTTATGCATCTCATACTACATAATCATCACATATCACCACCTATGGTGGATCCATATACAAACACATATTATGCATCTCATACTACATGATATGTCTCGTATACTTTTTCTTTTCTACTATGAGTGTAGTGTTCATACTTCCATCAAGATCTACTGACGACATATTAGTGTGTGTATGTAATGAATGACAAGACGAGAGTTTTGCCTAAGGGCAAGTTGTTCGACCAACTTACCAAACCAACTGCCCCTCCTGTAGAACCTCGCTCTGATATCATCTGTGACAACCCGCATTTCACCCACAACGGCGAAATATCAGAGTAGGGGAAATGCACGTCATGATGCCATGTCAGCATGAGATAACTGCAGACGCTCAGGCAACACTGCAAATCAAGACAAACATAAGATTTAAATGATCAATTGAAGAAGTTTAGTTTGGGTTAGACAATCAGCCGTATCCCTCGGCTTTGTGGCTCACTAGTCCACCAGGGAGAAAGTAGTTGAACGTAGCGAAAAAATACTATAATAATCAAATTGGACATCCTACATGAGTCTAACATCCCAAAAAGGAAAACGCATGGCATGTAGTACTCTAAATTTATAATAATAATAATATCAAAGTAATTGGTACATTATTAAGTATAGTGACTTAGAGTTTTAAATTATGTTATGCATGAAATAATCTTAGTTTGTTTTATATTTGAAAATATTTATAGCCATCCTAACATAAATCCTTCCCAGAGAGCAAAAACTACTAACATAAGAGTAGACACCAACTATTAGCAAAATATCCAAGAACAACAATAAACAATCAGTGGACGTCAAACACCTGACACAAACCTACCAAAAGTTATCAAGTCTGAACCAAACAACAAGAGTACCAAAAGCTACCTCACAAGCATGAGGCACACACAACAACAACACCACTCAGCCGCACCACCGGCTACAACCCTGCACCTGAGGTATTCAAAATAAGAACACCTCAGCAAAAAAAAGTACAAGTGGCAAGAGTACAAGTAAACAAGTATAAAAATAATTTAACAAGGGAGGGTGTACCAAACCCAACCCAAGGGAAACAAAAAACTGAAAAAAAACCCACAACAACCATTAGCCAAATTTGATCGAGTAGAGAAAGGTTAGCTAATAAAATACATCTGAATTAAAATGTACCAAGTGAGAAAATGAACGAGTATGAGTATGAACAGTAAGATTTATCAAACTGTAGCATAATCCACTAGGAACCAACTGAGCACGAATGGCTCGGAAGAGGGTGGATCATCAACACGTGGTATGACTACATTGCAGGACGGAGAGGGCGACGACCTCAAGCGCCCTAAAGCCCAACTCCGGATCCTCAAATGTCTCACAAGCGGCACTGTGACAAACAACATGGCCAAACCGGGCCAAGCAGACCCAACAGTCCAGAACATGAGAAATAAAGCATACCCCCACTGTGATGATCCACGGAAAGAAGTGGCTTCCGGTTGGGTGGGCTATTATCCACACCAACCATCACATCCCCAACATCATCATCCAAAATCAGCACAACACCTAAGGATTTCAACACTAACTCGAAGACCAAACCTACAATCGACCTAAAACTAAGCGCAACGCGTCCTACATTCAGCGGCGTCGAAAAAATTTACCCTAAGCGCAAACCTAAAAGATTTAACATTTGTACTCTAAAGAAAAGGGGACAATAATATATGACGAAAGTCTTACCATGATAACTTAAGGAGAAAATAAAAAAAAGGAGGGATGGAGCCACTTGCCTTGGTTTTACCGGAGGATATCACCAAATCGCACCTCGGCGTAGATCGAGACCAAGGAAGATGAGAGAAATCAAAATCTAACAAGAATGGCCAAAAAAATAGGAGTTAGGGCCGAAAACCCTAGCGAGAAAAATCAAGGAATTGAGAAGATTTTATCACGATGACGAAGCCCTCGCCGAGAGCTTTCCAGATTTGGAGCACCGGAGCACCGTCGGCGACCACCGAAAGATTCACAAAAATATTTCTCTCTCTCTCTCTCTCTCACGTCGCTCTGGTTCGGGAGGAAAAAGTCCGGAGAAGAAGTATATGAAGTTTTATTTCTGATTTCTAATAACCTAAGTATAAGAGTATATATATATATAAGTACTTATAAAATATTTTGTCTCAATATATAAAAAAAATGTATTGTTTATGAGCTGATACGGGAAAACCGAAAATATAGGTCTAAGATGGCTTCAAATCAAAAAGTACCCAACATGAAAGTTGTAGATCTCGTCGATTCGAACAAATTTCATGTTAGCCATTTTTTCATGCGATACCGTTTTGACTCTCAAAACGGCCCCCGAACGTAAACAATAGATGACTACTTGAGATGGACAAGGTTACTCGAGATTGAGAGTAGAGTACTCGAGAGGAACGTATAATACTCGAAAACAATAACTAGTACTTGAGAGCAATCAATAGTACTCGAGAAAAATCAATTATACTCGAGTAAAATCAATGGTACTCATGTAAAATCAATAGTACTCGAGTAGAAATCAACAGTACGGATTATATACGAGCAGGTTTGCGGAAATCAATAATAGAGACTTAGGATGGATTCGAATCAAAAAGTGTCCAACATGAAAGTTGTAGATCTCGTCGAGACGAACAAATTTTATGTTAACTATTTTTCCATCTGACACAGTTTTGACCTTCAAAATGGCGCCCGAACTCAAACTGTATAGGACAACTCGAGAAGAATTAGAGCAGAACTCGAGAGGTGAAAAACAAGCACTCAGGAGAAATGGAATTACTCGAGAATGAACAGTAAAAGCACTCGAGAGCAGTAATCGAGAAGAAAAAAAATTTCACTCGAGAAGAAGCAGACTCACTCGAGAGAAGGCAGACCCACTCGAGAGAGGCACAAGGGAAACACTCGAGAAGACTCCGACCACTCGAGAAGAAACGTGCAAACAATTAAAAGAATAGTTGTCTTTTATCCTCTGTGAATATTGTTTTTTTACAAAAATATCCAAAAATTAAACTATAGAGATGAATAGGAATTTATATTTTTGAATAGTGCATTAATATTATAATAATCATATTTTCATATTTTGAACAAGAAAACACGTGTTCAAAACGGAGGCCCAAACGCGCTCCAAATTAAACGAAACCCACACCGTAGGCGAATGCTGACGCTACGAACCCAACGACGAAGCCAAAACCTAAATCTGACGAGCCATTCATGAGATATAAAATTTCAAAATCTATGATGAACATAGACTATACAAAAATTCAGAAAATCGCCGCGGCCCGAATATCGCTCGGATCGCGACGAAACTTGACGAGCAAGTCCAAAATTACTTAAATTAATTTCCAAATGCAAAAATTTTCAATAACAACAAGAATTCGGCCCAAACGACCGCACAGACGCGAAAATACCTTAACGGCGCTGCGCCTTCAACTCGACGTTAAAAGTAATGCCATGACGTCATAAATATGACGATACCAAAACAAATAAAATCATCGAAAAATTGGGGGCGTTACACTTGATCCATACACTTCCATCCCTTCTTCCGCTCATCATATCCCACAAAGACAAGCTTCCTTGCCTTTGCATCCAACTTGGTCCTGAGAGCATCTGGGATGTGTACGTAGCAGGTGGATTCAAACACCCGAAGGAGTCCAACTGCAGCCTTTTCCTTAAATATCATCTCATAAGGAGCCTTCATGTTGATAGGACTCAGAGGCATCTGATCGATGACATAAGTTGCACATGTCATCCCTTCCGCCTAGAAGGACCTTGGGATGCTTTTAGCATGAAGCCAACACTAGCAAGTTTCCGTCAGATGACGGATCTTTTGCTCTGCTACTCCATTTTGTTGTGGAGTATGAGCACAAGTAAGCTCCCTTTAGATGTCATGTTTCCTGCAGAAGTTAGAGAACTCAGTTAAAACGAACTCACCTCTGTTGTCTGCTCTCAACTTCTTGACTCGCAGGCCAAGCCGGCCCTCCACTAGCTCTTTAAACTCCACAAACAACCGGAACACGTCTAAATTCTCCTTCATAAAATTCACCTAAGTGTACCTCGAGTCGTCATCAATCAAGACCAGCATGTATCTATTGTCTTCAGTCTGGCTGTGACGGTCGGCCTCATCAGATCACCGTGGATACACTCCAATGGTACTTTACGCCTAGTCTGCGACTTGTCAAACGGAAGGTGATGAGCCTTTCCATATTGACATCCTGCACAGACATGACCGTCGCCGAAGGATGACAACCTAGGCAAGCCTTTCACAAGGCTCTTCAATGTCATGGCTTTCAGCTTGTCCATCCCAACATGTCTCAGCCGCTCATGCCAGATAGCTGCACTATCGTTGGCCCTCAACCGATCAACATAAGAACTGGTTCATAATAAAAACAAGTCCCTAATCCTTATCTCTACATGAGCAACGTCAGCCTTGATAGCTGACACATTGCGGAGAAACTTCACTTCTGTTGGACCGAACAGAATTTGATAGCAGGCGTCTACTATATTGGTCACTGAGAAGAGGTTCTTCTTCATGCCCGGTACGTGACAGACACTCCTTAAGGTGAGTGGACCAATATCACTACCTAAAGAAATGATACCCTCCTTCTTGACTGCATGAACAGTATCAACAACAGTAATGATAGCTTTGTTACCTGAGAACGTGTGCAAAGAGGAGAACTTCAACTTATCCCGGGTGAGGCGGTGATCGTACCCTGAGTCCACAATCCAGTCATCTTTATAGCCGATGGTGGACAATGCACGAACATACGTGCCTGTCATGAACACATTTCCCCATCTGGCTTCCTCAACACTGGAACCAACCTCCTCTTTGTCAGCAACATACCCTGGCTATAGCTTGACCTTGTAGTATTTCTTGAAATGACCTGGCTGGTTGCACCTGTAGCACTTAAGCCAATCCTTCTTCTTCTTCCAATCACGCTTAGGAGTATCACTCCCCTCTTGCCGATAAGAAGTTGAAGGGTCATCACCAACATCAGTCTTCTTCTCTCACCTCTTCTTCTTCCCTGAAAAGAGAGTCACACTGCCTCCTTCAAAGACAGTGACTCCAGCCATCTGTCTTGTCAAGCTCTCCTGTAATGCCAGCAAGTTCCCCAACTATAACAAAGACGGCTGAGTGGCCCAGCCTTGAATCACGGATTATGTGCCTCTTCAGCTTCGCCTCTGAAATAGGCTCATCAGGGTCCAACGCTGAAATCTCAGCGCATAAGTTCTTCATTTTCAAGAAGAACATAGAGATGGATAGATCACCTTGAGTGGCCCTTGCCAACTCATTCTCCAGAAACTGTAGCCGTAATATATTCTCCCTGTTGAACAACCCATCAAGGGAAGTCAAATCTCAGTAGCAAACTGACATCTGATGATGTGGTCAAAGAGTTCCAATGAGATAGATCGCTTGAGAACCAACTATGCTTTCGCGTTGGTCTTCCTCCAAGCTCTCACCGCTTCAGCACCAGCAACAGCAGTAACCTCCTGCCTTTCGTCTCCACAGATGACCTCCCAAAGGTCCTCGCCCAAAATATATCTCCTCATACATGACTTTCACTTCTTGAAGTTAGTCATCGTAAAAAGCTCAATTCCAAGACCCCTTGCAAATCCACCTTTCATTGCAATCACCTTGGTAAGCTTAGACTCTCAGAAGCAAGAAAGGTAAACTGGCGGTTGATCACTGCTCAGCCCCTGATCCCTCAGATACCACGTAAAAATTTGTGATAGCGGAAAACAGGACATTAGGCACAGAAACACTCAACCACACTGAGCCCAAGCAAACCAAAACAACCAGAAGAGCAAGAATCTTGTACTTATCAAAAATCTTTACAAAACAAGGCATACATGACGAGACATGATTATCAATGTATCCGATGGAAGCAGGAAAAATAGAAAGCAAAAAACAAGTCGCGGATAGGAAAGAACTCTATAGTTAAGCGTAAAAATAAGCTGCAACTCAATTGGTGATGGGAAGTGAAAGAACTCTATAGTTAAGCATGCTAGGATGGGAGTAGTCCTGGGATAAGTGACCTCCTGCGAATTTATCGTAGGGGCGCTTAACTGGATCACTTCTTACTGAAAGGAGATCGGGGGATCGAGGCCGGATAAGCACAATGCCTCACAGAACTCAACAACCTGCCACAAACTAGTTAAAGGGAGGTCAACTCGGTTTGGGAGATTGACTGCACGCGGTTGTGTGGAGAACGGGTTGGGGCAGGTGGACTGCAGTCCGACTGGGGGCGGCCCGGGATACTCACATGAGTGGGTCGGCCCCCTTTCAACATTTCACTCCCCTCTCTCCCCCTTTTCTCTGCAGGATCTACGTTCAAGACCACCACCACAAAGCAAGGCGAACACATCCAAGTCAAGACAAGTATCAGAAGAAAGGAAGCACCTGCATCTTTGATGAACAAACATCAGAAGACCGCCAAATCAACACGTCGGCCGGTGGCACCCGTCATCCATTCTCCTCCCCTCTCTCAAATTGTAATGAGGCACGACCTGTTGCCCTTGTTTTCCTCCCATAAACTATGTATAAATACTCATATAGTGGAAGTTAGGTCGGCACCGTACCGACTGCGTGATTTTTCACCCTGATTGTGGGTTTTCCACGTCATCAAGTTTTCGTCTCAGCATTTAGTTAATTTTTGATTGTTGGCACGCTCGGCCGCTCACGGGCTTGGACGGTTGAGTAGGTCCGGCATACCAAGGGCATTACGCGATTCCCAACACTCAGAATCCGCACTCCAGACGAGGAGTTGGGACTTGATCACTTGGGACGACATTTACTTTCAAATGCTAAGAAGCGACATGCATTTTTAATTATATAGAAAAAACTTAATGAAACATAGGCAAAACTTTGATATTTTTCTATTTTATGACTAATCATAATCATAAATTAATCTCGTAGAATTTTGAAGGGAGATTTTTGTCACATGAGATTTAATTTTCAAGGATGTTGATGGCAAAAATTCCCTAGCTCCACACAACAAAGAGCATGAGTGTTGGAACTAGGAAAATGTTGGTTCACAAGAGGGTCTGACGGAGTGGGACCAAATGCTAATTGTCTGGCGGTTGGGATAGACAAGCCTAGACTATGTGGAGATGAGACATGCATGAGCTTTTTGAGTTGCTCATAAAAAGAGCTTCGGGCTGCAGCGTGGAGGTCTCGCCGCTCACCCAAAAGTGTATAAGAACTTCCCTTCCAATCCAAAAGTTGAGTGATACATAAGAGGGGCGAGCTCCGGAGTCAAGGGGAACCTTGAGGGGGGTTCAACGTCTACCTTCTCTCCTATGCCTTGGTGTTGAAGTCAGAAAAATTTCTACTTCAAATATTCAGACCTAGTTGCAGCCTTGAAGGGCACTTATTCTACGGTCGAACATCACAACTTGGATGGTACAAAGGGCAAGAGAGAGAAATATGTCTACAATTACACCTAAGGTGCTTCAGCAAGGAGGTCCCACCGCATACCTAAAAGTTTGGGAGAAGTTTCTCCTCCGCAACTAAAAGGCTGAGTGAGGTATGAGGAAGGTGATAAATTCTTAAAAAGAAGTTATTTTAGTCCACTTTCATGAACTCTATGCTCGTTTTAATTGAGAAAAAATGATTTTAAATCAAATAAAATGAGATTAAATTTATATTTGGTCAAAGTGATTAATATTATCATTTTTTTATATTTTTATTGCAGAAGCACTGGAGAATTCAAGGCGGAGACAAAGCAATGCAAAATCCTGAAAAGTTGTTGCAGAGTTATTGCAACATGCAGGAATCTGAAAATTTAAAATTCAAATTTAGAATTTGGCGTCATTTACAAATTCGATTTTGTGAGGCATTAGTTCATTTTAGCATGAAATAAAAGTGCAAACTATCATCTTTAAAAGGGTGTATTACTACAAGAAAAAGCAATCATATTTTTTTCAAAAGATTTTTTCATTAAAGAGGACAATTTAAATAAAAGGAAGAAAATATTTTAGATATCTCGTTTTTGAACCAAAATGAAGAAGCATATATAGGGGATTTTGGCCATCATGAAGAAAAGTTTTTTTTGGAGGATTCATCATCGTTTCAGAGGAGGAACGACTAGAGGAGAAAGAAGAAATCGGGCATAGAATTCCTGTAGCATTTGATCTTAATCAACATGTCTTGTAAGATCTTCTTAATGCTTGTTATTTTCCCTCAAGCATGAACTAATTTTCCTTAGTCTTGTATGATGAGAGTACTATGTATGTTGTGATGATGAATTTCTTTTAAAAGCTTATGAATGTTTATTTATTTATTTTTGTTAGTTTATGATCCTTAATGAAATTTTGGTTCTTCATCAAGTATTGTGCTTCAAGATTCGAGAGAGAAGTTGCGTTAGTATTTTGGTAAAGATTTTCTTCCTACGTTGCGAGATTCAAGAGAGGAGTGACGTAGGTTTTCTTAAACCAAGTTTCCGTATTTTACTGTGTTTCAAGATTCGAGAGAGCAGAGATGTAAGTGCATCATAAATTTAACATAACAAGCAAAGAGAGAACGAATTGTCACTTTCATGCTAGCAACATTGATTTTTATTATTATTAATATTCTTCATTTCACCTTAGTCAGAGATGACAAGGGAAAGGAAGAATATGGTGATTTTCAATATCGAGAGATATGGATTTCCGCTTTAAAATCATTGCAAGATAAACCAATCAAATATTTTCACAAGCCATTATTCTAAATCATTCATCGCAATAAACATAGGAAATCAGAATACAATACTATTTCTCCATATTGATTAAAAGTTATTTTCGTAGAATTATATCATTTTATTTTAGTAGTATTTTTATATTAATTCAACAAAATCCCTAATTATTTAAATTTGCTTGTATTTGGAGAAAAAGTTGAGTTAGTACTTGCAAGCGCTAGATTAGTCATTTCCTCGTGAGAATGATCCCTACTCTCATTTTATTACGTGATCTGACACGTGCACTTGCGTAATTTACATACCTATTTCAGACGTATCAGAAGGCACAAACTTGACAAGTTTCATAATTAGGGGGATCTCAAAGTCTTCTAAAGTGTCATTTCTGGTACCCCTTAGGGTTTACATATAGAGAAATCCTAGGGGGTGTATACGAGAATACCTCTGAATACTTTGGATACTCGCCAATACTAACAAGTTATGAGGGCTATTGGTCCATACTCGCGAGTTACAAGGACTACTCACGAGTTATGAGGGATACTCGTTCATACTCGCGAGTTACAAGGGTTACTCCCCAATGATCACCTACACTCGCGAGTTACAAGGGTTACTCTCCTATACTTGCTCGAGGTCTACGAATAGGCGTCTTCTTTGACATTTCTGATTTTGACGAATTACTGATTATGCACAATTTCCGCTTTTTTGAACTTGATAGGATCTCAGAAAAACAATATAAGACTTGTAGTTCGGAGAGATGGGCACTAGATGATATGTTATGTGTGGTCCTTCCCTAGAGTGGAGCTCACTAAAGGATAAAATGAGCTGACACCTCTCATGAAAGGAGCTCAACTTGGGGAGGTGAAGATTCGACACCTCTCAGGCCATTTGCTAGAGAAGCGAGCTTAATTGGAAGAGATGGAGAAGAGTTGGCATAAGAGCCGAGCTCAGCTAGAGGTGGAGAGAAGATTGACACCTCACAAGAGACGAGCTCAATTGGAGGTGGAGAATGCTCGACACATCGCAGAACCCGAGCTCAATTGAAGGTAAAAAAAGTTTGACACCTCACAAATTCGAGCTCAATTAGAAGTGGAGAAAGCTTGGCACCTCACAAGAGTCGAGCTCAATTGGAGGTAGAGAGAGCTCAACAACTCTTAAAAGTCGAGCTCCACTAGAGGTAGAGAGAAGATCAACACCTCACATGAACCAAGCTCAATTGGAGGTGAAGAAATCTCGACACCTCACAGGAGCCGAGCTCAATTGGAGATAGAAAAAGCTTGACACCTCCCCGGAGTCGAACTTGAACGTGGAGAAAGCTTGACACCTCCCAGGACCTGAGCTCAATTTGAGGTGGAGAAAATATTGAACACTTCACATGAGTCGAGCTCAACTAGAGGTGAAGAAAAGCTCGACACATCTAAGGAGTCGAACTTAACTATAGGTGGTGGGGAAAATCTCGACACCTCATATGATCCGAGCTCAACTAGAGGTGGAGAAAATATTGACACCTCACAGGAGTCGAGCTTAACTGGAGATGGATAAGATCGACGCCTCACATGAGCCAAACTCAATTGGAGGTGGAGAAAACTCAACACCTCCCGTGTGTCGAGATCAACTGGAGGTGGAAAAGTTTGACACCCCACAAGAGCTGAGCTCAACTGGAGGTAGTGGATAAAAGCTCAACATCCCACAGAAGCGAAGCTCAACTATAGGTGGAGAAAATGTCGACATCTTATAGAAGTCGAGCCCAAATGGCGGTGGAGGAAACATTGACACCTCACAAAAGTCGAGCTCAACTGAATGAGGTGGAGAAGAATCGACACATCCCAAGAGCGGAAGCTCGGCTGAAAGAGGCGAAGAAAATCCAGACACCTCTCAGGAGCGGAGCTCAATTGGAGGTGGAGAAAATATTGACACCTCATAGGAGCCGAGCTCAACTGGAGGTGGACGATAGGTTTACACCTCTCAGGAACCGAGCTCAACTGAAGGCGGAGGGAAGCTCGACACCTCATAATAACTGATCTCCACTGGAGGTGGAGAAAATGTGGATGCCTCAGATGAGCCTAGATCAACTATAGTTGGAGAAAATGTCGACACCTCATATGAGTAAAGCTAAACTGGCCGTGGAGAAAATAACACCTCACGGGAGTTGAGAATTGAATGAGGTGGAGAAGAATCAACACATTCCCGGAGTGGAAGCTCAACTAGAAAAGGCAGAGAAAAGTTCAATATCTCATATGAGCCGATCTCAACTAGAGGTGGAGAAAACATGGACACCTCACAGGAGTTGAGCTCAACAAGTGGTGTAGAAAACATCAACACCTCACAGGAGCAAAAATCAACTGGAGGTGGATAAAAGGTAGACACCTCTCAGGATTCAAGATCAATTGAAGGTAAAGATAAGATAGACACCTCAGAGGAGTTGAGCTAAATGGAAGGTGGATAAAACGTCAATACCTCACAGGAAATGAGCTCAACTGTAGATGGAGAAAATGTCGACACCTCATAGGAGCCGATCTCAATTATTGGTGGAGAAAATGTCAATACCTCCCTGGAGTCAAGCTTAATTTGAGATTGAGAAAGCATCGACACCTCACAAGAGTTGAGCTCAACTGAGGATAGAAAGTCGACACCTTACAGGAGCCGAGCTCACTTAGAGGTGGAGAGAGTGTGATGCCTCACAGGAGCCGAGCTCAACTGGAGTTAGAGAGAAACTTAATACCTCACAAGATCCGAGCACAACTCGAGGTGGATAAAATATCGACACCTCATAGGAGCCAAGCTCAACTGGAGGTGGAGAAAATGTCGACACTTGACAGGAGCTAAGCTCAATTGGAGGTTGAGAGAACTTTGACACCTCGCAGGATCCGAGCTCAACTTGAGGTGGAGAGAATGTCGACACTTCATAAGTGACGAGTTCAACTAGAGGTGGAGAGAATGTTGGCACCTCATAGGAGCGAGCTTGATTTGAGGTGTAAAAAACGTCGACACCTCATAGGAGTCGAGCTCTACTGGAGGCGGAGAAAATGTCGACACCTCATAGGAGCTGAGCTCAACTAAAGGTGTAGAAAATATCAATACCTCATAGAAGCCAAGTTTAACTGGAGGTGGAGAGAACATCAACGTCTCACATGAGTCGATCTCAATTATAGATGGAGAAAACGTCGATACCTCATAGGAGCCATGCTCAACTAGAGGTGGCAAAAAAGGTCATCACCTCTCAGGATTTGAGCCTAACTTAAAGTGAAGATAAGCTCGAGACCTCACAAGAGTCGAGCTCAACTGGAGACAGATATGATAATCAAAGGTTCCTATCAGACACATACACTTGAGGCATTCAACTGACCCGAGGGCGGAAGCAGTCAATATGCATGAGAGGAGATCGTGTCGGGACTCGGACTATGATAACTCTGCAACTCAAGGAGTTCATCTCACCCGAGGGGGCAAGTAGTTGATATGCAAGAGAAAAGCTCGTGTAGGGACTTGAATTACGGCAACTCCATAACTCAAAGACTTTCTCTCACTCAAGGGGGCAAGTAGCTGATACATAAGAGAAGAGCTTGTGAAGGTACTCAAACTATGGCAACTCCAGAACTCGAGGACTTCATCCCACCCAAGTGGTTAAGTAGTCATTATATAGGAGAGGAACTCGTACATGGACTCGGACTACGACAACTCCACAATTCGGGGATTACATCTCACTTGAGGGCTAGTAGTCGATATACATGAGATAGGCTTGTGTAGAGACTCGGTCTACAACAACTACACAACTCGAGCACTTCATTTCACTCGAGGGGGGAAGTAGCTGATATATAGGAGAGGAGCTCATGCAGGGAGTCGGACTATGGAAACTCCACAGCTTAAGAGCTTCATCCCACCCGAGGGAGCAATTAGCATATATATATAGGAGTGGAGTTCGTGCAGGGACTCGGATTACGAAAACTCCATAACTCAAGTACTTCACTAGTGTTGAGGTCAAAGCAACTGTGAACTGGGAATGACACTTGGGGGTGTCATCAGACACACACACACACACACACACACACACACACACACACACTCGAGGCCTACCTCCTTCAAATACTTAGGTCATTTGCCTGTTACTTAAGAATCTAACAAAGATTTAATTGCCCCAACTTCTTTGACGACGAAGGATCTTTCTTTAAGGAGGGGACGATCTTCTCTTCGTCGAGTGGGGGGGGGGGGATGGCTCTCAGCTCTCGTGATAATATCTGTAGTTGGATGAGAAGTGCGGTTGGGGTGTCGTCGACCAACATGCAAGGAGAGGATGATATTTGCCATCAATGCAGAGACTTGGACTTTTGATGACACATTAAAATACCTGGCACACTAGGGGTGTGCAAAAATAACCGAAGAATCGAGAACCACACTGGAACTGAACTGAACTGAATGATTTGGGTTGGTTCCAAAAAGGTTCGGTTCGGTTCTCATAATACCAGAACCAACAATTCAGTTCAGTTTCTAGTTCCAAGGGTCGGGTGCATGGAACCGACCCGAGAACTAAATATCAATGCTAAAGAAAATATTTTGAGACAGGGGTTATAGTTGTATAACTAAATGCACAAAAATATTTGAAAATATAGTTGTATGACTAAAAATAATATTTATTCTTCTTGTATATTTGTATGACTTCAATATTATATAGAGTCATGATTCAACTATTTTGAGATATTGAAACTTATATTACAAAGAATCATGAGTTAGTAGAGGCATTTTAAAATTATTTCTAGACATAAGTCGAAATGAGAACTGAGCCGAAACCGAATCAAAGCAAATAGTTCGAATCTGGTTTTATATATTAGGAACATGAGTCGGTTCTGATTCCAAAAGTTTAAAAATGAACCTATATTGGTCAGTTCTTAGTTTTGGGAGGAACCAAACCAATCCGAGTTGCACCCCTATGACACACCATCCCATCATTCACTATGAGTGTTATGAGTGCTGAGTTGGAGAGGCTCATTTCCAGACTCAGTTATAGAGATTGACTTTCTATCACTTCAAATTCTCTCTCTACTTTATTACCATAGCCAGGATACATGCGAATGGAAATGACTCTCAAGTGATCTTATAAGATGCACACGTTCAAGAACTTCATCATATCTCTGGCTTACTGCCCTCAGGGAGGTTCGTTGCCCTATCACTTAATCATAATAAGGGTCGGTTATACTTACTATCGTAAACCCCAAGTGACAAGGAGCTTTTAAATTTTCAAGACAATTTCTGATCCTGGGCCAAGCTTATAGCTCTTTTTAGGTCTCAATGACACCTTTAATGGTGAATGATCTTTCCTTGAGGCACATCGATATGTTCTTCATTGAGTTAGGAGGTTGGCTTCAGAATCTCTCTTGATAACATCTCTAGCCAAATGAGAAGTGTGATGGGGGGTCGTCGGCCAACATTATAACGCCCCTGATTTTTTCGATGTTTATTTTTAATTTCTTTAGTGTCATATTTATGACGTCAGAGTGTTACGTTGTCGCGTAGTTAACGAGTACCGTTGTTGGAGCGTGATTTATTGTTCTTTGGAATCTGAGGTTTTGACTCTGTGTATTTTAGTAGGTTGATATTGGTTGTAACTTTGGGGAGTTTTTACCCGAGTTTGGTTTTTCGGATTCGGATTCCGACTTCGCCATTGGTTTTGTAGCATCGACATATAGCTTCGGTGTAAATTTCGTGGAAATCCGAGTTGATTCGAGTTTTGATCGTTTGGGCATTTAATTAATAATATAATATTATATTATATATAAAGGCTTAAAACTGAACCATATTCATTATCTTCTTCCCCAAGCCATCGGACCAAGAGCGCGGAAGAAAAGAGGCGACGAATATCGTGAGGCTTTCGACCGCCGCTTGTAGGAGTGTTGGCGCTCGAAATCGCCGTTGGAGGGTAGATCCGGAAAGCTCTCGTCGTGATCTATGCGTGCCGATACGTTTTCCCCGTTTCGTGGATTTTTGGTGTTAGGGTTTTTAACCTTGACCCTCGTTTGCCCCGAAAAGTTTCGGGAATCGTTGTCTGGGGGTTCTTGAGGCCGATCCTTGGAGCGGAGCGCTCGTGAGGCCGGATTTCTGTAGGTTGAGGCAAGTGGTGGTTTCAAAACTCCTCCTTCGTCTAATTCCATTCTAAAAGTTCCAGATCTTATTTTCTTGCAAGTTCTGCTGTGAATCTAGTCCTACATCTGTCAAAATATATATAGTTTTGAACTTTTGTCATGACCGAGATTTGTCAAAATGATAGTCAAAATAAAATCTAATTTCTTGTCCTTTACTGTTTTGAGTATGAATCACTTTGTTCCTGACTTTCTCTTCTTCTTTTTTTAAAATAAAATGATCTAAGATTGGTCTAGATTATAAGGAGTAGAAGTCTTGAACTTTTTCGTAGAAAATCAGAGTTTTGGGTAGGAAGAAAAAGTGTCTTTTGGTTAAACTGTTGTAAGTCCTTCTGTCAAAAAAATTAAATTAAACTCTAAGAAAATTCGTTGAGTGTAGCCTTATGCGTCGAGAGCGTTGAGTGCAGCTACTATGACGTCGAGAGCGTTGAGTGTAGCTGTCGTGGCGTCGAGAGGTTTGAGTGTAGCCTTGGCGTCGAGAGGTTTGAGTGTAGCCTTGGCGTCGAGAGCATTGAGTGTAGCCTTAGCATCGAGAGCGTTGAGTGTAGCCTTGACATCGAGAGTGTTGAGTGTAGCCTTGACTTCGAGTGCTTTGATTGTATCTGTCTAGGCATCAAGTGAAGCAGTTATGGCGTCGAGTGCTTTGACTGTCTCTCTCTAGGCATTGAGTGAAGAAGTTATGGCATCGAGTGAAGCAGTTATGGTGTCGAGTGCTTTGCATGTCTCTGTTTAGGCGTTGAGTGAAGCAGTTATGTCGTCGAGTGAAGGAGCTATGGCGTCAAGTGTATTGACTGAAACTGTCTTGGCGTCGAGTGAAGCAGAGAGGCGCCGAGTGGCTGAAGTCTTGGTGTCGAGTGATTTCAGAGTTAGTGTCAAGTAATTTTTCATGTATCCATCGAGTGACTTTGAGTTCGTCAAGTCATATTCGTCGAGTATACCTTAGTAACTTTTGGTTTTCTTCCCTATGCATTATTATGGAAATCTGATGCTAAGCCCTGAGATTCTTTTTGTGTATTAATATAATTTATGATTATTTGTGGCTTTGGTTGACAGTGGATAAAGGACCACCACCTCAGTGTCGGTTTGTGAATCATTACACCTGGTGGGTTTTCTTCTCTTCTTATGGGCAGTTGGGTTGTGTTGGACAACGTGGCCACCACCATAACAGCATTTTGAGATGTTTATCTGAAAGTTGGTGTTGGACAATGTGGCCCCTCAACTTAGGCTTCATTTGGTTCAACGGTGGCGCATCGATCCGGCGGATGGAAACGGAGTGTTCGAATCGGAGTGGGGAGGTGGCTTCTCCAAACGGAGCTTTTTGGGCTGTTTCTCAAGGCGGGCGGGTGAAAACAGAACAAACGTCGTCGGCGGTTCATTTATTTACCCGCCTTCCGGCGGCGTTTGCCCCAAACGAAGCGGCAAAACGCCGAACCAAATAGAGGCTTAGTGTCGTTTTTTAC
This sequence comes from Platanthera guangdongensis, assembly GCA_039583875.1. Lineage (NCBI taxonomy): Eukaryota > Viridiplantae > Streptophyta > Magnoliopsida > Asparagales > Orchidaceae > Platanthera > Platanthera guangdongensis. The sequence goes on from CM077161.1 coordinate 161,560,965, forward strand.
CGATGTTAATGATTCACTAGTTTTGATCTGAACAGTCTCTTTTGTTTATATATATATATATATATATATATATATATATATATATATATATATATATATATATATATATATATATATATATATATATATATATATATATATATATATATCACTATTATAAGGGAAAAGTTGTATTTGGTGAAACATTCAAAAATATCAATTATGCCCTCATTTTTATATTATAATGACTTGACATATATTATAATCTATTTCAAAAAAAATTAAAATATAATGTTCATTCAAGTAATCACACTATCAAAAAATTAGAAGTAATGATGAAAATCCATTTAAATTCAAAAATTTTTTTAGTATAGCTCATACACCTAATATGGTAGGTTGTCATTAGGCATGTCAGCGGTCTATTCAAGGAAGATTGTCATTAGGCATATCAGTGGTATTTTCGAGTTGATGACATTAAATCAATCAACTTTATTAAAGTCAAAATTAATATTTTTTGGTCAAAACCTATATTGTTTTACAAAATAAAAACTATAATATTTATGTATATTTTTTACGGTCATTTTGAGTACTCATATGTATATGTTGCGGACGAAACTCGCCTTGATGAGGTGGGTGAAACCCTTCATCGCCGGTCGGGTACTGTCGCTCATATGATGTTGCGTGTCGGGCCCGACTTGATCCGTACGCAGCACGCAGACGCATTGAGCATGAGCGAAGCTCGTGCGGAGGCGCGCGAAGCCCGCCTGGATGCGGCCGAAGGCCGCCCAAGAGCATCGAGCCGGGGCGGGCGAAGCCCGCCGTCGCCGGCCGGGTACTGTCGCGCCTGGCCGTAGGGGCGGAGCCTCATGTCGAGCACTCGCGCGCGCACGTGTGTGTGTGTATTTGCACATATGTTCTTATGCATGCACTTGCAGATTTTATAGAAGCATGACTTCATTTCGCACTTGGTGCACCCTTTCTTACTACTATGTCTGAGAATTCTTCTCTGCCTATTAAAATATGATTTATTTGTTGTGATTGGGCAGCTTTTCTTTTATAAGGGTTGGTAACCATTTTGCCTCTTTTGATTAATGCTACTTGATGGGGTTTCCCCTTAAGAATTGTTCAGTTAAGCCCGAGGACCACCCTGGCTAGACCAGTGCAACCGCCAAGGGCGCAAACAAATCACCGTGCAAAAGACTCGTGCAGGGAGTGAGGGGAAATCCTCCCGCACGACGCGCACGAGCGGGAATTATCCCACGCTGCGCGCACGAGAATAATATCGCGCGGTGCGCGCGGGAATAATCTCGTACCGCGCGCGCGGAATTCATCCCGCACGCGCAGGCGATGAATTGTCGCCAACCAATGGGGATTTTCCCTATTAGCTGGCAGGGGCGTTGACGAAGTCACCGCCCCTTTGGGCGCTGACTTGGTCAATGCCCTGCACGTTCTCCATTTTGGGGAGTGTTGTGCACTCCCTATCAGGGAGACGAGGTGGCTAACCGCCGCCCCTCCCCCAAGTGGGGTAGGGCGGTTGTCGCCGGAGGGGGACGCCAGCCATGGAATAACCGCATGTCCCCCTCCCTTTTGCAGATGTTGAAGCCAAAAATGACCTCTGTGGAGTTCGGGGTCCCAAAAGAGGGGTGACCGCGCACCTACTAACCTCAAGCGAACGATCTAGGCACTAGACTAGAAACATAAGGGACAGACCCAAGTTCTCAACGTGGAGGACACACCGTATACCCGGAAGACTAACAAACTCTTCACCTCCCAAGCCAAAGACTGAGCTAAGACACCTTCGGAGGGCGTTCTTGGCCGACCGGAACATCTAAGGAGGGTCTCGAGACTAACTCTCTCTCTCCTATCTAGATGTGCCTCCTTGTGTCTATACAAAATGTTCCTCACCCGCCCTACTAATGACACAATCTCGTCGAGCAACTCTTCTTTACGCAGCTCCAACTGGGCTGCAAACAGCGCGACTCCGCTGTCCTAAAAGGCTATAAACAGACCGTCAGGGGCTTCCCGACAACTATACCTCGGGGCTCCCACGGGGCGAGCGGTTCACGAGAACATTGCCCGCCTAATACGAATAAGAAGTAAACTACACATACACAGAGCATCACAAATATTATAAATAATTACAGGAATACGAATTTCATACTTCGGCACACAGGCCGGCAATATAAGCAAAAAATAGCCCTTTGAGGGCCGACACAAGCTTGAGCTTAAACCCGCTACTCCCCGCTTGGTAGTGCAACACCTGTACGCCAACGTCTCGACAAGCGACTGCCAGCTGAACAACCGTCGGCTAACATAAACTGGCCAAATATATTGCACACATCCCTTTTTCGGGTCTATGGTGCGCATTCTCTGCAAATAGATAATATACAACTTACTCTGAGTTTTCTCCGGTAACCCCAGAACATCACCAATCCGGCTCACACGTCCGGATGAGCTTCACACAGCATGCCTAAACCCGTACTCACGCTTCCGGGTGCTAATGCAGTTAATTGTAGGGACGTACACGTCAACCCGTCGGAGAGCATCCTTCTCCCACCCATTGGTGGAGAGGGGCTTCCATGCAAATATGAAAAATAAGGGCTTCACCTGCACAAGAAAAATTTTGTCACCCATGACGCGTGTTTGGCGGAGCCACAACCGCGTGTCGTGCCCGGGGTTCGACGGCTGTTCATGCACAGGTCCGGACGTCGCAGTATGAGCTCTGATTCTTCCTCTCACTGTGGATCTCGATAACAATAGCTCTCTTTATGAGAAACTCAGGTCCAAGAGTTTTATGAAGATCGAGTCTGGAATAAAGACTATGATATTGATCAAGCATGGAGATGATCATGGACTGTAGCTCTTCCTGATCAGCAATGGAGAATAAAATCAGAGCAGCTCTTTCCCTCAGGATCTGAAGGAGGAGAAGAACGACGACGGTGGTGGCGTTCCAAATCTGAACGTCGACGGGCTCCGAAGGACCAGCACAACGACGACGGTGGTGGCGTTCCCTCGGGGCGGTCGAGCCCTGCTCCAGGCCGTGCTTTAGCTCCAGGCCGAGCTTTGCATCCGGGCGGCCACGGCAGGAAGAGGAGCTCCAAGGCCGGTCTTGCTCCAGGCAAGGGCGACGGGGGAGGAGATCCAAGGCTCCGCTCCTCCTTCCTTTTCCTTTTTTCCTCCGATGTACCCGAAACTCCCCTCCTCTTTATCTTTTTCCTTCTCCTGTGCTATACCCGAAGCCCCCCTCCTCTTTTCTCTCTTTTTTTCCCTGTGCTGTACCCGAAGCCCCCCCTCCTCTTCTCTCCTTTTTTTTCCCTGTGCTGTACCCGAACCCCCTCCTCTTTTCTCTCTTTTTTTCCGTGTTGTACGGTTGTACCAGAAGCCCCCTCCTTTTTATCTTTTTTTCTCCACCTATCCCCTTCGGCAGCATATACAATATCTTATATGATGCCTTATATATATATAATATCTTATATAATATCTCATTTTCTACATATTTATAATAAACATATATTTAGTAAATATATATATGTTAAGACACGAAACGCAAAATCCCCACGGGCACGCTGCACACATTGTGTTATGCACACACGTCGCATGCATCACACAATTGTGCGCTCTACAGACCACACATATTACACCTTGTGCACGTTGTGCACGCTGCACGCATCGTGCACACACCATCTATTACCCATCATGCATATTATGCGCTACGCACATCACACCTCGTGTACATGTCACACACATTGCGCTTTGCGCACACACACAAAACATGATTGTACATATCACGCTATGTGCACGAACCAACGACTACCTCGCTTGGTAGTCAGTACAACTTCCGCACCTCTGTTGCACCAATCATCTACGCTATACTCATGCATGCGATTTAGCAATTAAGTCTTCACACTCCTTCCGCACCGACCATGGAGTCTGAGGACTTGTGGGAGTCTGATGGAGTTTCCCCCTAAAAATTGTTCAGTCAAGCCCGAGGACCGCCCTGGCCCGACCAGTGCGACCGTCAAGGGCGCAAACAAACCACCGTGCATAAGACCCGTGCTGGGAACAAGGGCAAATCCTCCCGCACGGCGCACACGAGCGGGAATTATCCTGTGATGCGCGCACAGGAATTATCCCTCGTTGCACGTGCGGAAATAATCCCGCACTGCGCGCGAGGAATTCATCTCGTGCGCGTGGGGGATGAATTGCCGCCAATCAATGGGGATTTTCCCCATTAGCGGTCAACGCCCTGCATGTTCTCCCTTTGCGGGAGTGTTGTGCACTCCCCATCAGGGAGACGTGGCGGCTAACCGCCTCCCCTCCCCCAAGTGGGGTGGTGCGACTGTCGCCAGAGGGGGACGCCGACCATGGAATAGCCGCATGTCCCCCTCCCTTCCGCGGATGCCGCCACCGTCGTTCGTTTCTCCCGTGGCCGCCGTCGCTGTCTTCGAACGTCGCGTCCGTCGCCGCCATTATTTCTAGACTTCACGGTCGCCGCCGTCGTCATCTCCCAATGCCGCTGGCAAGTTCGCCGACCGTCCGAGGGAGCCGTCTCCACCGTCCGATCATGCTCCCGCGATCGCCTCCATCGGTTATGTGGTCGCACCTCTGTTGCACCAATCATCTACGCCATACTCATGCATGCGATTTAGCATTTAAGTCTTCACACTCCTTCCGCACCGACCATGGAGTCTGAGGACTTGTGGGAGTCTGATGGTGTTTCCCCCTAAGAATTATTCAGTCAAGCCCGAGGACCGCCCTGGCCCGACCAGCGCGACCGCCAAGGGTGCAAACAAACCACCGTGCATAAGACCCGTGCCGGGAATAAGGGGAAATCCTCCCGCACGGCGCACACGAGCAGGAATTATCCTGTAATGCGCGCGCAGGAATTATCCCTCGTTGCACGTGCGGAAATAATCTCGTGCGGCGCGCGCGGGAATAATCCCGCACTGCGCGCGAGGAATTCATCCCGCGCGCGTGGGGGATGAATTGACGCCAATCAATGGGGATTTTCCCCATTAGCGGTCAACGCCCTGCATGTTCTCCCTTTGGGGGAGTGTTGTGCACTCCCCATCAGGGAGACGTGGCGGCTAACCGCCGCTCCTCCCCCAAGTGGGGTGGTGCGGCTGTCGCCAGAGGGGGACGCCGACCATGGAATAGCCGCATGTCCCCCTCACTTCCACGGATGCCGCCACCGTCGTTCGTTTCTCCCGTGGCCTCCGCCGCCATCTTCGAACGTCGCGTCCGTCGCCGCCATTATTTCTACACTTCACGGCCGCCGCCGTCGTCATCTCCCAATGCCGCTGCCGTCGTTATTTCCCGACTCCACGACCGTCGCCGCCGTCGTCTGTTTCTCCCGTGGTCACGGCCGCCGCCGCCGCCTCCCAATGCCGCGGCCGCCGCCGCCGTCGCTCATTTCTCCAGTGTCGGCCGCCGCCGTCAATCCTCTCTTCCACGAACGTTGCCCCCCGCCTGCCGCTCCCCACTTTCCGCCGCCGGCATGGCCGCCGCCCTCTCTCCCGACCGTTGGTGGCGATCTCCCTCCTCGCAGGCAAGTTTGTCGGCAAGTTCGCTGACAAGTTCGCCGACCGTCCGTGGGAGCCGTCTCCACCGTCCGATTATGCTCCCGCGATCGCCTCCATCGGTTATGTGGTCGCACCTCTGTTGCACCAATCATCTACGCCATACTCATGCATGCGATTTAGCATTTAAGTCTTCACACTCCTTCCACACCGACCATGGAGTCTGAGGACTTGTGGGAGTCTGATGGGGTTTCCCCCTAAGAATTGTTCAGTCAAGCCCGAGGACCGCCCTGGCCCGACCAGCGCGACCGCCAAGGGAGCAAACAAACCACCGTGCATAAGACCCGTGCTGGGAATAAGGGGAAATCCTCCCGCACGGCGCACACGAGCAGGAATTATCCTGTAATGCGCGCGCAGGAATTATCCCTCGTTGCACGTGCGGAAATAATCCCGTGCGGCGCGCGCGGGAATAATCCTGCACTGCGCGCGAGGAATTCATCCTGCGCACGTGGGGGATGAATTGCCGCCAATCAATGGGGATTTTCCCCATTAGCGGTCAACGCCCTGCATGTTCTCCCTTTTGGGGAGTGTTGTGCACTCCCCATCAGGGAGACGTGGCGGCTAACCGCCGCTCCTCCCCCAAGTGGGGTGGTGTGGCTGTCGCCAGAGGGGGACGCCGACCATGGAATAGCCACATGTCCCCCTCACTTCAACGGATGCCGCCGCCGTCATCATCTCCCAATGCCGCTGCCGTCGTTATTTCCCGACTCCACGACCGCCGCCGTCGTCGTCTGTTTCTCCCGTGGTCACGGCCGCCGCCGCCTCCCAATGTCGCGGCCGCCTCCGCCGTTGCTCATTTCTCCAGTGCCGGCCGCCGCCGTCAATCCTCTCTTCCACGGACGTTGCCCCCCGCCAGCCGCTCCCCACTTTCCACCGCCGGCATGGCCGCCGCCCGCTCTCCCGACCGTTGGTGGCGATCTCCCTCCTCGCAGGCAAGTTTGTCGGCAAGTTCGCTGGTAAGTTCGTCGGCCGTCCGAGGGAGCCGTCTCCACCGTCCGATCATGCTCCCGCGATCGCCTCCATCGGATATGTGGGTAAGCACCCACGTAACCGCCCGCTTGGTCTCCCGTAATGGAGATAATGCGTTGCCAAAAATAAATTGGTGTGCATTTAATATAAATTATAAAATTAATGTACATATTAAACCATAGTCCCGTAAAATTATTTATAATATTTCGGCCTATTAATAGCGGTCATGGTGGTTATGGGCTGCGAATAACCGTGTAACCTCCAAAACCACCCATGAAGCCTATAAATAGGGCCTCAGACCCCCCCCCTTTTAATTCTCATTCTCTCCTCCCTCGAAAAATCCTCCTACCGATTATCTCTCTCCTTCCTCCTTCCTCCTTCATCTCCTTCTCCTTCTTCGAAGAAGATATTCAAGTGCTCCTTGAAGATCTCCTTTGGCTTTGATGCCTCCTCTGAAGATCTTCATCTTCTTCGTCCGGGAAATCCTCATACGGATTCCATCTCTCCTCCATTTCTCTTCCTTGCGTGTGTTGCCTCCCCTGCGCGTGTTGCCTTCCTTGAACACTCTAGCACACATCTCTTCCTTGCGCACTCCTGCGCGTCCTCTTCCTTGCGCGCTCCTGCGTGCACTGCCTCCTTGCGCGCTCTCGCATGTGTCGCGTCCTTGCACTCTCTCTCGCTCGTCGCTTCCTTGAGCGCTATCGCGTGTGGCTCTCCCTCGGGCATTCTTGCGCATGTCTCTCCCTTGCATGCTCCCGCGCGCTCTCATACACATTGCTCCCTTACACGGGTCTCTTTCCCCCACGCTCCACGCACTCTCCTTCTACAAGCGCCCTGCGCTCACATTCTATTTACCCGCAACCGCTCAGTGCGTCCTCCTCTAGAAAGCGCCTAGCACGCTATCCTCCAGCAAACTCCCAGCCCGCTCTTTGTCACCACGCACACCACGCGCTCGAAAACAAGCACTTCATCTACCGATAAGACAACTAAACTACGCTTCTCCAAAAGATAATCAGAGACAAGAAGCAGAGGGTAAGACGTGCTAAGCGCGCTTCCAAGCATCAAAGCTCCAGACATCAGAACGTGTATAACAAGCTACTCCGCCTCCAGGAATTATTAAAAGACTTCAGAATACAACAAGCGCATCGCTCCCCGCAGCACTCGAATGAATAATTAGCCCTGTGAGTGGTAGCTTGTCACCCTCCAGGTTCTCTCTCTCTCTCCCCAATAATTGTAACGAGAGGCAGCCCGTCGCCCTCGAGTTCTTGAAAAAGCCCTGTAACAGCACCTAGATCTAGTGGAGGTTTGGTCGGCACAGATCCGGTCACATGGTTTTTCACCTCTTTTCGGGATTTTCCATGTGAAAAATTACCATGTCAACTTTCTATTTTCATTAACTGTGTGCACGCTCGACCGTTACGATAGCTAATACGGTCCAAGAATTCCGGCCCGATCGGGACATCGAGTTAGTCCGCAACACTACTAATGATCTTTGATTGCCACGTGTATATTCTTGCTTATGTATTCTTTTCTTTTAAATGCCTCAGGCCTGGAGCAATAGTCGTTTGAGAGGCTAGGGTTGGTAGTTGTTGGTGTTCTACAGCTGTTGTAGTTGTCCTATCCTCACCGTCGTGAGGTAGTTTTGTTTTTTTTTGTTTTTAGTTCAGATATACATGCCTTTTTAGTGAGTTCATGTGAATCATGTCAGGTTGTTGACACCCACTAGAGATTTAGTAAATGTTAAGTTACTTGCCAGCTGCTAGGTCTATTTCTCTATGATTTGGTGGGTTACTTGCTCTCTGAGAATATTTTATACTAGGATTGCATGTTAGTTATTTTAAAGTATAAAAAAAATCTTAATATGACTATCTCATGCATAACATCTCACTACAAGAAAAACCCATATTAGCTAGGAGAAGAATCTCTTGCTAAATCATAAAATTCGTTGCTATTTTACATTATAAAGGGATTTAGCAACAAAGTCTATTCCTTTCTAAATTGAGCCTAGCTAAATTTAGCAAGGATGTTTTGGCTTGATATTTTGTAAGAAAATTTTAGCAAGAGATATATTGCTTCCTAATTTAGCAAGGTATAATATCTACAAAAAAATTTGTTGCTAATCACCATCAAATAATTTTGATTCTAAAATTAGCCAAGATTTAAATTGTTGCAAATTTTGATGCTAATAAATATCAAATATTAAAAAAAAATATCAATAATACATTATTTTGTGAATAAATGGATGATGAATTCTTTATTTTGAATTAATTTGAAATAAAAATATATGATGTCAAATATTTTTTAATACTAACATTATATAACACAAAAAAAATTAATTATAATTTTGATTATGCCAAATTGAAAATTAATTAATAACAATACCATTTTCATCAAAGCAACATAAGTTATTTTTTTTCATTACATGATGCATAGTCAATATTGAGATATAACCAAACTTTCATAAAACATACATGAATCTTGCATTCATACACCATGAAACTTTCATTCATACATTAACAAACAAATTACATATACCATCAAACTTCCATATATACATCATCAAACGTTCATATATACACCATTAAATTTTCATATATACATCATCAAACTTTCATATATACATCATCAAACTTTCATACATTGTGAACAAAGATTTACATAGAACCAAAATATCAATACAAGTTGATATAATCAAAAGTAAAGTGATCTAACAAAAAATTGAAACCCAAAATAACACATAGATATAACATAATCAATGACCATATTGAGTAATTTGAGGATCTGAAGAATGACGATTTTCAGAAGATTGGCATTGATTGGGAGGATGAGCTTGGCTTTCAACTTGATATTGAGTATGCATTCTTTGATTTATCATCTACAAAAGGCTCATTCCCTTTGAATGTTCTATGAGCTGCGAGTAAGCACTTTTTCATGACCCGTGCTGATATCCTTCCATTATCCCTGGCCTACAATGCAAATGAATAAATACTTATATTTTTTACAACCAAGGGCAGTAAACATCCTAAGCTCAGACAACGGCCGCCCGGTTCGCTGAAAAACGGCGGACTAGGCGCCTGGTTCGCTGAAAACGGCGGACTGGGCGCTCGGTTCACTGAAAACGGCAGACTGGGCGCCCGAATCGCCGAAAAACGGCAGACTGGGTGCCCGGTTCGCTGAAAAACAGTAGTGAACTGGGCACCAAAACTAGTAATTGATAATAACCAATCCACCGTAAGCTTGAATTGGAAAGATACTTGAAAATTTAAAACTTGGTACTTTTGATTGCGAAAAAAACATCCAAGTAAAATTTAGTAGTCAAATTGCATTAGCCAATTCATTTTGCATTAGTCAAATGTAATGATCTTGTGTTCCTAAATAGTTAAAATATGTCAAAGATTTGTGGAAACGACTATCTAGTATCTACCAAATGGAATATTTAACTCTCTGTATTAGTGTGCATACCTTCGCACCGATACAGAGACTTAATGCTACCATCACCCTCCACTGGAACATAAAGTTCATTAAACCATGTAAAATATCAAAAATTAATTTAAAGTTTTTTTTGTTTTTACAAGTTAAACTATAAATGCAATTTAAGAGTACCTATGGAGGGATAAAAAGAGAGAGAAACCTAACAAGGAGGTCCTCCATTGATGAAATCGACTTGGCCAGACATCAGAAGATATTTATGCCTTTTTCATCAAGCTTGGCTGCCAATTCTGCAGCCTTAGAAGTTGTGATGTAATCATTTGTATCACCACACTTCTCCATGATGGCATTATACATATCAACAAATCAACAATTTTCTCAAAATTATGCACATGAACTTCAAACTCTTTATGGATGTGCATGAACATGCTTAATTTTAAGAGAGGATACATGATTATATGGATTCTAACCTTAAAATTACATTGAAGTTATCGATGAACATCAAGGAATCTAAATGGTCCTTGCTAAATGTCTGGCCAGCACACTATTCATATTCAATTGCCCAATTTATAAATGTGGCACCTATCTTAAAAAAGAATAAATAAAATTCAGTAAACGTAGTAGCCTATATAAATCAAGCTGAAAAGGAAATGTGAAGTACCAGATTGCTGTAGTCCTTCAGATAGTCCCCCACATCCAACAAATATATCCAAAGTGACTAACCTGTTCTCTTAAAGCAAATTCTTCCATAAATTTTCTCAGTTTGTTGCCCGTCGTAACATCAGTAAGTTAGTGACAAAACTGTAAGAAGTACATGATTCTTACAATTATGAAATAAAAAAAGGTGAAGAGTTGGCACCTGCTCATGGAAGCAACTGCTCTTAAAGCAGGACCATCACTAGTGGCTTCGTTTGACGTGGTGACGACGATCGTGAACGCATATTCCACCTCATATTCACGCCCACAAGCTTCATCCATGTGAGGACCCTGACAAGCCTGGCTCACCAGCTCACAATCCACCTCCGTTTCCCCCCTCTTTCATATCTATCGAGTCTCTAACATACTGTATCATTTGATATCATACTCCCTAGCATACTGCATCATATCACAATATGCAATAGAATAACAAAAGAGTTTTGTCATGATATCATACTTTAACTTCTTCTCTGGGTCAGACACGCGCTCCTAAACTAGTTTTACCAGAAGCCTAATTACTAGGTTAAGCTCGAGCTCAAATAGTACATCTGGCTCAAGCTTGGACAACATATTAGACTTAGGATCGAGCACCGGAAAAGGTTCAAGCTCGGCATATATGAGTCGCAGGCACGGGCCTCTGGCCCGATGGCTACGCGCCACAGTACCTGGCCGCCGACTGCGGGCCTCCGGCCCTCGTGCCTCGCGCGACATTACTCGACCGCGACAGCAAGCTTCGCCGGCTTCTGGAGGGCTTCGCCCTTCTCTCTCTCTCTCTCCCAACCTCAATTAACATTCCGGTTAACATTATTACCATTTGGTAAATTCCTAACATATCCATTCAACAATGCACCCCCAAACCAAAATTTATTTTAAAATTAAATGAAAGTACAAACTGTGAAATCTTCTTATATAGATTCCCAAGCTAAATACAAAGATCTTGAATCATTTCAGATTTTAATGCAATCCAACTCAATCCAACAATGCTCCAGCACAGAAAAAACATCTCAGCTTCACGTAGAGAGCGAGAGCTCGAGAGAGATTGGGAGATGAATGGAGATAGAGAGGGAGAGAGATAGAGAGAGAGAGGGACCTTTTAGGGCTCCGATGAGAAGAGCGGAGCAGGAAGTGGAGACGACATTGGCGAGCCCGAGACCTTGCTTCACAAGGATGATCAGGTAGACGTAGTTCTCTTGCCCTTACTCGTGAAGAAGAGGATCTGCAAGGGAGATCGGAGGTTGAAGAAGCCTGTACTTGCGAAGAAGAGGAGGCGTTCGCAAGGGGTGGGAGAGGAGAGGGATGGTGCCGTCGCGTCGCGCGTTCGGGAGAGATCGGGGAGAGGTCTGGATTTGAAATGCCATGAGGGAGTAGCCGATGTTCCTTGACATCGGGGAGGAAAGGATCGCGAGGAGTAGGTTTTGCGTGGTATTGAAATGGCGTTAAGCGTATTTATTAATAGGAGTCGTGGATGATAGGAATAGAGGGCCATGATTATTTTCATGGATTTTAAATTCATGGCTTTTAAAAACCATCGATATATCTTTTTAGAATAGTATATATATATATATATATATATATATATATATATATATATATATATATATATATATATATATATATATATATATATATATAAACATGGGATTATATTCTCAATATGTATATACTATAGCATTATTCCCAAGATATACAACCATGACTTTTGATATACCCATTAAACCATGCACATCAAATTAAAATCATGATATAACCGTCAAATAGAATAGATTAATAAGTAAATCATTCAATATGATGCAAATAAGGAAGAAAATTTTTGAAGTTTAATTAATTACCTCTTTCTGTTCCTGCAGAGGTTCGACAACAGAGAGCAAAAATTTAGAACTTGATCGATCCTACGACCCAAATTGTGGGCAAGTGCAAGCAAGTTCTACCAATTTTCGGGTATCTTCATTGGTTTACTGTCCTTCTAAGGATGGGTCCATCAACATTAATATATATTTTTCCTCTTATTAAATCAAAGCCGGGTAAGATCACCAATAATGCATTGTCATAGTTTCATCTTTCATTTTTATAAATTAAAGTAAGAAACTTATAATCAATTCAATAATATACATTTATTATGAAAACAATTAAAAATATGAAGTTTCTTGATGAATCATCAAAAAATAGTTTAAATATGAGATGGACTCCATGCTTATGAATTTCAAAAAGGAACTTTTAGTAAAACAACCAAAGTGATTATATAGGCTACTATAGGAAAAGGGCCCGCCCGATATTCCACTTTACAATTCAACTAAATGAATAAAGTCACACCTATTCCTTCTCTATTAATATTTTGATCATCAAAGTTGGTATGCCATGTATTTTGAGTGAGTAAATTAATGAAGTAGCAAATGTAAAATTTATTGAGTAGATCGACGCAGCATGCACATTCATCCATATGTTGTTCCTCATAAAATCTATAGCATTATTTCTTTTCGGACATGTTGACTTTCTAATTATCATGAAAATTAAGCATGTTTAGGCCATATCAAACTAGTTATTTTCAATTTAAGTAAGATTGACCTAGCCCCCCAAGCCAGCTAAATTGCACAGGGACTCAATTGCCCTATTAAATTCAATTAGGTTCACTTAAAGTGGTACAAATATCAATCCTTAATAACTTGCCAACATTAAAATATCAAAAAGGACCATGAACAAACATGATATCCGATAATGCATGTCCATGAACAGCTACCTGATATGCCTGTTGTCACTGCTACGAGAAATGGACAATCCCGATTCCCCAACTTATGATTCCAAACACCTACCAGACAAAAAATTTCATTTGAGCATTTCATCAAATATGTCATATGCATAATAAAAATAGGAAGTTTAGGGTAATAATTTGGAAGGAGAGAAATGATGAGTTCCCTATCTGCGTGGATGACCATCAGGAGTGAAGCTGGAATCAATTAAAATGAAAATTATAATCATATTTGGACTTAATATGACCTCTTAAAGAACCATATTGTTATTAAATCAGATCGCAGTCAATGAGTGGAGGGGATGAATATTACCTTGATGTTTTGCTCTGCTGCTTGGGATAGGAAGGGCGATCCCAGCTGCTCGGAATGCGAAGGACGAACCTCCACGAGTTCGTAAACCGCTGAATGGGGAAGACGGAGACGCCGAGACGGGTCACGTGGAGGCTTGGTGAGTGTCGATTGAAAAGTCTAGTACTGTGGGATGTGGATGTCGATTCACCAGGACTGGGAGGATGGAGTCCGAAGAGGAGATATGGTCACGCTGGAGCAGGGCAGGGAGATGGCGTGGGAGTGCGACAAGCTCGGCGGGGAGATCGCGCAAGAGAGGGACGAACTGGGCAGGAGCCGAAATGGTGGAGCTAGGGCATGCTTTATTTATTTATTTAAGAACTTATAAATACTATTTATTTAGTAAAAGTAAATTGAAAATATTTGGAGGGAAATAAATCTTTCCCTCCATAAATATTTAATTTAAATTTTTTAGTATAAAGATTTAGAAAGGAAATATTTCCTTTCTCTTTAGCAACGAAATAATTCGTTGCTATTTTTGCAACAAAAAATTTCGTTGCTATTTTTGTAGATAAAAATAAATATCATATACCTAGCTAAATTCGATGGTAATTAGCAACAAATTATTTATCTTTTCTAATTTTTGTTGATAAATGATGATTTTCTTGTAGTGTCTTTTAAATCCAAAGTCATTATATTTTAACGAACGTAAAAGCTCTTTTGCTACTTATATTAAATCTAGAGGTGTGCATATCACGAGTTGTCATACTTGGATGTTTATACTCATGTAGGATGTCAATCTATATAAATAAAGTATTTTTCGTAGCGTATATTAATATTTTTACTCGTGGACTAGTTGATCCACTAAACCGAGGGATACGACCGTCAAAACTTAATTTAAATTGCAGTTTCTTCTTAATAACTTGAGAATTTCATATAAAGTGTTAGGTTCGAGTTCTTGCCTGAGCGCCTGCAGTTATACCCTTCACGGCGTGACATCACGACACGTGTTTTTCTCTTACTCTGATATATAGTTTAAATGCGGAGAAAATGCGGGTTGTGACAAACATGCAAAGGGGAGCTGATCTTGGTCGTCAATGTAGAGGCTTGAACTTATGAGGACACGTTAAAATACCTAGCACACTGTCCCATCATCCGTTCTGAGTTTTATGAGAGTTAAGTCGATGGATCATTTCCCAACCCGATTGTGGGGACCAATTCTAACTCCGCAGACAGTTTATCTCATATAAGACAATTTATAGTATGACTCTGAACCCCCTTCTAATAACTTTGCAGGTGGATGAGAAGTGTACTCGAGGGATCGTTGACCAACGTGTAGGGGTGGAGTTGATCTTGACTGTCTATGTAGAAGTTTGATCTTAGTAGAATGCGTTATTATCCCGAGTCATTGTCTTATCACCCAACTTGGGGTTTACAAGAGTCGATTCGATGAATCAAATTCTAAACTAAAGAAAAACGAAACACCGCATAACTAAAAAAACAAAGTGGAGGGGGAAAGAGATATAAATGGAAGCATTGCAAATTTTCATTGATTCAAGAAAACACATTACAATAGTGGCCTCTTATATAGGCAAATATAAATGACAACTAATTTAAAAAGCTTTAAATAATTATAGGAAACAAAGCGCCAGAGTGCAAGGGACCAAAAAAGACCAATAGAAGAAGACGGGCGGAAGACAACATTAACTTAGAGGATGGTTTGAATCATTCGCAACACCCTCTCTTGATCTGAGCCGTCCCAAACATTCAGGGCAGACTTTAAAAGAGCAAACTTTATTCTTCCCAGAGATTTCGTAAGGATATTGGCGAGCTGTTGGGTGCTTGGGCAAAATTTAACCCGGATCTCTTTCTTCCCTACCATTTTACACACAAAATGGTATTTTAGGTCGATATGCTTACTTATTCTATGGAAAATATGATTCTTTGATAGGGCAATCATTAATTGATTATCGCCGCCGATTTGAATAACCTATTCTTCTCCCCCTTCTCTTTATTTCTCTGTTAATTCTTTACAGCCAAATGACCTCACAAGAATCAGAAAACAAGACCATATATTCAGCTTCTGCGGAGGATACGACAACTATATTCTATTTCTTAGAGGACCACAAGATCATTTTGCAGTCCACCATTTTCATGATTTGGACACCACCAACAACAATCCAGGTGGCATCAAAGCCATGACCAACAATATCAAAAAAACAACATGCTCCATTTTCATAGGAATTTCATGAGATTTTCATATCATTTCTCACCTGCATAACGAAACAATAAATAATTTAAATTATAAATATTTTAACAAACGAGTGATTAAGAATATGATACTAAGCATCTACGTACGACTCTTGTGAAACACTATTTTCGTCCAAATTTGAAATTGTCGCCTTCCTTTTTACCTACAAAACAATGTAGTATAATCATTAATTTAGAATATCATTCAAATATTAACAAGAAAGAAAATTGCATACAGACCGTTAATTTCGATTGCATGGCTGGCGACATCACCGTTGCACTTGTAGTATTTGAGGGTTGAACGCAACTTTTTTTGTTATGACCCTTTTAACCACAATTAGAGCATGTATACTTTACTTCGTAACGTTTTAAATCATATTTTTTATTGTCTACCTCAACAACTTCTTTTCTTCTTCATGTCCTATCGGTCTTCCAGATTTCTTTTGCATTTCAAACCATGAGATAATGGGTAGTAGGTTGGAATTTGGCCACTCATTTTGTCCATGTATTGGGTTTAACATATATTTATATGCAGTCAAATAAGTTCTCTTCTTGTACCAATAATCGAAGCAACTTTCTATAACATGGATTTTAAGTGTATGCCCTTATGTTTGATTTTGAAATTATTGTACATGTGCCTTAAGAAAAACCTATGTTCGACATTGGGTAGTAGATCTTCAATTGCTCTAAGGAGACCTTTTTGCTTATCTGATATGATTGTCCATGTATAGTTGTTAATAATATTCAAATTTTGAATCAGAAGGTCTAGAAACCATTCCCATGTTTTCCTGTTTTCTTTCAAAACAACAGCATATGCAATTGGAAATATACCATTATTTCCATCTATGCCTACGACAAACAATGAAACTCCACCCTTGGAAGTCTTCAGGTGAGTACCATCCAAACCTATTATTGGCCTACAACCAGCAATTAATCCTTTCTTCAAAGCACCCTAACAAATATATAACTGCGTGAAAGTGCATGTATTAGAATTTGATACTTTCTTGCATTGCACTTTCACCGTTGTGTTAGGATTTGTTTGGTGAATTTCTTCACAGTAATCTCATAGCCTATAATACCGTTGCAATTCAGTCACATGATTCATTTTTGTTGCATGTTTCTTTGCTCTATACATCTTCCATATGGATAAAGAAGTTTTATTCTCCATCAGCATCAATTCCTACATTGAATTTACAGGCCATTCAGGATTACTCCTGAGATGATTTTGATATTTTTTTGCAATCAAGGTGGAAGTGCGAAGCCTAGAGCTTGCTTCTCTATAACAAGTATGCTCTCCTTTTATTGACTTGACTCGGAAGGTTTTGTCATCCTTTGAAATAAAATAAGCATAAATAATCCAATCGCATTCACAAGTCACTTGAATTTTGTCGCTATAATGTTTTGTAAATATCAAGGGTCTGCCTTGAATGTTAGAGTATGTACGCACAACATCTCTAAAATCTTGCGCAGTTTTGAAACACATCTCAACTTTAAATTCAAAACTCGACTCGTTTGCATTGCTCTTATAAATGTGATAAAGAGAAGATATGTTTTTATTTTTCCTCGCTAATGTCTGAAGTTTTATCATTTGCTTTTGGTGGACATTTTTTCCTTTAGCAGACTCACGAAAACCAAACCATTCAATATCTTGGTCAATGTTTTCATCAAACTGTATATCGTCATTCTCAAATTCACTGTCCTCAAAATCGTCAGTGAAATTTAAATCATCTTCATCACTAACCTCTTCATCGAAGGGATCAATATTCTCTTAAACAAGATCTAGTAATTCCATATCCACAGGATAAGGTATTTCTTCCATATCGTGGTGAGACATGCTAATTGAAAGTTCTTATTTCAAGGTTAGCTGGTCACCTGGGGGGGGGGGGGGGGGGTTGAATAGGTCTTTAAATCTTTTTGAGTCTTTTTACTATCTTGTTGCTTTCTTTTAGCTTTCAACTTAGGGTGATTTAGAGCTTGTCCTTAACACCTGCAATTAATAAAAAAAGACACAAACAAGCACATAAAGATTTATAGTCGTTTCCCAAATTATGGAGAGCATCCACTGTCCCTCCCACCTTTCTAACTCATGTTAGACAAGGTTAAACTCCTCCAAATATGCTCCTCAGAGCTTACACCTCAGGCACTCAGCCTTAAACACAGAACTTCAGTAAGTTCCTACACTCAGTATCCTTTTCAGGACACCTACCTCAGAACCAACAGGTTCCTACCTCAGAGCTCTGCAGTGCTCCTACACTCAGTGACCCTCAAGCCACCTACCTCAGCCTTACACAAAGGCCATACAGCTCAGGCTTCTCAGCCCTACAGTTTTAGGTACACAGCCCTACTCTCAGAGTGCTGCAGCACTCCTACAGCTCAGTACTCAGCAGGTACCTACCTCAGTGCCCTTCCAGGCACCTACAGCTCAGTGATTAATTAATCACCTACCTCAGGAACGAAGGCCCTACACTCAGTCTCCTCCAAGACCTACAGCTCAGTGATTCACCAATCACCTACCTCAGAACACCAAGTGTTCCTACTGCTTGCTCAGATCTAAAAAGGTCTACCACTCAGCTTAATTACTTAGGCCTACACTCAGATTCAGTAAACACTGAATCCTACAACGTAATTTAAATGAAATGATTAAATAATTTAGAACCGAACCTGAACTGGCCCGAACCGAACGGTTCCGATCCGGTTCCATAATTTTAAACCGTGGGTCGGTTCCGGTTCCAAAAATTTGGAACCGAACCTATACGGGTCGGTTCTTGGTTCTATGTGGAATCGAACCGAACCGATCTGAATGACACCCCTACTGATAATAATAATAATGTATCAACACTACAAGGACAACATTGTGAGTGGTCAGTATAATAAGCGGTCTGTTTTTGGTACGTATTCACACCTAATTTGGGAAGTGCGGGAGCAGATCCGGCAGTAGGATCTCGCGATCAATGACACAGATCATTCTCCCGCAGTACTCCTCAAATACAACTTTATCATGAAGTGACAGTAGTGCAGTTGTATTTAATCTACGTCGTTGATCTGCGAGATCTTATGACCATATCGGCACGCGCACCTTCGGGAGGTGCGCATATGTACAAAAATTCTTTTGCTATAATAATAACTATGTATACGCTGAGTGATTTTTCGATACGGGCAACATATGGGTGAATGAAGCGGGCGAGATTTCGAGATCAGGATCCTCTCCATTTCAAGTGAAGTGAAAGGGATCCATTTCACGGTGCAGATTGAAATCTCTTTGATCCGACGGGCTCATCATTTTCCATAATTTTAAAGATTTTTTTTAATAAAAAAGCTCCATCAAAAAATTTATTTCAAGCTTGTCTTATCCATTAGATGATGAAATATTAAAATGGATCCCCTCCATTTCAGAGAGGATTCCGAAGATAAACAAAAAAAAACATTTAAAAAAAATCACTTTCTCATCCAAGTATCCAACGGCCGTCAACCGATCAAACGGCTTTCAGCCATCCCGCGGCACCTTTCCACCAAAAGTTACAATTTCATGCAAGCTGCAGGCGGCGTTGTGCACGGCAGCATGGATAGCCGTTGGTTAAGCTAGGCGCTAGCTCCCGGGGCCCGCCGCCGGTCTTACGTGCTGCGCTCTACTACTATCGCCGGACGGCTGCCACCGCGGCAATCTCCGGGCCCCACCCTTCACGTGGCCTATAGCAAGCAAAGAGCCGCTTTGAGATCACCCTCATCTCGTCCCCGCCAATGATCGCTCGTCGCCCACGTGATCCCCCCTGGCCCCTCATCTTCGACCTCCTTTTTTTATCATCCCCGCTCCTCTTCTCACTCCGCCGGCAACCATATTTCCAGCTTCTTCCATTTTCCCCCTTCTTCTCAGTCTCCATTTTGAGCCATCATGGGAGATTCCTCCGCCACTTACATCCACACCGTACGTCTATATATATAATGTATGCATGCATGCGAAGAAGAAGAAGAAGAAGAATATTCTCATAAATATTTTGATGATATTTTTTATAGGTTCAGCATCTGATCGAGAAGTGTTTGCTGTACCGCATGAACAAGGAGGAGTGCGTCGAGGCTCTCAACAAGCACGCTAACATACACCCAGTCATCACTTCCACTGGTATATATATCTTAATTTAAACATTTTGTAAAGTATTTTGGGGGACTTCATTCTTCCAAATCACACTATTAAGGGAGGAGTTGTCACCCTTCTTATATACCCAGGATCAAGAAGCATGCATGGTAGGTGGTGTGGGACCAACCAGACGAAATGGAGAGGATCCATTTCACAGTCAGGATGAACTTCTTTTTTATCCGACGGGTTCAACATTTCCCATCATTTTATATTTTTTTAGTCAAAAAAATCTTGTGCACTGAATAATTTTTGGACTTATCTTGTCCACACAATAATGAAATGGATCCCCTCCATTTCAAATGAAATGGAGAGGATCCGGATCCGGGTGGGACTAACCACCTCTTTTAATGAGTCGCGAGTACACACGCTTAGACATCACCCCCCTCCCCCTGCTCTGATATTATGTAAAGTATTGTGGTGTCATTCCTCAATATCGATCATGCTGTTAGGGATGGAGTGTCCACCACACCTATACAGTTAGTATCAAGGAGCACGATAGGTGATGTGGGACTAAAGCACCTATTTTAACGAGTTGTGATGCACGCGGAACACATCACTGTTCATTTCATGTGACGCACTAATCATATTTAACATATATAATGTGCATTATTATTATATTGATGTAAGATTATATTTTTGAAATTTTCATGATAGTGTGGGCAGAACTGGAGAAGGAGAACAAGGAGTTTTTTGGGGAGTACGCGAGGGAGCGGGAGGAGCGGGAGGCGGCGGAAACGGGAAGAGATCTCGACGACGGTGACTGATCGGCGGCCGGAAGGTATCTAGATGCGGCTGTCCGGCTGTTCTTGATTATTTATAGGAATTTGATCAGGTGGAAAATGTATGGCGTGTATTGGCGGTGGCTCGGGAGGGTAGAATGGTAAAATGGCACGGGTGTATGGAGGTACTAGAAGGGGCGACGGGGTACTTGAGTAGTGTTATTTTCTGTACAGGTGGCGACGAGGGGAGCACTGTTTGTAGCTGACGTGTGTAAATTAATTATTTCCTTCGTCTACACGTGTTTGGGCGAATAACGCCGGACGGCTAAATAGCCTAAATTATTTGGAGCATTTATTTACATAAGGCTTCAAAAACTTGTGAGATTCCAAGTTTTTTAAAGTGTTGGGGAAAATTATAGGTAATAATTATATGCAGTTTCATTTTGGTTACGTGCATGCTGTGTATTTAAAAATGGTTATATGCAGACTAATTCTTGAACGGGTTCACAGGTTCTATGAGTTTTTAGTTTGACTTGCATTTATTCGTGGCCTGCATACATTCAAAACTGACCTGCACAAAAAGACTGTCGGGTCAGTCCGAGACCGATTTTTTAGCTAACCGGTCCCGGACCGGTCCTGATCAAACCAGTCCCGGTCCGGAACAGTTTTACTCCTCTGGAGGAGCACCGGCTGGGACCGGAGGACCGGTCACCGGTCCCGGACCAGTCTTTTTTACAGGTCTTTTGTCTGGTTTTTTTACTAAAATGACTAAAAATGATCGGTCTCTTACTAAAATTATTAAAATGACCGGTCTTTTACTAGTCTTTTGATCGGTCCCGGTCCAGGACCGGTCTTTTACCAGTCCCGGTCCCGGTCCCAGTCCGGGATCGGTCTTTGATGAAAAAAGGGGACCCCTGGGACCGGTCCGGGACAGGTCCCTAGCCGGTCCTAACCGATCCGGTCCCAAACGGAACGGTTAAGGATCGGTTTTTTTGTGCACCCCTAGATTCGGGCATCAAATAAAAAGATTATATATATATATATATATATATATATATATATATATATATATATATATATATATATATATATATATATATATATATATATATATATATATATTAGATGGTCTAAATCAAATTGTGTTTCATGGGATGTTCAGTTCTTCTAGCAATGTCTGATTACTGTTTTATAGTTATTATTGTGCTATATGAGAGAATTAGAATAATTATGTCTCCTGGATTCAAAAAATCTTTGATGATCTTTGCTCATATAAAATTATGATGCCTCTAATTAAAACATATATACAAGAAAAAGTTAAAAAACTATGATAATACAAAAAATTGGTCGTACAATCAGACCATCACATGAAAGAATTATTGTAACCCATTTGAAATTCTCTTATTTAAAAATAAAAAGCATTAAATAGTGAAGTTTTTCAATAAGGGGGGGGGGGGGGGGGGCAATTTTTTCTTATGAGTTGGGAGTTATGACAATAAGCATAGGAAAAGAACAAAATCAGTAATTAATTTGATCCAAGCAAAATTAAGATGTGCAGCGAAAATTTTGTGTGCCACTAATCTTGAGATTAATTTTTTGCGGGTTAGCATGCACTCGAGGGAGACAATATTAATCTTAAGACAATGAATATTTCACGTGTCTCTAATTTTTCGTCTAAAAAAAATTTATTGTCATTATATTTTGTAGAAATATAAATATATAGGAATTTGACACTCTCATAGTGGAGAAGATTTTGGAACCTCCCACTTCCTCCATTATGAGCATTTCTCATAATAGAGGGATTTGACTATTCACAGCCCAAATCTTCAATAATTAAAGGGGTGTCCATGAAAAATATATTGACTTTAATGTTCAAATTAGTTTTTTACATGGTAGTGGTCATAACTATCATTGTGCCAAACATATGTTTTATGATGATATCGTTTTTGTCCAAACTCAACCGGAGCAAAAACAATCCACGCAGTCGCGAGGGCTTGCAGCTGGCCTCCCGGCCGGCCACGGACGCACCTCGCAGCTGCACGCAAGCGGCCACAAGGGCCCGCAGTCATCCGAAGCACGCGGCCACGAGGGCCCTCGGTCGACCGCTCGACAGGCCGCCGCTGTGTCCTGTGGTCATAACATTCATATTCCTTTTAGGCCCCTTGATAGTGTTAGGGCAAGAAAGTGACTCTAGAGTCACTTGAGCCAAGGTGAACTCACATTATGCGTCCAATGATGCACAAGTCAATATGGGTCAATTTTACCTCAAATTGAACTCTCAAGCACAAATTGACCTCATCACTATACCTCTAACCCTAAATGAGACCCAACTGACCCTATACCTCATGGGTTGGTCGACAAAATTGGTCAAATAGACCAAAGTCAAACTCAGGTCAATCTCACCTTATTCAACACCATTAAGCTCAATTGACCTTCAATATATCAAATTGACCTTTCCCATACCTGTCCTAACCACTAAGGGGGGGTCATTAGGTCAATAATCACTCATTGGTTCCACTCAATTTCAAGGAATTGACCAAAGTCAACTTTTGGTCAACATAGTCCAAATCAACTCAATCATGGTTCAGTTGGTCAAATTGACCTCACCCCTAAGCTTCTAACCTCATTAGTGACCAAATAGATCACAAGCCCCATGGATTGGTCAATCAATTCACCAAATTTGACCAAAGTCAAGCTTAGCCCAATTTTGTTCATAATCATACCATAGGACACAATTAGCCCAATTGGGGCCTCAACATGGCCCATTAAACATTGAGTGGTATTAAGGGTCTCAAGACCATCATGTGGGGCCATCCCACTCATCAATTTGATCAAGCCAACCCTAAAGTCAATCATGGTCAAACTTAAGCCTAAGAGAGAGTTGATTGTCAAGCCCAATTCTAATGGGCCAAGTCCAGTGGACCATGGTCCATACTGCAGGCCAATAGCCTATTTATAGCCTTTGCCCTCTGGTTTTGGAAGGGCATGTCATGAATGGGGGCAAATTGGAGAAATCCTCAATTTTCATAAGGGACAAATGAGGATTTTATGGATTGAGAATCACTTTTCCCCCCTCTCCTCTCCCCAAGCCCATATTTGAGCCCTCATGAAGCTTCCAGCAAGAGGAGGCCACTTGGAGCTTAGGAGGAGCATCCTATGCTCATGGTCATTCACTCATTAATGGTTGTCCCTTATTCAGCCACCCCCAACCAAATCTGGTTCATTCACCGGTTTTAGAACCTCCTAGAGAGTCGATTCAGTATACTCGATCAAGAGAATAGCTGGAGAATCGGAGATTTGAGCTAGCTCCCCAGAAACCGCCGATGTCATGGCAAACAGTAAAAACAGTCGTCATCGATCCCCCATCCAGGTTTGTTTCTCCTCCTCTCCCTCTATGATAGCATCTAGATAAAATTAGGGGAAAATCGGGCTCATTGAGCCTGATTCCAAGTGAGATTTGAGAGAAATCCGAGAGCTAGTTGTCTTGCTCGGGATCGTCCTCCTGGACACCTCAGGCCATCGAACCACCGCCCTCCGACATCCCTCACCACAAAGGAGGTGATGGTGGAGGTGGCTGGCCGGGAAGAAGTAAGGGTGGCTGGTAAAATAAATTGGAAAGCGCTTCAGGTTGGGTCAATCCTGAATGTCGGCTAGATAAGGAATATGAACAGATTTTGTCCAATATGCATCTTGATTTGCGCAGATTTACAATTTGCAGACCACATGTATTATATAATGTGTATAATTTTTGTCACACAAAATACATCGAATTGCATTCTAAATTTAGGGCCCTTAGAGGCTGTTTTAGGAAACGTTGCCAAAGACAACTTGTAGTCCTAGATGTGTAGTTTTAGTAGAAATTTATATTAACCCATTCAGGCGACCGACAATCCTCTGAAGGGTTGTTTTATTGATACTGGTCCTAATGAAGGGGCAGGAACGTAAATGTGAATAACTTTCACATGACAGCTTGCATAGAGTTGAAATTTTGGTCAATCATGCATGTACCAAGGACTCAACCACTGCCCAAAAATTAGAATTTTGGGGCACATTTTCCAATAGTTTTGCCAAACATTTAATTTATTAAATTAATAAAATATATGTGGTTGGATCAACTCATGTTGACCCAAATTTTGGTTGGGATTTTTATTAGGTCATCATAAGACTATGGTAAAAATTTGGGGCCAATTGGATCTCTATATGTTGGTGTATTCCACTTGTCTGGAGATGGGTAAGTATGAAATGGTGTACATGTAGCAATACGTAGTATTTGATGGTTTTCTCGCCAATGGCTTGTTGCGGGTCTATGAAACTTTGATCATGCACATGTTATGATTAAGTGTGTCACCCACAAAAAATATAGGATTTTTGGAGTTGAAAATCCTAGGAATTTAACTAAATATAATTATGTCACATAATTATATTAATGAAATAAAAGTGATCAAATTACCTAGAAAAATTCTGATTTTCAATCATATGCCCTTATAGGTCATATTACATCCCTGAGAATTTATTTAGAAGTTTTTGGACGACAAAAACTAAAGGTTACTTCACAAATTACCATTATGCCATTTTTTTGTATTCTTGAAATATTTATGGTCATAATGATTTAGAAAATTATGAATCTCTGACATAAAGTTTTGTTTAGCTTTTGTAATCTCTGAAAATTTTATCGGATTTATTTGACAAGTACTTTAATTACTTCCATGAAAAATGACTCGGTGAATCAATTTTTGGAAAATGTAAATTAATTATTATGTGTCACTGAAAATTTATGCAATTCGCTGTAATTTATATCTTACTTATCTTACTTATACATGTGTAATTTTATTTATGGCCAAATTAAATTGAAAATACCTGAAATTCCGATCATACTCTAATTATGTTATGAATTTAGGATCATATCACACATGTATATAAGTAAGAAAAGAGCTACCCTTCTACCTTAGAAAATTATCACATCAACTTGAGGCATTGATAGGGTCATGGTGCATATTTGGGTTTAATCTTGGGTAATTTCAAGTGTTATGATTAAGGTTGTATTGCACTCTGTGTGTTGAGGTTTAAGAGTTTGCATCGTTCAAAAGAACATGTGCTTGAGGGTAGACTTTAATGTCTGATTATAGGAGTTAATCATAACTGAATTAGTGGCATGTTGGAGTGTCATAGTCTTCTAGTTGAAGTCCTAATGGATCACCAAGAGGTGCCAAGTGATAGTGTACACATACATTAATGAGGTTGCTAGGCTTGGAGTCTGACATTAGATTGTCTCTCCCCTACAAGAATCATAAACCATCTTAGGATAGTTTAAAAGTAGCATTGAGAGAGGGTTATGAGAAGGGTAACCACCAATAAAGGTAAATATCTTGAGAAAGGAGATTTGAGCTTCAGCCCATCGTATTTCTTAGAAGCGATGCGAGCCCTTCATCTGGTAGACCTTGAGAAGTCTAAAATTCACCTTTAGCCATTGTGTGCAACAAAATAATAAACAAGAGTTGTTTATGTAGGTGAACAAGTTAACAGTGAATCGCATCCCTAGTTATGGGATGAATGGTGATAGAGATTGGAGGACTTGTTAGTCATG
Source organism: Platanthera guangdongensis (assembly GCA_039583875.1). Lineage (NCBI taxonomy): Eukaryota > Viridiplantae > Streptophyta > Magnoliopsida > Asparagales > Orchidaceae > Platanthera > Platanthera guangdongensis. The sequence continues at coordinate 161,587,334 of CM077161.1, forward strand.
TGAGCTGGAGACTCGATGTGATAGAGATTGGAGGACTTGTTAGTCCTTCGAGCTAGAGGCTCGATGTGATAGATATACAAGGACTTGTTAGTCCCGCAAGTTGTAGACTCGGTATTATTGTGATGTGAGGACATGTTAGTTCAGTGAGTTTGAGGATCGAATAGTTGAGGTGGCACATTGCATGTGTATACGGTGTGGTAAGTCTTCATTCCTGTCTCAGTAGTCACACCGACGAGAGTACGTTGACTTGGCAAGTCTATGTAGCCTAGCGGGCCAGCTTAGTCTAGTGTCTTGTGACGTTTCCTAGAAGTCCATCACTTAGTCGTTAAGACTGGTGGATTACAAAATTGGGTACGCAGAAACTCTAGAGTACACCAGAGATGAGTACAGAGACATATAAAGGGATTAGGCCTGGTAGTGTGTATACCCGCTTGGGAGTGGGGAAGTGCCTGATCCCCAGCGACCGTTTGACCACGACGGGGGTTACCGAGAGGTTAGCTATCTCCGAAAAGTGGGAATGAAAATTTTGTGCGCATAAAGTCGACTAGTGTGGGTGAGTTGCATTTGCATGAATCATAGCAGACCTAATCCCTCTTTATGGTGACAAGCAAATAGTAAATAGTAAACACATGTCATGCATGTAAATAGTAAACACTTGTCATGCATGTCATTCATGTTTGTGCGCACAGATATCATGTATGATGACAAGCAAATAGTACATTCATATGTGTACAATCATTATTATTGTTTTTAGCTTAACATTTGTGCAATGATCTATGATATGAATACAAATGAATGAATATGCGTGCTATGTTAAGGGCTTTTTTCACTTAACATGTCATGCATATTATGATTCTAATGTCAACGCACATAAAAGTATGAAACCGCTCATACAATTTAATATTCACAGGCAGTGTATATTCTAGTAAAAATTTATATGCACAGAAATATTAAGTTTGCACTTAACTCCTTAACATTCATGTGCATACTACTCATGTTTATGAGTGAGTGTGTGTGTTTCAACCGCGAACGATAAATAATGACAAGTTGAGTGATAAAGTAATATATGTTTATATATATTTATACGATGCAATTTCAAAATATATGAAGTTTATAAAATACTTTATCTTTAGAAGCTAACCTCGCTCTAATACCAACTGCCACGACTCGTCTCAACAAAAGTCAGAGTACGCTTCGGAAGAGTTGTTATGTCACAGGCATGGACAAAAAAGCATGTCTTCTAAGGCGGAAGCAGATAAAACTGAAAATAGTTTTAAAATAATTAGTTTAAAAGAAAATAGTTGTTTTTATGCGGATGCTTTAAAACATGTTAGTGTGTAACATGTACACATGCATTTTAATAAAACCCATGGTAGAAGTTTTGATACAGATTTTCACGCAATATTAATTTCAGATAAATGAACATGCAAATAATGTTAAGTCCTAATACATATAATATAGCCTAACAGTTGTCCATGATTAACTGATCATTATTATTAAATAAAAGAAATGTCTAACAGTAAAAAAATGAAATGCAAACATACAACTTGGAACTTAATATAGATCGAGCTCGAGGACCTGATGTCGCTGTCACGAATGCTAAGGGCCTAAGGCATTTACAAAACAAGAGGGAAAAGTCTCGGAACATTGAAATAAACAGAGTAAGCAAAGTTAAGTACAGAACAATAAACGAAGCAGAAATGTATGAGTACCAATTTTCATAAAGCAATACTAACAAGACAAGTCAGTAAATGAGTTAAATGGAAACATGTTAACTTATTAGACTACTTCAGAGTATAACATAGATTCGATCATGTAATGTCATTAGATGTAAATAGTGAAATGTGTAGGTGTTTATTGGGGTGCACATAGTTTACACTCAGAGTCAGACACAAGTCTTATTGGACAGGTTCCTACATGGCGTGATTATATAAGCAGAGGGTTACCTCAACCAACCGTTACCTTTCAAAGATTGCTTATAACATTATTAGATTACCAGATTCATAGTTTAACGATCGTAACAAGAACAAGTTCACATTAAAGTTAAAACTTCAGATCATGAAATAGATTTACATAATTCTTGCAACCAGATAGACATTAAAAAACAAAATTTAATGACACATAAGGAATTAAACAATGAGTCTTGAATCTTGCGGGTTCGAGAGGTTAAGGTCATAATAACAAGAAGACGCTCCGGTCAGACCAGATTCAAGTGAAAATCATTCATCTAAGTGAAAATCTAAATTAGAGTTAAACATTATTGCGGGCTAACTCGACGCTCCGGTCAGACCAGATTCAATTGGACCATCTTAGCTTGTGGAGTAGTCAAGTGCGCACACAGTCAGAGAAAATGAAAGGTTGACTCAAGATGTGATGACGTGGAAAAACCCCTCAACTGGGTAAAAAACTACGTGACCGGGTCTGTGCCGAACAAAGTCCACTAGTTGCGTGTTATTACAATGTGTTCGGAGAATCGGGGGCGACATGCCGCTCCCCGTTACAGCTTGGGGAGAGAGACCCCTCAACTGGGTAAAAAACTACGTGACCGGGTCTGTGCCGGTTAAAGTCCGCTAGTTGCGTGTTATTACAATGTGTTCGGAGAATCGGGGGCGATAGGCCGCTCCCCGTTACAGCTTGGGGAGAGATAGAAGGAGTTCAGCTCCCAGCGAGCAACAGACTGCTCCGCGAGAGCGACTTGGACGCTGGAGTACGTGGTGTGGCTCTGGAGCTTTGAAGTTTGGAGCGCGACCTCGGCGCTTGTCCGCTTGCAGGGGTCGTCTTCCTCCTTCCGCCTGCTCCGAGACTTAGGCATTTTCCTGCTGGTGGTGCACCGGTGGCTCGAGGTGGCTGGAGGATGATCCGAGGGAGGAGTCTGGCAGAGTTCTCGCCTGAGGAAGAAGATGACTAGAAGCCAAAAAGTGAATTATGTGGAGGCCCTGAGGCTCCTTTTATAGCCTCATGGAGAGGATTATGGCAGGCCCCACCACTAACTTAGTGGGTTAGTGGGTGGTTACCCACCAGATCAGACGACAAGGAGAGCCCACCATGATCGGACGACGGGCAAGCCGTCGATTGTGGTGGGGCGGTCGGGCGGGGCCGGCCACGGCCTGGTGTGGCCGCAGCCTGGCCGGCGACGGTCCGGCCGGCGGCGTCCTGGCCAACGTGCGCGGCCTGGCCGGCGGCGTCCTGGCCGGCGGTAGCCGGGCTGGCCGGAGGTCTGTCCGGTGACCGCGGTCTAGCCGGCCGCAGCCTGACCGGCCGCGGCCTTCCGGCCACGGCCTGACCGGCGGCGGTTTGTGGCCTGGCTGGCGGTTTCCCCCCAAAGGGGGCGGTTTTCCCTAGTGGGGAGAGGGAGTGGGCCCCCCTATGTTTCCCTCATTAATTATGGGGAGTTCATGGGAGGTGGGGTTGACTAGTCAACCTCATGATCTCCATTTTGGGAGGAGATTATGGGGTAATTCTCCCTAAAAATGGTGGTGCAACCCATTAAACATGATGTCAAACTAATGACATTCTAAACATATTAAACCATAAACTACTAATTTATCTAATTAGGCATTCATGAATTAATTTCATTTGATATATCAACTATACAAGTATGCAGACATGTAATCAAAGAACTAAGGTAATAAATTAAACTCAATGCTTGCAAGAGAGAGAGAGAGAGAGAGAGAGAGAGAGAGATCTACTTGTCTTAAGAAAGTTGAAATTGACGGCGATGTCTAAGCAGCGCAAGCAAAAAACTCAAAAAATCTTATTTGAACCTTTACAAGAACGATAAAGCGATATAACAAATTATCACTACAATAACACGAACAATTTATTTATCGCAAGGCTCAAACAAGAGAGGGGTTAAGAAATTTACCTTCATCAAGAGTGAGGGGAGAAGAGACACCACATGTGGATGAAGACTTGACGACGCTTAGACTTGAGCAAACCCTAATTCAGAGAGGAATTTGCATGATCCCACCAACTGAAATGAGGAGTGGCGTCGGAAATCACAAACAAACCACGATTAGACGATCACAAGGGGTAAAAATCTGAAACACAAGTTATACAAAATTTGGAGCAGGAATGAATCAATGGGGATTGACAAGAAAATCTGAAATAAGGGGAAATAGAGGAGATCTTACCAAGAAGAACCAAAACTGAGTCCAAAATCTGAGTGGAGGAGGATTTGATTTAAACTTCAGGCGATCTTCTTGAAAATCCATGGCCAAATCGAGGAAGGATTAGAGGAATAAGGGTTGATGTTGTTGCTCTAGGAGGAGGAAGAACCTCTGGCTCAGGAGAGGAGATGAAGTTATTGTAGGACTAGAGACGGGCAGGAGGCTGCAGGACTGCCGTCAAGAGAAGGGGACTCACAGGAGGGAAACGAGGCTGATGGCGGCTTGATGAGGAGAGGAAGTCGTCGGGCAGAGCAAGAGGAGGAGAAGCCAATGATATTAGTCTTCCACTGCAACAAACTGCACATATCGTAACGACTAAAATATAACTAAAACACATTTTGTTATTAATAGCTATATTTAGTAACGAATTTTTCCTGTTGTTACTAAAAAGTATTTTTTTGTAACGAATATTTTATATTTTGTTGTAATAATAATTAATTTGTTATTATAAATGTAAGTATTTGTAACAACATTAATGTTACATTACAAATAGTAAATTTTTCTCACAATATGTATCAATTGTAACCACATCATGAAAGTTTTTTGTGACAAAGAGATTTTCCTTACTGTTAGTAATATTTTATTATTAAAGTTTTGTTTCAATAAATATATCATATTTTATTATCAATTTTTTTATTATTTTATTATCAAAGTTTTCAATTAATTTTTTTAGAAATAAAAAAAAATTTGTATACTTGCAGCAGTAGTACCCCGCCTTGATAGTGCTTTAACGCGATGACACTCATACAACTCACAAACATCCATGCGCGGCTGTCGCAGATATATGGTACTATTGCGACGTGTATTTTTGCGCGTGTGGGGGTGGTTTGCGAGTTGCGCAATGTCATCACGCCGGGACACCATCGAGACGAGGGTAATTAATGTCGCTCGGGGAACGAGCGGTTCTATGTTTTGTTAGTATAACGAGTGTTCGATAGCTAGCATTTTTGGTTCGTGAGAGCATTTTTCTTCCGAGCACGTGCTTTTCACTCAGACGCACGTTTTTTTTCTCCGAGCACACGTTTTTCGCTTAGTCGCGCATATTGCACTAGTTCTTTTTTTCTCGAGAGAATACAAAATTTTGCAAGTGCACGTTTTTTGCTCGGGAGGAGCTAGCGTTTTCTTGCGAAGCACATTTAATTTTTTTGGGGCTCGCTTTTTTCATACTATTATTTTTTCGCAATTGTACCTGTGCGACAATACTACCCCTGCCTCGACAATGCTCCAACGCGACGACGCTCTTACAACTCGCAAACATCCACGCACAGCCACGGGCATTCCCAACTTCGGACACACCCGGGCACGTGCCCGGGTGTGAATTATCGCGGATTTCACCGGGCGTCGGGGGAGAGGATTTTATTATCTCATATTTGCCTTTTTGAGGCTCTGAATTTGCCCTAGCCCGCCGATCTGCTCCCGATCGCTGTTGCTCCCGATCTCTCGCCGATGCTCCCGATCGCTGCTGCTCCCGATCGTCCGCTGCTGCTCCCGATCTCCCGATCATCTGCTGCTGCTCCCGATCTCCCGATCGTCCGCTGCTGCTCCCGAGTCCCGCCTCCCGTCCGCTCCTCCCGCTGCCTCAAGGACCATATTTCTTCTTCTTCTTCTTCTTGACTGTAGTTTGGACAAGTGTCTTTTTACTTGATGTTTTATCTCAATAATTTAAATTGTCTTCATCACAATGAATGTATGTGCAAGATTTGGTTCCTCATATCTTTGATTCATTTGTTTTTTGGTGCGGATTTAAAATTATGCTATTTTTTTCCCTTTCAGATTTTATTTTAGCTTATTTTCTTGTGCAATCTTACAACGATTTGCTTCTTATTTAAATTGAGTAATAAGTTAGAGATTCTTGAAAGTTTGTGAGATTTTAAATCCACAAACTTTATATGTTTTTGGGTACAAATTGGATGTTTTTTCTCTCTAAAATCAACATACTGGGGCACACGATCTCATTGATTTCTTCCTCAATTCTTCCCCAATTTGGCAGTGATAAGTCGGTTGGTGTTGCACACGATGCTTTCAACACTTTCTTCAGCGAGACGGGTGTTGGCAAGCATGTTCCAAGGGCTGTTTTTGTGGATCTTGTGCCAACCGTGATCGATGAAGTACGGACGGGCTCATATAGGCAGCTCTTCCACCCAGAGCAGCTCATTTCAGGGAAGGAAGATGCTGCCAATAATTTTGCTCGCGGACATTACACGACAAATTTCCTCCTTTTTCAATCAACAAGTAGAAAAAGTCGCTAAATTTTCTCCGTGAATGCAATTGGGAAGGAGATCGTGGACTTGTGCCTTGATCGAGTTCGAAACTTAGCAGACAATTGCACCGGATTGCAGGGTTTTCTAGTTTTCAGTGCAGTTGGTGGCGGGACGGGAACTGGATTGGGTTCTTTGTTGTTGGAGAGGTTGTCTGTGGACTATGGAGAGGTTATACACGTATTCTTTGCTATAACACACCAACGTTGCCGTCCTTATAGACAACGAAGCCATCTACAATATTTGCAGGCAATCCCTCGACATCAAGAGGCCAACTTACATCGATGTTGAGAACGCTGATGAGTGCTTGGTCATGTTATGTAATATTGTATTGTTTTAGATGAGATGACAATAACTTGTACTCTATGTAATACTTTTTTGTGTGAATAAATACATGTTGATATTGTTACGTAATATTAAATATGTGTTTTCAAGATTTTATATTATCTTTAGCTAAATCATTAAGAAATATGAAATCATAATTATTATTTGTAATAAAATCTAAGGTACACAAAAAATAGAAATTGAATATTTTGATATTTATCGTAACTGACTTTTTGTGAGGAAAAAACATTCGTAACGAAATAATATTTATTATAACTAATTTATTGTGAGGAAGAATCTTTTTTGGGTGAGAAATTATTGTTTGTTATAATTAATTTATTTGTAGCGGCACACATACATTCGTTACAAGAAGTTTTAGCGCCGAGCTTTAGGGGACAACCGTTACATAAAGTTTTTTTCATTACCAAAGAGTTTTTGTAACGATTTTTGGTATTTATTGTAACTATTTAGGTCCTTACTATAAGTGCAATTTGTTGTAGTGTTCAGGAAGAGAGAGAAAGAGGCTGTTGGAGGAGGCAAGGCTGCTGATTTTGGAGAAGAGCAAGAACTGCTGGTTAAGGCATGAGAAGAAGAAGTTGATGTCGCTGAATGCTTGAGGAGGGAAAGCCGCCATCATCCTGAAGGAGGAGGAGCAGGAGGGGCGTCGACAAGTAGATAGGTGAGCTACGGACTGCGCGCTTGCGGGAGATGGGGGAATGCGGGATCGGGAGAGGTAGCTAGGAGCAGAATCGTTCGGGATGCCCTGAGCTGAAATGATTTTAATCGAGATTGGGCATGCGGAATCCGGAATTAGAGGGGGATAGCTCAGTTGGTTTATACGAATATGGATGATTTGAGAAATTACAAAATCGTCATTAGACATCTTATTACAATTTTTCGGATTGTTATATGTCACATGTTTTTCTATTCTGCTTTGTTATCCTCCTCTTTCTTTCTCCCGCACAGTGCCTATGAGTCGCGGGGGTGAGGCGAGTACGAAACAACTTAGTCTTTTTGACTAACGATTAGTGGGACACATCATTTATAAGCGCATGGAGCCACAATAGTAGTACCACCGGGAGGACTAGCGACACAGGGAGGCGGGACTTGAGTGGCAATTGCCGCACACTACTACTACCACTACTGGATGTCAGGTTGATGGGTGTTTTTATTAGCTTCCGCATTATAGCGTAGAGTGAGACAATGTGTTTTCATTTATATATATACTGGGCAGTGGCGGAACTAGGAATTTAGTAGAACCCAGGCATAGTAAAAAATTACTATTTATTAGGTTTTTTTTACATTTTTTTAAATAATTATTTGGTCTGACAAACAAAGGCATGTAAGGAAATAAATGATAACATTAACATAATGGAAAACAAACTTCAGCTTAACAACACTTCGCTTAATATTATGAGGTTAACCATCAAACTTCTATGAAAAACATGAAGTTTAAGAATTGGATTTAGAGAAGAATTAGGAATACCCTCAACTTGTCTCACCTGATTTTGGATTTTTCTCTGCAAAATTATTATCCTCATGCAAAAAATAAATCCCAAAGGAATCCAATCGAAAAAAGAGAGCAAATGGCGATAAAATTCAAGCTTGCAAATAAATTAGAACTATTGGCAACAAAAATGTTAAGACATTTAATTGAAAGCCGATTCTCCAAAACAATCACAGTTTTTAGAAGAAAAAACATGCAAATTTCATCAAAAATTTTGAGAAAATCCAAACACGAAGAGATGGGTATTCTCATATCTTTCTACTAGAAGAGCTGAGACAGGTTTTATGCTTGGACTTCAAGGATGGTTGAGCTGACGCCATCTTGAACCACGTAGAAGGGGTGGAAAATGGAAATGGAGGTTATCAGGGACGTCGAAGAGGCATTAACAATTTGAAGGAACATAGCTTTTAGACATGGCAAAACTTTTTGGGCATACAGGTACAAAGGGACAGAGCTTTTAAAAAAACAATTAATACATTTTTTTTGGTTTTGACACCTTGATGTACAGAACTTTTTGGACATAAAGTGGAATTGGAAATAAAAGTCTCTTTGCAGCATAGACAAGAGACAAGACATAGGATGACTACACTAGCTTCTTAGCACAGGAAATAAACAGTGTAGGCCGGCTACTCTTAACATTTTTCTGGAAATCTGACCCGGGCACGTGTCGGGTGTACCACCACTTAGTTCCGCCCCTGATACTGGGTTTAAGCCCTTATTACTCTTTCATGTTTATCTCCTTGTGCACTATTCATCTTTCTGAATATGTATATATATACACATATATGTATATATATAGACATATGTGTATATATATACACATATATGTATATATATACATATATATATATATACATATTGTGCTGTGATTATGAACTTGTCTTGTTTTACTTCTTTTCTCGATGGTCATGTGATATGATTGTATATACTGACAGGATCGACATCTGGGCACAAGCGTAGAGTGAGACCGTGTGTTTCATTTAAATATATACTGGGCTTATTTCATGTTTATCTCATTGTGCATTATTCATCTTTTTGATATATATGCACACATATATACTATATATATACATACATGTATGTATATATATATAAATAATATATATATCTTTCGCTATTATAAAGGAAAAGTTATTTTAGTGAAACATTCAAAAATACCAATTATGCCATCATTTTTATATTTTAATGACTTGACATATATTATAATCTATTTCAAAGAAATTAAAATACAATGTCCATTCAAGTAATTACACTATCAAAAAAATAGAAGTAATGATGAAAATTCATTTAAATTCAAAAAAAATTTTAGTAGAGCTCCTACACCAACTATGGTAGGTTGTCATTAGGCATGTCAGCGGTCTATTCAAAGAATGTTGTGATTAAGCATATCAGTGATATCTTCAAGACGATGACATTAAATCAATTAACTTTATTAAGGTAAAAAATAATATTTTTAGGTCAAAACATATATTGTTTTACAAAATAAAAATTGTAATATTTATGTATATTTTTACGGTTATTTTGAGTACTCATATATATATGTTGCAGGCGAAACCCGCCGTCGCCGGTCGGGTACTGTCGCCCATGGCCATAGGGGCGGAGCCCCGTGTCGGGCACTCGTGTGTGTGTGTATATATATATATTATTCTATGATTATGAACTTGTCTTGCTTTACTTCTTTTTTCGATGGTCACGTGATATGATTGTATATACTGACGGGATCGACATCTTGCATGTAGTGGCGTCTAACCCGTTTGTTCGTGTCACCCCAAGGCGGCGATTCTGGGCATAAAATCTTCCCTTGACCGTTCTCAAATACCAGGAGGGGGATTTTACACCGTGTTCGGCCTCCCGGCCACCCGCGGTCGCGTCCCGCCGCATATATGTAGCTGCGAGGGCCTACAACACGCCTCCCAGCCGGCCGCTGCTACACTTTTGTGGCCGCATGCACACGTCCAAGACGGGTCGCAGGCGGCGTCACTATCGGCCACCATCGCTCCTCGTGGCAGCACACGAGACCGCAAGTGGTCATAGTCGGCTTCCCGGCCTACTGCTGCCACGCCTCACGGACTCGCCTATGCGGTCGTGAGGGGTCACGACCGGCTGCTAGGTCTGCCGTCGCAACCCCTCCTAGTCGCACGCTCGCGGTTGCGACTCACGAGGGCCCACAACCGGCCTCCCCGAGCACTCCCTGCTCCCTCCTACCAAGACGACCTCCGGCTTCCTGGGTCTCGTCGTCGACCACCACAATCGGCTGACAATTCTCCACCGTTGAATCACTGTCACGCGAACTCCATTTCTCGATCTACATGTAACCAACTCGTAACGACTCATCATGGGTGCGTATTGGCAAAAATAATAATAGGTGTGCTCCTAATACTTCTCCTAAAAATATACACGACATAAAATATAAGGTTGCAGTATGTGAAAAGCACGTACGGAGGTTATGGTCCGCGGACAGACGCATAACCACCATAACCTCCCCGGAATCTTGTAAATAGGACCCTATGACCTTCTTTCATTTCATCTTCTCCTCCCTCCACTTCGTTTCCTACGTGCGCAAGAGCTCCTTCAGGAATATCTATCGCCGTCGAAGTCACCTTCAAAAATATTCGAGCGCCTTAAAGATCCTCCGAACTCCTTTATCCTCCTTCGAACTCCCTCGCATGTGTTTCACTGTGTACGCACTCACACTGCGGCAAGCATTCCGTGTACAACGCTCAAAGCGCCCTCAACTCAACATGAAGCCCTCCAGTCGACAACAAGTCCATCGCTAGCTCCAGATTCTTTTATGCGCTACAGGAGACAAGCCGTAGGCACCAAGACGCGCATGGCACACCCCTTTAGCTTTGCGTCAGTAGAATACCTCAAAACCTCCAGTGCACAACAAAAAAAAGACTTGGCTTCCTGAACAATGTCTTGTCACCTTTCGAGTCAATTTCTCTCTCTCCCCCGACAGTTGTAATGAGAAGCAGCCTGTCACCCTCGCCTTCACTACGAGGTATTGTACAAAATCAGAGATTTCGTGTACTATTATGGTGTATTAAAGGGGACACTATCAAAGTAAGCAAAATTATAAGAGTTGAGCAGAGAAGAAGTCACACTATATTGTGTTGAAGTTGACAATGTTTCTTTCGGAGATTTCAAAGGAGCTATGAGTAAAGAAGAATGTGTTGAAGTTGACGATATTTCTTTCGGAAATTTCAAAGGAGCTATGAGTAAAGAGGAATGTGAATTTGAAGAGGTTAAAATTAGTTGTAGCTATCCAACTAAATTTATAATTGCCACTTTCACAATATTTTGTTAAACCTGTTAGTTATCATGTCATCTTTCTTTTATTTCAACCAAAAAGAAAATTGAACCTCCATATTTTTAGACTTTTTCTCTCTCATATAGACACTGTTTCTGACGTATAAATTATCAAAATTCATTGCCTTGACGAACGAATTCAAATTCCACATCCATTTTACAAAAAATCTAAGGCGGAGGGGGGGGGGGGGGGGGGGGAGCTGGCCGACTCCACCTTAGATTTGTCACTAATTATATGTCTCTAATCCTGACTCAAAGACGACAATTAGTGCTTATCACGGTCCGCGTTGTCCGAGGGAGTTATTTTGGGTATTTGAAATGTACTAGTGTTATATAAATTTTTTGTCGTTCTAGGTTTTGGATTATTCAGAAATTCGCCCACTTTTTATAAATTTCTCTATTCTTGATTGTGAAAAACGAACTGCTGTTGCCTGTGCACTAGCCGACGATTGTTAACCGCAACCCAGTTTTAGCTATTCGCACCCCATTGTTAACCGCAACCCGAAAATATAGCCGCACCCCGTTTTTTTCTTGTCGCACCACGATATTTTTTTTACGTGCCCGAAAATATTCCCTACTGATGTGCGCGAGACAACTAATATAATAAGATGTGTCGAGAAAGATGCCGAAGACGGGAGCAGCTCGGCGAAGATGAAGATGGAGTGCGGCTTCCACAAAATGGTGGAAATGGGGTGCGAGTAAAGTTTTAGAAAAATGTTTTTTAAAATAAAAATGAGGTGCAGATAATCATATGAGAGTGCGGTTAACAATCGTTGCACTAGAACGAATGAGAACAACGCAGATTCTAAAAAGTTATACACACCCTTTTTAATGGTTGGGATATACAATACACTCTTTTCATCGGTTGGGATCTCAACTAATTATGCACACCCATTTATATATACATCTTATAAATATATATGGTGATATACATTTTATAAATAAATATTTGATGAATTTACAGTGAATCCGCCATATGTCAGCAATCGAAAAGTATGTATATAGAAAAAGTTATACACATGTGTGTATAGAAATACTATTCAACGAATGATACAAATATGTCATTTGTGCTGTTATTTTTCTATTTATTTTTCATTTTGCTTGAATTTTCAAAACTGATATACTTATGGTCCATTGGGCATAGCGGCGGGGGTCATAAACTCGGTGGTGAAGAACCTGAACCGCTTATTTTGTGTTAATTTGTGGAAGGTCTGCCTTCTCGGCGTTAACAGCGGAGCAATGTCGTTGTCGTCGTCGGTGGCAGCTGCAATGACGTGGAAGTTCCGACCGAGTGGAGGCGCTTCAAGGTGATTTCAGATGAATTCTTCGGTTAGGGTTCTTCCTTTTTATTCTCCATCCCCTTCCTTTTTGTAATTGATGCCATAGCCATGGCGGCCACCACAACGTGCCTTTCACGATCGAGTCTTACGATAGAAGCATAAGTGGAGTAAAATCCCGATAAGTTTTATCTCCGTCATCTTGATACTTCTGGATACACCTTGCATTCACCCAGGCTAGACATGCTTAATGCAAGTTCATTACAATCAAAATCACCAACTGCATCATTAATACTGTAAAGATTTCGTACCAAGAAATCTAGAGGGGCGAAAGAGAAGAAAGTGATACAAACACTACTCGAGACTATTCCTCCGATCCTAACGGAGCTATCAGAGTCAGATATTTCTTCTGTGATGATCTTTGGCTGTTTTCAGGAACTTAGGGAAAATGTCACCTCTTGCCAAGCATGCCCCGGCTTCTCGATGAGTTTGTAGCATCCACGTCACGACCATCCACTTCCTTGAAGGGTGATTTCTAGGGCTTTGGCATGGAGAATCCTTCCTTGAGTTTAGGGATGATGGGAGGAAGCCTTTCGGTGAAGACCCATGGCCTACAACCGCTCACAAACGAAATAAAACTCTAAAACGGGGGAGAAGATGACCTAAAATTTTAGGTCAGAATAAAGTATATATAGCTGTCAGGAAAAATGACCGTGCACGGTCGTGCCCTAGAATAGCGCACGATCGTGCACGGAGAGATGAAAATATGAGTGCGCGCGCTCGAGTGGCCCAAAATCGACCGTGCACGAATAACCGTGCACTGTCGTCTGTGAATATTTCCACATGAGCAACAACATTAACTGATAAAATGGGCCATTAGAACGTAAAGAAACCCGCACGGGTATGCGAACGCTGATCGTGTGCAGTAACTCGCGCACGGTCGTGCATGATCGATGGCGCACGACTAACAACAGAAAGGAGAAAAACTGGGAGGAGAGACAAATGAATGTGCACGGTCTCCCGTAAAGTAATGGCGCATAGTTGTGCAGAATCGTACGATCGTGCAACATTGATCATGCACGGTCGTGCAAAATCGTACGATCGTGCAACATTGAACATGCACGGTCGTGCATGTTCATGGCATGCTTCAATTGTCCTTCTCAACCTCTCAAACAACTAGACAAGCAATTATACTCAATACATGACAGATTCCATATGATAGAATCAAGGAAAAACTAGAAGTGGGGTAGAGGCAATCTCCCCCAACACGATGAAAATGTAATGCACCCAAATAGCTTAACTACGCTCCTATATGCTATATGATCGAAATTAGAGAAATGAATCTAAATCCTATAAAATGAGGAGCTAATCAATGCAAAACTGAGCTAAATGAATGTTAAAAACGCATACAAAATGCACTCATCAATAATCCTCATTGGTTTGGAAATAATTCGTCCTTGAATTTGGAGACTTGTTGGTCGATGAATCCCCTGTGTAACGAACTACTTCAAATTATGCACGTTAGAGGTGTGAGGTAACTTTGTAGTTTCAATTAATAGACATTGTCGTTCCACACTTCATAGGCACCAACATTCTTAGTACCATGTTTGTTTTATTCTTCCATCGGATATAAATCCTTGGTTAAAATAGTCCATACTTTGATCCCTCATCTCAAAAGCTACATCATTTTGGTGGTTATCTGCAGTAAATTCGTACTTGACATTACTTTGTTTCTTGTATGGCTCATGAACTGACCTAAAAATTTTGACACCTCTTCAGCCTTCGTATTGGTCTTCCATGTATGAGGAATATGAGGGCACTTTTGTTTACATCCATATGCCACATGGAATGGTCTACAACCAAGAGCATGATTTTGGACTTGCAAATGCAATTTTGGCTTGTGAAATGCCAAATCTCATTGCTTCGATTTGCCCCCAACTAGACTCCTCAACAAATTTGTGAATGATAATCGGTGTTGAATTATAACCTCTTTTTGTTCTTCAGTCTGTGAATGATAATCGGTGTTGAATTACTTATCTGCGTCTATCCTCTTGAGAAAGTGCTCTGTGAAGACGAACAATTTCTTTGAAGTATACTTGGCAATATGAGATACATCCATCTTCCTCCTACAAGATACAAACTTTGCTACTTTAGATAAATGATCTACTAGCACAAATATGGAATTCACTTCCTGTTGCATCCTTGGTAGCCCAACGCCCTCCCATTGGGAGATGGGTATATGGAGTGGAGTACAGAGGCCTGCATTAGCAAAGCCACCACACTTGACAAGCATGACATTTTTTTTCATAGGTAGTAACATCCATTTTCACCCCGAAATAGAAGAATAACTCGAAGGTTTTGCCTCACCTGAAATGTTCCCATTAAGCTGTTCTCTGAGTATCTTATCCTATATGGAGCAATCAAGAATGCACTGAATATGCCTCGAATGTGTTAATTCCATGCTTCTACATGATATAGATAAATAGAAATCCTTAGCATACATATCTCTAAAAACATCAAGCCCAACCATTTAGACCCTCATGATAGTGAGTATACATGTCTTCCTGCTAAGAGTATCATCTACTTGGTTCAAAGATCCAGATGAATCATAATTTACCTAAAAGATGTTGGCGAAATCTGATAAGACCAATAGTGAAGCCAAAGAGATCATCCACGTGATCTCCTCAAAAATTGGTTGTGCTGCAAGCATTACTGAATGACTTACCTCTCATACAATATGAGGGGTCTCATCATACTGCTAAAATTCTAGTCCATGATAGCTCCAAACATCTTGGACGCTCCTGAGGTATGGGCCAATTCTGAATGGTTTGCACCTTGGAACATCAACCTTCAGGCCCTCTGATGTCATTATGTACCCCAAAAAATGTTAGACTAGTGGCCATGAAATTTCACTTCTGTGCATTGGCGTATAACTCATGCTTTCTCAAAGCATCAAGCATTTTATAAGGTGTTGCAAGTGAGCTCCTGAAGTGGGGCTATATATTAAGATATCATTGAAATATACCATTATGAGGTTGTTAAGAAAATGCTGCAAAAATATGATCCATTAGTTGCTTAATCATACTTGGAGCATTCAATTGTCCAAATGGCATTACCCATCTCACGCTTGTGTATCACGTGTCTTAAACGAGGTCTTCCACTCATCTTTCGATCTGACGTGTAATTGATGGTAATCCACACTTCAAGCCAGCTCTGAAAAAAACCACACCCTCGTAAATTGATCAAGTATGTCATTTAATATGGGAATTTGAACTTGGTAGAAAAGGCTATGTAAAGGCCCACATAATGGCCCATTTAGTTTCTCCTTCTCTCTGTGTTAGTCTCACACCTTGTAAATGAGACTCTTCTCTCCTTCCTCTTTCTATATATATGTACTCATACATTGTATTTACATTACTCAACAAGGATATACAAGGTCTAATTAATCGTGCATTTCCTGCTAATTGCCAGTGCTGCGGTTTTTTGCTCTCTACCCACTGCTATTCTAGCCGCGCGGTCTTCTTCTGTCTACCCACTGTTGTTCTAGCCGTGCGGTCTTATTCTGTCTAAACCGCAGGCTCCTTCCCGTGGAAACACTCCTCTCCTCCTCCTCCTGGACCTCCTATCTTCCCTTTTATACTCTCTCTTTGATCTGCTCCGTGGGAACCACTCTCCTTTTCTCCTCTCTCTCCAGCAGCCTCTTCTGCCTAACCTCTTGGCTTCTCCCTTGTCGTTGCAGTTCTCTCTCCCTAACCGCGCGTTCTCCTTATTACTTTGGCATTCTCCCTTGATAGCGCGGTTTGGTCTTAGAACGCTGCAGTATGTTTCTTGGCCTCTCTTTTGTCGGTCGCTGCCTCTCTTTGCCCACTGCGACATCTTGTTTCTGCTAGCCACAGTTCTTCTCAGTCTCTTAACCGCGCGGTCTTCCCTCTTCCTGGGATATCTCTTAACTGCGGTTCTTCTCAGTCTCTTACCGTCGCGACATCTTGCTTCTGTTATTGCGGTCTCGCTTAGTCGCCACTCTTCGTTCTTATCCGCGCTAGGCTCTTTCCGTTGCGACCTCTGTTCGCCTAGCCTTCACGCCTTCTCGCTTGCGCTCTGCTAAGCTGCACGTTCTCTTGTCGTCGCTCATTTTCCTTGTCGCTACGAGCTTCTCTAGTCGCGACGACCTCTGCCCGAGGATAATTGCCTTTGCAGCTTGTCGTAATCGCACAATTTGCGGCTCCGTGCTAGTATTCTGACTGCTGCCTTCCCGCTTCGTGCTAGTTCTCTTAGCCTCTAGCTGCGATTGCGGTTTGTTCGCCCTGCCGGTTAGCCGCCCCGTGTAACCGCCTGCCCTCTCAGTCATGGATACGTCTACTGCCACTTCCTCTCCTGCTCCGGCGGTTGTCCCTGTTCCTGAAATCCGCGACTCCCTCATTCTCTGATGTGTGTTCCATGTTGCTAAAGGTTTCACTGCCTCCTGATTCTACCGGCCGTCCTTCACCGGCCCTTCTCCAGCACTCTTCTGCGCCATTATTACCTCTCCCCCCCTACTCGTGGAGGACGTGCAGACTCTCACGGAAGGGGTCGAGGTGGCCGACCGCGGCGTAAATGTTCTTTCTGCGGTAAGGATGGACACCTTGAGGCGACTTGCTACCGCAAACATGGTCTTCCTCCTCGTCCGACTGCTTCTGTTGTTGTCCACAGTTCTTTTGCTATTCGTGCTGATCTTGAAGAAGTTCACCTCCAGCTCCAGCAACTTCACGGGATGCTCAATCACCCGTCTGCCTCCGTTGCCTCAATCTCTAATAAAGGTATCACTTGTCTCTCCACTTGCCCGCGCTGGATAGTGAATTCAGGTGCTACTCACCATATCACCTCGACGGCGCCACCTCAATACTTGGATTCTTCACATCCTAAGTTTATCACAGTGGACAATGACGACACAGTTCCTGTCTCCTCCCTCCGGCTCTGCTGACATACCTCTCAATTGCTCTCTCTCTTTCTCCGCTCGGCTCTCCATGTCCCGGGCTCTCCGTTTAATTTTCTTTCTGTTAGTCGTGTCACTACCGATTTGAATTGTTTTGTCACATTCACATATTCATCTTTTTTGATGCAGAATCGACGAACGCATAATATCATTGGTAAAAGACGATTGCAAAACGGGCTCTACCTTCTTGATGTCTCTCCTACCATCCTCTCAGTTTCCTCTGTTGATTGACATTGGTGTCTTGGGCATACTCCTCTTCGAGTCCTCAAGAAGGCTCTTTTTGGTATCTCTCTTCCAGCTTTTACGTGTGATTCTTGTATTTGGCAAAACATCATCGTTCCTCTTTTCCTCCTTATTGTACTCGGAGCTCTGCTCCTTTTGTTTTTGTACATTCTGATGTTTGGGGTCCGTACAAAATAACTAGTATGTCTGGTTATCGTTATTTTATCATTTTTTTATGATTATTTTCAGATGACATGGTTATACTTACTTCGTGATTGCTCTAAGCTTTCCCGTGTGTTTCGAGCTTTCGTTCTTGAGACTCGCACACAATTTTCCGACAAAATTAAAACTCTCCAGACAGATAATGCTCGCAAATACACTAGCATGAATTTGTTAATCTCTGCTTTGAATTTGGAATTCACAAGACGTCGTGTGCCTATACCGCCCAACAAAACAGAGTGGCTGAACGTAAAAATAGACATCTTCTTGATGTTGCTCGCTCCCTCGTGGTTCAAATGCAGGTACCCAAGGCTTTTTGAGACTTTGCGCTTTCGACGACATGTTATCTCATTAACAGTCTCCCTTCCTCCGTCCTCCGAAATGCGAATCTGTCTAATCTCCTCTTCCCCTCTACTCTACCATTCTCTCCCACGCCTCGCATATTTGGTTGTACTTGCTATGTTCACTTACTTGGTCCGTCCACGGACAAGTTGGATCCTCGGGCAGCAAAATACATGTTCGTCAGTTATTCTCGTACTCAGAAAGGCTATGTTTGTTACTCACATACTACTCGCAAGGTGATCGTTTTAGCTGATGTTACCTTTCGAGAAGATCAATCGTTCTTCTTCGCTCTAAACCTAACTCTTCCAACACAATCCTTACCAAGACCTGTCATCCCAGTTACCTCTCCTCCACCACCACTCCTCCCTGACCCAGCTCTTGTTCTCCACAAGCCACCTATTATCCGTGTCTATACTCGTCGCCCCCTGCGCTCTGCTGCCCCGATGCAGTCGACTTCGACCTCGGACACTCTGCGACCTGCTGATCTGACACCGGCCTCCACTGCCCATTTCACGACGAACTATGTATCTTTACATCGCCTGTCTCCGGGACTTCACACATTTGCTACTTTATTATCCTCTATTTCTGTCCCTAACTTTGTGCATGAGACTCTCCAACATCCGGGATGGCAGGCAGCCATGAACGAAGAAATGACAGCTCTCTGGACTAACCAGACATGAGATCTGGTGTTAGGTTTTACTATACGACACATCACATATGCGCAACGAAATAGGGAGCAAGAAAACTCAAAAGAAATACGGATTTTGCGATGAGCATTGATCAATATGTAACATTGCAGTAAATAAAATTATACCTTTGCGGGATTGAGTCACTACTCAACCAAAGTGCTCCGAAGAAGTCCGACGAACACTAGTGGCCGGAGTTCCGAGCGTAAAATTGTGTCTATGCCTATACGTCGATATTCGACAAATCAAAAGGTCATTCTTCAAAATAACACGTAAATATCTGACGAATCCAGACAGAACAAACCGTCCAAGCATCAAGGCGATATTCGACGAATCGAAGTCTAATTTGTCGAAATTGTCAATACGATACTCGACGAATCCAAGACAGATTCGTTGAGTTGTCATGACGATACTCGACGAATTCAAACATATTAGTTGAAACCTCAAGACTATACTCGACGAATTGCCCCCTTGGGTCTTCCGATCACTTACCTGATTACCCAAATTCACAATATAGGTCCCGAAATGAAAAACCTTCAGATCCAGAACGTCATATGCTTTGTCCTTCACTCATATCACATATGAGCAAGGTCAACACAAACATTTATAACTTCTCTATTGCTCTTATGTGCGACCCCATAAGCTCATATTGCGTTGACAGTGAGACTATATGTTTGTTCACTTCCGAATCACCATGGTAACACCAACATTTGGTTCCTCTCCCCCAGGCCAGATCACTGTTGGTTGTAAATGTGTCTTTGTCATCAAACATGCTACTGATGAGACAATTGACCGTCGTAAGACTCGACTGGTGGCTCGTGGCTTCACTCAACAACAAGATTTCAATTATGAGGAAACATTCTCTCCAATGGTCAAGCTCAACACGGTTCGTGTTCTTCTTTCGGTGGTTGTGCATTGCCAATGGTCCTTACATCAACTAGAAATCAAAAATATTTTTCTAAATGTCGATCTACAATAAACATTTTACATGCGACAACCTCCGTGGTTTGAGACCACGGGGGAGTCCCGAGATTGTCACCTCGAGAAGTCGATTTATAGTCTCAAACAATCCTCTCAGACATGGTTCGACAAGTTCAGTAGGGCTGTGCGAGAAGTTGGTTTCACTCGGAGCTCAACAGATTTCTCTCTGTTTACTCGACATCACAAAACATGCACCGTTCTCCTTTTAGTATATGTCAATGACATTCTAATCACATGTGATGATTCAAAGAGAATACAAATGATCAAACAACACTTGAGCTCTGTTTTTCAGACAATAGATCTGGGGAACCTCCGATACTTTCTCGGTCTTGAGATCGCAAGACGTCCTGATGACCTTGTCTTATCTCAACGGAAGTACTGTCTCGACCTCCTTCAGGATGCCGACCACTCTGGATGCAAGCCGACCAATACTCCTATGGATGTCAATCATAAGCTGTGTGCACATGCCTCAGATACAGATCTAGTTCTTCCAAATCCAGAATATTATCGACGTCTCGTTGGAAAACTAATTTACCTAACAGTCACAAGATCAGACATATCCTTTGTTGGTGGGATTGTCAGCCGGTTTATGCATTCTCCTTGGATGTCTCATCTACAGATCGTCGAACGCATCTTGAGATATCTAAAAATAGCCACTGGTCAAGGGCTGATATACAAAACCTCTTCTTCTGCTCCAACATTAGTTGCGTATTCCGATGCAGATTATGTTGGTTCCCTGGAAGATAGGCGTTCTACCAACAGATTTTGTACCTACTTCGGAGGTCACTTTGTTACCTGGCGCAGTAAGAAACAAGCTGTGGTTGCTCGATCTTCGGCTGAACCTGAATACCGTTCGATGACGTCTATTGTATCCGAGTTCACATGGCTTAAAAGTCTCCTAAATGATATGGGAGTAAAACTCTCCTCACCAGTTACCTTATTTTGTGACAGCCAAGCTGCTATGCACATAGCTATGAATCCGGTCTTCCATGAAAGAACGAAACACATTGAATTTGATTGTCACTTCATTCGAGAGAAAGTTCAAATGAAGAATCTGGAATTGAGACATGTTCCAGCTACTGACCAAGTTGCTAATCTTCTGATAGAGAACTAGCGCGTAACATCTTCTCAAGGACATACCTAGTGCTCTATTTTACAAGTTCTTCTCCAACCTGGGTGCCTACGACTTGTATGCTCCAGCTTGCGGGGGTGGGGGGGGGGGTTAGAAAAGACTATGTAAAGGCCCACATAATGACCCCTTTAGTTTCTCCTTCTCTCTATGTATTAGTCTCACACCTTGTAAATGAAGCTCTTCTCTCCTTCCGCTTCCTATATATATGTACTCATGCATTGTATTTACATACTCAACAAAGATATACAAGATTTTACTAGTTTTCCTTTATTAATCGTGTACTTCTCTATATAACTCAATACATCTTAATGATCTGGTTGATTACTTGATTGTCAATTTACATTCTCCAAGTTTCATTTCTTTGGAGTCAGTCTAGTGGGCACAACACAGTTTCTTACTAGATCGAATACAATTTCTGCACTTGCCTCTTCGAAGTCTCCTCAACCACTCCTAACCCATTGGATTCATGTATTTAACAGGTCTGTTGGGTAGACTAGCTCCAGGAATGATGTTTATGCTATGTTTTGTGTCCCCCACAGAGGGACAATAGTCTTGGAGGCAAATTATCTGTTAAGTTATCTTCAATCAAGAGTTGAACCTCTTCATGGGCATCAATGCCCACCATTACCTCATTCTTCTCCACCAATGTAAGAATCACCCTATGCTCAATAACGTCTTTCATGAAAGGCTTCAAGAGAGTAAACTAATACCCTTTCCTAATTTAGTTTTAGTAAATTTGCTTCTCTCATTGGAACTAAGGTTACCTTCTGATCATCTTTCCACATGGTGTAGGTGTTCTTTCTCCCATCATTGATCATGCTACCACGGTCTTTCGGAGAGTAGGTGTCAAGCATCCATGACCACCAAATCACACTAGGCGTAGTCATAGTTCATTTTACCAATATAAAACCCAAACACTTACTGTCGTAGGACGGACTGTGAAAAAGCTGTGTGACATGGATGTGCGAACGCTAATGCTAGCCTAAGTGAATGTGCAAGATGAGCACAAACAAACCACTAAACTGATGCAATGTTGTAAAATTAGTCGGAATCAGATTTTAGCAACTATATTATAAAAATTAAATAAATCTACACAATTTGTCTTTGATTTTCAATTGTACGAACAATATCAAAAGTTTTCCTCGCAAGAAGAATCTTCAAGCACAATTTGCACGAATAAGTTTTATAGAAATCAAAAAAATTGAACGATAGCATTAGCAATCTCAGTACCCAAACAAATATAACATGTTCATCTAGAATTTAATATAAAAAATACAACACAAAATAATAATACTCACAATCACGGAGATCCATTGACGACAAGTATAGGCAAGAAACTGCTGCTAAGAACGCAAGGGTGTTGAATGGGGTCCTGGATGATTTTATTCTTGCTGATTAGGTTTGGAGAAACTGATTCCTACACTAATTAGGCCTCAGGAATGTTGGGCCCATAGCTGGAACTTACGTGCTTGCTTGGATGTGAAGCACAGGTTCGATGAGACCCGACATGAGGTGGACGAGACTTCTCTGGACTGGGGTGGTGACGAGAGTCGACCTCCAAGATGAGATGAGACAACATGTTGCTTCCCCTTACTGGAACGGGATCGGGGAAGGCTTCCCAGACGAAAAAGATACTGGGCGGGAATTTCCATGTTGGGACGAGATAGTAAAAGACCTGTGGTAGTGAGGAAGATGATGAACAATCGACTGGAACCTTTGGAGGTAGGAATGAACATAATGGAATAGACGATTGCTGGGAAGAAGAAGGTTTGGATTCACTGGATGAAGAATCAAATGGAGGGTTGATTGCGGGAAGGAGGACGTGCTGAGAAGAGTGGAGAAGAACAGAAGCGGGCGATGGCTATGAAGATGATAGAATGTACATGAGTGAGGGATCTGCGGTTTACACGATGAAAACGTGCGACAACTTCTGCGGTTACAAAGGAAGAACGATGAACCAGGCGATATCGAGCGGTTAATGGTGATTTTAAGCAGTTTGTTACATGCCCTGGATCACGTGCGCGTGCGTGTGCACGGAGGAAGAGGGGGGAAGTTCCTGAGGGATGAGGAGAAGGATCCCCGACGAACTATGGAGGCGGTGCTTCGCGGCTTGCATCGACGACGTCGGCGAGGCGGGTATTGCAGAATCACTATCTGGAGCCGGGCGGCTAGGGTGACCCGGGATTTGGTTCCGTGGGATTTCGGGAAGGTTAGAGAGAGATAGAGAACTAGAGAGAGGAATAGAGAATTTAAAATAAAATACTTGCTTGCTTGGTTCCTTTGTTCGCCCCATTTGGGTATTAATAATCCTAACCCAATTGCCCCCTCCTTGGGCTGAGACACAGAGGATCAAAAATATGTGTAATAATAAGGTAAACTTAGAAGCAAATAAAAGGTCTGCGACATGCGCGTCCAAGCGGGACCGTAACATCCACACCCTGCTCGATGACAAGCTTGCCCTCAAACTTGGTCTGTAGTGATGGTCGGCGTCAGATCTCCCGTGTCAGTGTCAGCATCCCGTTCAGAAGCTGGGTCGTCTACCTCCAACTAGAAGAGGCGCTTGCAATGATGTCCACGGGAGAATGACTCGTCGCAATTATAGCAGAGGCCCTTAGCACCACGGTCACTCATCTACTGCGGCGACAGTCGGCGAATGGCAGCATGGCGGTCGACGTCGCGGTCCAGGGCGAGGAGAGTGGCTTTGGCTGATGGCAGAGTGCGCGAAGTACGACTGGATCCCTCATTGTCCTGGTGATGTAGATAAGAGCGATCCAAAGCAGATGCTTCTCGCAGATGCGAGCCAAGCTCATTGTAGTAGTTAGATCTGCGGGTGCCTAAAATTTCACGTCTATGCGGAGGCGCTCATGGAGTCCGGCCGTGAAAATGGACACTTGCTGTGTTGGAAGAACGAAGGTTGTGCGGGCCAGGTGGACTTGAAACTGCTCGAGGTACTCGTCGATCGGACCGGTCTGCTAGAGAAAAGTGAGATCCCCCAAGGGATTGTTGTGGAGCAGTGGGCCAAAGCGAAGGGTACAGTTGACCTTGAATTCTTCCCAAAAGAGGAGCGGCTTCTCCCGTTGCAGCTGGTAAAACCAAACTTGCGTTGGGCCCATCATGTGGAAGGCTGCAATATGGAGCCACTCTTCCCAAGGGGTGCACTGCGACCGAAGAATTGCTCACAACGAGAGAGACAGACTAAGGGGTCTTCGTGGTTGTCAAAAATGGGAAAGTCCAGCCGTAAGCATCGTGGCATCCCGTTGCCCTCGTGTCGCGGGTTGGATAAAATTCCGGCAGGGTTGGCGAAATCGACGCCTCACTGGAGGACCCCGTTGCCAGTTTGGCCGGTCAGATAACCGCTAGTTGGGTGGTGACGACGACAATGAGGGCGTTGTTATCTGTGAGGAGCTTGGCGTGAGACTGAAAAATTTGCGAGAGGGAGGGCTGGTCGGCCATCGCGTGGGACGAAATCTGTGGGTTGTCGGCGCCGGAGGAAGTGGAGGAAAGAGTGACCGGCGGTGGAAGCAGCCCGGTAGAGTCCGCGAGCAAGGAACGACCGTCGATGGAGGAGCTAAGAAGAATAGGCCGCGAGGAAGAATGACTGAACTGCGGACGAGGCGGCCCGATCTGTGCCCGCTGGCACGAAATATCAAAAGGGGTGGGTTGGTGATACACAAAAAGTGGTTTATATGTATTACCACAAGTGCACGTATCGGATCAAGTAATAAAGTGTGAGTAGAGATCGTTCACTCGGAGAAGTGGTTAATTTAGCTCTTACAAGTACTAGCTCGACCTTTTCTTTAAATTCAAGCGGTTTGATTAAACGTGAATTTAGATTAAAGATAATTAAAAGAGACCAATAACAAAAAAAACTAAATAACGTTTATTTAAAATAATACTTTTATCGGGTTGAAAAGAAGCAATCTTGTATTTTTGATTTCCTATATGCGTTGAGGTGATGAATGAAAATAATGTTTTGTAATAATATTCGATCAAGTTATCCTGCAACGATTTTTATAGAAGAAATTCTCATCTCTCGAATCTCAGAAATCTTGATATCCTGTAACTTAGATAGAATGAAGGATACTGCGAAGAATTAAAATCAGGGTTGCTAGCAAGAAAGGGAAATCTCTTTCTCCTCTCTAAACCGTAGCGAACTTAAGAACATTTACACTTCTCCTCTTTCGAATCTCGAAGCGCAGTATAAAAGTAGAAACTTTAAGTTAAAAATTCACACCACTCGTCTTTCAATTCTTGCGGTGCGATAAGATAGTTCTCAAACTAATATTATGTCACTCATTTTTAGATTCTCGCAGCGCAATATAAAATAAAAGCATAACTTAAAAATTTCAATATCAAATTCAAAAGTTACACCAAGATAAATGATCAAACAAATACAAACATAAGAGAAAGATTCACCACCAAAAACACACATAGTACTCTCTTCATACAAGAGTAGGAGAGTTTAGTTCATAACGGAGATAAAACGACGCAAAACTAGAGAGATCTTACAGTACATAGCGTTAGAAATTCGGATCGACCCTTTCCAGTGGTTGAAACGCAGGTTCTCATGTCCAAAAACCCTAGCCGCAATCTCCTTTCTTCTCCAAAATGACAAAAGATCATTTGTTTTCCTTCTCCCCCTCTATTTATGAGTGTAAACGCCCCATATGTACTCCAGAAATTCTGAAAGGAAGCCTCTTTTCATTTTCATAATCGTCATTTTTTGAATACTTTCAGAAATTCGAATTTCAAATTCGCATGTTTGTTGCAACAATTTTTTATTTGTTGCAACATATTTTTTCTGTCTAGTTTTCAGCAAAAAACTGCTCCGAAATTAATATAATTTTTTTGCAATTTTTCCTGAATGCTCTTTATGCTTAACATTGGCCGTGCTGGTTAATTTCTTCATGATTCCCTATCATAAAAACAAGTTAAATCATTAATAAATCATGAATTTTCTCACAAATAATGATTTGCTCGTTTACATATGCTTTTAATCAATATTTTTAAAATAAATTAATCAAAATGCGGCGAATTGACGCACAAGATAACTTCATTTTGTGAAGTTATCATCCTGCAAGGGATATAAATCTCATAAAGCAGGTCGACGACTCAGTAATTTAACGATCTTTCTCCTGCTATCAAGCTTCTAGCGATCGTGCGAGAAGTCTTCACTTTTGTGATCCATTTTCAAGGATCAGATGAGGACCTTTATTTGGGAGGCAGTCACAATTTGCCTTAGATGGACAAAGATTTATAAGAGAAGGGTAAGTGGGAAAAAACAATGATATATTAATTTTCATCAACCTGATGTCACCACTCACCAGATACATCCTTGACCATATAAGGCTAGGGTTAAAGGCACAATTACCCAAATGTTCTCTAGTGTAAAGAAATGATACAACAATATAATAAAATACCAAGAGTAAACGAAATAGTAAACTTCCATTAATTACCTCATTCCTTGATCTGCTGGAGGTTGATGGTTCTATCACATAGGTGGCTTGTGAATTGTCCTTGTTCATTCATGAGTCAGGATTCTGGAATGGCTTTGTCTATTAATATTTACTTGATGCTAGGTAAATCCAGTATCTTTGTGTTTTTGTATGAATTACGAGACACTCATGATTAGTATAAAATATTTACATAATCTTTTTTTTTTGCTAATTATTTGTCTGTATATCCAGAATTCATGCATCATGCATGGATCTCATGTGATCCAGAATGACATCTCATATTTTAATCCATCTTTTGATGTTGTCGATTAGTTAACATTTTCTTCGAATATTTATACTACAAAAACAACAACACTCAAACCTTTATCCCACTATAGCGGGGTCGGATATATGGATCCATTGTCGTCATTGTGCCCTATCTTTTGTCGTAATCTCACTAATGCGTAAGTACATCATGTCTTTCCTTATAGTTTCATTCCAAGTCTTTATTTGTCTACCCCTCCTTCGTCTAATATTCCTAGTGAGTAGACTCTCATAACGCATAACAGGTCCCTCTAATTATCTCCTTTGTACATGTCCAAATCATCTTAGTCGAGCTTTTCACATCTTCTTTGCAATTGGTGCTACTCCTGTCTTATCCCTGATTCATTCATTCCTAATTTTTTCCAGTCTCATGTGTCCACGCATCCACCCAAGCATTCTCATCTCCGCAACTCCCATTTTTTGCTCATGTACACAATTCACTACCCAACACTCAGAACCATAGAGCTTCGCTTGTCTAATTGCAATACAGTAAAACTTGCTCTTAAGTTTTAATGGTACCTTACGATCGCATAAGATCCCTGACGCGCCTCTCCACTTCAACCAACCCACTTGGATTTTATATGTCACATCTTTATCAATATCTCCGTCCTTTTGAACTATCGATCCAAGATATTTAAAACACTCATTACCGGAAATATTTTGATCATCCAACTTAATAACGAAGTCATCCGCCCTTCTTGCATTGCTAAATTTAAGCTCCATATACTATGTCTTTGCCCTGCTCTTCCTGAAACCTTTTTTTTCTAAAGTGTCTCGTCAAGATTCAAGTTTTCCGTTTACACCCTCATGCGTCTCATCGACCAAAACGATATCATCTGCAAACAATAAACACCAAGGTATTGCTTGTTGGATATGTGTGGTGAGCTCATATAAGATAAGGGTAAAGAGATAAGGGCTTAAAGCTGATCCTTGATGTAAGCCAACATTGATACAAAATCCCCGTGTTAATCCTCCAAATGTTCTTACCCTTGTCACTGAATTTCTATATATATCTTTGATTATGTCAATGTATGATACATTTTCACCTTTCTTTTCTAAGACTCTCCATAAGATCTCTCTTGGTTCTCTTCGAATATTTATATGTTGATAAAATTAGTTAATCAACAAAGCCATTGTTTTTCTATGTCAACTCTTTAGCTTCTGAGTACATCCCATTTGATGAATAGTAAGTGTGTGTATTTTGAGTTTCCAATTTTGCCCCTCCTAATTTTAATTATTTCCTTTCTTTATCTTCTTGTCTTCTTGGCCATTAAAAAACTCCACACCTAGGGAAGGGGGAGTGGAAAGATGACAATGTTGCCAATATATATGTACACATACATATACATATACATACTAGTGACAGACAGAGAGCTCCGCCCCTATGGACAATCGCGACCGTACCTCGACCCTGACATATACGGAGCTCCGCCCATGTCAATTTATTAATACAGCTTAAAATAAACACATTATCAATTATTTTACTTTAATGCCTATATTATCATGCATGTTAAATCAATTTTAATAAATTTGATCAGCTTAATGGTAGCTCCTCAAAAATACCGCTGACATGCCTAATGATAGTCTTTCTCAAAAAGATCGCTGACTTATGTAATGATAGTCTACTATAGTAGGTGTAAGAGTTCTACTAAAATCTTTTTCTATTTTATGAATGCCCATCATTACTTTTAATTTGGGGATATGATGTAATTACATAAGGAGCATTGTATTTTATTTTTTTAAAATATATTATCGTATATGTTAAGTCACTAGAGTAAAAGAAAAATGCTATATATGACAATTTTAATGTTGTACCAGAGCCAACTTTTCTCTTATAATAGCGAAAGATATATATAGAGAGAGACGAGATCAAATGCGGAGAATCCATGTGCGAAGAGGATGTGAATTATCATCCTGCCCAGCGGCGGCCGGCGACCGAGGACTCGCCAACCACTGGCCTCCTTGGGTTCGTCGGCGGCGTGGCCGCCGAACCTAGGGCGGCCAGCGACCTGCAAGCTCGCATCCGTCGGCTGCTGCTGGTGCAAATAACTCTTCACAGCGCTGGTTTTTCGGCTTGTCGGTGGCCGGTGGCACACAGAAGGGGCAGCGACGCACGAAAGGGTCGGCGGCGGCCACGGGTGTGTTTGCCGCCAAGAGGGCGACCTCCGCCGACCCTCAGTTGTCGCTGGTGTCGCCGCCGGCCGTCTTGAGGTCGCACTCAGTTTTGTTGGATTTGGATTGGACGGTCCCGATGAATGGTTCGCATATTCACACACAACTTTTCTTCGCACCGGATCAATCCTCTCTCTCTATATTATATATATATATATATTATATATTTACCGGGACCTCCCCTCTATGTTTGAGCAGTTACAGATTGCATCCCTCTTATTATTGAAATTACAAAAACCTCCTTGAACGTTACAAAACATAACAATTACCTCCCATAAAGTTCACATTTCATAGCATTCATGCACAAAAATACCCCCCCTCATAGTATATTTTCAAGGGGGATATTTTATGCATTGATGTTATGAAATGAGAACTTCGAGGGAGGTAAATGTTATGTTTTGTAACGTTCAAGGAGGTTTTTGTAATTTCAATAATAAGAGGGGTGCAACCTGTAATTTAGCATAATCTGTAATTTAGCATAATATATATATGAATAATTACCAAAACTTCCCCGGGAAGTTAGCATAATTATAGTGTGCACCCATCTTACTTTTGAAATTACAAAAACCTCCCTTGTTAGTTTATATGCACAAAAATACTGCCTTTGAGTTTTTTTTTTTGGGGGGGGGGGGGTGAGGTTTTTTTGTGCATGGTCCGGCATGGATGTTATGAAATGTGCCCTTATAGGGGAAGTTTTTGTAATTTCAAAAGTAAGAGGGGTGCTGATGCGGCACATACATCAACACCTGCCCGCCACCCTGAAGTCCAAACAGGGGGCCCACCTGGAGTCAGCACCGGGCGGCTTTCATCAGGGTCACGACTCGTACACCCCAACCAGCTCTCCGCCATGGAATCACCACCATGCGGCAGGTTGTTGAGGCCGGGGCTCGATCCCCAGACCTCATAGATAAGTGACATTCACCAACGCTCTCATCACCAACTGATCTGCACTTTTATGATGCGACACAGGCGTCACACCTGCCCGCCACCCTGGAGTCCCACCAGGGGGCCCACCTGGAGTAAGCACCAGGCGGCTTTCATCAGGGCCGCGGCCCGTACACCCTAACCAGCTCTCTGCCATGGAATCGCCACCATGCGACAGGTTGTTGATGCCGGGGCTCGATCCCCAAACCATCTAGATAAGAGGCCTTCACTAGCGCTCTCATCACCAACTGATCCGCCGCGGCCCTAATGAAAGCCGCCTGGTGCTGACTCCAGGTGGGCCCCCTGGTGGGACTCCAGGGTGGCGGGCAGGTGCGACGCCTGTGCCGCATCATAAAAGTGCAGATCTCCTAGATAAGAGGCCTTCACCAGCACTCTCATCACCAACTGATCCGCGGCTCAGTTGGTGATGAGAGTCATGGTGAAGGCCTCTTATCTAGGAGGTCTGGGGATCGAACCCCGGCCTCAGCAACCTGCCGCATGGTTGCGATTCCATGACGGAGAGCTGGTTGGGGTGTACGGGCCGCGACCCTGATGAAAGCCGTCTGGTGCTGACTCCAGGTGGGCCCCATGGTGGGACTCTGGGGATCGAGCCCTGGCCTCAACAACCTGCCGCATGGTGGCGATTCCATGGCGGAGAGCTGGTTGGGGTCTACGGGCCGCGACCCTGATGAAAGCCGCCTGGTGCTGACTCCAGGTGGGCCCCCTGGTGAGACTCCAGGGTGGCGAGCAGGTGTGACGCCTGGGCCCCCTGGAGAAGAGATTATGGGGAAAAAGATTAAAGAAGAAAAAGATTGTGGTGAAATAAGATTTAGGAAGAACAAGAATAGGCGGATGAAGAATATGAAAGAAGAAAATTAGGGAAGAAGATTAAGGAAGAAAAATAATAAAAAGATCAGGAGGAAAAATATAGAGAGAAAGAAGATTATGGGTGAAGAAAAAGAATATTATGGGTGAAAAGGAAGTTGAAGATTGGGGGGAGAAGAATAATAACGATACGATTAGGGGGAAAAATAAGAATATTAAGTAGAAGAAAAAAAAAGATGGGAAAAAGAAAAAAAATATATTATGAGAGAAGAAGAAGA
Organism: Platanthera guangdongensis; assembly: GCA_039583875.1. Classification (NCBI taxonomy): domain Eukaryota; kingdom Viridiplantae; phylum Streptophyta; class Magnoliopsida; order Asparagales; family Orchidaceae; genus Platanthera; species Platanthera guangdongensis. The sequence goes on from CM077161.1 coordinate 161,618,690, forward strand.
AGATTCGGGGGAAAAAGAGGAAGATTACGGGAAAGAATAAGAAGAATATCATAAGAAGAGAAGAAGAAGATTACAGGGGAAAGGAGAAGAAGATTATGAAAAAGAAGAAGATGATGATTCAGAGGCGAATAAGAAGATTAGATAGAAAGAATTAAAAGCTTGGGGGAAGAAGAAGAAGAGGATTAGGGGGGAAAATGTTGGGGGAAATAAGAAGAAAAAGTTTTGAAGCAAAGAAGAAGAAGAAAAAGAAAATTAGGTGGAAAGAATTAAAAGTTTGGGGACAGGCGTCACTTTTATGATGCGGCACAGACGTCACACCTGCCCGCCACCCTGGAGTCCCACCAGGGGGCCCACCTGGAGTCAACACCAGGCGGCTTTCATCAGGGCCGCGACCCGTATACCCCAACCAGCTCTCCGGCATGGAATCGCCACCATGCGGCAGGTTGTTGAGGCCAGGGCTCGATCCCCTAACCTCCTAGATAAGAGGCCTTCACCAGCGCTCTCATCACCAACTGATCCGCAACAACCTGCCGCATCTACTAGGTCAGGGGATCGAGCTCCGGCTTCAACAACCGCATGGTGGCGATTCCATGGCAGAGAGCTGGTTGGGGTGTACGGGCCGCGACCCTGATGAAAGCCGCCTGGTGCTGACTCCAGGTGGGCCCCCCTGGTGGGACTCTAGGGTGGCGGGCAGATGCTGATGCCTGTGCCGCATCATACAATCAGTTGGTGATGAGAGCGCTGGTGAAGTCCTCTTATCTAGGAGGTCTGGGGATCGAGCCCCGGCCTCAACAACCTGCCGCATGGTGACGATTCCATGGCGGAGAGCTGGTTGTGGTGTACGGGCCGCGGCCCTGATGAAAGCCGCCTGGTGCTGACTCCAGGTGGGCCCCCTGGTGAGACTTCAGGGTGGCGGGCAGGTGTGACGTCTGTGCCGCATCATAAAAGCATAAAAGTGAACTTTTATGATGCGACACAAGCATCAACACCTGCCCGCCACCCTGGAGTCCCACCAGGGGCCCATCCGGAGTCAGCACCAGGCGGCTTTCATCAGGGCCGCGACCCGTACACCCCAACCAGCTCTCCGCCATGGAATCGCCACCATGCGGCAGGTTGCCGGGGCTCGATCCCCAGTTCTCCTAGATAAGAGGCATTCACCAGCGCTCTCATCACCAACTGATCCGCGGCTCAGTTGGTGATGAGAGTGCTGGTGAAAGTCTCTTATCTAGGAGGTCAGGGGATCGAGCCCCGACCTCAACAACCTGCCGCATGGTGGCGGTTCCATGGCGGAGAAATGGTTGGGATGTACGGGCCGCGACCTTGATGAAAGCCACCTGGTGCTGACTCCATGTGGGCCCCCTGGTCGGACTCTAGGTGTGCCGCATCAGGTGCAACCTGTAATTTAACATAGAGGTAGGTCCCAGTAAATGTCCCTATATATGTACATATATGGAGAGAGTTATATAAAACTATGAAAATCTCCCCTCTAATTTTGCATAATTGTTGCACTGTTAACAAATACAACAATAAAACTCACTGGAAAACCGATGGTCATGTGTATTCTTTTGTATTTCATCTAATTTATAATTTGATCTTTACTGTTAGATGTGATTTATATTAGTGGGATAAAGGCTTGAGTGTCGTTGTTGTCTTAAAGGCTTTGAAAATCTTTTCTGACCGTAATCATCTTGAAGTGCAGTTGTTGATATAAAACGTGTAAAACAATTTGAACTAAATATGCTTTGGGCAAGCAGGGACCTACGAGAGCTCTCTCGACTTTTCAATCCCAAGGCCCACCATGGATGAATGGAGTCGAACTGCTTGATGATGCTCTGAGAAATAAACGGTTCCTTCCTACTGGATGTGAAGGGTACGTTGGACAGGTTATTTCTGATTAATGGAAATGGTAATGTGAAAGAAGTAACCTATTTATCAAAACTTATCATGGTCTGATTATGAGCTTAATTGTATGAGCTTCCAGGTTAGACACACTTCTTGGTGGAGGACTTCGTCAGGGCCACTTGACGGAGCTAGTTGGTCCTTCAGCATCCGGCAAGACACAGGTGAGAAGCTTTATTATTTGATGTATGAGGCTTCCTAGCAATAATTAGTGAGAAAATAATTAATTAGTTCCCTTACTGTTTAGGGCGTATGGATTTGATATGAATTTTTCTCTCTAATGTGGTCTCTAAACCTACTTAAATTTGGTCGTGGCTGTCATTCAGTCAATTCAACCATAAATAATCTACAAAAAGGCTAAAGTGTGGCACATGTCATGGTCATAGGTGACTTTCATGATGCAATGAAATATCTGTTTGCCCCAACATGGCTAATCCCACTAAGCTATAATTGGTTTAACAGAAAGATTGAAATGCTCATGTTTGGCTTAAAGTATAAGGCTGTTAAAGCCAAATTCATCGTTAGGAAGTTCCAATTATGAAACTACTAAGTCACAACAGAGACACACCGAAGAGAGAAGAAAATGTCTCTTTTAGAAGTCCCTCCGCCAACAGTAGAGTACATGCAAGTGGTTGGAGAATTAGGAGACCTTGACACCTCAATCTCTTGCCCCTTTCTCATTACAAATGCCTGTATTAGGCTTAGAGCCTTTAACTGCTGGACAGCTATGGCAACCTAGTATGGATATGGGCATATAAGCCTTTTGGACCTCTGCGCTTATAATAGGCACTTACAGTGAGTTTTATGAATGAATTTAAGGCACTGTGCTTACAGCTTGCTCTTACATGTATGATTTCTGTTCACCTGTGAAGGTTTGGTGATTTGTGTTGAGATGCCCTATTGGTATATCCGATTTGAATATGATGTCTATACCTTGAGTGTAGAAATGACACCTTCTAAAATGCTTGGTATGAGCAGCCGCACGAGCTTATCGGAGGCCATGTCAGATTTATTTGGTATCTATGTCAGCTGTAGACTTCCACGAGTGCTTCCCCTGTAGGTTGTTGCCCTATACAAGAAAAGTCGATTCCGGGTGTGCAAGGATGAGATTCTATAAAGAAACAAAAATGATGTCAAAACCTATACATCCTTAATAGTTAGGAGATCATTTGATCATTTCTCATAAGTACCCATCATCTAATTTACTATACACTAATGTGCAGATTTGTCTATACGTTGCTTCCTATGTTGCAGTCAAGCATTTTGGTTCCATCGTTTTCTTCGATACATCCAACTCCTTTTCTCCAAATCGTGTTGCGTCCATGATAAACCAAATTTGCGAACCCGTGCACAAAGAGGTCTTCTTCGAGACTTTCCTTACTGTTTTATTGTTCTTGAACATTTTTTGATTTGATGCACTTGTGAACAAGATAATTTGATGATGACACCGATCCTTATGATCAAATAACGACCGCTTCTCGAATCTATATGATTCTTATTAATTTTGAAATTCTTTGCTTTTGTGCTAATTTCAAGATCCCTACTCATGCTCAGAGGCAGGAAAGATGGATCATGAAGATCATGAACAGCATACACTGCCAATCAGTTTTTGACATATTTTCCCTGCATGATGCATTGCATGAACTTGAAAGCACATTAATGAAGAAGGTTTTGTAAATTCTAACATATTGATGAGCTAATTATATTAAAAACGTTTTATTTGTTACCGTGTTTTAGATATTGTCATGAATTTATCTATCAGACAATCAGCGAGGATACGAAGATATGCATGTTAATAGTTGACTCAGTTTCATCCCTCATAACTCCTATTCTAGGAAGCAAAGATTCGCAAGGTATACACTTGTTGATTTTCATTTGTTAAATACTTATGTTTTGGAATAATTGATGGCGCTTCCTTTTGAGAGTTCAATTAAAATACATTTTATGAATCAGGGCTGGAATTAGTTTGAATATATCCTAAGTTTTCAATCAATTATGAAATTTCATGTTTTTGATCAGCTTATGCTATATTTGGCTAGCCATAGGCTACAGCAGACACATTTGAACAAGCGATTTTTTTATGTTTGAGAAAACCTCAAACTTGTATATACTTTCTCAATAATCAAATATGTTAGAAAAGACTGTGTAAAGGCCCATTTATAAGGCCCATTTATTTCTTATTTTTAGTCTCACATCTTAGATTGGGATCTTCTCTCCTTACTCTCTTCCTATATAAATGTACTCATACTTGTAATTATTTATTCATCAAGTATATACAAGGTTGGAGGTTTCTCTATTTCTACATGGTATCAGAGCCACCGGTCTCCCTCTAACCGCCTGTTTGTTTGTTAACCGCCTGGTCCCCAACTGACCGCGCGGCCTGTTTTTCTCTCCTGCCCAAGCCGCCGCTTCCGGCGACCTGTTCCTTCCCGGGCGGCCTGTTCCTCTCTCTTCCCCTCTGCTCTCCCCTCCTCCTTCTCTTCTTCTCTCCCTCTTTTTATAACCTTCTCTCACGTGGGGCCCACTCTTTCTCCCTTTCTCTCTCCTGTCCGGTCTTCCTCTCTGACCGTGCGGTCTCCCAGCCGCTGCGCTCTCTTCCTCGCGGCCTTCCTTGTCCAGCTTCCCGGCCTTCTTCTTCTGCTAGCCGCGCGGCTTCCCTCTGCTAGCCGACCGGCTTCTTTCTTCTCCAAGCCGCCCGGCCTCCCTTGTCTAGCCGCCCGGATTCCTTCTTCTGCTAGCCGCCCGGCTTCCCTCTGCTAGCCGACCGGCTTCTTTCTTCTCCAAGCCGCCCGGCCTCCCTTGTCTAGCCGCCCGGCTTCCTTCTTCTGCTGGCCGCGCGGCTTCCCTCTGCTAGCCGACCGACTTCTTTCTTCTCCAAGCCGCCCGGTCTCCCTGGTCAAGCCGCCCGACTTCTTTCTTCCCCAAGCTGCCCGGCCTCCCTTGTCTAGCCGCCCGGCTTCCTTCTTCTGCCAGCTTGATGTCCTCTGACGCCTCTGCTGCTACTTCTGCTCCTCCAGCCCCTGAGGCTCCTCCAGCCTCTGAACTACGCGATGAACTGCGCATTACTACTATATCTTTGACGGGCAAACGGAATTTTGTTGAATGGGTCCACTCTGTTCGTCGTGTACTGCAGACGAAGGGTCTTCTCCACCACTTGACTCGGGCTACCCCTGCTGTCCTGTCTGATGATTGGCTCCGGGATGACGGTCGGGTCCAGTCATGGCTCCTCAACTCTATGGACACCGAACCCTATCAGATGACCATGTATCATGATACGGCCAAGGCCATGTGGGAAGAGCTCCACTCCTTCTACTCTGGGCAAAACAGTCTTCAGTACCTCTATGATATTATCTCCGGCCTCCAGAATCTTGCTCCTGGTTCTCCTAGCGACATGATTTCCTTTGTTGCTCAGGCCAAGACTCTTGCTGAGGCCTGGATTCAACATCAGCCTCCTACCACGGATCTTGCTACTCAACGGGCCCAGAAAGAGGCCGTTACCATCGCAATGATGATGTCCCGGGTTCCGCCTCACCTGCATAGTGTTCGGGCCCAGATCCTCTCCTCCACCGCTACTCCGTCACTGTCTGACGTCTGCTCCATGCTACTTCGAGTTACGCCTCCTCTGGAGGCCCCTTCCGGCTCTGCCCCTGCTCTTCTCCAACAGCCTCTCCTTCCCACTCCACCTCCTGCTCGTGGTTCTTCCACTCGGGGTGGCCGGCCTCCCTCCAGGGGCCGCGGCCGTGGTGGCCGCTCGTCTCTCAAATGCACATATTGTGGCCGGGGTGGTCATCAGGAGGCCACCTGTTACAGCAAGCATGAGTTCCCTCCCCACCTCGCTGCCACTTTCTCTGATGCTCCTGCTCCTGCCCTGGCTCTGGCTTCCACTACTCAACATGATATTGATGAGCTCCGCACCCAACTCCATCAGCTACAGGGTGTTCTTAGCCGCTCCTCCGGCTCGGTTGCGACCTTTTCTGCGGAAGGTATAACCTGTCTCTCTCCCAGCCCTCACTGGATCGTTGATTCCGGTGCTACTCACCATATTACTTCCCAGAAGCCCTCCAAATATCTCCAGCTGGCTCACCCCCCGAGTATCACTGTGGCCAATGGTGACACCCTCCCGGTCTCTGGTGCTGCTGCCCTCCAACTTACCCCGGCCATTTCTCTTCCCTCGGTTCTTCACGTTCCGGGCTCTCCTTTCAATTTGCTATCCGTTAGTCGCCTGACAAACGACCTTGATTGTTCAATAATTTTTTCTCCTTCTTCCTTTCTTATGCAGGATCGTCGCAGCCGGAGTATCATTGGTAGGGGGCAGCTGGTGAATGAGCTTTACCTCCTGGATACTCAACCCACTTTTCTATCTGTCGTCTCGTCTGTTGATTGGCACCGTCGCCTTGGCCATGCTCCTCTTCCGATTCTCAAGCGGGCTCTTCCTGATGTTCCATTACAGGAGTTTTCTTGTGAATCATGTATCTACGGCAAACACCACCGTTCTGTTTTCCCCCTACTTGTACCCGGAGTAGTACTCCGTTATCATTAGTTCATTCTGATGTATGGGGTCCTTACAAGGTCCCTAGTATCTATGGTTATCGATATTTTGTCACTTTTATAGATGACTACTCGCGTACTACATGGCTCTATTTACTGCATGATCGTACTGAGCTTACATCTGTCTTTCGTGCCTTTGTTACTGAAGTCCGTACACAGTTCGCCACCCCTCTCAAAATCCTCCGCACGGATAATGCTCGCAAATATACAGGGCGCGCCTTCTCCTCCATCTGCACCGAGTTTGGCATTATCCATCAAACTTCGTGTGCCTATACCCCTCAACAAAATGGGGTGGCCGAACGCAAGAATCGTCATTTACTCGATGTTGCTCGCTCCCTCATGTTTCAAATGCAGGTTCCAATCGACTATTGGAATTTCGCCGTCTCTACAACCTGTCATCTCATTAACCGGCTCCCTTCTTCTGTTCTTGATTTTGCCGTTCCTCTTGACCTCCTCTATCCGACTACCAAACCCACCTCTCTATCTCCACGGGTCTTTGGGTGCGTCTGTTATGTTCATCTTCTTGGCCCTCCATTAGACAAACTCGCTCCTCGTGCGGCCAAATATATGTTTGTGGGATACTCCCGTACTCAAAAGGGGTATGTTTGCTACTCCCCTTCCACTGGCCGGACGGTTGTCTCCGCGGATGTCACCTTCTGCGAAGACCAGCCCTTTCACTCACCCTCCTCACCGAGTTCCTCTCCTGCTCTGCCTCGCCCTGCGGTTCCCACGGCCCCTTCCTTTCTACCCTCCTCCTCTCTTCCCGCTCCCAAAGCTTCTCCGCCCGTTATTCGTGTCTATACTCATCGCGGCTCCAAGGATGGTTCCCTACCTCAGCTCCGCTGCTCCCAGTGACACTCCGGCACCGGCAGATTCTGCTCCTGCTTCTACGGCTCATCCCCTCGCCAACTACGTCTCTCTCCACCGGCTCGCTCCCCCCTCTCTACGCCTTTGTCTCTTCTCTGTCCTCGATTTCTATTCCTAACACTGTGCAGGAGGCGCTTCGACACCCCGGCTGGCGGGCGGCCATGGAGGATGAAATGAGGGCTCTTTGGGCTAATCCGACTTGGGATCTCGTGTCCCTTCCTGCTGGCCAACACTGTGTCAGCTGCAAGTGGGTCTTTGTTGTCAAACATACCGCAGATGGGTCTGTTGAGCGTCTGAAGGCTCGCCTCGTGGCCCGGGGTTTTACTCAGCAACGCGTCCTTGATTACGAGGAAACTTTCTCTCCCGTGACCAAATTGAACATGGTCCGGGTTCTTATTTCCTTGGCTGTGCATTGTCATTGGCCTCTCTATCAGCTGGATGTGAAGAACGCCTTTCTCAATGGCGATCTCCAGGAAAATGTTTATATGCGTCAACCACCCGGGTTTGAGAACACGGGGGAGTCTCGGGTATGTCATCTTCGCAAATCAATTTATGGTCTCAAACAGTCCCCGCGTGCTTGGTTTGACAAATTCAGCAAGGTGGTCCGCGATATTGGCTTTACTAGGAGCTCGGCTGACTTCTCCCTCTTCACTCGACACCAGCCAACCGGAACTGTGATTCTACTTGTTTATGTTGACGATATCCTCATCACTGGAGATGACACTACAGGAATACAACATACCAAGCAACAATTGAACTCCGCTTTTCAGACCAAAGACCTTGGTAACCTACGGTATTTTCTTGGGCTTGAGGTTGCACGACGGCCTGATGGCCTTGTATTATCTCAAAGGAAGTATTGTATGGATCTTCTTCATGATGCTGGTTATTCAGGATGCAAACCTACGGATACTCCAATGGATGCTAATCACAGGCTCTCAGCCCATAGTTCTGACTCCGATGAGCTACTTACAAATCCGGAATACTACAGACGTCTGGTTGGGAAACTGATCTACCTCACAGTTACTCGACCAGACATCTCCTTTGCCGTATGAGTCGTGAGTCGATTTATGCATGCTCCTAGGACATCTCATCTTCAAGCTGTCGAGCGCATTCTTCGGTATCTCAAGAACGCTCCCGGACAAGGGCTTCTGTACAAGCCATCCACATCACTATCCCTCGTTGCATACTCGGACGCTGACTATGCAGGATCTGTTGATGATAGGCGCTCTACATCTGATTTTTGTACCTACTTTGGTGGTCATCTCATAACCTGGCGTAGCAAGAAACAGAATGTGGTTGCTAGATCTTCTGCTGAAGCTGAGTACCGGGCCATGGCTTCGGTAGTGTCCGAGTTAACATGGCTTGAGAGTCTTCTGGGAGATTTGGGTGTCCGTCTCTCATCACCGGCAATCCTATTTTGTGATAGTCAAGCAGCAATACATATTGCCAAGAACCCGGTATTTCACGAACGCACAAAGCATATTGAAGTTGACTGTCACTTTATTCGGGAAAAAGTTCAGTCAAAGAAGGTAGACCTGGAGCATGTTTCTGCTACAAATCAAGTTGCTGATATTCTGACCAAAGCTCTCTCCAGACCGTTATACTACCAGTTTTTATCCAAGCTTGGCGCCTATGATTTGTACGCTCCAGCTTGCGGGGGAGTGTTAGAAAAGACTGTGTAAAGGCCCATTTATAAGGTCCATTTATTTCTTATTTTTAGTCTCACATCTTGGATTGGGATCTTCTCTCCTTACTCTCTTCCTATATAAATGTACTCCTACTTGTAATTATTTATTCATCAAGTATATATAAGGTTGGAGTTTCTCTATTTCTACAAAATATAAGCTATGAATACACATTTATAGGAGAGAGAAGAGATCCCTATACATAATGTGAGACTAAAGAGGAGAGAAGAAGAAAAATAAACAAATGGGCTCTATCATGGGCCTCTTTACATGGTCTTTTCCAACACTCCCCCGCAAGCTGGAGCGTACAAGTCATAGGCACCCAGCTTAGACAGGAACTGATAAAATAGGGTACTTGGTAAGGCCTTTGTGAGGATATCAACAACTTGTTCAGTACCCAAAACATGCTTCAATTCTATCTTCTTCATTTGAATTTTCTCCCGGATAAAGTGACAGTTCACTTCAATATGTTTCCTTCACTTCAATAGATCGGCGAGGAGACTTTCAAGTCATGTGAGCTCAGAGACTACCAATGCCATCGATCAGTATTCTGCTTCAGCTGAGGATCGAACAACCACGACTTGTTTCTTACTCCTCCAGGTAAAAAGATGACCTCCAAAATAGGTACAAAAACCACTGGTTGACCGCCGATCATCCAAGGAACCAGCATAATCTGCATCAGAATACGCAACCAATGTTGTAGTAGAGGATGAGGTTTTGTATACCAGCCCTTGACCCAAAGCTATTTTAAGATATCTTAGGATCCGTTCAACGACTTGAAGTTGAGATATTCGAGGGGTATGCGTAAACCGGCTGATCACCCCAACAACAAAGGATATATTCGGTCTGTGACCGTTAGGTAGATCAATTTTCCAACAAGTCGTCGATAGTATTCAGAATTTTGGAGAGAAAGATCTGTATTGGAAGCATGTGCACAGAACTTATGATTTGCATCCATTGGAGTATTAGTCGTCTTGCATTTAGAGTAGCCAGCATCTTGAAGGAGATCATGACAGTACTTTCGTTGGAAGAGGACAAGTGCATCCGGACGTCTCGCGACCTCAAGATCAAGGAAGTATCGACGACGCCCCAGATCTTTTGTTTGAAAGATGGAGCTAAGGTGTCGTTTGACCGCTTGGATTCCCTTTGAATCGTCTCAAGTGATTAAGATGTCATCAACATATACTAACAGAAGAACTGTTCTTGTTGCCCGATGTCGAGTGAACAGAGAGAAGTCTGCTGAGCTCCGAGTAAAGCCGACTTCCCGAACTGCCTTAGTGAACCCGTCGAACCATGCCCGGGGGGATTGTTTGAGACCATAGATGGAATTCTTAAGATGACAAACTCGGGACTCCCCCGTGGTCTCAAACCCGGGAAGTTGCTGCATGTGGAGTTGTAGACTGTTTCGTGGAAGTCGCCATTCAGAAATGCATTCTTGATATTCACTTGATGTAAGGGCCAGTGACGATGCACAACCACGGAGAGGAGGACACGAACGGTGTTGAGCTTGGCTACTGGAGAGAATGTTTCCTCATAATCGAGACCTTGTTGTTGGGTGAAGCCACGAGCCACCAGGCAGGCTTTTAGACGATCAATTGTCCCATCAGGAGCATGTTTGATGACAAAGACCCATTTACACCCAACATGTGTATGGCTGGTAGGTAGAGGTACCAGGTTCCATGTCTGGTTAGCCCAAAGAACAGTCATTTCTTCTTCCATGACCGTCCGTCAGTCAGGATGTTGGAGAGCCTCCTGCACATAGTTAGTTACAGAAATCGAGGATAATGAAGTGACAAATGTTTGAAGTTGTGGGGATATGCGATGTAAGGATACATAGTTTATCATGGATGAGCGGTTGATTCTGGTGCCGGACCAGCAGGACGCGGAGCGTCAGAGGTTGAAGCCGACTGCATTAGGGCAACGAAGCCAGGATGACGACGAGTGTAGACATGTATAAGAAGCGGCTTGGAAAGAGTGGGAGCCAGGTCAGGGATTTGTGGTGGTGGAAGAGTGGTAACAGGAATGACAGGTCGTAGGACGGGTGGTGGTAGAGGAGTTAGATCTGGAGCGAAGAAGAAAAGAAGATCCTCCCGAAAGGTTACATCCGCAAAAACAGTCATCTTGCGGGTAACACGAGAGTAGCACACATAGTCTTTCTGAGTTCGTGAATAGCCAACGAAGATGTGTTTGGTCGCCCAGGGATCCAACTTGTCCGTGGACGGGCCAAAAATGTGAACGTAACAAGTACAACCAAAGATGCGGGATGTGGGAGAGAATGCCAGAGTAGAGGGGAACAAGAGACTTAATGGAGTGACATTGTGGAGTATGGGGGAAGGGAGACGGTTAATCAAATAGCATGTCGTTGAAAGCACAAAGTTCCAATAAGCTTTGGGGACCTGCGTGTGAAGCATGAGAGAGCGAGCAACATCAAACAGATGTCGATTCTTACGTTTTGCGACTCCATTTTGTTGGGGGGTATAAGCACATGATGTTTGGTGAATGACCCGAAATTCAGAGCAAAGATTCGCAAATTCGTGGCTAGTGTATTCGCAAGTATTATCGGTGCAAAGAGTTTTGATGTTCGCAGAGAATTGCATGCGGATCTCAGGGAGGAATGCCCGAAAGACACGGGGAAGCTCGGAGCGATCACGTAGTAAATATTAGCCACGTCATCCGAGAATATTCATCAATAAAAGTTAAAAAATAGCGATACCCAGAAAGACTAGTGATTTTGTACAGACCCCTAATATCGGAGTGTACTAAAATAAAAGGAACAAAGCTCCGAATACAATGAGATAAAAAAGATGTACGGGGTTGTTTGCCAAAAATATAAGATTCGCACTGAAAAGGAGGAAGAGATACATCTGGTAGAGCCTTTTGGAGGACCGGTAAAAGGGAATGCCTAAGACGCCGATGTCAATCGACGGAGGAGACAGAGGAGAGTATAGTAGGAGAGTCATCAAGAAGGTAGAGTCTGTTCTGCAATCGTCCTTTACCAATGATATTCCGCGTCCGTCGATCCTGTATCAGAAAAGAAGAAGATGTAAATGTTACAAAATAATTTAAATCGGCAGTGAAGCGATCAACAAAAAGTAAATTAAACAGGGAGCTCAGAACATGAAGAGTCAAGCGCAGGGATATGGAAGAAGTGAGAGGGATATCAGCAGAGCCGGAGACCGGAACAGTGTCCCCATTGGCCACTGTGATACACTTAAGATGAGGAGAATCCAAGTACTGATGTGGCCACAGGGAGGTTATGTGATGAGTGACACCTGAATCCACTATCCAACGCGGACTAGTGGAGAGACAAACGATACCTTCATTTGAGATGGAGGCATCAGAGGCAACGGAGGCAGGGGGCGGCTGAGCAGACCATGAAGTTGTTGGAGCTGAAGCCGAACCTCTTCAAGGTCAGTACGAGTGACAGATGAGTCATTGGCAGCAACAGCGGCAATCAGACGAGGAGTAAGCCCATGCTTGCGGTAGCAAGTGGTCACGACGACAACACACCAGCGGCAAGGAAGTTGCCCCGACCAAAATGTGAAGCCCGCAGCAGAGAGGAGAAGCCGTAACGATTAGAGAAGTCGCAGCGAGAAGAGAGAGGAGACTGCAGCGAGAAGGCGGGTAGAAAAAGCACGCGGCGAGAAGGCTCGAACGTGGCGGCAAGGCGAGTAGACAAGGAGATCGCGTAAGGAGACCGTAGCGAGTAGAAAGAGGAGCAGGTAGACAGGAAGAAACCGCGCGGTTAGATGTGAAAAGTGGAAATGGCCCCACCTGACAGAGAGAGAATTATAAGAGGGCCAAGAGGAAGAGCAAGAAAGGGAGGTGGAAGCCACGAGAGAGAAAAAGAGCCGAAGGAGCGGTTAGAGAAGACTTAACCGCGCGGGAAGCAGCGGTTAGAGACGAGCTTAACCGCGCGGGAAGCAGCGGTTAGAGACGAGCTTAACCGCACAGGAAGCAACGGTTAGAAAAAGACTTAACCGCTCGGAGAACCTCCCTCTGATACCATGTGGAGAAAACCTCATAGTTGTATATACTTTCTCAATAATCAAAAACAAGGTATGAATACACATTTATAGGAGGGAGAAAGAGAGAAGAGATCCCTATCCATGATGTGGGACTAAAGAGGAGAGAAGAAGAAAAATAAACAAATGAGCTCTATCATTGGCCTCTTTACATGGACTTTTCTAACAATGTTATTGACCTAAAACTACCAGACATGTTTAAAAAGGAATATTGTTACCCTCTAGGGTAACAGGCGGATGGGAGAGAGAGGAAGGGGAGGAGATGAGAAGGAAAATGGGAGCTAGCCCTCTTCAAAATAATATTCCAAGAATGAACAGTTTCAACTCATACGCCCCATGCATTCAGGCACTAACATTCTTGTCAAAAACGTTAATATGGAATTAAATCCATCATTCTATCACATTGGTGTAAGTAATATTTTCGTGCAACTAATGTTGGTAAGAGAGCTCACAGTTTCAGACTGATTTTGCATAGCATTGAATATAGATCCTTATAAGTATCTGATGGTTTCATTTTAGTAACTGATATTTGAAAGAAAAAAAAACCCAAATAGTTGGAAGAAGGCTATTGAATGATGATGGTATTTGCAAAAATTTACGTTCTGTTTAGCTAGGAGTGGCTTTGTGACCTGCTTGAAATTTTTTACTCCACTTAAAACAAACACGTTTATCAATATCAAGTGCAAAGAAAGGCAACCAAGTTGTTGTTCAAAGATTAATGCTCCATTTGGTACGGCGGTAGTGGCCGTGAACGCGGTGATTATGAACCGTCATTCGTGAACGTCCGACCTCACCTAAGGAACTTCATTCACTTTTATGTTCATAACTAGTTTTCGTTTTTTGGTGATGGTCATAACCGTTGTCATGTCGAGCATACATTCTACGACGGTGGTGTTTTTGTCCAAATTCATCGGAACAAAAACATCACGTCAAACGGAGCCTAACTTGGCTAAAAACCTTGCAAATGATGTTGCATCTCCCCCTGCCTTTTGATGCAGTATATTTGTCAGTTGTCACTAAAGTAGTGGATTAACTCGTCCAGTTTTTTATATGAACTGCAGGACACTCGTTAATGGTGTCTACTGGATATCTTTTGAAGAAACTAGCTCATGAATGGAATCTCGCCATTCTGGTTTGTGATAAATTACTTATCTTCCGTTGTTCAATCGAAGCAATGCACCCATCTGTCATATGGTATAGAATATGTTTAAGACGTTCACACAAGTATATTTGGTAATTATGCACGTGGTCTCCACCGGCTCGCGCTTGCCCCCATCTCTCTTTCTCTCTCTAAAATGTCAATATCACTCTCTTTTAATGCCATCTAGATCCAAATTAGCATATTTTAACATAAAGTTTTATTGGTTGATTACAACATTCATCATGCATGCTTTTTAGGCTCTATTGGGTATAGTTGTGGTGGTTATAAATGCGGTTGTAAAAATGGTGGTTGGATAATTGCCTTCATAAACACCGTTTTGGATCAAAATGTCGCCACAATCATTAAGTTGTGGACCTGTGGTCAAACATTAGCGGTCACAAATATCCCAACCCCCAAAATGGATTTGTGGGGCAAATGTTGTCACTGAAGTTCCAAATGGCAGGTAAAACACTATTGTAGTGTTTACTGCGACAATTCAAATGTCACAGCTGTCTCAAATAAAGCCTTAATTTGACTACCAATTTGATGTTTTCTATGCAATGCTGACTCTTTGTTAGACTCTTATAATCTATGTCAAGTCGCCCTGAGTTTTTTGTATAATATTTTGTTTCAATTTAGGTAATCAATCATATGGTCAGCGGAGAAAGGGGAACGACAAAGCCTGCCATGGGGGAGAGCTGGAAATGCATTCCACATGTACGACTACAGCTCTCTCGGAGCCCAGGCAGCAGAATTTGTTGCATATCCCTGTTGCGGCACACTTCCATGGCAAGCCGATCTGATTTCATCCCTTTCTTTTACTGTTTTATAACCTTGATTTTAGGCTATTTCAGGTATTTAATTGCTTCACAAAATACCATACAAAGATTCCTCTTTTGAACAATGGCATGGTCATTCTGTAACAATGTCAAACAAAGCAAATTTACTCCCTTTCTTTATTATGTTTCTCACAGAAAACAGCTGAAAGGGCAATAATCTTTCAGCTATTCTCTCCTTCTTCCAGTACAATTTTCATAGGCATCATTCGCATTTCAGTGCGCATGCTAAACTTCAATTTTTAATATTCTCATTATGCAGCATTATTCTTGTTGAAGGAAATATGTAAAGGTCCGTTAGTGAAGGCCCATTTAGTCACTTAGGTAGGAAGTTTAGTCCCACGTCTTGTATTGGGATTCTTCTCCTCTCCCTCGTCCTATATATGTGTGTACACTCTCAAGTTGTAAAGAGTATTATTTTTTTATTAATAAAATTTCTACCTATTCTTCCACTTCTTTCTACATGGTATCAAAGTCAGGTTCATCCTCTCCGTGCGTAGGATTTTTCTGACCGCCTGTCTATTCTCTCCTCTCTCCCGTGGCTTCCACATTTCTCCTGTTCTTCTTGCCGCGGCTAGATTTTTTTTCTAACCGCATCCTCACTCAGCTCTAGGCGGCTAGCATTCTGCTAACCGCAGTTTCACTCTTCTCTAAACCGCACCCGCGGCCTTCTTTGGACTCTCGCGGAGAGGATTCTTCTACCCAGAATCTCTCTTATGTGGTTCCACCGCAACTCCGCTCTCCCCGCCCCTGGCTTTTATAGTCTTTCTTCTCTGACTAGTGGGCTCCACCCCCTCTCCTTCTCACTGCGATCTCTCGCCTGTTCACCGACGTTTCCGCAGTCCGCCAGTTCTTCTTGCGGCCCTCTGCAGCTTAGTCCTCTCGCGGCCTTTTGCGACCGCTGCTAAGTCCTTTGATCCAGGCCGCTGCTCCTCCCCGCTACTCCAGGCCGCTGATTTGCTCCAGGCCGTTGCTTAGTCTTGCTCTTGCTGAGTTTGGCTCGCGACTTTGTTTTGCGGACTGCTGCAATTCGCGTGAACTGCTCTGCGGTTTCCTCTTGCTATTCTTGCTGAATAGTCTACTATTTCCTGTCATGCTGTTATCCGCATTATCCGCTAGTTGCCTGTCTGCATTACTCGCCAGGCAGCATCTGCTTTTTTTTCTCCAGGCCGCCAGTTACCTGTTTGCCTTACCGTCGTCAACCCGCTGCTGCTCTTTCAGGTCTTAGATCCTCAGAGCGCCGCTGGCTCTTTCTCTAGTCGCCAAGCCGAGGCAGTTCTCAGGCCGCCGCAACCTCTCCAACTGTGCTTGTCTCAGCTCGCCGGCTTTAGCTCGCCAGGCCGCAAGGTCGACTACAACATCCTTGTCGCCAGTTCGCCTGGTCCTCTTTTTCCAGCCCGCAGGAATCTTGTCGCCAGTCCGCAACAATCTTGTTCCTTGCCGCATGAGCCTTGCCGCTTCTCGATTCTAGCCTCCTCAAGCTTTCTCGTCGTAGTTTTCTTGTCTGGTTTCTTACAAGATCGACTACAGCTGATTTCGCTATGTTTGGCTCTTGTCCAGTGACTGTCCCCTCCAAACATCATTCAAACTGACCTTGATGTCTTGCGCACCCAACTCAGGCAACTTCAGCGGATGATCGGCTGTTCTCCGGGCTCCGTGGTGTCTATTTTAGATGGTGGTATCTCCTGTCTTGCTCATAGCTCATCCTGAATTTTGGATTCAGGGGCCTCACACCACATTACCTTACAGAAACCACCAAAATACTGGAACTCTGTGCATCCCAAGTTTGTCATTGTTGCTAGTGGGGACAGCATTCCCGTTTCTGGCTCGGCAGACATTTCCATTACTCCCTCCATCACTCTTCACTCAGCTCTTCATGTTCCGGGCTCTTCTTTCAACCTTCTCTCTATTGGTCGTCTCACTACAGATCTTGATTGCTACGTAACATTCTCTTCCAACTCATGTGTTGTGCAGGACCGCAAGACACAGTCAATCATTGGAAAAGGGCATCTGTCAAATGGTCTCTACATCCTTGACCCCTCTCCTTCGACGGTGTTGTCCTCTATTAGCTCTGTTGAATGACATCGGCGTCTTGGTCACGCTCCTCTAAACATACTCAAGAAATCTTTTCCTGATGTTTCCCTCCAAGATTTCACGTATGAGTCTTGTATCTATGACAAATATCATCGGTCTACATTCTCACCACATCCTACTCGGAGTGTTGCTCCCTTTGATCTAGCTCACTCAGATATTTAAGGACACTACAAAATTGCTATTGTTTTTGGATATCATTACTTTATCACATTTGTCGATAATTACTCTCGGGTGACATGACTGTTTCTCCTTCGCGACCGCTCTGAACTGCCTAGTGTATTTCGTACTTTTATCATTGAAACTCGCAACCAGTTTTCCACTACAATTAAAACTCTTCGGACCGACAATGCCCGTGAATACACTAGTCATGCGCTTGTCAACCTGTGTGCTGAGTTTGAGATCATGCATCAATTCTCGTGTGCCTATACCCCCCAACAAAATGGTGTTGCTGAACGCAAGAATCATCACCTGCTTGGGGTCATCCGTTCTCTTATGATTCAAATGAATGTTCCCAAATAATATTGGAATTTCGCAGTCTCCACCGCCTGCACTCTTATTAACCACATGTCTTCCTTTATTCTTAATTTTGCGGTTCCCTTCACTCTTTTTTTCCCTCCAAACCTCCTTTTTCTATCACCCTCGCGTGTTTGGCTGCGTGCGTTTTGTTCATAATCTCGGTCTATGTTGTTAAAGGCGCGCCTCAGGCGCGCCTAAGACTCCAGGCTCATCAAGCTTAGAGGTTTGCGCCTTCGTGCGCCTTTGAAAATTAAAAGCGCGTATGAGTGTGATTTTTGTTGTAATTTTTTTCTTCAAAATAATGAAAAAAAATATAATAACTAAATAATTTTTATATAATTTAGTATTTTTGAAACATAATCGATCGTTGAGACTTAGATATGATGTAAGCGACCATAGTGATTTTATTTTTTAAGAGATATAAATGATAGTAATGAATGATTACTGAGTAGAATATATGAAGAATCTGTTTAAGAAAATGAACTGATTTATGCTGATTATTTAAAATGAATGTGGTTGCGCCTTGTCTTCTTCGGGCACGCGCCTGCGCCTAAGCTCCAAGACCCTTTGCGCCTTGGTGCGCCTTGCGCCTCTAATAACTAAGATCTCAGTCCATCCACTAACAAGCTTGCTCCATGTTCCACTAAATATATGTTTGTTAGTTACTCCCGTATTCAGAAGGGTTACGTATGTTTCCCCAAGGATCACAAGATTGTTACTTCTGCTGATGTCACCTTTCTCGAAGATCAGCCATATTATTCTCAACCAGCTGATTCTCCACTTCCGCCACCTCTTCCGCGATCTGTTATCCCTGTTACTTCAAACCTTCCACCTCTCATTATGAACCCACTCTCTTCTCATATCAATCCCACTCAACTATCATCCGTGTGTATACTCGCCGTCCTCCTTTGTTTATTGCCCTACGGGAGATGCCCTCCTCCAATGATGCAGCCCGCAGATTCGACAACTTGTCCTACTGATCACCCGATGACGAATTATGTCTCTTTACACCGCTTCTCGCTGGAACTCCGACAAAGCTCTTTCTTTATCTTCTATTACCATCCATACTTATGTGTAAGAGGCTCTCCAACATTCGGGGTGGCGGACAACTATAAATGTTTGCTCTTTGGGCAAACCACATAGAATCTGATCCCCTTCCTCCTGGACAACTTGTGTGGTTGAAGTGGATGTTTGCCATCAAACAGGGTCCGGATAATGGTCAACGTTTGTAAGCTCGTTTAGTAGCTCGTTGTTTTACTCAACAACAAGGTCTAGATTATGATGAAATTTTTTCTCTAGTCGCCAAACTCAATACTGTTCGTATTTTGATCTCCCTCGCTGTTCATCTCCACCGGCCGTTGCACCAATTAGATGTCAAAAATGTCTTTATTAATGGCGATTTATAGGAGATCGTTTATATGCAACAACCTCTCGGGTTGAATGTGGTTGCTGAAGAAGCCTTGTCTCAAACAATCTCCTCATGGTTTGAAAAATTCAGTAAGATTGTTAGTGTTGGTCACTCGAAGTTCAGCCGCACTCGCGTCCAACATGCACAATGATTCTCTTGGTATATGTGGATAATATTTTGATTACAGGAGACGATACATACGATCAAACAGCAGACTGTGTTTCAAACAAGGACCTAGGAAATCTTTGATATTTTCTTGGTCTCGAGGTAGCTCGGAGACCTGATGGACTTGTGTTATCTCAAAGAAAGTACTGTCTTTACTTACTTCATCATGCGAGCTACTCTGAATGCAAACTTGCTGACACTTTCATGAATAGCAATCACAAGCTCCGTTCTCATGACTCAGACTCTAATTTGCTCCTTCCAAATCAGAGTACTATCGTCGTCTTGTGGGAAAACTGATATATCTCACTGTTACTAGACCTAATATATCATTTGTTGTGGAGTTGTGCTCCATGAGCCACGTATTTCTCATCTCCAGGCAGTCTAGCGCATTCTTCGATACTTGAAGACTGCTCCTGGATAGGGACTTATATGCAAGTCCTCTTTATCTCCCTTATCTCTGAGAGCATATTCAAACGCTGATTATACTGATTTTTTGGATGATCGTCGTTTCACAAGTGGATACTGCACTTACTTTGGAGGACATCTCATTACATGGCGCAACAAGAAACAGTATGTTATTGCTCGCTCATCTCTGAGGCGAGTATCGTTTAGTGGCAGCGGTGGTGTCTGAGCTTACTTGGCTTGATGGTCTCCTTGATGATTTAGGTGTTAAGCGCTCGTCACATGCCACTTTATTTTGCGATAGTCAAGTTGTCATACACATTGCCAAGAATCCTGTCTTCCATGAGCGGACGAAACACATTGAAGTTGATTGTCATTTCATTCAGGAGAATTCAGTTGAAGCAGATAGAGTTAATGCATGTTCCCGCTGCTGAGCAAATTGCTAACATTCTCACCAATGCCTTACCTCCACCTCTTACTATCAGTTTTTGTCCAGCTTGGTGCCTACATTTGTACGCTCCAGCTTGCGGGGGAGTGTTGAAGGAATATGTAAAGGCCCATTGTTATTGCCTCACATCTTATATTGGATTCTTCTCCTCTCTCTTCCTATATATATTTGTACACTCTCACGTTGTAAAGAGTATTATTTTTTTGATTAATAAAATTTCTACCTATTCTTCTACTTCTTTCTACAATTCTCAATGAAAATTCTCCAAGGAGATATTATTCATTGTTTTTATCTTTGATTCTGGCTCTGTTTGGGATGGTGATAGTTATGAGAAAGTTATATTTCCATCGCCACCGTTGTTTTGAGATCGCTTGGTTTCTTCGTGGGGGAAAAGCGTTTGCTTTTTATTTTCTAACTTTTGCTATAAATTTCTAAATCTTCCAAATTTACTCCATTTCACCGATACAATTGATTTTTAGTTTCGGTTTAGCACGATGGTGGCTGTCATGAACATGAGATTATGACCGTCACCATCATGCCAAACGAAGCCTTAATCTTTTTTTTAATCACACTTATCTTCAACATTCTCATTTCTATCATACATACTTTAGATAATTAATTATAAATTTCTTAATTAATTATCTGCGGAATCTCATCTCGCTCTCGTCATCCATCTTGCTCGCAGGCTAGCGGGCGGTCGGCAGAATTCCTGATTCCAAACTGAAGCAGCTATCTGGATTGAACCCAAGGTGAGAGGTGGAGCAAGCTTAGCCCGGACTAATGGAAGAAATACAAATATCTGGGAGCAGAAAGTAAAGAGAATTCCAGCAAATAACACACTGTTTGTTTGTTTTTTTTTCCTTCTGTGTTTGGAAACGTGTTTTCTATCGGGCCCCACCACAAATATTTGCTGGGTGAATGTATTGACTATACCTCGTGCTGGCATTTCCCATCATTTATCACATTTTGTTCTCTAGTTTCTTTCATTCACGGGGAAAATTATTAGATTGGGCGGCGGAAATGAAGGTTTGGTGGCCCGGGTGATTGACTAAGGGCGCTGATATTAGCACCGCAATTTTGGGTAGTCGGCAGTGACGGAACTAGGATTTTGAAGTCGCACGGGCACAATCTGTTGTTCCAGAATTTTTTTTTACAAAGATATTTTTGTAAAGAAAATATTGAACAAACATCACCGATCTGGGCTTACCATCACGGGTAGGCTTCACACAACATGCCTAAATTCGGACTCGCATGTCAGATTACTAATACAAAAAAATATGTCAGGGGCGAACACAATCGACCCAGAGGTTCGCAATGAATCGAGGAAGACACACACCGCGTCCAATTGAAGGCTGGTGACCCTCCTAACTCCTAAGCAAACTAAAACAAAAAACCGGGGAACAAGAGTAATTACCAATGATGTGTTCTAGCAACACAAAACGATTGGAGCTCCAAATCAACCATTCACGATGGATTCCAGCAACACAATGATGTGTACCTGACATTAAAATACTCGATTAGCACAATAGTGCGCCCAAATCTGGACTGAAGAAGAAGAAGAAGTACCGACGACCACGGGAGCCGGAGCCGGAGCAGGTAGCCACGACGGGAGCTGGAACCGGAGCAGGTAGCAGCGGCAAGAGCCGGAGCAGGGAGCGGCGGCGACGGGATCGGGAGCAGGAGGAGCAAGGATCGGGATACGGGATTGGGAGCAGGAGGAGCAGGGAGCGGTAATTTAGCGATAAAAAAACCCAAAACCGGTCGGGCACGTGCCCTACCGTGTCCAGTGGTAGTTCCGCCCCTGGTAGTCGCACACACTGCACTTTCTCCTAATTTTTTGCATCTTTTGAAAATATGTCATGTACATGCATTTTTAGGAAAAGTGTTCGACGCAAAAGTTGTAGATTGCGACGAGATCTACTATTTTTGTGTTGAACACTTTTCCTAAAATTGCATGTACAAGACATTTCTAAAAGGCGCAAAACTGAGGGTTATCAAACCGAGCAAAAGATTCATCGTTCCCAACTGAAAACGATTCATATTAGGAGTAGAACAGAGAGAAGATGAAAAACGATTCTTTCGAAATGCAAAAAAATGGGAAGGGGAAGGAAATCCAGGTAAAGGAGAAGCTATCTCCTGCGCAGAGCCCTCTGCGGGCACGAACAGTAGTTCGCGAGTGTGGAAACAGCGCCGTGCTCTGTCAAGGAGGGAGGAGAATATCCGCGTCAGCGAGAGAGGAGAAATCCGTGGGGGTGGGGGTGGTCAGGCAGGATCGTCGCGTGCGGACCGACGATGTCGCGGAAACCCTAGCAGCGGGGCTGGATGGGGAGAGTCGCGGAAGCAAAAAGCTGGATAATAGCTTTTGGATCGTGGGATTGTAGGCGCCACTGGAAAAGAAAGAAAAACATGCTAATTTGTGAATCTATTAAGCCGCCGCTTTTTTTAAAGTGCTGTTTGGCGCGACTACTAGAAAAACAGCTATCTGCTGCTCCAAAAACGTGGAGCCAAAGTCCACTCAGTCACCTCTCCTCATTTCAAAGTGAATTTTTCATGTGATATGACACTCAAAGTCAGAATTGAGAATAATAGCCCACAAAAATAATGAGAAATCTTTAGGTCCGGGACTCGGACTCTGCGGTCATAGATATGCTCAACAACGATTATGACCTTCACCAAGAAAAGATTAGGTGTTTTGAACATACAAGTAGATGAAATTCCTTATGTGAGGACATATATTTACGAATGATTGTTCATAACAACTGCATTCATGATCGTCATCTCTGCTCCAAACTAACAGACATAAGTTTTAAGCATAAAATTCTTTGGAATACGAGTTCTCGTCCAATTCTAAATGTTGAGGATTTGACTCTAGACTTGGAGCCACCAAATTTTGGGCATTTAACCTTCCCTTCTAGCTTCAGTTTCCACTATCACTTTAACCTTTCTTATACCCCAGCCTCTGGCCCTCTACTACAACTCTACCTGTCACCATTGTTTCCCTACCCTTCATCCTCATGACAACTTGGTGCGGGGGACCGTTGGCCACTTCAACACCATGATGAACTTATGCAGAGACATTACCTACCTTAGAACAATTTAGCATCTTGCCTGACTTGTTTCGAGAGCATTAGTCTACATTCACCGAAGATGCATGCTTCTGATTCCGGGAGATTGATAGAGATCAATCAAGCCGTTTGCGCACCCTTTCATTATTTGACATTTTCCATAATCGGACATTCGACGACGAGGGCATCAAAGACTTGGAGGAAGCACTGTCCGCCACCATTTTCGGGCAATATGCCCGGGCCACCCGGGAACATGTTCGTCATTTCCAAAAAATTGGTGATTCAGGTGATCGGAATAGAACAACGTTATTCGTCAACTAAAGATCTAGTCAAACACAATTACTAACAAGTCCCTTCCAAAAAACTATAAGAAAACATAAAGACCTTCATTTGAAGACAAGTAATCATAGAGAAAAGAGAGAGCTCTGAGAGATTTTCGGCGAGGACATGTGACTTAGATCGTTCATTCTCTCTGAATTCTTTCTGTTCGCTCTCAAATCTACTCGCTCTCAACGCTCTCGTGGACGTTTCAGCTAGCACATGAGAAGACGTAAGAGAATGCTCCCGTGGACACTCTTAGCTCCGTGAACTTAAGACTTTTTTTATTCCTTTCCATGTCTTCAAGGCTTGTAATCAGGGATGTGGCCTGCCACCCTCCGAAGATCTCAAACTATTTTAACCTCGAGGAAACTAGTGGATTTTGGCCGCACACATATTCGACCACGTTGTTTTTCATCCTTTTCAGATTTTCCACACTAAAATGACTTGCATGTAATTGTTGTTGAATCTCATTTGACTGTTTGTGCGCACATCTCACTCTCGAGCTAAGGCGATCCAGTTCTCCATACCGGAGAAAAACCGACTAACCCGCAACAAGTATATTTATTTTAAGCTGTATTAATTAATTGATAGAGAGGGAGTTGCGTGCCTATCACAATCAAAATATTGTAATGAATGGCCGTAAAAGCGTAGCCCCATACCAATTACTCGTGTATATGTGTATTGCAAATTAGAGTTCTCCATCTCTGGGATGTCCAAATGAATTATTATTGACATGTATGATTAGATAAAGTCCGATCACTGGATTATTATTTATTATGTCATCATTTTTTCACTTCTATTATTATACTCTAATCTCATTGAATCCTAAGACGAATTCCTTGACAAGTATCGTACGAGCGATTGCGATTGAAGAGAGAATTTTTGGCTCGAGTAACACATTATTCAAGTGAATATCTGACCGTCAGATCTGCAAAAATACGATCTACTTTGAAATTTAAAATACAGTTATGTTTTCACGCAAAATCTCACCATAAAATTGCGAATCGTGCGGCAGAAATTAATCCCGCAGATAAAAAAGGCGATTGATATCCGCACTACAATATTGGATATCCGCAAACAATTGATATCCGCACTACAATGTTTCAAAAAATTATATCCGCAAACAAAAAAATGAAAAAAAACTTAAACAACAATCAATTATGACTTGGTCTTTAAACAATCCAAAATATTAAATCAAAGTAACTAAAATATGCAGTTTTTAGGGTGACTTCAAATCAAAAGTTAAATATGAATTAGATTCAAAATTCATCTCACTAGTTACTATGTACATCAACAAATTGTTTCTTGTCTCTTTCCAATTGCTATTTTACTTATAGGTTGGGTTATTTATGATCCATCAAAAATAAATATTCTTAAAAAATATGATCCTAAATAGCATGATCCTAAATAGTAGTTTGTAGTTTGCAGAAAAACTGTCATCATAAATTCTCCAACATTGCTAAAACTAAATAGAATCACCATCCATTTTCAAAAAAAGAAGAGAATCATCCCTAGAAATCCAGCAGATAATATGCGAACTTGGAAGATTGAGAATAAAACAAAAAATAAAACTCGGTGTCTTCTTCGAACAAGAAAGGCTATATTCTGGCGATGACGAACAATGACGGGATAACACTAAATTGGCGGCGACGAACAAAAAACACTATAAAACAACGAGTACGGTGGTCCGTCGGGAGTGAGCGGAGGTAAGCGGCGAGAGCGAGCGGAGGACGAAATCGCACAGACAGCTGGTTTGCGAACAAGTAAGGGCGAAGAAACAAGAGTACTGTTAGGTATTTTGAAAGCTTCCAAAAAAATCCTTAAAATGAGTGTGGATAGCCATATTAGAACTGCGGATAATAATTGCCTCAAAAAATACATGGATATTACCCGTGCACGTGCGCTATACAAGGTTTACTAGAAATCCCGCGCTAGTCTTCCCGCTTACACGTGCGAGCGAAATTTCAGGTGCGGGTGCGCTTTGAAAGTTTGAACCATCCACCATTTTACCTGTCCCCCCCCCCCCCCCCCCCTGTCGCTTCCCTCTCTGCTCCAGAACCCTCGCTCTCGTCAGGCGATCCTCGCGTCACAATCTCTCCATCCATGTCCTGGTTTTGGGGACCTCTTCAGGCCTTCCACCGGCGATTCCTTTTGGCCGGATAGCTTTCTCACTTTGAGCCACCTTTCACCGGCGGCGGCTCATCCAATTCGCCAGTATCGAGAGATGGACCGGCGTTTTTCACGAAAAGAGAATCTCAGCATGCCAATGTTAGGTTTGGGAGACAGGCGGCGGACGTTGCTCCGTATTTCTGGACGGAAGGTCAGTTGTTTTCTCACGCAGGCCTCTTCTGGTCTTGTTATAGTCCATCTATTGGGGGTTTCGTTTTAATCGAAAATAATCATTCGTGTTGGTCTTTTATGCTTTATGTTTTTCTTATAACTAGTGGTGGTTTTGTGAATTGTTTGCTGATAAATTTATTTAATGGGCAACTTTTTCTTCCATACACTTGTGCGTACAGTTTTCATTTTAGTTGTCAATTTGATCACGAGGATCATATTCTAAGATGCTATCAGCGGCAACTACTTCTGATACTATATGTAATATTTATGTGGCCCAATAATGTTTTGCTACCAGTGGAAACATTGATAAGCAATGAGCAGTTAAATTAATAGTGATCTACGAGTGGAAACATTGTTATTTTTATGGTGATGCATCTAAACTTGCTATTTTGGAGAATCTATGCTGCTCTATGTAACATGTGGTTTCTTCCATGTTTTGTTTACCTTCAAACTGTTCTATTTCCTCACTGTATTCTGACAACATATTTATAGATGGCATGAGGAATTCAACTATTTATATAAGCAGCGTTGACATAATTCTGCGACGTATAGTATGCTCATTGATTCCTACTTCATTAAGCATAGACATGCACATTTATACTCACACACGTACTGTAACGCCCCCACTTGTCACATGTCATATAACGGTGGGTCCGGCCGTGACCCCACGCCATATGTCACAGACAAGCGGCGGAATTACTTGTGGAAATCAAAATCGACTCGCATCCTAACTCAATCCATTCTAGCGCAACATTTTACGTTAACATGAACTCAACTCAGAGAATGTCCACTACTATATAAACTCCACATTTATATATATCCAAATCAGGAATGTATACAATTCACACACACTGGTCTTAAGGTCTTACAAATTTCTCTTTGCACAAATACATTTTCGTACATCGACACACATGCCGACCATACATGAAATCCAACCACGATTCGCACGGCCTTCAAGGGCCTTTAGCAGCAAGCCTCCATTCCGCTCAAGCAAATCAATTCAAGCATCAACACCTGCAATTAACCATCCAATCCAAAGCGAAAAACAAAGTAACGGTCAGCTTTAGCTGACCACTTATAACGACCCTACCCCTTACCCGGGGCAGTGGTTCTTTCCCTGTATGCATTGCCATATCATAATCATTTCAATCTAGCAAATCTACCAATCACATTCACATCACAAACGCCTTTATCCACCAGACGCTCCGTGCACTCAGGGCACCTTACGGTGTACCGGACTCCGTGGCAACACCACCGATTAGAGGTTATTAACATGTTGGCTGGCCGGTCCTAGTCCACCAGCGCGCAGACCGGCGACATTCCGCCCAGACCACTCAGAGGTGAGAACCTCAAGGCAAACTTGAGCATTAACAAATCGATCCACCATTATGGTGCAACAAGTAGGGTCTGCCTCACTTCCTCCCACACCTTGCCAGTAATCGACCTGTCCACCAGGAGCAGGTTGGCCTTTCCCGTTGCCCAATCCGTCAGTAGCGCAGTACTAGACGCGGGTCGGCCTTCCCTCCTGAGTAGCCACAACTAGCGCCCACCGCGCTCACATCACAAGGGATGCGCAAGCCCCCCCCCCCCAAAACGAGCAATCATACAACATAGCTTACACGTACAATTCATATGCATCCATCAAATACATGGAGTTTTCTCCGGTTTACCCATGATCATCACCAATCCAGTCTAACCGTCCAGATAGGCTTCACACAGCATGTCTATGCCGTACTACACACTTCCGGCTCTAGATGCAAACTCAACAAAGGAATCACTTACGAGATCCACCTCTTGATGGAGGATTCCAAGCACATGCATAACAGAAAGGACTTCGATGTCCAAGAAGGAGATCGTTACCCTTGAAGATCGCTTCAGCGCCATAAAGTAGCCGGATGGAAGTCACCGCCTCGGCTTTGGCTTCACGAATCCGTTCTCAGATCTTCAGCAGCTCCTTCAGCAGCTGGTTCTCTTTCCTCCTTCCTTCCCTTGCTCTCCCTTTCTCTTTCTCTCTCTCTCTCTTGACATGAGAATAAGAAGAAGGAGAATGAATTATGAGGTAAGAAACCTCATTCTCGGCTCCTTTTAACCACCGGGAAGAGTTCTGGACCATTAGATACATAACAAGGAAATGAACGGCCAGAAAACGCTGACAAAAACACTTTTCGGGTCTGACACGCCCTGTGACACGCTCTGTGACACGCCCGTGTCACAGGGCGTGTACATTAAGCGGTACACGAACCGACTTATTCCAACTTATCTACGACAAGGTGACACGCCCATGTCACGACCGTGTCAGCCTAGTCACCCCCGTGACACGGGGCGTGTAACCCACTCGAGAGGACTTACTCGAGAGAAAACCAACTACTCGAGTACTCAGATAGGACACGCCCGTGTCACAGGGATGACACGCCCGTGTCATCCCCCTCTTACTCGAGTACTTTTCCACCTTCTCGAGTACATTTCGACCTACATGAGAACTACTCGAGTATGAGCGGGACACGCCTGTGTCACAGGCCGTATACCTTCTTTCTCGGGTATTCGTCGACCTCAACTACTCGAGAGAAAATCGTCGACCAGGGGAGGACACGCCCTAGGTCACGCCCCCTGACACGCCCGTGTCACGAGCGTGTACCTCCCGAAAATTCGTCGAACGAATGTCGTCGACCACGCACCCATCTGCTCAACCCGAGTAGGACACGCACTGGGACGCCCGTGTCCCAGGCTGTGTCACCCAATCTCTTCCCATTCTGAAATTTGGGCTGTTACACATACATCCTCACCCGTAAAATTTACCGTGTATATTAACTAGCTTCAAACGCTTTTCTCAGTTGTTTGGTTCTGTGGAAGCTTAGCTTGAATATATCATCAATTGGATAAAATGAATGCATCAAATGAACATTATGTTACATACCAGCTAACATTATATCGACCATTCCTAGCAACCTGTGCTAGAAATGGATTATTGGAGAAAGGAGGGGGAAGCTGACAACCCTGGGAGAGGTGGGGAGGGAGGTTGTGGATGGGAGGGAGGTGAGCAATGTTGGCGTACTGGGAGTGGCTGATGAGAGATCTTGGAGAGCTGGGAGTGGATGGT
Organism: Platanthera guangdongensis; assembly: GCA_039583875.1. NCBI lineage: Eukaryota > Viridiplantae > Streptophyta > Magnoliopsida > Asparagales > Orchidaceae > Platanthera > Platanthera guangdongensis. The sequence continues at coordinate 161,647,547 of CM077161.1, forward strand.
GAGAGTACCACGAAGGCCTTGTGGTGACATGGTGCTATACCGGGGAATGGAAGGTGAGGTTCCTGTGTGTGAATGATTAAACAGAGGAGATGGTGGGTCAGTTCCTTACTGGAATGTTGTTGTTGAGTGGAGAGTTGATAGTTGTGGTGGGTGGTATAGATAGTTATCCAAGGATTGAGTGGGTGGTTAAGTAGTTATCTAAGATGGAATGGAAAAGTGGTAGTTATGGATGAAAGAGCTTCGGCACCCATGCTCCATGTTTTCGACCTTAGGAGATAGAGCCATCATGGAAAAATCAATCCAAAATTGATACAGATACAACATACTGGACGCGCGTCTCCCTCTACTTATATAAATTTGATGGGCATCATCATAATTTCTGTCCCATTCCCCAATATAAAAGAGTGGTAGCGTCTCTCATTTGAATCTTGGAGATATTGAGAGTGTTAGGCTCTCCTAGGTCTGTTATGGGGAACCAACCTTCAAGAGTCGGGTCAAGCTTGTTTCTACATTTGTATTTCTATTTTGTATTTAATCTTACCATTTCAGTTCTTGATAGTGCGTTATTATCAATTAGTTCGACCTGCTGCTCATTTATAGTTTCGGTCAAAACCCTAATTAGATCTCTTTCCTTGTTCTCATTTTGACAGTCGGTGCACTTTCGTCTTCATGTACATCATCGCATCGAGCCATTTTCTGCCCCGAGGCTGCCATTATAGCAGCTTTCAGTGCTGTCCGTGCCTTACCTTCTTCCGGCCCCGCTATTCCATGCGCCAAACAGGTTCAATGGCCCTCTATGCCAACGAAGATACCTCCGCCCCCGCCTCCGCGGACTCCCATTGCTTGGATCAACTTGAAGCACGACTTGAGAATTTCACTCTCTTCCTTCGAGAGCTCACGACCATAGCAGTAAACTGCCCACCAACTCCACCACCACCGCAATCCCCTTGACCTTTACCAGACTACATGGATTTTCTCCACCCAACTACGGACATCCATCCGACACATCCTTAGGTTCGAGATCCCTGTATTCGAAGACACTGACCCCATTGATTGAATCTCTTGTGCCAAATAGTTCTTCAACCTTCAGTCTACCCTCGTTGACAAGAAGGTTCCCCTGACCACTATCTATATGGAGAGTTCGACGCCCCATTGGGTGCGTTGAACGCGCCAATAGGTTCTTGACCTCTCCTGGTTTACGTTGAAGGAGGAACTCTTCCGCCACTATGACGGTTGCCAGACGGGCATGCCTACGAGCGCCTCAGCTCCGTGCACCAGTCTGATGCCGTGGCCACCTACATTGGCAAGTTCATCGAGATCTCCACGCATGTATCTGACCTATCCCCGACTATTACCTGGGATACTTCCTTGGGGGTCTACAACCCAACTTTTGGGCGCGCCTCTGGGTCCACAATACGATGACTATTTTCTGCGCCATGGAGCAAGCCTGTTGCTTGACGAGGAACTCATTTCAAATAATCAACATCAAACATCATTGCAACTTCTCGATCAAACTTTTCATATAATATACAAATTTATTATTCATTACTATCATTTATATCTCTAAAAAATAGAATCAATGTGATCACTTGCATTATATTTAAGTTTCAATGCACAATTATCTTTCATAAACAAAAAATGTATAAAAAATTATTGAGTTCTTACTTTATTTTTTTCTTAATTTTTGAAAAAAAATTTATAACAAAAATCTCACTCTGGCACGCATTTTATATTCCATAGGCGCAAATAAGACCCACAAAACCACAAACCTTTGAGCTTGGTGAGCTTTGAGCTCGAGGCGTGCCTTTAATAACATTAGGGGGAACCAACCATCAAGAGTCCGGGTGTAGCTTGTCTCGACATTTGTAGCTCTATTTTGTGTTTAATCTTACATTTTCAGTTCTTGATAGCGTGCAACTATCAAAAATCTTTGATGCCTTCAAATGGGGTTTTATGTGTATATATATTCAAATAATGGGTGCGGATCACCATTATAAATAGTCTTGATCACTCGATCATAAATATCGCTACATATATATAGATGTAATATAGAAAAAGGAATTAAAATACATAAAATATCACTCAATTGATCCTTATGTGACCGTGAGCTCCGAGCGTCCATATAATGAATCTAGTTTTGTCTTCTACGAGTGTAGACCCGTACGAGCCTCGACGGACGATGATTAACTTTCATGATGTGATTCCTATCATATATACTCATAGAAACTAACTTTTCAACCTATACATTGGATTTTTACAACAAGATTCCAAGAGTTTTTAAGCACATTGGGAATACAAGTTATTTAGTCACCAGTTGGATGGTGAACGTTGAAAAAAATGAATCAAAGCTTGGTTCTATTGGATCCATTATTGGATTGGCATCTTTTTTAGTGTTTCTTCTCCTTTGTTATGAAGCAGAAACATGAGTTGTGGTCCTTGTGGAGGAAGAAAAAGAAGATTAACTCACAAATTTTCTATCCAATGAGGGCCTCCCAATGAAGACAATGAGTTATTTCAGGGCATCGAAGCCCAGAAACAGGAGCTCCTGATATGTTTCTAGGATGACAAGCTTTTAGGTGAAAGGAGATGCATGAATGAACTGAATCACACATTAAAATTATGGGGAAGTTGTGGGACTTAAGTAATATTCGAATCCTCAACTATCAAAGGTGTCTTTTCAGAGCAAGTGGCGGAGTTGTATTAAAAACTTCAAGGTTAAGCGTGCTCTGATGGAGTAGTCTCAAGATGGGTGACCTCCTGGAAAGTGCTCATAGGCCAACTATAGAAAAAGGAAAAACTGTGAGGTTCAACTCAATATGGTTTGGGATGAACCATAATAGACAATACTTCTGATATTTTGAGGTTTGGGTCGTTACAGTTAGTTGGATCACTAGTTATGAGAAGGGTCTAGTCATTGGGGGAGACTGAAGCAGTTAGTGTTGGTGAGGCTGCGATGTTGGACCGCATGGGGGAGGTGTAGATGCAAGATTGCTTGAGTTTGGTAAATAGAAAGCAAGAGTCTGCTGGAGTGGGATTCCATGGAGTGGTTGGTGCAGGGAATGTATCAACGTTCGTAGATTGACTCCCTTGTGGGCATGGTTAGTTATTGGGATTGGAGCGATGAATCCGAAAAAGTGGTAGGTACGAGACTGTTGTAGTGCAGAGAGTGGTGGGAAACAACTGTTATGAAGTAACACTCCTTCCTAGTTTAACAACATATCAAATTTTTGAGCGCATTTGTGTTATGAAGTAAACTAGAGAACAATATAAAAACTGGTACAATAACAAAAAAAATGCAGTAACTGAAGCTAATGTAAATATCAATTTATCTATCTTGTGCTTAATAAATAGCGTGTGATTAACATTGCTCTGTGTGTAGTCAAATGTCGTCGTGGCCCTGTAGAACCTCCAAAACTATTCCTCAGGGTACTGTTTCATGCAGTATATGGCCTTCTCTGGCCTCATATCTTCCCTTCAGATCATTCAGGAGCAAGACTAGGAGGTAAAGACATATATACCTCTTCCTCTATATCTCCATGAAAGAATGCATTCTTCACATTTAACTGGCTGAGGTTCCATCTTTTAAAGACCGCATAGGAGAGCAGGAGTTATGGAATTCATCTTTGCTACCAGAGTAAAAGTTTCTTGACAATCAATCCCAACAATTTACGTGTAACCTCTATCCACTAATCTTGCCTTTTATCCTTCAATAATTTTTTGGGAGTTCTGTTTGACTGAAAAGACTCACTTACATTCAATGACAATCGCTCTTTGAGGAAGAGCGCACCAGATCCCACGTGTAATTTTTTTCAAGAGGTTTACGTAAGCATCACTTCCTGTCACTTATGGTGACCAAGGGATTCCCGCAAAGAGGACGAAATATACATAGATGACGAAGAGGAGACATGCTCTATGTGAGGCAGATAAAGAATTGTGCCATAAATTGGGATAGAGGATACTGAGTAGAACTACGATTACCTTTAGGATTTCAAGATGTATTTAGTGTTGACTCTTATATCATACGGGAATCCTGTGTGTTTATAACCTTGTTACTTCGAGTGTAAACCTACAAAGTGTGAGGAGGATATATCTCCTAACATTGGTGGTAGTAAGAAAAATAGGACTATGAAGGGAACTCACTTCCATCGTAGGCGAGGAATCCGGTCTTATAGTAAGCATATGATTCCCGGAAAGTGATTTCCATGCTAACATTGTTCTTGGTCACATGATGAAAGTATTTATAACTTTTTTGGATAGGCGAATACCTAACAAAGACACTTTAGGGCCCAAAAGTCAAGTTTGGATTTGTGATGCACATGAACAAAGCACGCACACACAAAAATATGCGGGTGAAGTTATGCGTGAGTTACTTGCAGAGTATTCAAGAGTGTTTTATGTCCAAGGACACATGTAGACATTTGATTAATGATGTAAGTGGCGGTGAGAACAACCCCCCGATAATATTTCTGGACATGCGTTTTAAGGAAGAGGCACCTTGCTACTTAAAAAAGATCTGTCTTGTAACCTGACATGCCTAGAAGATCAATCATCTGAAAGCAAAAGCTTGACGCAGATCGAGCTCAATAACCTGGCAGCGCAATCACGAACGTTAAGACAATTTCAAAACACGAAGGAAAAGCCTCAGAACATTGAAATAAACATGATGACTAAAGGTAATAAATTTAAAGTGCGAGCAGAGGTAAACAAAAAAGTTTGAGTACTGATTTATCTTATGTCTGTCTATAGTCTGCTCTTAATGTCAAAGATTGCTTATGACATTAATGGATTGCATGATTCATAGTTTATCGATCCTAACATTAACAGATTCATATTAAAGGAGAAATCTCAGATCATGAAACAGATTTACACAATTCTTGCAACTAGACCGACATAATAAACAAGATTCGTTGACATAGAAGGAACTGGGTAGAGTGTTTTGAATCTTGTGGGTTCGAGAGGTTAACGTTTAATTAACACGAAGATTTTTCAAACAAATTGCGGGGGAGGGGTCAGTTGACAGACATCAATTCTGGGATATCAAGAGCTGGAATCGGCGCGCGGGCATTCTTATCATGACGTCGCCTCGGCGACACCTAGTCGTCCTGGCGCCCAATTGTAAACATTGCGTTGGCCGCCTTGTTTTTTTTTAAAAAATATGGGAATAAACAACGGTTTATATAAAAACCGCTGTCTATTCGAGAATAGACATCGGTTTTATATAAATCGTTGTCTATTCTACCCTGAACCTTAAAATAGACAGCGGTTTATATAAAAACCGTTGTCTAGTCGAGTATAAACAACGATTTTTATATAAACCGCTATCTATTCTACCTTGAACCCTTGAATAGACAGTGATTTATATAAAAATCGTTGTCTATTCGAGCATAGACAACGGTTTTTATATAAACCACTGTCTATTCTACCATGAACTATAGAATAAATAACGGTTTATATAAAAACCGCTGTCTACTCTACACTGAACCCTGGACAAAAAACCGCTATCTATGCTATCTATTTTAAACCGTGAGCCGTAAAATTTAGTTTTTACCTCGACTTTTTATCCTTTACAGTCATTATTCTGTGCGAAAAACCCTAAAGATGATTTTGTGAAAGTTTTTTTCTCTCATTTGCTTCATTTAAATGTGTTGAGATATCATGAATTTATGATATCAGAAGATTCAAAATCTGTGTGCTTAGTGCTTACTGCCTTATCATATAAATGTATTGAGATTTGAAAATTTGAGATATCATGATATCAGAATCTGTTTGTTTACTGTTTACTGCTTAATGGTATAAAATAACAATCCGTGTGGCTGTGTTGGTAAACAATCTGTCTAAGTAAAAAAACTGGAACTTTAGACAACGGTTATTAACATAATCGCTGTCTAAAGTTTCTATACACTGCGTTTTTTTAAAAACCGCAGTGTATAGTCTGCCTGGCAGATCTTAGACAACAGTTATTATAATAACCCCTATCTATAGTCTGCCTTGCAGAGTTTAGACAACGATTATTATAATAACCGCTGTCTATAGTCTGCATTAGTTTTTTTATATGTTTCGTTGTCGACTTGCGACTTGCTCGCCTTATTGTCGTCCAGGCATCCGCCTTGTCGACTAAGCATCCAGGTGCCTAGCGCTCGCCTTGGTTCGCCTTGATGCCATGACAAGAATGCGCGCGGGAGAGCAGCAGGAGACGAGAATGACTTTTCAGCGAAAACCCTAGACCGGGGATTAAATCAGGGACGCTTTCGGGTTAAGAGGGAAATAATAGGAAGACTTTATTATTATTATTACAAAATTGCCATCCAAGCTAAATTAGATTAACAAATCATTCTTTTTTTTTTTTTTATAGTTGTTACAAAACATAAGATCTTGAAGAACATAAGAGAGAGTGAGTGAGGAACAATGTACGAATCCTTTTTTTGCAATAGAGGAAAAAGATCCATCCACAACGCTCTCTTTATCTCTACCAGGCAAAAGTAAGTAGGACGCGAAAGCTGTGGCAGAGCTAATCATGTGGTCAGTAAGTCCAGAGTCAATGATCCACTGAGTAGAAGAGCGAGTTGATGCAGAATGGGCTTCTAGTATTCCCTAATGAGCATAGTAGGATGATGATGAAGTAGGCGACTTGGTAGAATAACCATGCATCAAGCGTCGGAAGTCCAGTATCTCTTCTGCAGAAAGAGAAGCTGGAAGTTCGGTAGAATCTGGGCCAATGCTGATTTTAGTTTTCTTCGTAGCATCAGAGAGATGAGCAAACTGAGGTAGAGGTGGATGACCTTGAGAACGACCATAGAAATGACCACGTCGTGGTGTAGAACCTCCTCTCCGAGGCAGAAAACCTTGAAGCATGAATTACGTGTCCAGGGAGTGTTTGGATTTCTTGCGCTAATCACGAATCATGTGGTTCTTGTCCATGGACTTTGAGCTAGTGTCACATGCATGTCGACTTTCGGAGCTGCACTGAGCAATAAGAGCAAAATTCTCCGAGACTGAGTCATGGAGAAAGGTCTGTATTCGATCAACTTCCTGTTGCACAAGACTACAAGCTTCTGGGAGAGGAGCGAGAGTGCCTCCGAGAATCTAAGCAGTAATTTACTCAAAACCACAATGAATACCATGAAAGAATTCAAAGATTCAGCCACGTTCCTCTTGAGTTGCACCAATACTTCATCCTCACGAGACATAATTGTAAACAAATCAAAGTGATCATATTCCCGGTATAGTTGAGCAAATTTTACGTAGTAGGCAGACGAAGGGCAATCGCCCTATCACAAAAGGAATATTTACTATCGTAGTTGGAAGATCTAAGTTGCATGCCCACAACAAAAGCAAGTGACTTCAACTTTTTTCCAGATATCTGCCGTCATATCCGGGAATAAATTGTTGCGGGTAGTGAATTCTTGCACCGTGTTGGTATGCCATGACATAACCAAGGAGTTTTTAGACTCCCATTAAAGCCAATACGGTGAAGCTGGAAGGGGTTTCCTATTTGTGTCACTGGCATATCGAAACATTCACCAACTTTTCAAGGCTAGGGTGATGAAGCGAGCCCATAGAAGGTGGTTAGAACCATCCAATTGAATAAGGTAATTTGAGGAGTGTTATGATCATGACTGGAGACAGGCACCTCCTCCAGATGAGATAATGGACATTCAACACTCGTGACATGACGATTGAAAAATAGAAATCAACGGACCACAAAAAATAATTAAATGAGTCATAGGTTAGAGTTTCCTCATAGAAATAGGAAAAATTGAGATTCAATATGACAATGAAACAAGTGAAATCACAATATGTGATGTGAAAGAGGAGGAAGAATCATCTCCTAAAGAATGGATGAGATTGGGTGTCAGTCAAAACTCCATTGTGGGTTCCGACACATTTAAGTGCTGATCAGCACAAAGTAGGGCTTCTAGCTCACGGGAACAATCGAGCCAGAGTGCTGCCTGAAGATTGGTCGGTTGAAGATCAACGCGCGGATGTCACATCGACAGCGAGGAACGGGGCTACGTGTGTAAGACGAGACATAGGTGGAAGTGGGGTCGGGAGCGATCCCTGTGCATGAGAGGAAATTAGGGTTCTAATACCGTGTTGATTAGATAAAAAAATCTTAAACAATAGTACCACTCCTTTATATATAGGTGTGGGAGATTATAAGAGTAAAGTGTAAAATTGCAAAAAAAACATATAATAACACACAATACGGATATTACGTACTGGTTTCAATGTAAATGAGTTGACTGGGTTCTAAAAAGGAAAACTGAATGGACTGGGGCTGGAAATCCACAAATCTAGGTCCAACCAATCACTAGAAAGGGAGAACATGTGGAATGCTTTCTGAAAATAATGGAGAAGCGTCAGCTGGACACTTGGATTGAAGAGACGACAAGGTACTGAAGGAGCTGATTAAGATCGACTATGGACTAGGAGCAATGATACAAAGAAGGTTGATGTTGCTGAAATCCTCAAACGGGTCGACGATGACTACAGAAGGATCGCTTGGGTTGTCGGGAAGTGATCAAGAGATGTAGCAACACACATTAAGATATGTGCCTGCTCGAAAGAAATTGTAATGTAATCAATACCTATTAAAACCTTCACACCCTTATTACCTCAAATAAATCATTTATTAAAATGCCATTACTTACTAAAGCCATGTTATCTTAATACATAATACTTCTACGAACATCTAAATTGCACTTAAATTAAAAGTATAAGAATTCCTACTAGACGGAACTATCTAATTATCGATTAGAGCATAAATTAAGAGTAACGAGCTGAGATACCTTGATTGGACGGTGACATCGACAATACCGATCATGATAGGACCTTGGAATTGAATTTCATATGCTGGGTCAAAATTTCAGATGTTACAGGTCAGTGAACAATGTAACATCGTTTGATTAGTGTTCACGGAATGGGACCAAGGGCAGAAGTGGACTTGAGGGTTGAGGTTGTTGCTGGAATCAACAGTAGCCGAACAAGTCGGGCAAACATGGCCGTCATGGGGGTGGCAGTGTGTTTGATGGGCTTGCTGGAGCTGTTGTGTAGTGGAGTAAAAGATAATGATGAGATGATTTTAAGATGAAACATAAGTTACAGGAAAGATTCAGAGTTATTTTACGTTAAAAGTTTAGCTATGCAAAAATAACTTAAAGACAACAAGCAAGCCAAAAATATAGTCATCAATAATTTTGTGACATACAATGTTGCTAACCTGACAATGTTTAGACCTAACAAGTAATGAGGCTTTGAAAGAGAAACATCGTAGACTCACTAATTTTATGTATTTTTAGTTGAAGGGATAACTCGAGTTGGAACCAGTTGGATAGTCCTTTGTCACGTTCATTACCAACTCCTTCCTTGAAAGTCCTTCAAGGGCCGTACACTTTCACTCTCAGTAGTCCGTCATTCGGGGAAGAGCACATTGAGATAAAAATGTAGCAAAAACTAACACTTGCAAATCTTATCCGTTAACTATGATTACAATGTTAACTTCCTTTACTATTTATAAATTTTGAGAGCCATAAAAGGTGAGGAAGGGATGACTTTGGAGTTTGAAGGTGATTGAAGGTTGGAGTCTCATTATGGCGGTCTTTAGTTACATGTTTGAATTATGAAGAAAAAATTGAATTTATGCGCGAGACCGGGGAAATTTCGCGTGAGGGATTGAGAGAAAGCAGCAAAAAATTGTCCTGCTCTGATGCTATGTGCGAACTAAATAATAATTATTTTCAGAATCTTTTATTTAAGAATTAAATAATAATTGTTTTCAAAATCTTTAACTATTACCTAGGAACTCCCCCCTTTTTGTAGTGTAGAGGTGGAAGAGAAATATATACTTGGAGATGCGAGACTAAGGCTACGTTTGGGGGGACTTATTTTCACCGGTCAAGCGGTCACGACCGCATGAATTGGACCTTAATTAAGTCCTGGTTCATGCGGTCGTGACCGCTTGGCCGGTGAAAATAAGTCCTCCCAAACGGAGCCTAAATACAACAAAAATGAAAATGTACAATAGATCACTTTTGGGGTTTTTACAAATAGGCTTCAACTCTCCTCTCAATTTCTTCACTCATCTGCTTTCTACTCTTTTATGCTCTTTCTTAGTTCTTTATACCAGCCTTAAGTGTAGAGCAATCTTGATGCAGTGGCAGGACAACTCGAAAAGGGATTTCTAGATGCAAACCTAATTGTAATGCGGTGTTATGAAAGTGCACAGTGGTCCGCTCCAAAATTGCAGCAAATAATAATTTTATTATATGATTATCAACAGAGGCTCGACAGGTACAATTAATTAAATATAAGGAGGACAAAATAGTAATTTCGCAAACAAACAAGGCGCAATAAATTTCAAGCACAAGCAGAATAAGTCCTGCAAATTTTATGACAAACGAACTAATAGCATAATAAAGTGACAATCCAGCACAACACAAGTTTTACCGAAATAAACAACAATAAAAAACTGACTTTATACCACAATTGACACGTGCAAGCGGCGGCAGTTGTTAGTGGGAGCATCCAAGGCCTTAGCAAAAGGAGACAGCTTTGGGAGTAGGGCTGGGGTGGATGTTGGCTAGGCTCGGGTTTGAGGAGATCTGGACGGGTCCATTGCGGATTATGGACGAGATGGGGCTGATCAGGCAGGGAGTGGACTTAGGCGGGAAGAGAGGAAAGGCGGCTCCACGGAATGTTAGCAAATGGGGAAGGAGAAGGGGTTTCGACTCCAGAACGGTGCAGGCTGGACGTGGCGGGGTGACTGGAAGGGAGAAATGGCGGCATCGAGCGATGCAGGCGGGGTTAGGGCGGGATCGACAGGAAAGGTTTGACGGGAGTGTTGGAAGGGCTAACCGGAGGGGAGGTGGAGGCAGCGCCAGCGTCACATCAGCGGCCGGGGTAGGAGAAGTGGCCTGGAATCGCACCAGGGGCGGACGGGATGGCTCCGGCGTCGCACCGGAGCAAAGCGGGACCGAGCGGTTTCGTTTTTGCGTAAAACCTCGATGCCCCCCATCTGAACCGCCGACTGCTCCTTATACACCTTGCAATAAAACTATCTATTAACTGCACATCCCAATCTGAAATGAAACCACCCGATCGGACGACCAATACTGCTTTGGTCCAAATCGGGGCTAAATACACCTCCAAATAAAAAATATAAAATACGAAAGTGACTCGAAACGATTATCCGGATGCGACCACGGGTTCCGATCGCCTGTCCAGGCAGCAAATCACCGCCTCCTACGGGAATATACGCGCGTCGGTCGTGGCGCGCCATCAAATCTCCTCTCATTGCTATACATTTTTCTTCTTTAATCTTATGCATCAGCCGTCTCTTTAGAAGTTCTTTTCTTTACTATAAATCTTCAATTCTACCTCCGTTGATTTTTGAATGATTATATTCTTTGTTTTATTTCAATTGTGTTTCTCAATTCTACTTCAACTCACTGTATGTTTATAACATGTTTATATAAAGCTTCTTTGTCTCTTTTATGTTGAAGTTTAACTTGCTTAACATGTGTTGCATGTGGTTGCTAATATTTGATTATATTGTTTCAGATCTTCTGGATAATTTGTATGTTATAAAAATTGTTAGGTGTTTCCTCTTTTATACCATAGTAGTGTTTTTTGAAGTATCAAGGTTAAGAGTTTCTATAAGTTATTGGATGCGATTAAGTTAACTGAAACATTCGTGCTACACTCTTCATATAAAAATACTCCTTTGTGCTACATGTGGCGCTTTGCACATTGACAATCTTGAATTAAATTTAGAGAGATGGTTGGAGTACCTGGTAAGCTGAAACCAGTGGAAAATAGGTGATTGATTTGACATATACCATTGAGGGTTGAATGCCCAAATTCTACCGGTAGATAAAATCAAAAATGGAAATGGTTGGAAGGAAGATGAATAGGTCAAAGATTATATGGGTACAGATTGTGGAAAAAGATCTGTGCAAAATATTGAATCTCATACAAACACTTAATAATTTAGACCAATTAATAAAGAGTGAGAATTTATCTTAGTTCGAATAGCTAGGGTATGTTTACAGAGGATCATGATGCTATCTGCAGTTTGGATTAGATTTAATCTCATAACAGAGATTCTTTTGGTTTTGTTCCAGCATATTATCATCTCAGGGAGACAAAAAACCCAAAGGTGGATCCTTGTTCAACTTCAAGTGATGGTTCTTCAACAGAAGAAGATTCAGTAAGTGCATATTTTGATTATTATGGTATAATCTTTTACTTGTATAACAGCTGCAATTCTGCATTGAAATTTGCCTTTTGTGTGATTCCCACTGTCTCCTTTCAAAGAAAATATGCCACCTGAGTAGTTGGCTTAGAACACAGTTACTGTTATTCGTTACGCTTTATTATATGCTATGTTTGGCTGGCAACAGTGTGGAACTATGGTTGTAAGTGGTGGCGATTTATACATGTTTTCAACTTAAGTGACAGCTTCTTTGACCCGAATTCCACTTACTATGGCATGGGTTCGCGATCACTAAAACTTGCCAACATATACATAGTTGAGAGAACATTTTAGTCTAAAATGTCGTTTTGAGAAAATAACATTTGTGACCTCAACTCCTTAAAAACTACAACACAGTTGCCACCACTCTCCCACCAATCTCCCAAACAAAATCATAATCCACGTGGCTTTTGGATATGGATTTCATTATGATTTATCTTTATTGTTCTTGCTTTGGAGCAGAGGGACGTGCTGCTTTGCCTTTTCTGATATTATGCATTTATTTTAACAATGTCAACCATCTACTTAAAGATTCATGTTCATTTTCAGTGTTCTTACGAGTTACATGGAAGCTTATGCAAAGAAATTAATGGGACACCAATAATTAAACGAGTAGATGATGTGGTGGCAGGAGTTGTAGAAAAGAGGCGCTCCTCTTCTAGTGTTATTGCAAGACTAATGGGTCTAGATGAGCTGCATCCTCAGGTAGTCTCTGAATTTAAAAGTGAAACTGAACACTCCTTGCTGAAGAGATCATCTGCAGGACTTGAAGTGAAGTTTGAATGTTCTGGGCGTCATTCATTTCATGTGAACAGAAGGAAGCAGCAGAATTTTAGAACTGTTCATGATCTTTGTGATTCCTCTAATGCTAAGAAGCATACTGATCATGTAGTTCCGAAGGAAAAGGGGTACTCAAAGCGTGACATGGATTTTATTAAGCAGCAATTCTTGGAAGCAAAACGTCTTTCTACAGATGAAGCACTTCAAAAGACCAAAGAGTTCAATGATGCATTAAACATTTTAGATTCAAACAAGGAAATTTTCCTAAAATTTCTGCAAGAACCCAATCCTTTATTTGCGAAGCATTTTCATGGCCTAAAACATTCAAACTCTTCTTCTCATTCAAGCCACTTTAAGATTTTTGAATCTTCAGCTTGCAATAATAAAAGAAACAGTGAAGCTTATTATCGAACAGCAGAAGAAAACAATGGATATACACGAAAAATGAAAGATACTGCACATGGTTGTGCAAATCCAAACGCCAGCATTGGCAACTGCTCTACCTATGATAATCCAGATTCTCTTTTGCTTAAGTCTCTAAGTTCGCAATGTGCAGGAAAAAAGAAGACTTCATCGCATCCAACTTCTATTGTCGTCCTTAAGCCAGCTGTTCAAAAGGTGCAGAGCACAGGAAGAACATCGTCATGTCCAAGATCCCTTCCAAATTATAAAGACAGTTGTAGGAGACAGAGAGAAGTTCATCGAGAGCTCCTTGTTGAAAGAGAAGAGCAGCACGGATTGTTTCACGTCAAAACAAAAGAATGCAAGACAAAAGATACCACCGGAATTGCTAGGGATATTTTAGAAAAAACAATGCAGCCTTTAAGAAGGTACTCTGCAGAGGTGCTAGCTTCAAGGATTGATATCCAAAACTCTTCATCAAGTTTTTTGAGCGAACCATCTCTAAGCCGCAAAGCCATGAATGGTCTCTTATGGCCATGGAAAATGTCAGGGCCATCTAGGCAAGGATTAATTGGTGAAGGCTCAACTACATTGGGTGAGATGCTATCTCTTTCTGATAAAGAAGCACTACAAACTCGAGGTCAGCTTAGTTTTAAGAACCTGTCAGATAAAATAGTTGAAAAAGAAAATTTACATGATTCAAGGGATTATACCTCTGGTATTAGTGGTAGTGATGGTTGGAAAGATGAGTGTGAATCATTTCTCCCTAAATATGAGAATCATAGAGTTTCGTTGGCTTTGTATGAGTCTTCTAAACATGAAAACAAACATGAGGTTGATTGCGTGAAGTCTATCGATGATTGTAATATGCTCAAGGATAAGTGTAATCTAGGGCAGAATGATTTGAGTAATTCGATCACAGATAGGCGACATTCTCTGGTCAGAAACTTCAAGTACTGTGATAACAACCCATGGGTCTTTAGATCGCGTGGAGAGGAAAACATAAAACCTGTGAAGGAGGTTAAAGTGTGCCAAAATGCATCTAAGAATATGATTAATCTAAATAATCTTATTGAACCCATGCCAGTCTATTTGCAGAGAAACATAAATGAGTTACTGCATTTGGTTCACAATTCTTCCAATTCAAAGGACTTCCATTCAGAGAAATCTTTCCTTTCTTATCTGAAAGAGTTCCAACAATCAGTAAAGGATAAAGATCTTTTAGTCGTTCTTGAAAATGAGATTCCGGAGGTCAGCTTTATTTAAACTAAACTATGATATTCCTAAAACCATTCATTCAATTTGCATGTATATTTTGCATATATTAGAGACTTGATTTGAAGAAATATAATTTTTGCTTGTGGTTCCAACTCACCTTTTCCCAATGCTGTAGTTTCAAATGCCTCATTTCCGAGGAGTATTTAAAATAGAATAGATATAGTGCATAATGATGTTTCACAGTTTGGTTGTTGGTTGGCCTTCTTTATAGATTTGATCCAATATACCAACTAAGTATCTTGATATGAGATATTTTTGTTAAGATGATATCCTATGATGCAGGAGAAGCATCACACCTGCCCGCCACCCTGGCATCAGCACCAGGGGCCCACCTTGGAGTCCACCAAGACAGCTTTCATCACGTCCTCGGTCCGTACACCCCAACCAGCTCTACGCCATGGAGTCAGCACCATGCGACAAGTTGTTGAGGCTCGGGATCGAACACCTTGCATTTTTGTTGAAGGTGAGTCCGGACCAAGTTTCAGGCTATTTTGGGGGACCCACCTCCCGCATGCAGCTGGTACAACCCAACCCGCTCTCCGATAGATTAATTTGGTCTTTGGGTTGTTGAGATCGGGGTTTGAAACATCACCCTCCTTTATCGGGGACTTTAGAGTGCTCCTGATACCCAATTGAGCTGCAGCTCAGATGGGTATCAGGAGCACTCTAAAGGCCCTGATAAAGGTGGTCGAGGGTTCAAATTCCAACCTCAACAACCCGACGACTAGATTAATCTGGTGGAGAGCGGGTTGGGGTGTACCGCCTGCAGGCGGGAGGTGGGTCCCCCGAAATAAGGCTAAAGCCTGGACCGGAGTCACCTTCAACACACCCAACCTCCTAAATAAGAGCCTTTCTGCAGAGCTCTCATCACCAACTGATCCGTTGGTGATGAGAGCTCTGCTGTAAGGCTCTTATTTAGGAGGTCAGGTGTTCGATCCCGGGCCTCAACAACTTGCCGCATAGTGCTGACTCCATGGCGGAAAGCTGATTGGGGTGTACGGTCTGTGGATCTGATGAAAGCCGCCTTGATGGACTCCAAAGTGGGCCCCCTGGTGCTAATGCAGGGTGACATGCAAGTGTGATGCTGTCCTGCATCACCCCTCCAATCTTTTTGTTACTGAATTATATTATCTTTATTCTAATATTATCTAATCACGTGTCATATGTATAATCATTCAGCAAAAGTATGCACATTTTAGATTAATTTGTTTGCATCATATGCCTAAGCTGCTGTTTATTTTGTTTTTCTCTGGAAAATGTTTTCTTGCATGGAGTTATGAAGTTATTTGTACACCAAAATCCTTGATTTTGAAGAAATCCCCTATGTTATATTAGAAGTTCAATTTCCAGTTAATTCTGTAAATGTATAGACATAAAAATTTTCCAGACCTTCCAAAATTTGACATTTTTTTTACTATGTAAATATTCAATTACACATATTCACCTTTTAAGCAATAACATCTACAAATGATTGTTTACACCTAGAAATTGCCTCACTAGCACATGCCAGCATTCTTTGAACGATGAGAATAAGTTTTCTTGAAATTTTTAGGTCGATCTGGCGATGTTCCCTTTTTTGATTAGCTGGCCGCCACCACCGGTTGCCTCTAGACAATATTTTTGATGAATTAAATCGAACACAACAAATCATAAAAATATTAATTGGGAAAAATATTAATTGGGCCGAAAGAAATATATTTAACATTTAAACTGAGAAAACATCATTTATTAATGAGAACATTTTACATATATTCACGCATGCCAAAAGTTCTTGGAATTATCCAATTCTTATATGGATCAGAAAAAATTAAATTTAGTTCAAAATGAAATCAATGAACTTCGTTTGTGTAGAAAGAGTGGAATAAGAAACTTGTTGAAAGAGCTCAAAACCTTGTATGTATATCTTGTGTTACCAAATACAATGAGAGAATACAAATATATAGGAGAGAGAAGGTGAGAAGAAATCCTATACAAGATGTGGGACTAAGAAGAGCAGAAGGAAATACAATAAAAAAGGGCCCAATAATGGGCTCTTTACATGAGCTTTTCTAACACTTCGCCGCAAGCTGGAGCGTACAAATCGTATGCGCCAAGCTTCGACAAGCATTGATAGAAGAGGGTACTGAAAAGAGCCTTTGTGAGGACATCGACAACTTGTTCAGTCCCTGGAAAATGCTTCAGTTCGAGCTTCTTCATTTGAACCTTTTCCCGGATGAAATGACAGTTGACTTCAATATGTTTTGTTCTCTCGTGGAAGACCGGGTTTTTGACTATATGTATAGCAGCTTGGCTGTCACAGAGGAGGAGAGCTGGGGAAGGGAGCTTTACGCCCAGATCGGTAAGGAGACTTTCAAGCCACGTCAGTTCTGAAACCACCGATGTCATTGCCCGGTATTCTGCCTTAGCTGTTGATCGAGCAACGACCGCTTGTTTCTTGCTTCGCCAGGTAATCAAATGTCCCCCAAAATATGTGCAATAACCACTGGTTGATCGTCGATCATCAAAGGAACCAGCATAATCAGCATCAGAATATGCCACCAATGTTGGAGCTGAAGATGAGGTTTTGTATACCAGACCTTGATCAGAAGCCGTTTTAAGGTATCTGAGAATACGTTCAACGGCCTGAAGATGAGATCTTCGAGGGGAATGCATATACCGACTGACAATACCAACAACGAAGAAAATATCTGGTCTGGTTACCGTGAGGTACATCAATTTTCCAACGAGACGACGATAGTATTCTGGATTCTGGAGTACGAGATCTGAGTCAGATGTCTGAGTGCATAACTTGTGATTTACCTCCATTGGGGTGTCAATCGACTTACAACCTGAATAGCCTGCATCATGAATGAGGTCGAGGCAGTATTTCCGCTGAGAGAGGACAAGACCATCTGGCCGTCTGACAACCTCAAGACCCAAGAAGTATCGAAGGGGCCCCAGATTTTTTGTTTGAAATACAGAGCTCAGGTGTAGTTTGAGCTCCTGTATTCTTTTAGAGTCGTCTCTTGTAATTATGATATCATCAACGTATACTAGCAGAAGAACCGTTCCCGTTGTTCGGTGACGAGGGAACAACGAGAAATCTGCCGAGCTCCGAGTAAAACCAACCTCCCGAAGGACCTTACTGAATTTGTCAAACCACGCCCGTGGAGATTGTTTGAGACCATACAGTGCCTTCATAAGACGACAGACCTGAGACTCCCCCGTGGTTTCAAACTCGGGAAGTTGCAGCGGAAGCGTGGTGGGCCCATAACCCACAGGTCGGAGGATCGTAACCTCCTTCTGATACCATGTTGAAAGAGCTCAAAACCTTGTATGTATATCTTGTGTTACCAAATACAATGAGAGAATACAAATATATAGGAGGGATAAGGTGAGAAGAAATCCTATACAAGATGTGGGACTAAGAAGAGAAGAAAGAAATACAATAAAAAGGGTCCAATAATGAGCTCTTTACATGAGCTTTTCTAACAAAACTCAAATATTTTTATTACCTCATAATTACTCAAACAATACAAGTATTTGTACACACATAAATAGGAGGGAGGAATAATATGTTAACTCCAAACCAAGATGTGGAACTAATCTATACATGAGAGAAATTCCTAATAGGCCAATAAATTGGACCTTTGCTTTGGGCTTATTTATATTTCTTTTACAACCCCACAAGTTGGAGCATATAGATTATAGGCGCCATACTTGGAAACGTGTCGTCAATATAGGAGCGCGATAAGGCCTTGATGAGGATGTCATAAATTTACTTGGCAGTGGGTATATCATATATGTCGCAGATCAAGTTTACGAAGTTGAACTTTTCCTGGCTGAAATTACAATATACTTCAATATGATTACAATCATGAAAAACTGGATTCTCGGCGATATAAATGTCGGCGATAGAATGGTCACAGAGGGAGGCTGGACGCCAAGATTCGCAAGAAGACTCTCTAACCATGTGAGTTCAGAACTAGCAGACATCATTGAACAATACTCAAACTGCACAGACGAGCGTGCCACTACTGTTTGCTTCTTGCTACGACTAATGACCATGTTTCCTCCAAAATATGTGTAATAGCCACTCGTAGACCAACCGTCATCGATGGAGACAATATAATATGCACCATAATAGACAATGAATGATAGGGAGGTGGAGGGCTTTATACAAAAGCCCTTGTCCTAGTGCATTCTTCAGATATCAAATGGTTCTCTCGACAGTTTGGAGGTGGGATATCCAAAGAACCTGCATGAAGCGCCTGACTACACCAACAACAAATTAGATATCGAGCAGTGTGACGTTCAAATGAATAAAATTGCCAACAAGGCGGCTATAGTACTCTGGATTAGGGAGAAACAAATCAATGTTGGACGTGTGAGCACAAATATTTTGGTTGACATTCATTGTGTGTCAGCAGACTTACAACCTGAAAAGTCTGCATTGTGAAGAAGATCGTGGCAATATTTCTTTTGAGATAAAATGAGTTCATCGGGTCGACGAGCTATCTCAATACCCAAGAAGTATTGGTGGCGACCCAAATCTTTGGTCTGTAAATGTGAGGCTAAGTGTTTTTTGATCATAAATATACCATTCGGATCATCACTCATGATGAGAATATCGTCAATATACATAAGAAGTATTACTGTGCCTGCAGAGCAACATCGAGTTAGTAAAAAGAGGTCTGCTAAGCTCTGAACAAATTCAAAGTCCCAAATGTCCATACTAAACTTGTTAAACCAAGCTATTGGGAACAACTTGAGTCCATAGATAGATTTCTTGAGATAACAGACAAGAGACTCCCGCATAACCAGAAGGTTGTTGCATGCAAATAGTCTTTGCTAGATCACCATTGAGGAATGTGGTCTTGATATTAAGTTGATGTGACTGCCAATGACGATGGACGAACAAAACGATCAAGATTTGGATTGTATTCAACTTAGCAATTGGAGAGAACATTTCTTCATAGTCAATACTATATTGTTGAGTGAAATTGCGAGTCAGTAGATTGGATTTGAGGCACAACCTGTGACGATCCAAATTTTGCGCAACAAAATATTTTTAATTTCCCCGATGATGAGAACGCAAGGCAATGCGATTTTATGTGCTAATTTTTTTAAGTTTATTGTCATTATTTGATTTTTTATAATGGAGGTGCTATTAGCCAAATTATTGTGATAGCTCATTATATATATTTTGTAACAAATGTTAATTGTGTTGTTGTGTGCTACCATTAGTAAATTTGGGCATGGAGGGCTGTTGTGTTGTTGACTTGTGGTAATGCCATGTGAAATTATGTGATATGGTTGAGTTGGAAGTAGATTTTGACACTTGGTTTAACCTTGAGATGACTGATGGCTTATTTGGGCTTAGAGTGAGACACATAACATTGTTAAATAAGTGATTTTGGCTCCTTACTACCGCTGGCCGCTTACTGTTTTTAATAAATTGAACCCGAGCCCTTCTCTTTTTCCGCATTCCCTTCTCCGCACTATTCCGTGTCGCTGAATTCGGGCTGCTGCTTCCAGCTTCTTCCTCTTCCCGTGCTCTGCTTCTCCTTCCTGACTGTTGTTCCACTTCTTCCTCTCCTCCTCTTAGTAGCTGCTGCTACTGCTGCTCTGTGCTGTCGATTCTGTGCCGCTACTTCTGTGTCGCCGACCCTCTGCCGCGTTTTAGGGCATTTTCCTCCGCTGGTTTGAGCTGCTGCTGCTTGTCTTCTCTGCTTCCTACCTTATTCAGTGCTTCCTCCAGAGATTTAGGAAGGATTTCGCCGCACTTCTGCGTGTCCGAGAAGGATCGGTTGTGCAGCGACTTTCTTCCTCCCTCTTCCACTGTAAAGATACTTTCTTCTTCTTATTTACTACTGTTTTTGTTACCTTGCAGATTTGGAAGTATAATTAGTGCTGTTAGTCGGCTATTAAAAATTTTCGGTGCTTGATTTCGCTATTTGATTGCTGATTTTTGATTTCTGGACTGTTTTTGCGGGCTGGTTGTGCTGTTTTTGCGGGCTAATTATGCTGATTTTGGGGGCTGGTTAAGCAGTATTGTTTCCTTGCAATTTTTGGATTGTTTTTGTGTTACTGGACAGCCCTTTTGGAGGCTGATTTTGTGTTGGCCGTCTTATTTAGGGGCTGATTTTGTACTGTTTGGAGGCTGATTTTGTGAATGACAGTCTTGTTTGAGGGCTGAGTTTGTGTTGGACAACAAGTATAAATATTTTTGGCCGCTTCTTTGAGTTCTTCCCTAAACCTTTAACGCCCTTAATAAACGTCTAAAACCTTTTAAATATTAACGCTACGAATATTTAAGAGACGCAACTCAATTAAAGTGCGTACTATTTCAGTGGTTTCCGAGACCGAGAAACAGGAGGATGACTTCTCAAGATAAGCGTGACGATAATGCAGAGAAAGATACAGGTAAAGGTAAGACGTTGGTGAGTTTTTTATTTCCTGA
Source organism: Platanthera guangdongensis (assembly GCA_039583875.1). Taxonomy (NCBI): domain Eukaryota; kingdom Viridiplantae; phylum Streptophyta; class Magnoliopsida; order Asparagales; family Orchidaceae; genus Platanthera; species Platanthera guangdongensis. The sequence goes on from CM077161.1 coordinate 161,668,702, forward strand.
ATTATGTCTTATTCACGTACTTTTCATATTTTCTATTTTAATTATTGAAAGATAATACTGCCTGTGCGTATGAGTTTAACTCAATGATATATCGCTATAAAATAAATGTGGGCGAGGGAAAATGAAAACGATATAAATTTCTGAGAGAAAGTTTTATTTTAAAAACACCTATTTTCATGAAAGTTATGACAAGATAAGAATAATATAAAACTCTGCATACAGAAATATTAATGATTGAATCCTATGATGTAAAAGTTATTTACTGATGAATTTACCAGTAGGGGTTTGCCTACATTTTGCCATAAAGGGATGAGACTCAATTCAAGTTTGCATATCTTAATATTTTCTATTTTATGTAACTTAAACTAAAGAGGGGGATCAAGAGTTAGTATTGAGAGTAAATATTATGATAATTATTGCTTATTGTGATCTATGCATATTGTTACCTCTCATTGCCTGTATTTTTAATAGTTCACGAAATATGTTTCTCACATCATCTTATTTTTTGACTAACCCATCGCAGACACATTTTTTTAGGCAACATGAGCGTCTCCCAGTGCACCGCAAAGGATTCCCCTTGAAGAACTGGCGAAGGTATGACTCAAGATTTTCATAGGAATTGAAGAACCTCAGGAAAGACATAAAGCCGCATGTAAAGATTATGATTGTGCATTCTGTAATGAATATGGTTAAATACTCATAATTTCTGTAAAAATTTTTGTATATAAACCAATCAATGAATAAAAATCTGGTGTTTTATGTTCTTTATACCGTGAATCTTTAGTTTGATTCAATGCTGCGACCGTTTTATTTAAACTACGCTCGGTTCTCAAATTATTTGGGGAGACTGGAGTACAAGTCTTCACACAACCGTCCTATCAGGATGATGCTTAATAGTGAAAACACATTTAAAACCCATATGAGATTGGTCAGGAGGAAGGGGGACAGGGTCCCATGTCTGGTTGGCCTAGAAGACAACAAATTCATCATCCATCATGACCTGCCACTCTGGATACTGGAGAGACTCCTGCACGAAAGTGAGGGTGGAAAGAGAATACAAGAAAACCATAAGCCTATGAAGTTCTGGGGATAATCAGTGAAAGGATACATAGTGAGAGGTGAGCTAGCCATGAAGCATCATCAATAAGGGCTGCTGTCCTATCTATGAAGTTCTGGGGATAAGCAGTGAAAGGATACATAGTGAGATAGAGGGTGAGCTGGCCATGAAGCGTCATTAATAGGGGCAGCTGTCCTAAGGCATTAGAATGAAAACGATGACGAGTGGAGGGGGGGAGGAGGTGGAGAAGGAGATGGTGGTGGTAACATGAATTATGGAGAGTTGGTGATAGGGACGTCGGGATGCGGTATATCAGGTGTTATAATATCAGAAGTAGAGGAGTAAAAGGGTTGATCCTCGAGAAGGGTGACATAATCAAAAGTAACGGTTTTTTGATCGGTATGCATCAAGATCTACTGTCACTTATTATTGAGGAAGATGGGGTGCTGTCGAAAAATGGGAAATGGACTCCCGCCTGAGGAAAGCGCATCGTCATGTAAGTCCAGTAAATATATATGTCGCCAAGGGTATGAAGCCACGCGGCGCCGAGTATGGCGTCAAAACCACCGAGCTCAAAAGAGTAGAAAATCTGCGTGGAGAGAGCATAAACCCACCGTTTTTGCAAGTCCGTACAAAGGCCTCCGGTTGTTGTGCAGCTGTCGCCGCCCAAGCAAACAACAATGGGAGAAGAAGATGTGTGAATGTCGAGCTATATTGTCATGCGCGGGGAGATGAAATTGTGGTTGCTGAGGTGCATCCTACAAGAAAAGAATTACAACTATCAGACTGAGGTGGAAAGGGTATAACTTTAAAATGATCACACAATTGAGCTTGAATTATCTGATTCACGGGAGTTCCCTTGCAGTTTGATCACCTCTTTTATTATTGTTAGAAACCACGGTGAGCCCATTTGGGGGGGGGGGGGGGCAGAACACCAGATCTATGACCGACTGGAGTCGAATGGCTAAGAGCATCCTCGACCAAATCTCTCGGGTCTCACAGGGATATATCCCGGGTAGGTTGTTGAGGCGTGGGATAGAACCCGCAACCTATTTTATCAAGCTCCTAGGCGGAGATTTGATACCCAACTGAGCTGCATCGTAGTTGGGTATCAAGTCTCTGTCTAGGAGTTTGATAAAGGAGGTCGCGGGTTCTATCCCACGCCTCAACAACCTACCCGGAATTTATCCCTAAATGGGCTCACCGTGGTTTCTAACAAAAGATGACCATCTTTTGTTAGAAACCACAATGAGCCCATTTTAGGGGGGCAGAACACCAGATCTGTGGCCGACTGCAGTCGAATGGCTAAGAACATCCCCAACCAAATCTCCCGGATCCCACAGGGATAAATCTCGGGTAGGTTGTTGAGGTTTGGTATAGAACCCACGACCTCCTTTATCAAGCTCCTAGGCGGAGACTTGATACCCAACTACGCTCTGTAGTTGGGTATCAAGTCTCCGCCTAGGAGCTTGATAAAGGAGGTCGTGGGATAGAATCCCACGCCTCAACAACCTACCCATGATTTATCCCTGTGAGACCCAAGAGATTTGGTTGAGGATGCTCTTATCCATTTGACTGCAGTCGGCCACGGATCTGGTGTTCTGCCCTCCTAAAATGGGCTCCTTGTGGTTTCTAACAATTATCAAACCTCTGCTTCTTATTTAAGTTCTTTCCTTGACTATTTCTGTTTTGTTATTGCTGAGGTGCATCCCGAGGTCACTTCAAACGGAAGTTGTTACGCTTCTGCTGATCAACTTACAAATTCATTGCAGTGTGTATTGAGCTCTTGTAATTGTCATTGACCATCGTCATTAATGGTTGCCTCAGAGAATCATGCAGTCCGTCCATGAACCAACTAACTTCTCGTTCTCGTCCCGGCTCACTGGTACGCGGTGCCTATAAGACGCAAGGAATGAAGTTATTGATACTCGTGACATAAATGAAGGATATGCTATGCAAGATATTTTTAACATACGCATAACTAAGAACCAAATAGAACTTGATGACTCTATCGTCGAAGAAGTGATTAGATGAAATTCTAAGACTCTGTGAATTTTCTGGGTCATGAGATCCTAAACTGGCTTTGATACCAATTGTAACACCCCTACCTAGTTTCACAACAAATTGGCGGTACGACCGAGTCTCGCGATAAACAGTAAACTAAGCGATGTTAAATATAACTGGTACACAACAAGTATAATTGAAAAGAACTGAAAGAAAACTTATAACATCAGTAGAAAATATAATTAAGGGTAAACGTGTACCTCAAACATTTTGAAATTCGCAGAGCCAACTAGATCTATAAAGTGAACCATACTTCTGAAATACTATATAATGTCTGGTACAAGGAAAAACATAAACATTAAAGTTACACTGTGTCGATGAAAGTAAAAACAATACAGTACTGAAAGGGAAAAACCTAAATAAAGAAACTATAATAGGAACTCCGCAAACACGCTCATCCTAGGCGCATCCTCTCACCCAAGTCCCCTGTAAAAATAAGCCCAGAAATGTGTCAGCCCAACGAGAGAGTAAGAATACTATTTCTCCCAGTGACATTAAAAATATACTGAAAAATATGAATACATACCTTTTTAAAATAAAGTTTTTATACTATATAAAACTAAGTGCTCACATATTATGCATGTTTGTCTAAAATAGTACTGACAACATACATATCCGTTCTAGTTAAATATGTTGAGCTAATTTGCCCAAGTTTTGAAAATTTGTTGACTAAAAGAATTTCTAAGCTTCGGTCTATGCTTGAGTTATAAGTGGTTTATGTGTATCCTTCTTGAAATTCTAGGCAGAGTAGCTTCTAATGCACAATTCTAATCTAACGATCCGTATCCCTACTAACGAATTCAGGTGTTCTAGTGTCTCACAGACACAGACTCGATTCTACCAGTCTTCAAAAAGAGGGGGTGTCGTATCCCCAAAATCTATGCTCATATGATACACTATGCCCTATGAGTAAGATAGTGTGCCTCTATCTAGCACAAGAGGAGGTCTCAGTCGTGCTTACTTATAATACTCCATCTAGTGTCACTCTGCTTGCGTTTTCATCTGCGTGATTTGTGTAGTGCATCATATTAGATAAACGAGTAGAATTCATTTTCATCAGATTGATATTTCCCGTTTCGTAAATATATACAAGTATATATGTTCCGTAATTTCCATTATTTTTGGAAGTCTAACTATTTGAGAAATTTAAATATTACTTATAATCTATGTATCAGTGCGATGTTTGTCTGGTTTAAGTTTTCTAATAATAATTGCGGGTTCATATAACTATAAGGATTCTTTGGACATTGAAGGACATTTTTTATGCAAACTATTTGGTTTGTCTAGCCAAAAGGAATAAGAATTTCTTACCGCAGTGTTGCGACTCTCGCACACAAGACGTGAGACATAACTTCCTTTGAGAAAATATTCTGAAGCACTAACTTGGTCTCCGATTACTAAGGAGGCTTACTTCTTCAAGAAACCTAAGAGGGCATTCAACATAATTATATATACCTCTTTGAAGTTTTAGGGAATATTGTTTTAGAACCCAAAGGAAGACATTTGCCACTTCTCTACTAGCGGGGTATAAAGTATTTCAAATTGGAGCCGACTACGCCCAAATCTGTAAGTGTAATGGAGCACTAAAAATTAATTTTAAGCTAGAAAACTAAACATTGGACTTATCTCTAACCCCTATAGTTAACTGGTAAATCATATTGATTTATGAAACAAAAATTATTAAGGAGGGTAAAAGAATACCCGAATAAAATTGGACCCCCAAGTACTGTTGAGGGGGAGATATGGGAAACAACATATCACATGTGCACAGCGGAATAAACATACAAGAACAACTCAAAAGAGTAATGGATCTTGCGATCTCCATGAATCGAGAAATAAAAGTATACAATAAGACATTGTACCGGAGAGGAATTGAGTCTTTACTCAACCAAGATGCTCCAATGATCCAGTCCAAAAATAGACGGCTGAGTCCACACAAAAATAGATCTGTGACTCTACAGATATCCACACGAGCGGTGGAGAATCTCAATATCTTGTCCCACAAGAACTGGGTTGGAGAAAGAATGCCCTCTGCGTCTCAACGAACTGCTAGATTCGTTCCCAGTAGAGGCAACAACAATAAGAAGTCACGACGGGATCTAGGGCAAGTGACGGCTTCAGAATCACACACTTTAGTTGCACACACACATGAAAACTCTTTTCCAAATCTATTTATATCCAAGGATAACAAACAAACGGAAGCTTTCTAAGAAGTCCGCCAAAACTCGACTTGCATCGATATGCGTCGACTTGCAGTCAATGTGCGTCGATAAGAACTCGACGCAATGCCGATATGCAGTCGACGCAGCTTGCGTAGACAGGCAGTCGACGCACTTGCGTCGAATAGAAGTCGACGTAATGTCGATATCTACTCGACGTAGCGTCGATTAAAGGCCCGCGGACCCATTGAGCTTGGTTGCGTCGATAGGAAGTCGACGTGCGTCGATACACAATTGACGCAACCTGTTAGTATACTTTATGTCATAGGTTTGGTCCCTTAATCATATCCCATATGAATGTGGCCAACACAATCCTTTCTCCAACTTCTCCAAACACTCATATGTGCCACCATATAGGCTCAAATCGCATTGGCAGTGAGACTAACTGCTTGACTACTTCCAGATCACCATAGGAACATCAACAGTCTCCCACTTGATCTTGAACATTTTAACAAAAGTCTTACAAGCAATGAGCGACATCTAGCGATATATTATTGCTACATAAGCAATAAGAGTTCATAATTTAACAAACCTTTTATGACCAATGTATTAGTGTTGTCTTGTCCCTTTGTCTCTTACATTTTGATTGGACTAGAGGCATGTACTGTGTCACCCTCATAATTATCCAAATCCAATTTTCTGATCTAGAATGAACTTACAGAAATTGGTGAGTTCAATATCATATATTGACTCAACCAAGCATGTCCATGGATTTCTCAGCCTCATTGCATCAAGGGGCTCATGGATATAACCACTGTCATATAAGAGGACAAATCCCATTTTTATCCACACATAAACACCCAAATGACTCATAACATACCCAATAATCAATGTTTTCATAAACCTTCTTCAAGAAAGATTTTTGATGACATCAAAGTACGGTCTTCCTCACTTGATGAATGTTGTGACTTCAAGTCAAAGAACCATAAACACCATTGCCACTTGAGACCTACTTGTGACACGTTCATATAACAATCCACAAAGTGGCCTCATAGTGGGTCTGTACGGTACAACTTGTTCACTAACAAGTACCTGTGTGGCGACTTAATATCACAACATCATGACCTGTGAGAACCAGTCATTAGTCAACTCACATACTAGTATTATTGTGTTATCACTACCCTTAACTTCTAAGATGATACAACAACCAGAAATCATTTAAGAATGAAGCTTCTAATAAACATAGAACCTCACATTCAAGTCATGCACTTGAATTTCTATATAAGCAAATGTTCTAAGGGCATTTATCACGTTAATTGATCTATCATATAAAATCAAATTGACATAATAAAAGAACTTGTCATAACATAGAATGAAATACATAGTGCTTTATTCATCATATGAATTACAACTGACAAATATACAATACACAAGACTCCCACTAGAGTTGATCATTCATGTATCTAATACCCATTAATCTAGTATGACAATCCTGCTTTCTCTGTCCAGGAGGTTTTGTCAGCGGATCCACAATATTTTTCTCAGTCGTTACTCTGCATATGTTCACATCCACTCGATCGACAATCTCTCGAATAAGTTGGAACCGTCGAAGTTTGTGCTTGGAGCGCTGATGAGATCTAAATTTCCTAGCTTGTGCAATAACACTGTTGTTGTCACAGTAGAGAACTACGTGATCAATAATGCTAGAAACTACATCAAGTTCGTCAATGAATTTCCTAATCCACACATCTTTCTTCACAGTATTTGCAGCAGCGATATACTCAGCCTCAATTGTAGAATCAGTAACTATCTCTTGCTTGGAACTCTTCCAGCTCACACCTCCTCCATTCAGGCAAAAGACAAAACCTGATTGAAACTTTGAGTCGTCCCTATCAGTGTAACACTTTACAATGAGCTTTTATTGTCCACCAAACACCAAAAATACATCTTTAGTTCTTCTCAAGTACTTTAGGATATTTTTAGTTGTTGTGCAGCGACTATCACCAGGATCAGACTGATATCTGCTTGTCATGCTTAAAACATATGAGACATGAGTACAAAACATTGCATACATGATTGATCCAATTGTCGAAGCATATAAAATCAACTTCATGCGCTCCTTATCTTCCAAAGATTTAGGACATTGGTCCTTAGAATGACTCATACCATGAGACAGGCAAGAAACCTTTCTTGGACTCAAGCATGCTGAACTGTTTCAACACCTTCTCAGTATATACTTTGGATCAAACCCAACAACTTCTTCGATCTATCTCTATAGATCTTAATACCAAATACATAAGTCTCTTCACCCAAGTCTTTCATATAAAAACAGTCCTCTAGGCTATTCTTAACAGTTTGCAAGGTCGGAATATCGTTCTTGATCAGTAGTATGTCATCTACATACAATATTAGAAAAATAACAATGCTTCCACTAATTCTCTTGTAAACAGAAGGCTCATCTTCGTTCTTAATGAAACTAAACTCTTTGATTTTCTTATCAAAACGTAGATTCCAACTTCAAGAAGTCTGTTTCAACACATAAATGGTTCTTTGCAGCTTGCATATTTTAGTGGACTTCATTTGGAGATACAAAACCCTCGGGTTGTGTCATGTATACTTTCTCAAGGAGATTTTCATTAAGAAAATCCGTTTTGACATCAATTTGCCAGATTTCGTAGTCATAACTAGGCTGTAATAGCAAGCAAAATTCTGATGAACTTAACATAGCAACAAGGGAAAATATCTCATCATAGTCAACACTATGAATTTTATTGAAACCTTTAGCCACAAATCGCCCTTTGAATGTCTGTACATTCTCATTTATGTCAGTCTTCTTCTTGAAGACCCACTTGCACCCTATGGGTCGTACCCCTTTTGGTGGTTCCACCAAAGTCTAAACTTGGTTTGCATACATGAAGTACACTTCAAATTTCATGACCTTAAGCCACTTCTTGGAGTCCGGTCCACACATAGCCTCTTGGTAAGTTGTAGACTTATCATCATGATTCATAAATAACACATTACCTATTTGAGACATGAGAAATTCATATATCTCAGGCTCAAATTTTAGTCTACCAGATCTACATAGGAATTGTATTTTTTGAGCAGGTTCTTTATCTACAACAACTTGTAGTCTTTTCTCAAGCTCCAATTCAGGTTCATTCACAGCTTGTGGTTTTTGAACTTCTTCAAGCTCTACCTTGGTTGTTTTTCTTGATAAGAATTTTTTCTCCAAGAAGACACAAGTCCCTGCGACAAACACTTTGCCCTCAGACGATGAGTAAAAGTAGTATCCTTTGGTTTCCTTAGGATACCCCATATGATAACATTTATCTGACTTAGGTTGCAGCTTGTCATGCATTTGCACGTATACCTCACAACCCCAAATCTTCATGAAAGACAAATTAGGACACTTCTCAGTCCATATCTCATATGGTGTCTTTAGAATCGATTTTGTTGGAACACGATTTAAAATGAAAGCAGTAGTCTGTAAAGCAAAATCCCAAAAAGAAACATGCAAATTTGCATGACTCATCATCGACCGTACCATATTTAACAAAGTACGAATGTACGATTCATTCTCTCAGACACACCACTATAATGTGGTGTTCCAGGTGGAGTGAGTTGTGATACAATACCACACTTTTTAGATGATCACAAAACTCATGACTGAGATATTTACCATCTTGATCGGATCAGAGTACTTTCATCCTCTTTCCCAGTTGGTTCTCTAATTCGTTTTTAAACTCTTTGATTTTTTCAAAGGTTTCAAATTTGTTTTTCATAAGATATAAATATCCGTATGTACTAAAATCATCAGTAAATGTAACGAAGTAGAAAAACTCACCTCTATCCATAGAACTCATGAGTCTGCATATATCACTATGTACAATACCCAAAAGACCATCAACCCTCCCAGTATAACCAGTGAAAGAGCTTTAGTTATCTTGCCTAATAAATATGATTCGTATCTCTCTAATGATTCATATTCAAATGGTCCATTTTTATGGATCTTGGATATGCGTCTCTCGTTTATATGACGCATATTCAAATGGTCTATTTTTATGGATCTTGGATATGCATTGTCGTTTATATGACTCAAACAACAATGCCAAAAATATGTAGGATTTGACTCATTGATTTTTAGTCTCTTAGCATTCTCTATGTTATAGATCAGATGATCTAAGTTTCAAAATATATAAACCATTAAACAATTGTGTTACACCATAATAAACATCATTCATAAATATAAAATAATAATTGTTCTTAATAATGAAAGAAAATCCTTTCATGTCAAGACATGAGACAGATATAATGTTTCTAGTTATGACTGAAATAAAATAACAATTATCTAATTCTATTACAAGCTCAGTAGGCAAAGAAAGACGGTCTGGTAGAACACCGCAGGGCTAACCTTAATTTCGGGGACAAATTTTTTTTTATTATGTGTTGGGATTTGTAACATCCCATTTCCGACTAGACCCCCAAGAGTGGTTTTGGTCATGACAAAACCCTAGGAAGCCCAAGGTACCAAGTGAACAAGGCCAAGGTGAAAATCACCTTGGTCTACCTATAGCTCAGCCTTATATCGGCAAGGGGAGATCTGAACCATCAGATCCCATAGGAAGAAATAAACAGCCACACAAATTCCCTGAAAACAGCTCTTCCGGGTCTGACACGCTCGTGTCGGCCTAGACACGCCCGTGTCGCCAGGCGTGTCGTCAGCCAATGACATCAACTCTTGCTCCATTTTCAACGCGCAGATCCACCTCTCCTTTACCCAACAATTTTCCCCTTTCCAGTTTTGAAACATGAAAATAACAGTAAATCACAGGCGTTCCCGGCGGGGTTCCATGGGGCTGCGCCCCTGGCGGGTCTTAGGGGTAGCGCCCCTAGCGGTGGTCTTGCTGACTGATCAGTGAGCGGGGTGTGGGGCGTAGCCCCAAACAAATTATGAAAAACCACCACCTGTACAATGGAGAAAGTCATCAACATTTGATGTTCTAGGAATAAATCCAGACATTTAGAACAATTCTAAATCTTCTGATTTTCACACACTGGATCTGCAACCTCGCTCTGATACCACTGTTGAGTTTTTTTATACTAGAGGTGGAACATCACATCAAATGTGCGCATCGGAATAAACATACAAGAACAACCCAAAAGAGTAAAGGATCTTGCGATCTCCATGAATCGAAATAAAAGTATATATTAAGGCATTGTATCTGAGAGGAATTGAGTATTTACTCAACCAAGATGCTCCAATGATGCAGTCCAGAAACAGGCGGCTGGGTCCACGCAGATACAAATTTGTGACTCTACAGGTATCCACATGAGCGATGGAGAACCCCAATATCTTGTCCCACAAGACTGGGTTAGATAAGGAATGCTCTCCGCGTCTCCACGAACTGCTAGATTCGTTGCCAGGAGAGGCGACAACAAGAAGTCACGACGGGATGTAGGGCAAGTGACGGCTTCAGAAGCACACACTTTAGTTACACACTCATAGAAAAATTCTTTTCCATGTCTATTTATATCCAAGGATAAAAAACAGACAAAAACCCTCTAAGAAGTTCGTCAAAACTCGACTTGCGTCGATATGCGTCGATTTGCAGTTGAAGTGCGTCGATAAGAACTCGACGCAACATCGATAAGCAGTCGACGACAGTCGACGCAACTTGCATCGACAGGCAGTCGATGCACTTGCGTCGAATAAAAGTCGACGTAACGTCGATATCTACTTGACGTAGCGTCGACTAGAGGTCCCAGACACATGGTGCTTGGTTGCATCGATAGGAAGTCGATGTGCGTTGATACACACTCGACGTGTGTCGATACGCACTTGACACGACCCGTCAGTATACTTTATGTCATAAGTTTGGTCTTTTATCATATCCCATATGAATGGGGCCAGCACAATTCTTGTTCCAACTTCTCCAAGCACTCTTATGTGCGACCCTATAGGCTCAAATCGTGCTGGCAGTGAGACTAACTGCTTGATTACTTCCAGATCACCATAGGAACACCAACATTTAGCCCAGTTGATGAGACGATGGTTCGTGCCACAGAAAATCGCAATCAAATCTTTTAATTTCTTCATGACCTGCATCAGGATTTTGATCATATTAGTGTTAAGTTTTTTGGGATGCCGTCGGTTACCGTCTCTTCCTGAGGTGTACAGTACTGTACAGGAATTTGATCGCCGCCTGACCATACTTCTTGATCCTGCGCCGGAGGGCTCTGCCCTTACTGCTACTTCCCCCTCTTCTTGTTAGCCGTCCCTCTCATGACTCCAAGTTGAAAGGATCTGATAAGGATCATCTCCTCTGTGATTATTGTGGAAAAAATCGTCACACTCGGGACACTTTCTTCAGGCTCCACGGATTCTCTCCACCAAAAGGGGGTTCTCCGCCACGTGGTGGCTGTAGTTTTGGGCAATCCTCTGGTCGTCATCCTTCCCCTTGTGTTGCTCATCTTTCTGATGCTACCGCGGATATTTCTCCTAGCCATTCCAGCTCTGATAGTTTTGCCCCCCATGGTGCATTCACAGCGGATGAAGTGCTTGCCTTCCGTCGATTCATGCGGGGCCTTTCTACGGAGCCTTCTGCATCTTTTGCCTATGCTTACACGGGACTTCCTGGTGCTCACTCTGCCGCTTCTCATCCTTCCACACAGTGAATTATTGACTCTAGGGCCACAGATCATATGACTGGGTCTGCGTCAGGTTTCATCTCATATACCCCTCTCTCCGGTCGCGATAAGGTGAGCATTGCAGATGGTTCTCTTTCCTCTATTGCCGGAAAGGTTCCATCTCCTGCTCATCTCTCACTTTGTCCTCCGTTCTACATGTTCTCAATTTCACTCGTAATCTACTTTTTATTAGTCATATTACTTATTCCATGCATTGTTCTGTGACTTTTCTTCCTTCTTCTTGTGTCTTTCAGGACCTGACGACGGGGAAGATAATTGGCTCTAGTAACATGGTCAACAGACTCTATGTGCTCGACTCCAACCCAGTTGCTCAACCTCCAGCTCTTCACTCCAGCACCACCCATCCATTGTATTCCTGGCATTGTCGCCTGTGCCACCCATCTACTAGCGTTATGAGATTGTTGTTTCCTGTTTTGTTTGCTACTATTTTCGATTCCTTTGTGTGATGTTTGCACTATTAACAAATATCATCGTACTACGTTTAATCATATTTTTTTACCTAGTACAAATCCTTTTGCAGTTATATATACTTATATCTGGGGGCCTTGTCCCATACCGTCTATATCTGGTTGTGTGTGGTTTGTTTTATTGATTATTTCTCTCGTAATACTTGGTTATACTTGCTGCGAAACAAAAGTGACTTTTTTCCCATTTTTCGTAAGTTGCATAACATGATCTCTACTCCGTTTCAAACCGTCATTAAAATTCTTCGTAGTGGCAATGACCGCGAATACATGAATTCACAATTTGAGCAATACCTTATTGATTATGACATCCTCCACTAGACTTCTTGCGCTTATTCTCCGACTCAGAATGGTGTTGCGGAGTGGAAGAATCACCATCTGCTGGAGATCGCTCGATACTTGTCCACCATGCATCTTTCAAAATTCTACTGGGGAGATGCAGTCCTGACTGTGGCCTATCTTATTAATCGCATGCCCTCGCATGTCCTTGGGAATGCCACTCCTCTTATCACTCTTCATGTCCCTCCTTCTCAGCTTTCTCCTAAGGTGTTTGAATGTGTGCTTCGTTTACATCCACCACCCTTGTCCAACTAAACTCGACTCTCGGGCGCTAAAGTGTGTCTTTATTGACTATTCTCCCACACAAAAGGGGTACAAGTGTTTTCATTATGGAGGTCATGTTTCATGAATCCGAGGCATACTACCCTGCCTCAGGTGATCTAACTCATTTTCCTCCTTCTGTCCCTCTGTCAATATCACCACCGTATCCCTCACTTCAGGGGGAGCCTCCACCGGTGTAAGTGAGTTCTCCTATTGTTGTTCCTCCCCTTCCATCTACTGCTCCGAGCTTGCAGATATATACGCGGCGCACAAAGAAGACAAGTACACGATATTCGACTATGCCACAAGAACAGTCATTGGATCTTGACTCAGGGCCTTCCGATCCACCAATTGCCCTTCAGAAAGGTATCTACTCTTGTACTCGACATCCTCTCTCATATTTTGTATCGTATGACTCTCTTTCTCCCGCCTACAAGGCCTTTGTGTCTTCTGTCTTCTTTTTCTATACATGTATCTTGGTAGTAGGCTCTGGAGATCTTTATGTGGAGAGATGCAATGATTGAGGAAATGATTGCCCTTGAGAAGAACCATACATGGGACTTGGTGCGCCTTCCCTATGAAAAGAAGACGATTAGGTGTAAATGAGGGTTCTCTGTCATACATGGGACCTGCGTGCGGTGCAAGGCAATACTTGTGGCAAGGGGTTATACACAAACCCTTGGTATTGAATATCAGAAAACATTTGCCCCGGTGGCAAAGATGAACACCATTAGGTTCTTGTTGTCCTATGATGTTTGCAAGGGTTGGAATCTATGACAATTTGATGTGAAGAACACATTCCTCCATGGGGATCTGGATGAGGAGGTTGTCTATTCCACCTGTTCTCACTCCAAGCGATGCAGAAGGGAAAGTCGGTAGGCTAAAGAAGTTTCTATATGGGCTGATACAATCCCCAAGAGGCTGGTTTGGAAGATTTCACAAAGTTATGGTGTCATTTGGATATCATCAGAGCAATGCTGATCACACACTGTTCATCAAACCTAAGACTGGGAACTCACTGTCCTCATTGTAGGGGTGTAAGCCGGAACCAACCGAACCGCCTAACCGAACCAAACCAAACCAAACAGTTCGGTTTTAGTAGCCCACAGTTCGGTCACAGTTCCAATTTTTGAAAAACTGCGTAGTTCGGTTCGGTTCACAGTTCAGAGTGTCAAACCGATCCAAACCATATTAGCTTTAATTATATTTTATTTTAGTAGGGATACTTTATTTCATAAGCTTTAAGCCTAATTTATTAAAAATAAACAATATAATTATTAACTTTTACTATTTTATTAAATTATAAACAATATAATTTAATTAAGTCTTGACAGCCCAACTATTTTTAGCATGAAATTTTTTCATTTATTTTTAACATTAACATTTTTTATTGTATGATAGCTTCATGATTCAATGTCACTTTCTTTCTATAGTAGGATTAAAGGGAGAAATCATCCTTGATTCAATGTCACTTTATTTTTAACATTAGCCACACAAGGTCTATATATATGTCGGGATAGAAAATTAGTTGGTGATTTTTTTCATTATGACGATAACTTCGACAATGTCTTGCTTTGACATTAATACCCTCATCAATGCTAATATTGCTCTTGTCAGTTTTCAGTAGCAAATTTCTTTTCTTTTAAGTATTGAACCACTTAAACTGAACCGAACCAAACAGTTTGGTTCGGTTCGGTTCCAATGGTGTTCGCGGTTCGGTTCAGTTCCAACGGTGTTCGCGGTTCGGTTCGGTTTCAGATTTTTGGAACCACACATGGGTGTTTCGATTAACGGTTTTGATCAAAACCGAACCAAACTAAACTGTTATTGGCCAGAGAGCTTGAGGTCAAGGACCTGAGAAAACTCATGTACTTGGGTATTGAGGTTGTAAGGTCCAAGCAGGGAATCTTAATCTCTCAGAGGAAATATACTCTGGACCTTCTCAAGAAAGTAGGGATGAGTGGATGTAGACCAGCTGACACACCGATTGAAGCAAACCACCGTTTAGGGCGCAATGATAGGTAGGTGATTGAAGACATCTCTGAGTTCTAGACATTAGTGGGGAGGCCGATATACCTATCACACACTCGCCCTGATATTTATTATGCGGTAAGTGTTATCAGCCAGTACATGCATGATCCAAAGACACGTCATCTCGATGCAACTTACAGAATTCTTGGTACCTCAAATCCTCACCATGAAGGGGTATCTTGTTTGCTCTCAATTCAGGTTTAAATATTGAAGTTTACACTAATGCCGATTGGGCTGGGTCTGTTGAAGATCGAAGATCAACTTCAAGATATTGTTCTCTTGTCGGGGCAACTTTGTTACTTGGAGAAACAAGAAGCAACAGATTGTGGCAAGATCCAGTGCAGAAGTCGAGTTTAGAGCTATGACTCATGGGGTTTGTGAAGGATTATGGCTACGCTCCCTGATGAGTGACCTAGGCCTTACTGAGGCAGGACCCATCTGATTGTATTGTGACAATAAGTCAGCTATCGGTATGGCCCACAATCCTGTTCAACATGACCGCACCAAACACATTGAAGTTGATCGACACTTCATTAAGGAGAACATTGAAAAGGGAATTGTGTGTACTCCTTTTGTTCACTCTGACAGACAACTAGCTAACATTCTCACCAAAGAGTTGAGTGAGAATACTTTTGGAAGGATTGTCTGTAACACTCTTATTTTTCGCGCACTGAATTTCATTTATTTTTCTCTCTCCGATGATGAAAAAGGCACATTTATATTGTCGCAATATTTTGACGAATTTTGTTTTTCTTTGTTTTGCTTATCATTTTGATATTTTTGGATGAGTTTGAGTTACCTTTTTATGTGGGCTTTCACTTTTGCTGGTTTAGTGGGCTGAATATATATAATATTGGGCTTGATGGCTGCCTTATTTGGCTATGTTTGCTGGCTGTGTTGGCTATGTGGGCTGGCTGTGTTGGCTGGCACTGGATATGGTTGCTGGCTGAGTTTGAGCTTGTGTTTAGACACTTGGTTGTGGAGTTTTGACACTTGGTGTTGGCTGAAATATGTTGGGATGCATGTGATGACACCTAGCTGAGTTACCAACTCCAATTTGGCTTCTTCTTGCCTCTTCACCGCCCCTACTCCTCTTTAAATATTGGGTAGATTTCTGCCTCTCTTCATCCACCCGCTCTCCCTCTTCTCTACTGCTTCTTGCTGGCCGAGCTGCTGTTCACTGCTGTCTTGCTGCGGCCGAGCTGCTGTTCTCTGCTGTCTTGCTGTAGTACTGCCCCTAGCTGTCCTCCCGAAACTGCTGCCTCTTCTACCATTTTGCTGAGCTGTGCTGGAAGCTTGCTGCCGCCACCTTTGGTTGCTATACTGCTGCCTTTTCATTGGACTGTTTCAGTTTAAGTGCTCTATTCGAATTTATTTTTGGTTTTATTGTTAGGAAATTATGTTGTAAGACAAGTTAACCTTTATACCTTGCTGGACAATTACGTTTCAGAGGACGGGAAGTCCATTCGGGGGCTGATTTTTAGCCCATTACGAGGCATATTTCTAGCTGTCCGGCAACGTATAAAATCAGATTTTGGCCTTTCCGATTTATCGTTTTTGTTTTCCGATAATTTTGCGAATCTTTCTAAATCGTTTGCGCGCTACGAATTCCAAGTGACGCAACCCAATAAACGTGCGTATAATTTCAGTGGTTCCCAAGACTTCAAAAACAGAGGATGGCGTCGCAAGGAAATCATGACGGAAATACGAACAAAGGCAAAGTTGTAGTGAGTTTCTTATTTCTTGAATTAGTTATTCGCTTACTTTCCTATTCTATTGCATTTTATGAAATACACAAGTGTCTGTGCATATGCGTTTAACTCATTAAGATATCGCTGTGGGATAAAATGTGGGAAAGAGAAAAATATGAAAGCGATATATTTATTTCTGAGGGGATCAGTTTAATATAAACTCCTATTCATGACAAGATAAAATTCATTTAAAACTCTGCATGGAGAAATGTGATGGTTTCGAATCCAATGATGTGGAGACATCCACTGATGGATTTACAAGTAGGGGTGAACCTACAATTACGTCCTTCGGGGCATGGCCCAATTCGTGTTTGCATCACCGGAGCATTTCCTATTTTATGTAACTTAAATTAAGGGGTAATTAAGATTTCAGCTTTGAGAATGATATTATTCATTATTGTACTGTATGCATATTGATAATATTTCCATTGTTTGCATGTACTACATTTCACGAAATATTTATCTCACCTAGTCATATTTTTATGACTAACCCTCGGTGGATTCATTTTTTCAGACATCAGGTGGAACTCCAGATGTACTACGGAAGTTCGCACCAGAAGAATTAAAGAAGGTATGGTTGAACGTCTATAAAGGAATCAAAGAGGGTTCTGAGAGTCACAAATTACTATGTTCAGAAGATTACTGTAAATTTTTAGCAGATTTCGAGTAAACGCTTGTATGATCATGTACATAAATAAATGAATGAAATAAAAAGTTTTGTGTTACTCTTTTGTACTCTTTACTATAATTCACTAGTGAAAATCACTGCCGATCATTTTGGAAGCCCGAAAAAAGGGTCTTCACAATTTGTATCAAAGCGAGGTTGATTTTCACTCGGTGTGGTCGTAGGCAGTACGAAAATATAACACAAAAATTAATTTAATTAAATCACCTTCGTATATAGGAACCCGTTCAAGTTTATTCTAGCCGCCGCAGTCAACGCCGTCGGGAGAATCAAGAAGATCATCAAGCAACTACTAGGTCCGAGGAAAGTGACAACGGGCAGCAACACCATCGGCGTCCTTCGGATTTTGTGTTGTCAATAGCAGAAGCCTTTAAGTTAGCTTTTCCTATGTTAGCTACTGTAGGACTCTTTTCTCCGATCGCGGCACAAACCAATTCGTAAATTCATGGATAAAATCTGGCCATGTTACCAGGTCAAGTCAGACAAATTTTGTGGCGACTAAGTTGTTCCACCAACGCTTTGCTGTGTCTTCAAGTAAAAAGGATGTGAGTTCAACTTTTCGATCTTCTAGGCAGCGCATAACTTGGAAAATAGTTTCGATTCGGAGTATCCAATCTTCTGTTTCTAAGGGAGATAGACCTCCTACAAAAGTTGGTGGTTTTAATTCCATTAATTGTTTCAGATCAAAGTCCATTTGACGGTATTGGAGTGTCAGAGCTTCTACTCTTGGGGGAAGATTTGGAGGAGTCATCAGATGTTGTTGTGGTTGATGGGGTTGATGTTGTGGAGTAGGATTTTTTTGGGGAAGTGTGGGACCTACAGTAGCTAACGTAGGAAAAGCTAACTTAAAGGCTTCTGTTATTGACAACACAAAATCCGAAGGATGCCGATGGTGTTGATGCTCGTTGTCACTTTCCTCGGACCTGGTAGCTGCTTGATGATCTTCTTGATTCTCCCGACGGCGTTGACTGCGGCGGCTAGAATAAACTTGAACGGGTTCCTATATACGAAGGTGATTTAATTAAATTAACTTTTCTGTTATATTTTCGTACTGCCTACGACCACACCGAGTGAAAATCAACCTAGCTTTGATACCAATTGTGAAGACCCTTTTTCCGGGCTTCCCAAAATGATCGGCAGTGATTTTCACCAGTGAATTGTAGTAAAGCGTACAAAAGAGTAACACAAAACTTTTTTTTTCATTCCTTTATTTATGTACATGATCATACAGACGTTTACTCGAAATCTGCTAAAAATTTACAGTAATCTTCTGAACATAGTAATTTGTGACTCTCAGAACCCTCTTCGATACCTTTATAGACGTTCAACCAAAGGTGGCGGCAGCAAGCTTCCAGCACAGCCCAGAAAATGGTAGAAGAGGCAGCAGTTTCGGGAGCACAGCTAGGGGCAGTGCTACAGCAAAACAGCAGAGAACAGCAGCTCGGCCGCATCAAGACAACAGTGAACAGCAGCTCGGCCAGCAAGAAGCAGTAGAGAAGAGGGAGAGCATGTGGATGAGGAGAGGCAGAAATCTACCCAATATTTAAAGAGGAGTAGGGGCGGTGAAGAGGCAAGAAGAAGCCAAATTGGAGTTGGTAACTCAGCTAGGTGTCACCACATGCATCCCAACATATTTCAGCCAACACCAAGTGTCAAAACTCCACAACCAAGTGTCTAAACACAAGCCCAAACAAGAAATTCACTACAACTTTGCCTTTGTTCGTATTTCCGTCACGATTTCCTTGCGACACCATCCTCTGTTTTTGAAGTATTGGGAACCACTGAAATTATACGCACGTTTATTGGGTTGCGTCACTTGGAATTCGTAGCGAAAAGTGCAAAAGATTTAGAAAGATTCGCAAAATTATCGGAAAACAAAAATGATAAATCGGAAAGGCCAAAATCTGATTTTATACGTTGCTGAACAGCTAGAAATATGCCTCGGAATAGGCTAAAAATCAGCCCCCGAATGGACTTCCCGTCCTCTGAAACGTAATTGTCCAGCAAGGTATAAATGTTAACTTGACTTACAACATAATTTTCTAACAATAAAACCAAAAATAAATCCGAATAGAGCACTTAAACTACTCAGTCAGCAACCATATCCAGCGCCAGCCAACACAGCCAGCCCACATAGCCAACACAGCCAACACAGCCAGCAAACATAGCCAAATAAGGCAGCCATCAAGCCCAATATCATATATATTTAGCCCACTAAACCAGCAAAGGTGAAAGCCCCCATAAAAAGGTAACCCAAACTCATCCAAAAATATCAAAATGATAAGCAAAACAAAGAAAACAAAATTCGTCAAAATATTGCGACAATATAAATGTGCCTTTTTCATCATTGGAGAGAGAAAAATAAATGAAATTCAGCGCGCGAAAAATGAGGGTGTTACAATCCTTCCCTCCTAAAAGAACTTTTCGTCCCCGAAAAGATAATATTGATTTGTAAGGTATCATTTACAATATGTACATCAACGAAAGATTACACTTTTATTTTTTACGATATTGTTCTAAATTAAAGGCTCGCGGTATAATTAAACGTTCTTCCGGTACTTCTGGAGGAGGAATTGGAGCAGACGCTGGAGCAGGTACCGGTGCAGGTGCGAACGCTAAGGATTCAGCCATCATTTGATATAATTGTCGCTGTAGAGGAGGTTGTGAATTGATTTCTTAATTCAAGATCTTTGGACAATTTTTCTTTGTATGCCCTGGCTGACGGCAATAATAGCATGCCCCAATTAAACATTCTCCTTTATGAAAGCGATTACACTTGGCGCATTTCGTCGAGTTAGCTTGGGACGTAGTACTGGTTGATGGACTAGGTTGTATCGTCTTAGCAACATCCTTGCCTTGTGTTTCACTTGGAGTTGGGATTTCCGTGGCTTTTCTCTTTCCACTATCTCGATATTTCTGCGATTTGCTTTGATCGATTTCCAATGATGTGGAGGCATCCACTGATGGATTCACCAGTAGGGGTGAGCCTACAATTACGTACTTCGGGGGCGGGGCTCAATTCATGTTTGCATCACCGGAGCATTTCCTATTTTAGGTAACTTAAATTAAGGGGTAATTAAGATTTCAGATTTGAGAAGAATATTATTCATTATTGTACTGTATGCATATTGATAATATTTCCATTGTTTGCATGTACTACATTTCACGAAATATTTATCTCACCTAGTCATATTTTTATGACTAACCCTCGGTGGTTTCATTTTTTCAGACATCAGGTGGAACTCCAAATGTACGCCAGAAGTTCGCACCAGAAGAATTTGAGAAGGTCTGGTTGAACGTCTATAAAGGAATCGAAGAGGGTTCTGAGAGTCACAAATTACTATGTTCAGAAGATTATTGTAAATTTTTAGCAGATTTCGAGTAAACGTCTGTATGATCATGTACATAAATAAATGAAATAAAAAGTTGTCTTACTCTTTTGTACTCTTTACTACAATTCACTGGTGAAAATCACTGCCGATCATTTTGGGAAGCCCGGAAAAAAGGTCTTCACATTGTCGACAAGTTGGGCATGATTAATATCTAACGTCCAACTTGAGGGGGAGTGTTACAATATTTAGAATTTTATGTTAGGTCCATTTCTTAATATTGATATGTAATAGCCGTTACATACTTACATCTGCCTCCATATATAGAGGGGATTTGGTCTTGGATAAACATAATGTACCGTTAAAAAATACTTTTATCTACATGCTTAAAGCTCCAAGACCAAGTGAACTAGAAGGAACGTTATAAGAACTCTTTTTTTGGTGGGTTTCATACCATCGACCTCCCTATTAGGGAAGAAGCGCATGATTGCTTTTCTAATAAGTTGAATTTTAAAATCAGAAACCAATGCTCATAAGTTCATCATGTTATCTATACTCAGAGACAGTGAGATTCATAAAACGCTAAATGATCCCTTTATCTTCTTATAGTGCTAAATTTATTGTCTCTCAAAGAATTTGCCTGTTCATGGGATCCCGAACATGGAATGCTGTTGTATCATTTGAGCAGTACCCCTAGGCCACCTGTCCATTAAGGAAGAACATTTAAAATCTCCTTAAGTGTAATTGAGGGGAAATCATACCTTTTTTTGGTTAACAAATTCTCAATATTATTTCTGTAAGCATGGCTTAGATATCAAATGTTACCATCATCTAAGATATTGTGCTTGAACCCTTTTTATCTTCGGTGAGCCATTTATGAAAATGGATTTCAATTATCTTCATCTCAATTTATTAAGATCATTAATGTAGTTGTTGAATGTATGATCTCCATGTCCGATGTTCTTTCTGTTTTGCATTGGTGTTGTTTACTTGTTAGAGCTGTTTAGTACTACAACTGTTTCTTTTTTGTCTGGCACATTCTAAAATTGGAAATATCTTGAAAAGTGTTGTGGAGTAACTTCAATGAAGGATTTTAAACATTATTTTCTAGAAATAGAAAATGAAAGAAATTCTTTTTTGTCTTCCTAAGAATATGCTTATCTGGTACAGGTAGCATCGATTGATTTTCCTCTTGTTGAATGCCACATGAATGTCATAACAGAATCGGGGGCTCTCATAGTACCCAAGGTCTCAGAACGGCTAAGTCCTGTTTCTGTTCTAGACCCTCCTTCAAAAGATGGGAAATCTACTCCAGGATGCTTGGAAAGGATAAATGCAGGTCTTCAGGGTAAACACATTATTTTGATACTCACTTCTGACCGCTTGGCAAAAAATGGTAAATTTCAGTCTATTTACTTGTAACTTTTTATAGATCTTCGAAGACAACTTAACCTTCTCGAGCTGGAAACTGTTGGTTCTGGCGATGAGCAGTCTAAGCCTCTTATCTTTAATGATGAGACTGGCAAAGAGATCTTGATGTTACTGAAGCATGGAGGTGGCAGGGACTTGTTGTACTTGCTGGACATTCTAACTGTCTCAGGTATTTATGCATCCACCCAAAATAAATTTTTTGATGCATGCTACTTGTCGGATAGTCCAGTTTTCCCAGACGTATTTGAAAAACTTGAAAAGAAGTACAATACGGTCACCTTATGGTCAAGATCAGAAAGGAAACTGCTGTTTGATCATATAAACTCTGTTCTAGCGAAGGTCCTTGCCCCATGCATGGATTTACATCCATGGGTGGAGTTGAAAAGTAACATTTTTTGTGGACATGGCAGGTTGGTTAATGAGTCATGGCGTGTCTTAATTCGCCGACAGAAGGAACTGAGTAAGGGAAAACCCGAGGATATGGTTTTGGACTCTAGGTGGTTATATTTGGATGATCATGTTGACATGATAGGAAGAGAGATCGAGATAATGGTGAAGGATGATCTCTTGGATGAACTCATTTCTGAGTTCTTCGAATAGCAAATCTGACAATGGAAGTACTTGTTTCAAGGTTGACTCGAGTCATTCCTAGTGTCATTGAATGTGTTAAACGCTTGATAATGCTGACATCGCCGAACCTTCGCAATGTTTCGAGTTTTGACAATTCGTTCCCGGTCATTGAAAGTGTCAAATGCATGATAATACTGACATTGCCAAAAACTTACGACCTCTGCATGCTTTTGACATGAACATGAGATTGCATTAAGATGTGGCACTGAGCTCTCTCTTGTCAACTTGGAAGTGATCTGAACCTTTGGTATTCGTTGGCATACAATCTCACTTCACACTTGCCAGCAGAGATCAGAGAAATCAAGACTAACAAAGCATTTTGGCATCTTGTCCAGATTTCACCATGAAGTTACTAATTTGTTGGTTGACCTTTCTTAAAGGTCAAAAAGAGTATTCCTGGTTCTTGTCTAAATTTGGATTCAGGGTTCTTAATGTTGGAATGCCAGATTTTCCAAAGACAGTCAAAAGCCCCTAGTCATCTGAAGTAGCAAGCAGTGTTTCCAGCCAAAGATTAATACATACATTGTGTGAACAGAGAACTTCGTTCAGTTGGAAGGTACGCGCTTGCACTTGTAATCTATCACAGTAGGACACTAACCAGGGACATAAATTTTTTACGGTTTATTTGCATGTAGATTAAATATTATATTATTGATAGGAATACAAATTTGAGTAGAAATTATATTGATTATAGAATACTATGACTCCATTTGGCACGGTGTCAGCGCTCGTGAACGTGGTGGTTATGAACCGTCGTTCGTGACTGCTTGACCCTACACACTAAACTTCATTCACTCTTATGTTCAAAACTAGTTTTCTTTTCTTGGTGGCGGTCATGACCGTTGTCATGCCAAACATACAATTTATGATAGTGACGTTTTGTCCAAACTCACCAGAGTAAAATCACCGCACCAAACAGAGCCTGTCTTTTAAAAACAACTATTGGCATATGCACCATTACACATTAAAATACTGAGACCATCTCTAAGATAATTCATGAAACTTACTGACGCAGGACGAGTCTATACGCGGCGAGAAATCTGCGACCTAACCCTACATGCTATGCAAATCCGACGGCTAGATCACAAATTAAATAATAAATTAAAATCATCCCACACAGTTAATTCACAACAAGACAAAGATAATTTATTTAGGGCGAAACAAGCTTAGGCTTTCCTCCGCGGGGAGGGCCAAAGAAAGAGCGCCT
The DNA here is from genome assembly GCA_039583875.1 of Platanthera guangdongensis. Taxonomy (NCBI): domain Eukaryota; kingdom Viridiplantae; phylum Streptophyta; class Magnoliopsida; order Asparagales; family Orchidaceae; genus Platanthera; species Platanthera guangdongensis. Next base: position 161,692,821 of record CM077161.1, read on the forward strand.
GATGAATGAATCCTTCTTGCGGTTAGAGATTAATCCATGCACCAATAACTATAATAAACTTAACACCCAAGCAATCATGTAATAAACTACTGGAACAATGTTTTACAACTAAATACCAATACAAAAACACAATACGAATAATAGAGTTGATGTAAATAAAACAAATCTGAATATTGGAGAGCTCAAAGAGGGGTTCCTGTGGTTGGTGGACCGGATCGGGTAAGGGGAATGCTGGTTAGGGGATTAGGAAGGCTGGATCGGAGAGCTAAGTGGTTGAATCTCGACTGAAATGCCCAGATATGGACAAATTTTGTGATGACCGGTTGTTGGGAGGTGGATCCACGTGATGGGGAGTAATGACAGCAAATAAGGAAAGACTTGGCGTCTGGTTATGGCTGGAAAAATCCAGATTTGGGTTGTTTTGGGGCTGCACACAGCCAGACAACTGTAAGGTGGGTGGAGGCAGGGCTGGACAACAAGGAGGGGGAGTTTGTGAGGGGGTAGCATGTAACATCCCAAATTTTGACGTCGCACTTAAATTAATTTCAGGATCCGATCGCGAGCTTAATTGATCGAGTCGCCGGAGTGTGAAGGTAACATTTATTTTATATAACACTCCCTAGTGATAGTGTATTAACATATAAATAAATATATAATTATAACTTGGCATTTCAATGCTCAATCAAGAGCACCAATTTTAACATTATAACTTATCTATATGCCTTAAATATACCGGTTCACGGTATATCAAACCACCGCCCTTATATCACGCCTCTTTATCCTGATAACCCGCATTCTTCCTCATTTCCGCTAGTTTCCTCTTCCCTCACCCGTCCCCGTAACCGCTCGCAGTCGTGCTCTCGCGAAGCACTGTCGTCGGCCAGTTCTCGCCGGAATCCGGCGCCGGAGGCCAGTATCCACTTCTTTTTCCCCCTCAGCAGCCCTAGTCGACCTTTTTTTCCCTCCTAGCACCGTAAAGGGGTGAATCTCCAACCCTAGCCGTTGGGAAGATTCTTGCGGAAATCGTTGTTTTGTTCCGGTGAGTAATTTTCCTCCTTATCCTTCCGTATCTTGGGTAAATCGTCATGCTTGATACCCAAATATGTTTAACCTTCATTCTTTTGCCCCAAATTAGGAATCCAGAAACTAGGACCTTCCCAATCAGAAATCAACCACCTATTGTGTGGTTTAGTCGTTGTTAGTTCGTGGTAACACTCTTGTTTGCGTTCTTTTCCTTCATTATTAGATGTTTATATTATGTGGAAATTCTACCAAAACCCTAAAGAAGGAAAAAACACCTAAGTTTAGGTTCCCGTTTGGATTTCAGATTTTCGGTGGTCGTTGGAGCAAGGGATTGAAGAAGTTCTTAGTAGTCTGATCCTTGGAGAAAAACCTCCATGTCGCCTCGATGCGTGTACGAATGTCGAATAACCGCGGTAAGAAATTCAGCAACTTGTAGTCCAGCAGTTCAGATTAATTTATTTCATGTTTTAAAAATGTTGGTATACACACTTTAGATCTACAAGTTTCTAAAGTTTGAACCAGGTCAACGGGGTAGGATACGCTTATGCATAATTTAACAGAATCATTATCATGAAAATCGTAAGCCCAGTGTGTTTAACTAGAGTCCTATTCTGTGTTAGACTCACTGGATATTAGTATAAGTGAAAATCAAGAAATCTGGCGAGGAAGGGTTTACCCTAGCGATTTTGGTGGAGACACACCACCGTATTTCCAGGGCCAGTAGGCCACCACTCGTATTTCAAGCTCAGGGTCGTTGACCCTTGTTCCAGATATAAAACTCCTCAGATAGGAGTCTGTGTTCCACTTGAGGAACACTCAGTTCAGGGCACCATCGGGCTTACCACGCGGAATGCTGTCTCTAGTTGTGCACAGTCGTCCTTAGTGACACAAGTTAATAAGAAGTCAGTGAAACAGGTGAAAACTTACCACAGATACAACTTCAGAACTTCAGAATTCAGCGATTTATACAGATAAGCAAGAGTGTGTCAGATCACACGATAGGTTGAATTCATGTCAGATCATGATTACAAGTGTCACGTTTAATATTAGAATAATTATATAAATTTTTAATTTCAAGTCTTACCTAAAATGTTTTCTTTAAGTGTTGCTGGAGAGAGTAGTTTTTCTTACTCTTCAGTGGGCCTGACCCATTTGGAACTTATTTTTACACGGGGCTCAGGTCAGGGGATCCACTTAGGATAAATAGCTCAGTCGTCAGTCGTCAGTTTATTCAGTTGTACCACTGCTGTTGTACTTTGCTTTATTTACAGACAGTTGTATTGTAGTATTCCACTCATGTATTTGATATATCAGTTATTTCAGTTTGACAGTAATTTAACCCGTTAATGATACATTTTCGATTTTAGTTGGCTTTGTGAATTCAGCTTGTCAGGTAGACTTTTAACCTTAGAATTACTTCACTTTTCCGCTGTATGTCTTTCTTTAGCATTTTCATTATTTTTACCTGGTTTATATCAGTTTATATACCGTTACTTAGTTTACTTGTTTTTGCAGACCCGACCAGACTGCTGATTCCTGTTAAACTTGGTTGAGGTGTTACAAATTGGTATCAGAGTGAGGTTTATGATCCCTGGACCCAGTAAATTCATAGAGCCATAGGTTTGCGCTAGAGTCAGACTCTCGATAGAGGCGTCATCGAGTTTATCCAACTTTTAGCGTTGCTAGTATATGAAAAATGCTTTCAGTAATAGAATTCTCTGTTGTATTATCCAAGACTAATAATCCTATCTTCTCTGTCCTTTAGGCACCTCGATACAACGAACCAGGGGAACCCTCTCGTCAGAGTACTGCTCCTGATTCAGCCATGGATGACGCTAATGCGCCCCCTGCGCCACCCGCACTAGCAATAGTAGAACCTACTGATTTGGCAGCCCAGATTGCCAAGGCAGTAGTGGTTGCATTATTGGAGTTTCAGAGAGGGTTGGCTGCAGGGATTCCGGTTCCCGTTCCAGCACCAGTCCCTGCACCTGTAGCCGTGGTGGTCGGTTTGGACCGTTACTTGAGGGATTTTAGAGACCTCCACCCTTCCAACTATAGTGGAGATGGATCGCGAACACCAGAGATTTGCTGAATGTCATGACATGTCCCGAAAATAAAAAGGTTCAGTTGACAGCTTTCCTTCTTTGGGGTGAGACAAAGGTTTGGTGGGATAAGTATCTGGCAGATGACCATGCAGGTAAGACTTCAAGTTAAATTCCCTCGTTTATAAGAAAGTTTTAACTTATAGTATGTCATAGTGTGACCTTTTCCTTGCCAGGTCGTACAACAGATATGCTTAATTGGGGAGATTTTTCTAGGGCTCTTGCAAGCTGGTTCGTGCCCCCTTCTGCTTGACGAGATCTCCAAGAGATGTATCTCAGGCACTTCCAAGAGGATAAGTCTGTGGCCAAGTATGAGCGAGAACTTACTCACTTATCTCGCTATGCAGGCATGATGTAGGGAGATGAGGCTGAGTGGTGCAACCGTTTTGTGGATGGCCTATGAGACTCAATGAGGCAGCCGTTGATGACCATGGTCAATGCCGATTATAGGAGTTTGGTGGATACGACACGAAGGTTAGAAGCAGATCAGCAGCGTGTGCAGAGGCGCGATAGTTTCCTCGCCAAGCGGTCTCAAGGAGGGCCACCATCTCAGAAGGATAAGAATCAGTCAAAGGATCGTTGGAACAAAAAGCGGAAGTCGGATTACAAGCAGGGCAATCAGTCTGGGGGCAAGCCCAGAGATTATCCCCTTTGTTCCAAATGCAATCGCCACCACTATGGAGAATGTTTGGCTTCTTCAGTGGTCTGCTTCAAGTGTCAGAGAGCTGAACACATTGCTCGGAATTGCCCAGAGTATACGGGTAATCAGGTAATATGATCATACACTGGGAATTTTTTTCTCTCATTCAGGATTTCTCTTTGGAAAATTTAAATTGTGTACTGTAACTTGAATTTCAGTCGAATTTCGAGCGTGGTGGTTCAAGTGGGATCGATAAAGGGAAGGCTGTGGTGGTGGCTGATTCGAAGCCAACTGCATGACGTGGTTTTGTTCAGCCCCGAGCTTATGGTCTTGGCCAGCAGGAGGCCAAGGAACAGGAGGATGTTGTGACAGGTTTGGAGCTTTAGTAAATAGTTTGTCCTAATATCTATTCTACCTCCCAACAACTCTTAAAATGAGATAATAATATACACTTGTATTTAGGTATCATCATAGTTAATGGTGTGTCGTCTAAGGTCCTCTTTGATACAGGTGCATCACACTCGTTCATAGCAGAATCTTTTGCTCGCAAGCTTGACCTAGAAGCCCTCAGCGACCAGATTCCATTAGATGTTATGATGTCTAGCGGTTCAGTGCTGCAAACCAGTTGCAAGTGTAAGGCGCCAGTTCTTTTCAGCGAAGTAGAAATTGTGGTGGTGGCGTCCCAATTACCTATTGTCGAGTTTGATCTGATTTTGTGCATGGATTTGCTGACCGACGTGGATGCCAAGATAGATTGCAAAAATAAGGAGATTCAGCTAGAAGGACCTGATCAGTCTCTGATTACCTTCCGAGGTTTGAAAGAAGTCTCCAATCTGATCATCTCTTCGGTAAAAGCTAGGAGGCATGTCAGTAAAGGGTGTCCCGCCTTTTTAGTATTATTGCATGCGGAAGCCAAAACCATTTTGCAAGAAGTACCAGTGGTGTGTGAGTTTCCAGATGTGTTCCCAGAAGAGCTTCCTGATGCTCCTCCCTCCAGAGAGATTGATTTTCAGATTGACCTTATTCCTGGATCTGCACCAGTGGCCAAGGCTCCTTATCGCATAGCTCCCAAAGAGTTGGCTGAGTTAAAGATTCAGTTGCAGGAGTTACTTGATCTGGGATTCATCAGACATAGTACGTCGCCATGGAAGGCTCCAGTCCTTTTTGTGAAGAAAAAGGACGACAGTTTAAGTGTACAACCCCGTGTCCGGCGAGCAAGGTCGCCAGGAACCAAACAGATCAGGCTAAAGGCAGAAGGTGAGCTCGACAGTGAGGAGGTCGAGCCCGAGCTCGGCGTTCGTCGACCAGAGATCGGCGATCGTCGACCGAAGATCAGTATTCGCCGACCCTGAGCTCGGCATCCGCCGAGCTAGCCCCAACTCGCACCCTCGCAGTGGAACTCGGCAACAGTAGGCGAGCAGGACCTGCCGAGGTGATCAAAGCTCCCCAGCTCGCCTGGATGAACGAGGTACTTTTTACTGTTTTGCCCCCGCTGGTCTGCCCATAGCCCTTCAAAACATCGGAGTTTGACTGTTGGCAGACCCAACCTATGGTTTTCTGATAATTTCAGGTCAGTTCTTTTAGTTATTGACAGTCCAGATTCTGAAAACTATAAATAGGACCCAAGCGGTACCTCAGAAGGCATGCTTTCATGTGCCTCCCTGCTCCAGTTTTCAAGTGCTTTCTGAGGGTACCTTAGCTCGGCTTCTGGCTAAGGAGGGGAAGCGCTCTGAGATCTTCCGGGTTTGTGGTGGGACCTCCCCGCCGAGCCCTTGGGTCGGTTTCACCTTGTCTTCTTTGTTGTTTTGCTTGCAGGAGTGAAGTAGGCGCGAGACCACCCCTTCCTCAAGGGCGAACTCCATAGGAGATCGAGAAATCGGTTTCAACATTTTGGTGCGGTGAGCGTGCAGCGTGGTCAGTGCAGAAATGCTTCAGCGAGCTCGATAACGGGAGGACATGGATCTGACAGGTCGAACTCGCCACCCCCCCCCCCCCCCCCCCCCCGCCTCTCGCCACGGTGGGGATGTTGGAAGATTTCAGGAACGAGGTGCTGACCCTCGTCAAGTTCTCACTCGGCACGCGGGCCGAGTGCTCGACTCCGGCAGTCCAGATCGCGGCCGCCCCCTCTCTGGGCGAGGACGCTCCCGACAAGCGAGCTGGGAAGGAGGTGGACGAGGAAGGCCGGGGGTGCGAGCTCCCCGGGCGCGAGCTCTTCCCCGGCTCGGCAGGCCGAGGTAGGTTCGGTGAACTGGGCTCACTAGATTCGCCAGCTCGCCCAGTGGGGGGAGGCAGTCCTTTCAGCGAGCTGGTCTCCTCAGCTCCCGTTCCAGATGGGTTCAGGGAACCCGGGATGTCCTACTACACCGGGAAGGGAGACCCGGTCCAGCATGTGCAATGGTTCGAGGATGTAGTCTCCATCCGATAGATGTCGGACGGGTTCAAGTGCCGACTCTTCGCTATTACCATCAGGGAGAAGACAAGGGAGTGGTTCCATCAGCTACCGGCCAGCTCCATCTACTGCTTCGAGGACCTGCGTCGGGGTTCATGCTGAGGTTCACTACCTCGAAGAAGAGGAAGAAGGAGTCCGAGTCCCTGTTCCACATCAAGCAGGGGGTGAACGAGACGTTGAGAAGCTACGTGGACCGGTTCCAGGAGGAGGTTACCCAGGTTCAGAAGATGTTGGGCCATAGTCTGATGATGGTCTTTACCCTGGGCTTGCAGCAGGGGTTCTTCCGGATGGAGCTGAAGAGAGTTCCCCCCCTCTCCTATGAGGAGCTGATGGAGAGAGCGGCAAGAGAAGTTGACGGGGAGGCGTCGAACCCGGAGTTTGCAAGGAAGCTGGGCAAGTGGGCCACGGAGGAAGAGAAGGAGACGAAAGGAGGGAGAGGACAGGAGGAGAGAAGAGGAGAGCCTCGACAGAGGGAGCAAAGGCAGCTCCAGTGGCAGCAGCAGCCGAGGTGGGGGCGTCAGGAGCCCGACCGTCGACTGGGCTGGAGACCTGAGTGGCAAGGGCAGGGGCCACTAAGGGGATACCACGGAAGGGACCACTACCAGGGGAGGCAAGATCAGTTCCACCCTCCAGGCTGGAGGCAGACCCAAAGGCCCCGGATTCCCGATCAAGAGGAGGCAATGACCATAGCCTTGGGGGCGAGGAGGGGGATGATGAAGAGGAGGAGGAGAGAAGTGAGGGTGGAGTTGCCCTATTGTGACTTCCATCAGGAGGAGGGGCACGCAACAGCCACGCGCCCAGAGTTTCTTGAGATGAGAGGGAATAGGGAGCAGCAACAGCAACAGCAGAGGCGACAAGAAGTGAGGATTGAGGAGGTCCTGCCTCGGGCTGAGGAGGATCGTTGCGAAGACCGGGTGGATGTTGGAACCCGAGGAGGGATCAGAGTGATCCACGGGGGGTGGGGGGGGGGGGGGGGGGGGGGGGGGGGGGGGTAGGGGTCGAGGCTTCCCGCAAGGCAAGCCTCCACACCATGTACCGAAGGAGCGTTGCCTCCACATCCCAAACCCCACCCCCGGAGGAGAGGATCACTTTCTCCAGGAGCGATATGCCGGACCACGAGGACCCATTCTGCGATGCGCTGGTCATCAAGGCAGCCATCGAGAATTTCACCGTCTCTCGGATCCTCGGGGACAACGGGAGCTCCGTCAACGTCGTCTTCAAAAAGGCGTTTGACGCGATGAAGGTGGAGGCAAAAAGGGTGCTGGCCTCGGATGGCCCTTTGTTTAGGTTTTCAGGAGAGAGGAAGGATGTAGAGGGAGGAGTAGGCCTCCATGTCACCTTGGGGGGGGGGGCAGTCCCGAAACTGCAGGTTCGTCATTGTGGACGCCCCCAACAGCTACAACGCCATCTTCGGGAGGCCCCTTATCAGCGCCTTCCGCTGCGTCCCCTCATCTTTCCACCAATGCTTAAAGTTCAACGCTGAGGGGATTCAGGTCCGGGTCAGGGGGGACCCAAAGGTGGCGCGGGAGTGCTATGTCACTGCGGTGAACACCATCTCTTGACAGGAGGGAGCCGAGGAGATGAGGCGGAGGATGAAGGAAGCTGAGCAAGGTGAAAGAAGGGAGGAGCTGTAGATGGAGATGGAGAGCTGGGCTGAGGAAGCGGCAGGAAGAGACCTGGAGGGGGTGGCCGAAGCGATGGCCGTGGGGGAAGAGATGGAGGTAGAAGTCCCCGTTCCGGAGGAAGGGGGTGCTGAAGGATGGGGGGAGCAGTCTAGGCTGGAGGCCGCAGAGGAAGTGGTGGAGCTGGAAGTGCTCACCCGAGGAGGCAGGATGGAGAAGATCCGTGTCAGCGGGGGGCTGACCCCGGAGGACCAAGGCAGGATGCTGGAGTGCATCCAGAAGAACGTGGACATCTTTGCTTGGAACGCCGCAGAGATGCCGGGGGTTGACGCGGATGTGGCCTGCCACCGCCTCAACCTGGACCCGGGAACACGCCCTGTTCAGCAGCAGAAGAGGTCCACTGCGGACAAGCTGGCGGAGCCCATCAGGGAGGAGGTGACAAAACTCCTCAAGGCCGGCTTCGTGTCTGAGATCCAATACCAGGCTGGGTCTCCAACGTGGTCATGGTCAAAAAAGGAGACGACCGATGGAGGATGTGTATCGATTTTTCTTTACTTAATAAAGCTTGCCCTAAGGATTGTTACCCTTTGCCTCGAATCGACGCGCTGGTTGACTCCACCGTTGGTTTTTCTGTAATGAGTTTTTTAGATGCTTTTTCAGGTTATCATCAAATCAGGATGCACCCCCCGGACATCAAGGATGTCTCGTTCATCACAGGGGATGGATGCTACTGTTACAAGATGATGCTCTTCGGGCTGAAGAATGCAGGGGCAACCTACCAGAAAATAATGGATAGGGTATTCAAGGAGCAGAAGGGAAGGAATTTGGAGGTGTACGTAGATGACCTCATGATCAAAAGTCGGGGTGTGGACTCCCACCTCCGGGACCTGGAGGAGACCTTCGCCACCCTGCGCAAATACAAGATGCGGTTGAATCCCCTAAAATGTGTCTTCGGGGATAGCAGGGGAAATTTCTTGGGGCACCTCCTCACCCCCGCGGGGGTCGAGCCGAATCCTGATAAGGTCAAGGCTATCTTGGAGCTGGGGGCGCCACGGAATGCCAAGGATGTACAACAGCTGACAGGGAAGCTGGCAGGGTTGAGCAGGTTCCTCTCCCGGGCAGGGGAGAAGTGCTCCCCCTTCTTCAAAACATTGAGGGGTGGCCAGAAGTTCGAATGGACCCAGGAGTGCGAGGAGGCGTTCCGGACCCTCAAGATGCAGTTGACTCAGGCTCTGCTACTCCAAGGACCGAAGGAGGGGGAAGACATGTTTCTATATCTCGGGGTCGGGGCAGAGGCCTTGAGTTCGGTCCTAGTTCGTGAAGAGGGAAAGAAGCAGCTCCCCATCTATTACGTAAGCCGGGTCCTGAGGAAGGCCGAGCTCCGGTGCCCGATTTTGGAAAAGCTGGCTTTCGCCCTGATCGTCTCAGCCCGGAGGCTGCGACCCTACTTCCAGGCACACTCAATTCGAGTGGTGACTGACCATCCCCTCCGCAACATCTTTGAGGGGGTGGAGCATTCAGGCAGGCTGGCCAAGTGGTCGGTGGAGTTGAGTGAGTTCGACGTCTCATTCGTTCCACGGCTCTCGATCAAAGCTCAAGCGATGGCCGACTTCTTGGCTGATTATGTGATTGAAGTGGCGGAGGAAGAGCTCACCCGTCCGGCTCCTTGGAAGGTGAAGGTAGACGACGCCTCGGGGAGGCATTCTCTAGGAGTGGGGGTGATCCTGGAAAGCCCTCAGGGGACTCGAATTGAGCAGACGATGGTGGTGCACTTCCCCATTACGAACAATCAGGCCGAGTACGAGGCCGTGATAGCAGGGCTACGCCTGGCCAGGGAGCTGGGGGTGTTGGACGTGGAGGTCCTCACCGACTCCATGGTGGAAGCTTCCCAGATCAACGGGGAGTTCGAGGCAATGGAGCCCACCCTGCGATTATACTTAGCCAAAGTGAAGGGGGTCATAGGCGCTTTCCAAACCTTCTCCATCCGACACGTGCCTAGGGAAGAAAATGAACAAGTCGACCAACTAGCAAAGCATGGTCCCCAGGTGGGGGGCACCATCACCGACCTGTTCCGCCCCTCCATCGAAGAGGGGGAGCTCATGGTAATTGATCAACAAGCTTCGTGGATGGACCCAGTTGTGACTTTCCTCTCCACGGGAGAGTATCCGGAGGGGGCTGATAAGAAGAAGCTAAGGCACAAGTCAGCGTATTACCTCCTCCAGGACGGGCAGCTGTACAGGAAGACACTCTCGGGGATGTTGGCCCGTTGCGTGGCCGAGGAGGAGGTACAGAGGATCTTGGAGGAAGTCCACTCCGGAGAGTGTGGGAGCCACTCCGGGAGTCGGACCCTGGAAGGGAGAATAGTCCGGCAGGGGTACTTCTGGCCTACCCTAAGCCAAGACGCCGCGGATTTCGCAAGAAGGTGTCATAAGTGCCAGCTGTTTGCCACCCTCCAGCTATAGCCGGCCCAGCGACTCAAGAGTATCACGGCCCCCTGGCCCTTCGCAATTTGGGGAATGGATTTGGTCGGGCCGTTTCCCCAGGCCAGTGGGCAGAGGAGGTTCCTCATAGTAATGATCGATTACTTCTCCAAGTGGTTGGAAGTGAAGGTACTGGCCAAGGTGACCTCCCAGGTAATCAGGAACTTTGTTTGGGGGGAGATCATCTGTCGCCATGGGTTGCCCCAGGCCACTGTCACGGACAACGGGCCTCAATTCGCCAGCGCCGAGTTCACTAGCTTCTGCGAGCAGCTTGGAATCGACCTCAGGTTTGCCTCGGTCCATCACCCCAGGAGCAACGGGCAGGTGGAGGCCGCGAACAAGATCATCGTCAACCTCCTCAAGAAGAAGGTGGAGAACTTGAAGGGGAGTTGGGTGGAACAACTCCCCGCGGTTCTCTGGGCCCTAAGAACCACCCCCAACACGGCCACTGGAGAGACCCCCTTCAAGCTCTCCCATGGGTGCGAGGCAGTGCTCCCCGTGGAATTTGACGTCCGAACACCTCGAATCGTCGCGGCTAAGGAAGACAGAGAGGAATGGCGAGCAGAGAACGAGGAGGAGCTGAGGCTCTCCCTTGACATGGTGGAAGAGCTGAGGGACCTTTCCGCTATCCGACAGGAGGAGGTGAAAAAAAGAATGGCCAAGTACTTTGACAAGTATGTCAGAGTCAAGCAGTTCGTGGAAGGGGACTTGGTGCTGAAGAAGGTGAATGCAGCAGGGAGGTCGACATCCGTAGGGAAGCTCAACCCCAGCTGGGAGGGACCGCTCATTGTAAAGGAGACTTTGAAGTCAGGAGGATATCGACTCCAAAATGTAGAGGGTGAGACCCTGAGTCTCACCTGGAGTGGTGACGACTTAAAACGTTTTTTCTTCTGAAGCATGTAAGCAATACTTTGATTATAATAAATTTCTTCAACACTTCAGTACTGTCATAGCTAGCCTGCATAGAGAAATAGAATGTGTTTGGAACCCGAGCAGATCCCGCTGACAGGCTCTCACCTAGCTGGCAGGGCCGGAAGTCACTCGGTGTTATCCTTGGCCTCGAGCAGATCCCGCTGTCAGGCTCTCACCTAGATGACAGGGCCGGAAGTCACTCGATGGAATGTGTTTGGACCCCGAGCAGATCCCGCTGCCAGGCTCTCATCTAGCTGGCAGGGCCGGAAGTCACTCGGTGTCATCCTTGGCCTCGAGCAGATCCCGCTGTCAGGCTCTCACCTAGCTGACAGGGCCGGAAGTCACTCGATGGAATGTGTCTGGACCCCGAGCAGATCCCGCTGCCAGGCTCTCACCTAGCTGGCAGGGCCGGAAGTCACTCGGTGTCATCCTTGGCCTCGAACAGATCCCGCTGTCAGGCTCTCACCTAGCTGACGGGGCCGGAAGTCACTCGATGGTGTCGGCCTTAAGATTGCCAGGAAGAGATCAAGAAGTTTGAAGTGTCAAGGAGCAAGGGAAAAGGGGTTCTGTATAGGCGAGTTTGGGCTCACCTAACCCAGCTCGGCATCAGCAGGAGGACTCTGCTCAGGCGAGTCCAGACTCGCCTACCCCAGTTCGGCATCAGCAAAGAGGAGGCGAGCCCGAGCCTCGCTGAAGGAAGGCGAGCCGTGACAGGGCACCTCACCCCTCTGCCTATTTTACTTAGAAGATTTTCTTCTTTCTGAGTTCAACCTAGACGGCTTGCGGGCGAGTTAAAGTGGCGTGACAAGGGCGGGGAGCACCCTGCTCCCGAATCGCTTGGGGCTCGGCGAGCACTCAAAAATACCCACTCGCGAGCGCGCACTCCTGACTACCCTATTCGCGGATCCTGTCTCGGCGAGGTCGCGTGGGGAAGCACTCGCGGGTATTCAGAGCATAACAAACAAAGTACAAAGGAAAAGGGAAAAGAAAAGCGGCACGGGTATGATCAAAAACATTCTTTCATTCATCAAGTGTTTACAAAAATAATTACAGGTGGCTCGCCTCAGCGAGTAAGCAAAAAGGAGAAAAGGAAAAGTACAAGCTATCTTCAGGCCTCGACCCCCGCCCCCCCCCCCCCCCCCCCCCCCCCCCCCCGTCCTGGTCCTTGCCGTCGCCCGATGGATCCCGGAAGCTCTTCCCAAACATCGCATCCAAGCTGTCTTCCTTCTCGCTGGGCGGCGTTGCCGGGAACAAGCTCGACATCAGGTCCCGAGCCGAGATCCCCTCGCATCCCTCCACCAGCACCCCCGAGTCCTTCATCATTTGGAGGGTGCACTCGGCGGTTTGGATGGAGTTGATCCGTAGTCTTTCGGCGAGGTCGGCCTCGCCAAAGATCCGCGGGCTCTTGTAGGGGAGGGTAGGGTCGATGTCGTGAGGCGGGAAGAAGATCTCCGCCTGGCGACGGACCTCGCTGAGGAGGTGTTGTTTCTCCTCCTTCAGCTTCGTGTTCGCGCTCTCTAGCTCGGCGAGGCGTTCGCGCAGCTGGCTGATCTCCTCCCCCTGCTCGGCATTGCGAGCCTGAAGCTCCCCTGCAGCCTTGGCATCCTGGTAAAGAGAAAATTCAGTCCGGTATCAGCGCAAAATGTTCTAAGTAAAAGAGAAGAGTAGTGCTTGGCACTTACCAGCCCGTCGGCGGCTTGGGCGAGTAGACCCTCAGCTATGCCGAGCTGTCTCGCCTGGTCGGCGACCTTTGTCGGCGACCTTATCCTTGACGATGTCGCGAGCCTGCTCAGCCTTTTGGAGTTGGTGGCTGAGGGCGAAGCTGCGGCGTGCCAGCATATGGTGGAGCTCCAGGGTCCGGAGATGGGCCTGCAGACCCTCGTGGCCGAGCTGCCGGAGGGTCATGTGCTTGTAGGCCTCGGCATCCTCGCGGCGATAAAGGCCGAAGCTGAGGGCGTAGGCATGGCCGGTGGCGGGCTCGCGATCATGCCAGGAGGGGTGCAGGGTGGAGATGGAGACTCGATGAGCGAGCTCATCCCACTGCAGCATGGGTTCGCCCGCCGAGTCCTTCCATCGCCCGCCAAAGTTGAAGAGGGGGTGTTGCTTCGGCGCCACGCGCTCGCGAGCCGCCCTCTTCGCCGATGGAGGAGGGTAGATCGCCGCCGTGGAGGGGCCCTCGCCATTATTCCGGCCCCTGCTGGTAATCTCTTTCAGCGGGCTCTCCGGCAACGCGTCGGGAGGGGTCTCCGACGAGCTGATGTATTTGGGGCTGGGCCGTTGATGTTGTTGTTGTTGTTGCCCCCGCGGAGCCAACAGGGCCCTCCGCATCTTATTTAGAGGTCGCTGGCGGTGTGGCGGGTTCGACCCCGCGTCCTCAGGTCGCCTCTTGCTAGAAGAGGGTTGAGAGAGGGCCGGCTCATCTCGGCAGGCCGCCGCTGCCGCCTTCTCGCGGGCAAAGGGGTCCGGATGCGACCCTGGATCCGCAAACGGCGGGTTCGCAGGAATAATCCGCTCCCCTGCAAGGAAAATACTTGGAAAAATTAGAATTGATTCAGCAACAATATGACGAGCTCGGCGATCGGGCGAGCTCGGCAAGATGAGGAGAGAGCAGTACCTTCGCCGGGCAGAACTGGGGGAAGCGCGTCGAGGCCCCTCCGCAGGAAGGCGACCTCGAATTCCTTGTGGAGGAAGTACTTGTGGAGCTCGGCGTCGTTGCCGGACACGGCAGGTGGGCGGTAGACCTCCTCGCCTTTTTGCTGGGGCGAGTAGGGGATGTTGCCGAGATCGCCCTTGATAAAGGCGATCTTGGTCATCCAGGTGTGATGCTTGTTCGCGATCTCGTAAACCTTGATCAGCGAGCCGCCGAAGTAGGCGACCCCATCCGGCGTCGCCTTGTAGGAGAACAGCTTCCTGAACACTGTCAGGTTGAACTCGATCTTCTCCCGCCGGAGATAGCTCGCGAACGCCACCATTATTGCGACGGCGTTGGAGTTCAGCTGGGCGGGTACCGCGCCGTAGTATTTCAAAATTTGCCGGATCTCCGGCCAGAGGGGGAGGCGCAACCCCACCTCGAAATGCGAGATGGGGAAGGCGAGCTCGTCCTCGTAGAATGTGTTGATGGCTTCCCCCTCCCCGGCCTGCGCGCCTCGAGACCCGGCGGTACGTATGCGGCCTTGAATTCTGCGAGCTCCTCCTCGCTGGTGTGCCCATCGAAAAAGCAGTAGTCTGTGAAGTGCAGCGCGCACTTGGAGCGACCGTAGGCGTCTGGATTGGTCTTGCCCATGACCGCGGAGGAACGAGCGAAGCGCGAGCAGGAAGAGAAAGAAGCACAGAGAAAGTGAAACAAAGCAATAAAGACACAGTACGGGGTAGGTCGGGGGGGAGGCTATTTATAGGAAAAGAAATCTGGGGCAGGCCATCCAATCGGCTCAGCTCGCCACCCCAGCTCGCCACCCCAGCTCGCCGACTTCCGGCGCATCCCAACCAAGGCTAAGATAAACATTGCAGTACATTATTTGAATAACATGTTCAAGGATATTCTAAAAAAGCTACTTATTACAGAAACAAAGTTCAGGAATCAAGGGACGGGGCGCGCGAGCAGAGGGAGCACCGGGATGCGAGTGCCGGTCGGCTCGGCAAAGGAGCCGCTCACTTACCTACCCCGGCCTCGCGACCCCCGCTCCCCAGACTGCCGCGCGCGGAGCAGCTCGCGGATCCTTCCAGAATTCCTCTGCGCAACCGAGAGACCGTCGTCTATCTCGTCCAGGAGCCGAGAGGGGGACATCAGCTCGCCAGCCCGGCCGCTTCGCACCTCGTCGGCGAGACGCGCGTAGTCGTGCTGTAACGTCTCGTTGACCCCTTGCACCTCGCGCAGTCCGCACACCAGCTTCTTGAGGAGCTTGACCTCCCTCCTCGTCAACTCGCCTTGATCCACCTCAGGACCCAGGTAAGAGTCTAGCGAGCTTGGGGAAGGGAGGGGAGAGTAGTGGGCTGCCCGCGAGGATTCCTCGGCGGCGGATTGGCTGGGAAGAGCTGTGCAGACAAGTGTCAGCAAGATGAGAAATGCAGAAAAAACTCATGGGGCAAGAAGTCAAGCGAGATTGACCTGACGAGCTCGACAGCTCAAAGGAGATGTGGGGGGGATGAACCTCAGATCCTTCCCGCGACCTGGGCCGGGAGCCCCCGGCGAGAGGAGCTCGAATCCCGGGGTGGGCATGGTTCCCAGACCCGCCCCCGCGGCCGCGTCATTTTGGCGAGGAGGGGAGGCGCGCACTGGCGAGTTCGGCCTCTGCGAGCTCACAGGAAGGATCCCAAAGAGAAGAGGCGGGTCCTGGGGACGGTTGTCCGGTGTCGTGAAACGTGAGTCCGCGAGAGTCGTCTCGTCTCGCGGTGTGGGCTCTCGCGACGCAACGCCCCCGCCATCTGGTTGACCCTCCAGGTCGTCGCCGACTACGACAACCTCTCTATCCTTCTCCAGAATTGTTCGGGTTGAAGAGCCGGTCTCGCGAGCCAGGGTGACCCTCAGATCGTGGTAAATAGGCTCGACCGCCTGAGGGAATAGCTTTGACCTCTTGGAGCCGGGCTCGGCAGAATCAGCTTGAGGAGCTTTGGCAGGGACCGCCGTCAGGGCGGCTACGCGAGCTGCGGAAGCTTGGCGAGCTCGGTCTATGCGCTCTTGGATCTCCTTGGGAAGAGGCATCTTGACAGGGTTAGAGCAAAAGGAATGACAAGAGTCAGACAGGTGAGCAGGTGCACATATATATAGCCGCGGGTGGACCCCACCCAAAGATTCCCTCCAGCTCGTCAACCCGCGCTCGCCGCACACTTGGGGTTGGATGTTTCTTTCCGAGCTTTGACAAGCTCAGAAAGAGCGGGGATTGTGTACAACCCCGTGTCCAGCGAGCAAGGTCGCCAGGAACCAAACAGATCAGGCTAAAGACAGAAGGTGAGCTCGGCAGTGAGGAGGCCGAGCCCGAGCTCGGCGTTCGTCGACCGAAGATCAGTATTCGCCGACCCTGAGCTCGCCATCCGCCGAGCTAGCCCCAGCTCGCACCCTCGCAGTGGAACTCGGCAACAGTAGGCGAGCAGGACCTGCCGAGGTGATCAAAGCTCCCCAGCTCGACTGGATGAACGAGGTACTTTTTACTATTTTGCCCCCGCTGGTCTGCCCATAGCCCTTCAAAACAGCGGAGTTTGGCTGTTGGCAGACCCAACCAAGGGTTTTCTAGTAATTTCAGGTCAGTTCTTTTGGTTATTGACAGTCCAGATTCTGAAAACTATAAATAGGACCCAAGGGGTACCTCAGAAGGCATGCTTCCCTGTGCCTCCCTGCTCCAGTTTTCAAGTGCTTTCTGAGGGTACCTTAGCTTGGCTTCTGGCTAAGGAGGGGAAGCGCTCTGAGATCTTCCGGATTTGTGGTGGGACCTCCCCGCCGAGCCCTTGGGTCGGTTTCACCTTGTCTTCTTTGTTGTTTTGCTTGCAGGAGTGAAGTAGGCGCGAGACCACCCCTTCCCCAAGGGCGAACTCCACAGGCGATCGAGAAATCGGTTTCAACATTAAGATTGTGCATTGACTACAGAGAGTTGAATAAACTTACTATTAAGAACAAATATCCTCTTCCAAGGATAGATGACTTGTTCGATCAGCTCGAGTGGTCTTGCACGTATTCCAAGTTAGATCTGAGGCCGGGATACCATCAGTTGAGGATTCGAGAGCAGGACATCCAGAAGACAGCATTTAGCACCAGATACGGACACTTTAAGTAGGCGGTCATGCCATTTGGGTGGACCAATGCTCCATCTGCATTTATGGATTTGATGAACAGGGTATTCAGGGAGTTCTTGGATCGATTTGTTATTGTCTTTATTGATGATATCCTAGTGTATTCGAAAAGCAAAAAAGAGCATGCCAAACACCTTAGGGTAGTTTTGGGCACCCTTAGACAAAATCCGTCATATGCTAAGTTTTCTAAGTGCGAGTTCTGGCTTCCAGAAGTGGCATTCTTGGGTCACGTGATTAGTAAGGAGGGACTTGCGGTTGATCCAAAGAAAATTGAGGCGATCAGAGATTAGCCAAGGCTGAAGTCGGTAGCAGAGATCCAAAGTTTTCTCTGCTTAGCAGGCTACTACCGGAGGTTTATTCAGGATTTTGCGAAGATAATCCTTCCTTTGACTACGCTTACCAGGAAGGGAAGAGCTTTTAGTTGGACCTCAGAGTGCGAGGCCTCTTTCGGGGAGCTGAAGACCAGGTTATCAGATGCACCAATATTGTATCTTCCTTCAGGCGTAGATGGATTTCAGATTTTCAGTGATGCTTCAGGCCAGGGTCTGGGATGTGTTCTCATGCAGCACGGGAAGGTTATAGCTTTTGCCTCCAGACAATTGAAGAACCACGAGAGAAATTATCCAGTGCACAACTTGGAGTTAGCAGCTATCATCCACACTTTGAAGATTTGGAGGCATTATCTCTACGGTGTACGATGTGAGGCCTTCACAGATCATAAGAGTCTCAAGTACATTTTTGAGCAGCAGACGCTCAACATGAGGCAGTGTAGGTGGCTCGAGTTTTTGGCTGACTATGATGTGACCATTCAGTACCACCCAGGAAAGGCGAATGTAGTGACTAATGCACTTAGTCGTAGAGGATCGAGTTACTCTCTCCTTACTCAGCAGAAGGAGCCGGTGCAAGAGTTGGAGAGGTTAGAGATCAGTATAGTGCCACACTCTAGCTTTGGGTCTGCGAGTTTGGGTTGGATAGAAATTACATGTGATATCAAGGATAAGATCAGGACAGCTCTACCTCTGGATCCAAAGATGTCAGAAATTTGGGCTTTGACTCAGGCAGGTCAGGGGGAGAAATTCTGTATTCGGGAGGATTTACTATTGTTTGATGGTAGGGTGTGCATCCCGGATCTTAGCCATCTTCGAGAGGACATACTATATGAATCTCACAACTCCAGATACTCCATTCATTCAGGCAGCACAAAGATGTATGCAGACCTCAAGAAGTCAGTTTGGTGGCCAGGACTTACAGAAGATGCCTCTGACTATGTGGGGAAGTGCGAGATATGCATGATAGTTAAGGCGGAGTGTCAGAGGCCTGGAGGCAAGTTGCAACCTCTTCCTAGCACCGTAAAGGGGTGAATCTCCAACCCTAGCCGTTGGGAAGGTTCTTGCGGAAACCGTTGTTTTGTTCCGGTGAGTAATGTTCCTCCTTATCCTTCCGTATCTTGGGTAAATCGTCATGCTTGATACCCAAATATGTTTAACCTTCGTTCTTTTGCCCCAAATTAGGAATCCAAAACTAGGACCTTCCCGATCAGAAATCAACCACATATTGTGTGGTTTAGTCGCTGTTAGTTCGAGGTAACGCTCTTGTTTGCGTTCTTTTCCTTCATTATTAGATGTTTATATTATGTGGAAATTCTACCAAAACCCTAAAAAGGGGAAAAACGCCTAAGTTTAGGTTCCCGTTTGGATTTCAGATTTTCGGTGGTCGTTGGAGCAAGTGGTTGGAGAAGTTCTTAGTAGTCTGATCATTGGAGAAAAACCTCCATGTCGCCTCGACGCGTATACGAACGTCGAACGACAGCGGTAAGAAATTCGACTCCTTTTAGTCCAGCAGTTCAGATTAATTTATTTCATGTACTAAAAATGTTGATATACATACTTAGATCTACATGTTCCTAAAGATAGAACCAGGTCAACGGGGTAGGATACGCTTACGCATAATTTAACAGAATCAGTATCATGAAAATCATAAGCCAAGTGTGTTTAACTAGAGTCTTATTATGTGTTAGACTCACTGAATATTAGTATAAGTGAAAATCAAGAAATCTGGCGAGGAATGGTTTACCCTCGCGATTCTGGTAGAGACACACCACCGTATTTCCAGGGCCAGTAGCCACCACTCGTATTTCAAGCTCAGGGTTGATGACCCTTGTTCCAGATATGAAACTCCTCAGATAGGAGTTTGTGTTCCACTTGAGGAGCACTCAGTTCAGGGCACCATCAGGCTTGCCACTCGGAATGCTATCTCTAGTTGTGCACAGTCGTCCTTAGTGACACAAGTTAATAAGAAGTTAGTGAAACAGGTCGAAACTTACCACAGATACACCTTCAGAACTTCATAATTTAACGATTTATACAGATAAGCAAGAGTGTGTCAGATCACACGATATGTTGAATTCATGTCAGATCATGATTACAAGTGCCACGTTTAATATTAGAATAGTTATACAAACTTTTAATTTCAAGTCTTACTTACCTATAATATTTTCTTTAAGTGTTGTTGGAGAGAGTAGTTTTTCTTACTATTCAGTGGGTCTGACCCATTTGAAATTTGTTTTTACAGGGGGCTCAAGTCAGGGGATCCGCTTAGGATAGACGACTCAGTCTTCAGTCGTCAGTTTATTCAGTTGTACCACTGTTGTTGTACTTTGCTTTATTTACAGACAGTTGTATTGTAGTATTTCACCCGTGTATTTGATATATCAGTTATTTCAGTTTGACAGTAATTTAACTCGTTAATGATACATTTTTGATTTTAGTTGGCTTTGTGAATTCAGCTTGTCAGGTACACTTTTAACCTTAGAATTACTTCATTTTTCCGCTGTTAGTCTTTCTTTAGCACTTTCATTACTTTTATCTGTTTTATACCAGTTTATATATCGTTACTTAGTTTACTTGTTTTCGCGGACCCGGCCGGACTTCTGATTCCTGTTAAACTTGGTTGAGGTGTTACATAGCGGGCTGGATCTAATGGGGAAAAGGAGGGGAATGGTGGTTGTGCAAGGAAGCAGGGAGGCGATTTTGATAGGGGTGGTTGGAGGGACAATCCAGGGAGGGCGACGACTGATCTGCGGGGGTGGGGGGGGGGGTGGGGAGTGGTGTGGTGGGTTGTCCGGGCGGGGCAGCAGGGAGAAATTCTTGCAGGGAGGCTGACAACTGGACAAAAAACAGGAAAGGTGGGTGGGTGGGGGGGAAAAAAAAAGATACAAGACCATATCCAAGGAGTTGTCGCCAAGGGTTCCACGGAGTCGGCACCGCGGAGATCACCGGAATGAAGGAAGACACTCTCTTCTCCAAACATTCAGCAATCTGCATGACGACAACCCTAAACCTCCTATCTATAAGAAATAAAAATTAGGGCACCCAGAATCAACGATTATGATTGGTCGTTGGTCTCGGGGCCAAAACTACATGAATTAAAATCCGAAAAGTACAAGATATATTTGGAATTGATTCGCAACGCGAATTCGGACGCATCCACGGAGTCGGATCGTCGATCCGGGTGCGCCAAATATGGTAAGTCTCTAAATCAGCCCCAAATGGGCCCAAAGCTCGTACTCGTCTCTGCTCTGCATCAATCTCCTCGGCTTGAAAGAATTCATCTTCCGATGAATAGAGATCAAAATTCTCTCGCTGTATGGCAGGTAAAACTCGAAGAGGTCCACCAGAGGTCATGCAAGTATCTTCGATGGAAGAGTGTCCTCACCAATCAACTCCTCCGACTGAAAAGCTTCCATCTCCAATGAATGAAGACGGTCGTACTAAAGTCGAAGTCCTGGGTGAGTCGATCAAGCTCCGCTGGTATCATCCAGGCGTCGTCAATGAAGGGTCGTTCATGCCAGCAAACCAAGTAGCGACACACAAGACTGTCTGTAGAGGGGACGGACTCATGCGTAAAGATGTCAGTGATAATCTCATCTCGCAACACAGTAACAGAAGGATCCTATGGGATCTAAGGTGTCAATGATGGAATCGTTGAGGACATGATCTCGGGTAAGTGGGGGGTCAGAAATGGGCTGAGCATAGAGCAATGAATGTGGTGGCAAGGGCTCGGGGGTAGACCGAGTGGTGGGTGGTAAAGACGGTGGTAAAGGCTCGGGAGGGACGCTAAAATGTGGGCCCGAATACTTGCGAGGTGCAAAATATTGCATCAGGTCCTCGACATTGAACACGGTATAGGTACGCATGCTCGCGGGGATGTCCAGCTCATAAGCATTTGTCCTGATGCGTCTCAGGACTGAGTAGGGACCCATTCGCCTAACGCTCAAGCTTTTAGCAAGGCTCGCACGGAGCTTCACAACGCAAGTTCGTACCATCACCTGCTCGCCTTCATGAAGTACCTGCACTTGTCAATGAACATTCGCATGTGATTTACAAGATTTATTACCAATATGGATTATTCGTCGGACCGACTCATGATACGCATACAAACGATGAGCAGACAACACAACAGACTCATGCAAAAGATGACAAAACGACTCAACAGACTCATGCAAATGATGCAAATGACACATGACCGATACAATGTACCTATTACGGGAAAGTCTAATAATGCCCGGACGTCTCTAAAATATGGTGGCCTATCAGGGGGCTCTCTCGGTGGAGTGTAAAAAAACTCATCCCGTGTGTGACGAGTGTTAAGAGGATCGCATGAGACACTGATACTCAAATACGAGATTGCAAAGAGCCAAATGTCTCTCGGGGGAACGTAACACATTTGGGGGTTCACCGGGAGGTGTGTACGAAAAGTCATCGCGAATGAAACGACAGCCTGAATCAAAATCGTGTACGCCGACTAGAACACGTGACTCTTGGGTGTGGTGCGCATCCTCGAAAAGAAAGACTTTGTCTGGGTGGTCAGCATGTGGGGCATCCCAAAGCTTGTTGAGAGTGTGATGTGTCACCAGGTGGTGTCCTAGACACTTAATGCTCCCCACAATATCCATCCCCTGGGGAAAGGCCAAGGACGATAATGAAGAGGCGCCAATAACAAGTGGCTCACTTGTATCGCACCCTCACCAGAATGTGGTGGCTCATCAGGAGAATCAACAAGGGGGTCGTCATAGTAAGGGTTAGTGTCCCCGTGAATGAGCAGCATAGCCACTATGAGATCAACACCAGGCTCTGGGCTCTCGGTCGTGATGTGACTCAGGGCAATGATAACGAGAGAGTGATATAGACCTACACTCAATCATGAGTCTGTGTGTGTGGTGTCAAGAATTGGATCTGTGGTGGGGGTGCTAACTAATCCGGTGCATGACAGAAGAAGAGGTGTAGGTGAGGGACATAATACTGCAGACTCAATAGGTCGCTCAGGCTCACTCTCAATTGAGGTAACAGAAGATGGGGCAGAGACGAGAGATATGTCACTCATTGGGCTAAGCACCTCACTGGGGTGAGAGCAATCTGCATCAGGTATCACTTCTGTCGTGGCGGACAGGACAATGGTAGGCGTTATAGTGACCTCAGTATGGGAGGGGCTCGTACTGCGGAGGTCGGGGTGAGAATCTCATCGACAAGCTCTTGCAGATCTCAAAGACTATTCATAACGAAGGACGAGCTGATATGTCGACTCAAGGGACTTCGAACTATGATAAATCACCTTAATACGAATGTCAGATCGAATCCTAGACTGAAATTGGGAAATAGTCATGGCTGGGTCCTCACGGATGTCACTCCTCACAACTAACTCATCGAAGCAACCTTTGTACTCAGCGACAGACATGAATTCCTGCTGAAGGGAAAATAATTGGTCAAACAAGCGACTCCGATACGACAAAGGAAGATACCTCTGGCACAAAGTACGCTTCATGTCCACCCAACTAGTGGTGCGATGAAGACGGTCTCGCTCGTGGATCTTCTCAACGCTTGCCCAATATGCCCTCGCCTGATCTAAAAGTCTAAGTTTCATAAACTTGACGTGACGTTAACCGAATAACTCAAAATGATCAAGATAATACTCTATATGAACGAGCCAATAACTGAAAGACTCGGGACTCGATGAACCGTCAAAGGAAGGCGCAACTGTACGAAACTGACTCGCAAGATCTCTCTCAAAACGACAATCCTCATAATAGTCATCCTTAAGGTAATCAGTTCGTGTCGAAGGATCAACACGATTCGCCCGCGTGTATGGATAATAATGACGATCATCATATTGATTGTCTCTAGCATAGTGGGGTTGTGTCGGTTGGTCAACACGACCTTTGGAAGTGGTGTGCTGCGATTGCGAATAATCGTCGTAGTAACGTGAGGATTTCCGTGACTGGGTTTGTGAGCGTATACAAGCGGGCTCGAGACTTCCAAAGTGAGGTGGGGACAAGTGGTGATACCTAGACATAATGAAAACCTATAGACTCTACAACTGCGTATCGAAAAGTGTGCGCAACCTCGCTTTGATACCAATTGACGCATGACGAATCTATAGACGGCGGGAAATTTGCGACCTAACCCTACATGCTATGGAAATCCGATGTCTAGATCATAAATTGAATAATAAATTAAAATCATCCCACACAGTTAATTCACAGCATGATAAAGATAATTTATTTAGGGTGAAACAAGTTTTGGCTTTCCTCCGCGGGGAGGGCCAAAGCAAAAAACGTGCGACGAATGAATTCTTCCTGCGGTTAGAGATTAATCCATGTTCAAATAACTATAATAAACTGAACACCCAAGCAACCATGTAATAAACTACTTGAACAATGTTTTACAACTAAATACCGATACAAAAACACAATACGAATAATATGGCTGCTGTAAATAAAACAAATCTGAATATTGGAGAGCTCAAAGAGGGGTTCGGTGGTTGGTGGACCGGATCGGGTAAAGGGAAGGCTGGTTGGGGGATTAAGAAGACTGGATCAGAGAGGTAAGTGGCTGGATCTGGGCTGAAATGCCCAGATCTGGACAAATTTGGTGATGACCGGTTGTTGGGAGGTGGATCCACGTGATGGGGAGTAATGACAGCAAATAAGGAAATACTTGGCGGCTGATTTTGGCTGGAAAAAATCTAGATCTGGGCTGTTTTGGGGCTGCACACAGCTAGACAACTGTAAGGTGAGTGGCGGCGGGGCTGGACAACCAGGTGGGGGATTTTTTGAGGGGGTAGTGGGCTGGATCTGATGGGAAAAAAGACGGGAACGATGGCTGCGCAGGGAAACAGGGAGGTGGTTATGATAGGGGTGGTTGGAGGGACAGTCCGGGGAGGCCGGTGGCTGATTTGAGGGGAAGAGAGAGTGGTGCGGTGGGCTGGCCTGGCTAGGCAGCATGGATAAATTCCTACAGGGAGGGTGGCGGCTGGGCAACAAAATAGGAAAGGTTGGGGGGGGGGGGAGGAAAAAAAATAAAAAGATACAAGACCTCACCCAAGGAGTCGTCACCAAAGGGTTCCACGGAGTCGGCATCACAGAGGAGATCACCGGAATGAAGGAAGACACTTTCTTCTCCAAACTTTCAACAATCTGCATGACGGTAGCCCCAAACCTCCTATTTATAAGAAATAAAAATTAGGGCACCAGAAATCAATGGTTATGATTGGTCGTTGGTCTCGGGGTCAAAACTACATGAAATAAAATCCGAAAAGTACAAAGATATATATGAAATTTATTCGCAACGCGAATCCAGACGCATCCACTGAGTCAGATCGTCGATCCCGACACGCCATATATGATAAGTCTCCAAATCAGCCCCAAATGGGACCAAAGCTCGTCCTCATCTCTGCTCCGCATCACTTTCTATGAATTCCCAATAAATAAACATTTCATAAATAGTTAATGATCCAATTAGTCATTTATTAATTCCTTCCAACCTGCTATTAGGGAAAATACATCCATAATGATTACCTCATATCCAAAAAACCTGTAGTTCGCCTTGTCAATCCTCTAGAGGGACCCATCTTGTTATAATGCACAGTTCAATCATCCAGCATTTTATATCTGTTCTGTTTCTTTCTACCTTGAAATATTTTTGCAGTTTTTTGTTTGTACCTGTAGCAAGCTGGCATTTTGTTTTTTTCATAACTGCTTATATTTAATATATGCTAGAGTTTTTAGTTTTTTATGCCAGAGAATAGAAAATTGATTATGTTAAGCTTATCATTCCAAGTTGCTGCTTATTTAGTGCTTCAGCTTTAGAGGTGACGCGTATGATCCAAAACTGGCAGCCACACACTTGCTTGGTCATTTGGGCCGTCTTCTCAGGCACGTGTGGTTATGGGTCCACCAATGTGGATTACTGCGTTCATCTTTAAATTATTTGAACTTGGAATCTCTTAATTTCTCTGGAAGGAAAAAGTTGGATCTACCACTACATAAAATTCCAATGGCTTTCTTTCTCCCAACAACCAATGAATGAAACTGCACTCAGGCTTTCACATTGTGAAAATCTTGTATATTCTTGTTCAATGTACAAAAACAAGTATGAATACATTTATATAGGAGAGAAGAGAGAGAGAAATCCCAATTTCAAGATGTGACATTATTACAAGTAGAGGAAGATGACCTATCATGGGCTCCATTATGAGACTTTACATCATTATTTTCTAACACTTCCCCGCAAGCTGGAGCGTACAAGTCGTAGGCACCCAGCTTGGACAAGAACTGATAAAACAGGGTACTCTGTAGCGCCTTAGTGAGGATATCAACAACTTGATCTATAGCTGAAACATGTTTCAATTCCAGCTTCTTCATTTGAACTTTTTCTCGGATGAAATGATAGTCAACTTCAATGTGTGTTGTCCTTTCATGGAAGATAGGATTCTTTGTTATGTGTATAACAGTTTGACTGTCACAGAGTAAGGTAGCTGGAGAGGAAAGTTTTACTCACATATCTTGTAGAAGGCTTTCAAGCCATGTGAGCTCAGATATAGCAGATGCTATCGAACGGTACTCAGCTTTGGCTGAAGATAGAGCCATCGCAGACTGTTTCTTACTGCGCCAGGTAACAAGGTGACCTCCGAAGTATGTACAGAATCCGTTGGTGGATCGCCGATCATCAATGGAGTCAGCATAATCAGCATCCAAATATGCAACTAATGTAGGAGTAGAAGATGAAGTTTTGTATACCAACCCTTGACCATGGTTGTTTTTAAGTATCTCAGAATTCGTTCGACAACTTGTAGATGAGACATTCGAGAAGAATGCATAAACCAGCTGACAACCCCAACAACAAAAGATATGTCTGGCCTGGTGTCTGCTAGATAAATCAGTTTTCCAACCAGATGTCGGTAGTATTCCAGATTTGGAGGGAGGAGATCTTCGTCAGAGGCATGAGCACAAAGCTTGTGATTAGCATCCATAAGAATATTAACCGTCTTGCATTCAGAGTAGACAGCATCCCGAAGAAGGTCAAGACAGTACTTCCGTTGGGATATGACAAGACCATCAGACCGTCTTGCAATCTCAAGGCCGAGAAAATATCGAAGGTTCCCCAGATCTTTTGTTTGAAATACAAAACACAGATGTTGTTTGACTACTTGTATTCCATTGCCATCATCTCCTGTGATTAGGATGTCATCAACATAAGATGAGAGGAGAACCGTTCTTATTGTCTTATGCCGAGTGAACAAAGAGAAATCTTCCGAGCTTCGAGTAAAGAGAACTTCCCGAACAACCCTACTGAACTTATCGAACCATGCCCGAGGAGATTGTTTGAGATCATAAATTGACTTCTTGAGGTGACAAACTCGGGACTCCCCCATGGTCTCAAACCCGAGAAACTGTTGCATATAGACAGTCTGATGGGGAACCATCAGATGCACCTGGAGGGGTTTCGCCGCAAGGTGGGACCCACATACATGTATTCGCGCAGGAAGACTTGATCGGATCGCCGATCGGACTCCGTGGTTGCGTCCGGGACGTCGCCGGGAGTCAAAAAACTATATTAGTTTAAATTTTTGAGTTTGTTTTGATGTATTTTAAGGGGCTAACCCACCGGCCAATCATAGCCGTTTATGGGGATGTCCTAGCTTGTCTTTTATTATAAATAGGAGTGTTAGAGGTTGAATTGAATCATTGTTTGATTTGGAGAAGCATTCTCGGATTACAGCGATCCCTTCCCGGTGCCGACGTCGTGGAACCCTAGGTGACGACTCCTAGGTCGCCAAACTCCTCCCCAAGGTACACCCTACCCCCACCATCGTTTTCCACCTCTCCTCCCCCATATCCAGCCCCCGGATCTCCCGAAATTCCCCTCCCAACCGCCGCCGGCCTGCAGTCCAGCAAACCGGCCGAACCCCCTGTTCCCCCCCTTGTCCGCCACTGCCTGCTTGTCCAGAACCGGCCGCCGGCCTTGCTGCCATCCACCGAGCCCCCTCCGCCCCTTTCCTCTCCAGAACCGGCCACCCCAAGGGTTTTCTAATCCTAGCCGGCCACTCCTCTCTCCTCCCCTTCGTGGATCCACTTCTCACCGCCCCGAAAACCATAGATCTATCTTGATCTAGTGCTACCACCCTCCGATCCATAATTTTCCCAATATCCATCATCCCAATAGCCCCAAAAATCCTAGATCAGTCCAGATCTAGGAATCTGGCCGCCCGATCCGTTATTTCCACCGTACAAAACTTTTATTTTTGCCCGGATCCGCTCCTAAATAGCGGATCTACCCACCCCCGGTCCGGATCTACTCATTCGTGGCCGGAACCGTCGTTTTGTTATCTGTTACCACCGCTTTCCGCCGAGGGCAGCCACCATCACCGTCGCCTCGCCACCGGTTCCACCTCCGATTGCCCGTCTTTACATCCGACCTTCAAATTCTCCAGTGCCTCGGTTCAGCCCTCTACGTTGTGAGCATTTGTGGTGTTGTTTTCTGTGACTTGACATTTTTCATTTGATATTTTATCATATTGTGCTGGTATTATTGTTGCCTTGAAATTGGTTCACTTATGCTAATAATTGCAGGAGAAATTATTCGCCGCACGCTTGCTTAGGCCCTCCGAGCGGAGGAAGTCGTTGCCTAATTGCTAAAAATTAATATTTGTTTCTTTATTTCAATTATTTGTGTGGAGTTATTAATTTCATTGCTTATAGTAATTGTCGTTGCCGACCGACGACCAACTTGCATGTAGCATTGCATTAGTGTGTCGCCCCTGCACCTGCACGTAGAGTTGTAGTTTCTGAGCACCACTAGCCTACCCTACATCACGGTCTCTTGCAAATCTCCATTTAAAAAGACATTATTTATATCCAGCTGGTGTAGGGGCCAGTGGCTATGCACAGCTACTGGGAGAAGCACACGAACCTGATTGAGCTTGGCCACCGGAAAGAACGTTTCCTTATAATCAAGGCTCTGTTGTTGAGTAAAGTCACGAGCCATCAAGAGGGCTTTAAGACAGTCAATTATCCCATCAACATGTTTGATGACAAAGACTCATTTACAACCAACAGGAGTTTATCCTGGAAGAAGAGAGACTAGATCCCACGTGTGATTAGCCTAGAGGGTTGTCATTTTTTCGTCCATGGCCGCCCGCCAACCCGGATGCTGAAAAGCCTCCTGTACAAAGTTAGGGACAAAAATAGAGGATAATGCAGTGACAAATTTCTGAAGTGTCGGGGACAGACGATATAAGGATACATAATTTTCCATTGAATGAGCTTTGGAGGCAGGAGTTGGATCAACATGTCATAGAGTGCCAGAGGCGAAGACCGACTGCAGTGGGTAGGCGGAACGAGGAGGTCGACGAGTGTAGGCACGAAGAAGTGGAGGTGGTTGGAGAAAAGGAGGGTTGGTGGGAGACAGTGGTGGCAAGGTGGACGCAATGGGGACGACATGCTGTGGTAATGATGATGGTTGGGAGAAAGGTGGTGATGATGCAGGGAAAATTGGTTGTTCTTCCAGAAAAGTGACATATGTCGAAACAGTCATCTTGCGGATAGTGGGAGGGTAGCAAATGTATCATTTTTGAGTATGAGAATAACCAAGGAACATCTATTTGGCTGTCCGAGGATTCAACTTGTCACTGGAGGGATCAAGATGATGGACATAACAAGTACAACCAAATATGCGAGGGGTGAGGACTGAGGGGGAATGGTGGTGTGGATGGAAAGAGAATACTGAAGGGGTGGCATGATTGAGGACGGAGGGGAGATAGTTAATGAGAAAGCATGCCATCGAAACTGCGAAATGCCAATACGCCTTGGGAACGTGCTTCTGAATCATGAGACATCGAGCAACATCAAGAAGATGTTTATTCTTGCGCTCATCCACATCATTTTGTTGAGGAGTATAAACACACGAAGTTTGATGAATAATGCCAAATTCAGAGCACAAATTATCGAACTCATGACTCGAGTATTCACGAGCATTATCCGTCCGGAGCGATTTTATTTTATCGGTAAACTGTGTGTGTCTCCAAAACAAACACATAGAATACACGAGAAAGCTCAGAGCGATCACGAAGTAAGTACAAGCAAATTATTTGAGGGTAATCATCAATAAACATGATAAAATAACGATAACCCGACACACTTGTTATTTTATAAGAGCCTCAAACATCAGAATGAACTAACATAAACAGAGCAGAGCAGTGTTGCAGACTAGCGGATTGAGAGGAAAATTACGTATCAAGGTTGCCATCCACATCTTTAACCCACTTCAGTTATCCACATAAACAGAGCATGATTGAGAGGTATATCAGCGGAGCCGGAGACAGAAGCAGTGTTGCCATCGGCTACGGTGATAAACTTTGGATGCAGAGAATCCGAGTATCAAGGTGACTTTAAGGAGGTGATATGGTGAGTAGCACCAGAATCCACTATCCAGTGCAGACTAGCGGAGATACAAGCGATACCTTCATGATAGATGGAGGCAAGAGAGGCAGACGAGTTGTGGAGCAACCCTTAAGGTTGTTGGAGATGGAGACGGACTTCATCAAGATCAGCACGAGTGGCGGAGGGGCTGTGGGTAGCGTCATCAACAGTTGGACGAGGAGGAAGACCATGTTTACCATAACATGTGGCCTCTGGGTGTCCATCCTTGCCACAGAAGGAACACGTAGGATGGGGCCGACCACCGCGACCTCTCCCGCTGGAGCTTGTTCGTCCTTCACGGGTACGTGTAGGTAGCAAATGTGCAGGAGTGTGCGGGAGAAGGGCCGGTGATGGAGGGCCAATAGCATCCGGAGGCGGTGAAACCTTTAACAACATGAAGCACACATCAAAGAAGGAGGGAATAGTAAGAGAGAAGAGGACCTGTGCTCTAATATTGTGAAGATGAGGTGGAACACGAGCCATCATTATGACAATACCAACAACTTTCTTTTGAGCACGTTGGGCAGCTAGATCAGTAGTCAGAGGCTGATGCTGAATCCATGCTTCAACCAACTTCTTGGATCGAGCAAAAAAAGGTTTAAGTCAGCAGCGCTGCCAGAGTACAGGGACTGAAGATCAGTGAAGATGTCGTAAAGTGTTGGAGAATGTCCTCTATGTTACACCGACACGCGACGCGACACGACACGACGCACGACTCGTCAATTCTCAAAAAATATCATATTCTGACACGCTGAGACACGTACATTAAATATTAATTTTTATAATTATGAAAATTCTAAAACACAATTTTGGTATATCCCATTTATTCTTATACAAAGGTACCAAGATACTTTCTCTCCATTGGTCTGACATTCTCTTTAACTTCAGTATCTTATTGAAAAAACATGTAAGACACAAAATTCCTTCATTTTCTAAACATTTTCATACTTCAAGGTTAACACAGGAATTCCCTATCACTGTTGGCTTACATCAAGGTTCAGCTTTAAGCCCTTATCTCTTTACCCTTATCTTAGATGAGCTCACCATACATATCCAACAAGCAATATCTTGGTATTTATTGTTTGCGGATGATATCGTTTTGGTTGATGAGACGCGTGAGGGCGTAAATACAAAACTTAAATCTTGGCGAGATACTTTAGAAAAAAAAGGTTTTAGGTTGAGCAGAGCAAAGACAGAGTATATGGAGCTTAAATGTAGCAGTACAAGAAGGACATGTGACTTCGTTATTAAGTTGGATGATTAAGATATTTCCCGTAGTGAGTGTTTTAAATATCATGGATCTATAGTTCAGAACGACGGAGGTATTGATAAAGATGTAACACATAGAATCCAAGCAGGTTGGTTGAAGTGGAGAGGCGCGTCAGGGATCTTATGTGATCGTAAAGTATCACTAAAAGTCTAAAACTTAAAGGCAAGTTTTACTGTACTGCAATTAGACCCGCAATGCTCTATGGTTCTGAGTGTTGGGCAGTGAATTGTGTACATGAGCAAAAAATGGGAGTTGCAGAGATGAGAATGCTTAGGTGGATGTGTGGACACACGAGATTGGATAAAATTAGGAAGGAAAGTATCAGGGATAAGACAGGAGTACCACCAATTTCAGAGAAGATGCGAGAAGCTCGTCTAAGATGGTTTGGACACATACAAAGGAGACCATTAGAGGCATCTGTTAGGCATTGAGAGAGTCTAGTCACTAAGCATGTTAAACGAGGAAGGGATATACCAATAAAGACTTGGAATGAAACTGTAAGGAAAACATGATGTACTTAGGCATTACTGAAATTATGACAAAAGATAGGGCACAATGACGACAAAGGATCCATATAGCCGACCCCACTATAGTGGGATAAAGGCTTGAATGTTGTTGTTGTTGTATGAAAATTCTAAAACATTTAAAAAAAATAAAAAATAAAATAAACAATTAACAAATATTCAAATAAACTAAGTCATGTTTAAATATTATTCATCAAATATTCAAATGCAAAACTTAACATATGGTCAAAAAATGGTATAACATTAACACATTATCATTATATATCATCAGTAAAATAATGAATTCTCAAACAAATCTTCTCTCACTTTCAATCTTTCTTTTTATAGAGAAAATGTCCACCCCACTAGTAGATTTTCCTTCACTACTTGAAACACTAGAAGAGGGCAAATGCACTTTTTAGGAGCAAAACTCGTTATTCTAATATTCACTTCTTCTAGTTTTTTCATCTCGAATAGATCACTCCTGAGACTTTTACACACTTTCCAATTCTTTTTCCACAAATCATTAACAAATGTGCTAATTACTCTTGTATATGAACTTATAAAATATTTTTCACAAAAATTGCACTTTCAAGATAAATTGTCTCCCGCCTCACCATGAGTAGCTAGCTTAGGGACACACGTGTCCGATTGAGCAGGACACGCGAGTCCCGCGTGAGGCAGCGTGTCGGAATTCTGATACGAGTGTCAGAGAGTGTCGGACGGGTGTCGGAAAGTCCGACACCGACACGCTGGGCTTTTTGAAGTGGCAGTGCTTCATAGACTGTCCTTGCCGGAGTAAAGGGAATGAAGCTCATCTCACATCGCCTTGGTCGTCTCGTGGTACATGACCTTGCTGTAAGGTTCGTCATCAAGTGAGTTGAGCAGCCACGTCTGAACACGACTATCGTTACGTAGCCAGTCATCAGTAGGAGCAGAGGGCACAAACTGAATTAAATGATGCAAGAGTCCCTTGGATTGAAGAACACTGTGAACAGAGTGAACCCACTCAACAAAATTCTTCATGTCAATAAGAGGAATTGTGGTGATTCTCAACTCATCACGGAGTTCAAGAGCAGAGACCAAGCAAGCTAGAGGAGAAAAATTAGTAGAGGAGTCCATGATCACACCACCAGGCGGCTAAGCAGGCACAACGGACAGACCACCGCAGACAGGAATAGAGGCTGCAACAAAAAGGCTGGCGGACTGGCAAGATCTGGCGGATAGAAGGAGAGAAAGTGCCAAGCAACCAAGAGCGGCCAACACAGCGTCGCGGCTTGAATTGGGCTAACCGGCAAGGCCGCGACAGACTGAGCAGTGGACAGATAAGAGACTGCGGTGGATAGAGAGGAGGAAACTGCAGCTACTCACGCAAACACTACCAGGCGAGTTGAGAAGAGAAGAGCGGCAAGCCCCAGAGAAGCTCGCAGCGAGTAGAAGAGCTCGCAGCGGCTAGGCGGGTACGCAACAGGCAGAAGAGCTGCAGTTAGAGAAGAAAGAGCAGCACATGACTAGCAAGCAGCGGGGAAACAATCCGCGGCGAGCAGAGAACACTAAGAGGCAAGGAAGAGAGATCGGCGGATATAGCCCACTGCGGAAGTAAATAGAGCGCAGTGTAAAGACCACGACTCGCGACAAGCAGAGTAAAGAGAACTCAGGGCGAACACAGGGATCAGCTCGCAGCGAACACAGAGATCAGATCGTAGCAAACACAGAGTAGACCAGATTGCAATGGTTAAAGAGACAGACCGCACGATCAAGGAAAAACAGGTGCGGCGGACAGAGCAAACCACACCCAGCAGGAGAAGACTGCAATGGACAAGAGGAATCACAGAAGTGTGAACAGGCCGCAGTCGACCAGAGCAGATCACAGCGGACAAGGAGTAATCGGCGCTTAGCGGCAGGAGTCCGCGATCAAGAGAGGAGATCGCGGTGAGCAATAGGGGGATACCATAGAGGGCAAGAGACTCCAGCGGTTAGAAAGAGGTAAACCGCGCGATCCAGAAGAATCAGGCAAACCGTAGCGGACTTAGAGCAGACTGCGGGAGGCCATGGAGATGGGGCCCAACAGCATATGATATAAAGGCACTTGAAAGACACGCGAAAGAGGAGGGGAGTAACTCGCCGAGTACCGAGCGAATAGAAAAGAGCTATCCAACAATGAGGTAGCTCGCCGAGCCCGCGGGAAGAAAGGAAGGAGACTGCCCAAGGGTAAGCGGTTAGAAAAGCAGAGACCGCCCAAGGGGGACCGATAGCTCTGATACCTTGTGAAAACCTTGTATATCCTTGTTCAATGTACAAAAATAAGTATGAATACATTTATATAGGGAGAGAAGAGAGAGAAATCCCAATTTCAAGATGTGAGATTATTACAAGTAGAGGAAGAGAGCCTATAATGGGCTCCATTATGGGCCTTTACATCATTATTTTCTAAAACACACTATCATCTTCCCTTTTTTCATCAAATTTGTCATTTCCTTGATTCAGGTATGATTGTCCCATGAATGTGTTTCTAATCTAAAATTTCTACGGACAAAGTAAAATGGAAATTATGAGGCCAATTTTTAGCTGTGTGCGTTTATTATAGTCCACGGAAAATTTTGAATAGTATTGATTCTTCCCCTTGTGTAGGCTTTCGTGATATTCATGATATAATCTTTTAACATTCCAACCACTTGGTGTCAGTTCTAGGCATTCTCATTTCTTTTGTTTTTTTATTAAGTGTTGGTGGCTTTGTTAATCTTAAACTATTCAAATAATGTTGAACTTGTTTCAACAAGGTTAGCTCTAAACACTAATTAAACCTGTTTGCTTATTTGGTGTTTTCACATAAGTTTAGTTTTTATTATCTTATGTCAATGATGCCACATTACTTATTATTATCTTATCGCAATATCGTAAGGCTACCATAAAATCCTGTATAGTCTTTCCGCATTTGTTTATCTTCTATTTTATACTCCAAGAGTTAAAATTTATATACCCATTTAAGTCATTCCAATTATTCATCATTTCTTCCTCATTTATACATTATTGTAAGTGATGCATGGTAGATTGTTTATAAGGATGTCTTAAAATACAACCATGGGTGGAATGCAGTGCGCTTATTGACAGCTCCTGATGTGAGTGCAAATGTAATAGATAATCTGATTAAATTAACAATAAGCAATTAATTAAAATAAAATTGGATCATGAGAACATTCATTCACAGATAATAAATTGAAAATATAAATGCTAGTTCACAGGTGATGCAAGTGTGCTATGAATAAGTCTTGCAAGTCATACAATCTGACAGAAGAACAAACATATGCTATAACATTAACTAAATGTAGTCCAAAATACAAAATAAAGAAACACAAACACCTATAGATGAAAACAAAATGTGTCACTATGGATGTCTGAGGGTTGCTAGCCCCTCCTAGGAGCAGGTGCTGCTGACTTGAAACCAAGGGGGGCTCGATTAAGGTGGATAATAGAAGTGGGTTAAGGATCAGGGGGTGGAGGGTGGTCGGTAAGGTGGATAACTGAAGTGGGTTAAAGATCACGGGGTGGAAGGTGGCGGGTGGTCGGGTAGGGTGGATAATTGAAGTGGGTTAAGGATCAGGGGCTATGTTGCACCGACACCGACATAGGACACGCGATACGACACGACACGACATGCGACTCGTCAATTCTCAAAAAATATCATATTCCGACACGCTGTGACACGTATATTAAATATTCATTTTTTATAATTATGAAAATCCTAAAAAATTCTAACAAAAAAATAACAATTAATAAATATTTAAATAAATTAAGTCATGTTTAAATAATAAATATTACTCATCAAATATTCAAATGCAAAACCTAACAAATGATCAAAAAATGATAGAACATTAACACATTACCATTATATATATCAGTAAAAATAACGGATTTTCATGCAAATTTTTTTCCCCACTTTCAATCTTCTTTTTTTCTAGAGAAAATATCTACGTCACTCGTAGATCCACTTTCACTACTTGAAATGCTAGAAAGGGGTAAAGACATTTCCAAGACAAATTGTCACCCGCCTCACCATGAGTAGCTAACTTAGGGACACGTATGTCCGATTGAGCGGGACACGCGTGTCCGATTGAGCGGGACATGCGTGTCCGATTGAGCGGGGCACGCGTGTCCGATTGAGCGGGACACGCATGTCCGATTGAGCGGGACACGTGAGTCCCGCGTGAGCCAGAGTGCCAGATTTTCAACTCGAGTGTCGGATTTTCGACTCGAGTGTCGGATTTTCGACTCGAGTGTCGGAGAGTGTGGGAGATTCGGACGGGTGTCAGACTCTCCGACACCGACATACTGGACATTTTGTAGTGTCGGTGCTTCATAGATCAGGGGTGGAAGGTGGCGGGTGGTCGGAGAGGATAATGGAAACAATTAGTGGTAAAAAAAATTATGGCTACAGTAGTGTAACTGTCGACGAGAAAGGGGAAATTCAGAGCTGAGAGTTTCCACGGTCGTGAGATTGCGGGCGGGTGGGGGGTCTATGGTTGGAGATGGACGTCGACTGACTAGGGAGGCTTGCCCGGCGTCGGGTAGAGGTGGATATGGGCTGGTCGTCACTCGATTTAAGTGGGGATGGAGGGCTGGTGTCAAGATGAGGACGAGGGATGTAAACTGGAGATGAGGGGTGGAGGTGGGTCGCTGCTGGAAGTGAATACAAGGCTTGTCTGGTCAAGAAGTGGGAGGGGTAGCAGTTTACCATAATGGTGGGGTGTCAATTACAGAGGAGAGTGTCAGACGGGGCTTGCGGGAGTAGGCGAGAGCCGCCAACAAGAGATTGACAGGAAGGAGGGCTTCAGGCGATGAAGCCTTGGAGTCGCACCAAGGGAGGACTTTCTAGAGTCACACCGAAAGGAAGCAACCAACAGTTCCATAATTGAGAAAAACCCACGATGCCCTCAAATGATGCCTACCTGCGTGTAAAGATAAAAAAATAACTGAAAGGGTAACCAAATCAAATGTCTCATGATGTATGAATCGACAGGGTGTCAAATACAACTCAAAAATAAAAATGTGTACATGAAAAAGACTCTAAACGACCATCTAGACATATCCTTGAACTCGGATCGCCCAAACAGGTAGCGGACTACCTCCACTTGCAGGAATATATGTATGTTGGACGACGATCTCCATCAACTCCTCTGGCTTGAAATTACTATCTTTGGTGAGTGAAGATGGTCGTTTTCTCGGCATAGCCTAGGTACGAATCATGTAAGCTCCTCTAGGGAAATCCAAGTGTCATCTGAGATCGGATGGACTCTCCAACAGACAAGATCTCAATGTGTCTCGCTCGCCTACGATTGGGAAATCATGAACAACAATCTGAAGTATGCCTTTGGCAGTCACGTGCAGCTCTGAGTAAGATGTATCTCTGTCTGAAAACTGGACCGGTGGAACCATCAGTGATGCGAAGTTGCCCTCATGGTGGGACTTATCAGAATGAGACTCATCAAGGTAAGGATGGGGTGGAGTAGGAGCGAATAAAGGATAATGTGGCTCATGCGGGGGACTGTTGAAGGAATCTACATACACGCTCTCCTCGTAGTAAGGAGTCTAGTCCTATACATTGAATACTCAGTTTATCCTTATATTTTGAGGGATGTCAGTCTTATATGCTTTTGTATTGATCCTTTGTATGATTGTACAAGGAGTCATTCGTCGAATGCTTATTTTTTTGTTGATCCATGTGGGAACCTCTCAGATCGTATGTGAATCATCATCTGCTTTCCAACTTCAAAAATATTCTCCCTCGTGTGTTGATCTGTTTGGGTTTTATAGTAATGATTACTCATTGTCATTTTCTTTTGGACTTACTCATGAAGTGTATGCAAATGCTTAATGAAAAACTTTGCAGACTCATTGGGTTGGGATTTTAAAGGAATTTGGATCAAGTCAGTGAGCTTCATAGGTTCATAACCTACCATGATGTGAAATGGACTCAAACCTATGGTTCTATTAACTGAACTATTATATTCAAACTCGGCCACAAGTAGAACGGAATCTTAGGTAGAAGGACTATCCCTAGTTAGACATCCCAGAAGGGTTCCTAAGCTACGTTGACAACCTCGGTTTGGTCATTCGTCTGTGGGTGATACACGGTGGAAAACTTTAGTGTCGTATCGATTTTATTCCACATCGTTTTCCAAAAATAGCTCATTAATTGAACGTAACAGTCGGAAACTATGGAATTTGGTAGCCCTCGATACTTGAACACTTTTCTAAAGAATAGAGTTGCACCGTGGAAACCTTAATTTGCTGACTTATAAGCCTCCATCTTGGCCACCCTAGGAATATGAAAGTCAACCAAAATCCCAAATCCCCGCATACATTACGATGAATATAACCGAGTGTTCTGCGAACACACAACTAGGAAAATCCATAAATGCAAATGTCGCAACGTCATCATCAATTCAAGCCTTGGACTGTGAATATGCTTCACACACCATGCCTAATCCGGAACGAACATCAGATTTCTAATACAAATTAATGTGGGGTCGCAATCTAACGCCCCAGGGTTCTAACGAACCAAAGGAGCTCATCCTCCACACTAATTAGTTAGAGGAGACTGCCTAAAAAGGGCAGCCCGCTGCACAAAACATCCACGTGCAACGCGGGTTTGGGGAAGGGTCCGCCATAAGGGTGAAATGTAGGCAGACCTTACTTTGCATTACAACAACAACACTCAAGCCTTTATCCCACTATAGTGGGGTCGGCTATATGGATCCTTTGTCGTCATTGTGCCCTATCTTTTGTCATAATCTCATTAATGCCTAAGTACATCATGTCTTTCTTTATAGTTTCATTCCAAGTCTTTATTGGTTTACCCCTCCCTCATCTAACATGCCTAGTGACTAGACTCTCAAAACGCCTAATAGGTGCCTCTAATGGTCTCCTTTGTACGTGTCCAAACCATCTTAGACGAGCTTCTCGCATCTTCTCTGAAATTGGTGTTACTCCTGTCTTATCCTTGATACTTTCATTCCTAATTTTATCCAATCTCGTGTGTCCACACATCCACCTAAGTATTCTTATCTCTTCAACTCTCATTTTTTACTCATGT
Source organism: Platanthera guangdongensis (assembly GCA_039583875.1). Taxonomy (NCBI): domain Eukaryota; kingdom Viridiplantae; phylum Streptophyta; class Magnoliopsida; order Asparagales; family Orchidaceae; genus Platanthera; species Platanthera guangdongensis. The sequence continues at coordinate 161,731,450 of CM077161.1, forward strand.
ACACAATTCACTCCCAACACTCAGAACCATAGAGCATCGCGGGTCTAATTGCAGTACAGTAAAACTTGCCCTTACGTTTTAGTGGTACTTTACGATCACAAAAGATCCCTGACACGACTCTCCACTTCAACCAACCCGCTTTGATTTTATGTGTCACATCTTTATCAATAGCTCCATCTTTTTGAACTATCGATCCAAAATATTTAAAACACTTACTATGGGAAATATTTTGATCACCCAAATTAATAACGAAGTCATATTTCCTTCTTGTACTGCTAAATTTAAGCTCCATATACTCCGTCTTTGCCCTGCTCAACCTAAAACCATTCTTTTCTAAAGTATCTCGCCAAGATTAAAGTTTTGCGTTTACACCCTCGCACATCTCATCAACAAAAATGATATCATCTGCAAACAATAAACACCAAAGTATTGCTTGTTGGATATGTCCGGTGAGCTCATCTAAGATAAGGGTAAAGAGATAAGGGTTTAAAGCTGAACCTTGATGTAATCCAATAGTAATAGGAAATTCTTGTGTTAATCCTCCAGATGTCCTCACCCTTGTCACTGAATTTGTTTACATATCTTTGATTATGTCAATATATGATACATTTACACATTTCTTTTCTAAGACTCTCCATAAGATCTCTCTTGGAACTCTATCATAAGCCTTCTCAAAATCAATAAACAGCATATGCAAATCTTGTTTTCTTTCTCGATAGTTGTCAATGAGTCTCCTCAAGAAATGTATAGCTTCTATGGTCGACCTCCTTGGCATGAATCCAAATTGATTCTCCGAGATGTGAGTCTCTCGTCTTAATCTTCTTTCTATTACTCGTTCTCATAGTTTCATGATATGACTCATCAATTTAATTCCTCTATAATTTTCGTAATTTTGTATATCTCATTTATTCTTATATAAAGGTAGCAAGATACTTTCTCTCCATTGGTCTGACATCCTCTTTGACTTTAGTATTTTATTGAAAAAATATGTATGCCGCAAAATTCCTTCATTTCCTAGACATTTACATACTTCGATGGGTATATCGTCTGTCTCAACTGCCTTTCCATTTTCATTTTATTTAGAGCATCTTTTACCTCTGATACTTGAATTTTATGATAAAACGGTATGTTCTTATACTTCTCGGATTTACTTAACTATTCTAAGTTCAATTCATTTTCCTTTGTTTCATTATAGAGTTGATAAAAGTATCTTTTTCATCGCTCTTTAATTTCCAAATCATCCGTCAAAACTGTATCTGTCTCATCCTTTATGTATTTTACTTGACTTAAATTTTGTCTTTCTTTCTCTACCTCGAGCAATTTTATATATCTCACGTTCTCCATCTTTGGTACCTAGTTGCTTATAAAAATTTTCATAAACTTGATTTCTTGTTTTATTTACTGTCTCTTTAGCTTTTTTTGGCGAATTTATACATGGCTAAGTTTTCATCATTTCTACAAGCGTAAAGTGATTTATAGCTGACCCTCTTTGCCTTCACTTTGTCTTGCACTTTCTTTTTCCACCACCAAGATTCTTTATTTGGGGGCGCACGGCCTTTTGATACTCCAAGTATGTTTTTTTACTTATCCTTATTTTTCATTGTTGCAAAAAAATAAAGAACATGGCAAACAAACAGTCATAAAATCGGAGGAATATATCGTTACCCTTGAAGTCCTCCTCGGCGCCATGGAAAGCTTACAAGGGTGTGTGGAAGATGACCGAAAGAAGTTGCTCTTCGTATTCCCGACCTCGACTCTTCGATTGGAGCTCCAAATCCTCTCTAATGGCTAGATTTCTTAAGCCCTAGACTTCCTCATCCTCCTCCATGTCCCTCTTCTCTCTTAGCCCTCAAATGACAAACGAGCCTCCCATTCACAAAATCAACACTTTAGGGCATGAAGGGAGTGATTTGGTCCGTTGGATTGAGATCCACGACTCAGATTAGAACTTAAAATATTAGTTTACATCGACCACACGGTCGTGCTCCCAAGAATACGACCGTGCCTACGATCTCGTCTACTACACACGCATGATCCCCTGGATGTTCCCGTGGCTGTGCTTGATGGGGACGCCCGAGCAAAATTCAGATTTCTCAAATTTCGATTTTCTTCAGCTCAGAAAGCGCACGGTTGTGCCGCAGAGTGCGCACAATTGTGCTTGAAAGAGAAAAACTACATTTTTGCTATTTGTGCTCGACACGCTGAACCTACCACTCACATCTCAGGATTTAAGGGTGGATTTGGGGCATTACGGTACGTCGTGCTAAAATCGAAGCATGTTGGATATTCAGATATGAGACGCTCAAAGCCCTCTACTTGGGCACTCATCGTGTGTAGTAGGCTAACTATCCTAGTGAAGACATCCGCAGGTTTGTTCTCAACACAAGACTTATGTTTGAGAACTTAATTGAACTCTTGCATGTACTCCAACCATTTAGCATTAGCGGTGGCCTAATTTCTTCTGCAAGTCAAGGTATCATAACGCTTGTTGATTTGAGTAGAATATAACCTTTTTGAATAAGATATAATCTGCCAATAGCGTAAGACTCTGATGATCGCATATAACTTTTGGTCATAATTAGAATATTTTTGTATGACCTCATTTAACTTCTCACTAAAGTAGGCAACATGATGCCCTTTCTAGCTCAATATGCCGTCAATGCCTATGTCTGACGCATCACATGTCACCTCAAAGACTTTACTGAAACTGGGTAGTCAAAGAACAAGAGCCAAGGATAACTTGTTCTTAATCTCGTTGAATGCTTTGGTGGCGGCTTTGGTCCATACAAATCACCCTTACGTAGGCAACTTGTGAAGGGTGTCATAATTGTATTGAACCCACTAACAAACCTTTGACAGAAGGTGGCATGTTTGTGAAATCTATATGTTTCATGAATGTTCGTGAGAGTTGGCCATTCACTTATAGATTTAACTTTATCAATGCACATAAATGTTTGCGATGGACACGATGTATCCCAGAAAATGTACAAACATTGATAAAATGGTGCACTTCTTCATATTGATATATGATCCTTTCGGAGGACTTCACATACGAGTCTAATATGAAGAAGATGGTCAGTGTGCGTCTAACTGTAGATGAGGATATCATCGAAATGAATCACCAAAATTTGTCCATATAGGGTCGTAGGACCTGGCTCATAAGCCTCATAAAAGTGCTAGGAGCGTTTGATAATCTGAATGACATTACTAGCCATTCATACAATCCATCTTTTGTTTGAAAGTTGTTTGTCACTCATTTTCCTCACGTACTCTAATCTGATGTTACCCGCTGCGCGAATTAATTTTAATGAAGACTTGGGCACCAACAATAACGTCCAATAGATCATCTAGTTGAGGAATGGAAAACGATAGTTCACATAATTTTATTGATGGCACGGTTGTCAATGCAAATATGCCAACTCACGTCCTTTTTAGGAGTAAGAAGGGTTGAGACGACACATGGACTCATGCTCTCTCATATGAATTTGTTTTGGAAAAGTTCATCGACTTGTCGTTTCAGCTCAGCGTGTTCGATAGGTTCTATATGGTAATGGGGTAAATTGGGCAGGGATGCCCTGTGTACTAAGTCAATGGCATGTTGAATCTCTCTCACAGGGGAGTAAACTCATCCAGAAGTTCATCTGGCGTAATAACTGAGAACTCATCTAGAATGAGACGAACATCTGGGTGGACCTTCAAATTCTGAGTAGGATTCTTAGATGCTTGTGTGGAGGCCACAACTAATATAATGCATGACTTACGACTCTCATAAAAAATCACCTTTCATCATGATATGCAAAGGCTTTGTGGAGGTTGTGTCGTCTGAAGAGTCAATTCTACCTATGGAAGGCTCCTTGGGTTGAGTTAAGGATAGAGTGATTTGCATCCCTTATCATAAAATACATGTGTCGTCTTACCATAATATGTGGCATCTCGATCATAAAGTAACAGTCTACCCAAAAGTACGTGTGCGACGTTCATGAGAATGACATCACACCAGACTCGATTATTAAATAAGGCTAGGGTGATAGCCACGAGGCGTCGCTGTGTGACCTGAATAACTGTCTGTCCGCCCAAATAACTTGGTATAGGTGTCGGTAGGGTTCAAGTTTCACTCTCATATGCTCTAGCCCTTTTTGGACAACTATATTTACACAACTCCTGCTATCTATAATGAGCTTGCAGGCACCAAATGTAACAACCCGGTTTTCTTCCTCTTTATAATAATAATAAATATAATAAAAAAGACTTATAACCCTTATAACCCGAGCCCCCCCCCCCCCTCACTCTCACGGTCCAAATCCCACAGGTCCCGATCCCCCCTCCCGACCCCGACGCTGACTCCCCATCCCGATTCCGCCTCCGACGGCGTCCACTTCTCCCGTCGCCGCCGGTGATTTCATCCCCGGTGCTTCCTCCTCCTCTGGCCGACGATAACAGCAACAAGCCGCCCTCCTTCTCCTTCTCCGACAGGTGAGGGTAAGGCAAAACCCTAGTTCTCCCTTTTCTCATTTCTCCACCTCCTCTCTCGGAATTAACGTGGATTTTCCTCTGTGACCTCGTCCAGAGCAGCGACTCTTCTCCGGCAACCCTAACTCTCCTTTTCGACCGGTGGATCTCTAGAGGAACTCCTATGGTTTCGCCTGAAACCCCACTTCATGGATTTCTGAGCCCAAATCTGGACTCCTTGGGTAACGAACCCCGCCTAACTCTCATTTTCAGTTTTGCCCTAATTTATTTGTGAGGATTTCCGCCCTCCAATCGACGTAATTTCGTCGTTCCCTCTTGTGTTTGTCATAAATTCGACTAATTTCATTTATGTTTGTGTTTTCGGTGCCGCTCATCAGATCTAGCGGTGGAATTAGCTCTGAACCCTCTCCGATTTAGGGTTTCCGACGCTTAAAGCCGCCAAATTCTTGATCCTTGTGGTAACTCCTCTCCCCTCAATCTCGAGGGAGGTAATTTCCTTCAAACCACCTCTAATGTGAGTTTTTTTGCAAATATTAGATGTCTGTATAAGTGTAGGAATCCCGGTTATGATATTGTGTTTGTGTGGTCTTAAAGCAGGTCAAAAGAATTTAAGATTTCTAAGCGCTTGCTAACACCGCTTTGCCGCCGCCATCCGTTCAGCTTTACCTTAAGGCGAGTAGAGAAACCTCTCTCACTTGCAATCATGAAAATCTATTTTTACTTCACTTTTTTCTTATGAAGTTGACCCTTATAGACTGGAATCATCTAATTAATAACTTGTCCAAATTATTTATGAATCCCTGAGATTGTTTAATATCATAGACAAATATTGAGAGGAGAGTGGTTGTTTGGTGTGACGCGTTGAATCGATCCCCTACCTAGCTGGTAACATAAATCATTAGGCGACTTTTGCAAGCACAGTTGTTGATAAGGCTTGCATCAATTTATATACTAGAATCTTGTACATCAAATGACAACACTTTCACCCTTCGTTGTTTTCTGCTTATGATATAACAGCTAGACTAAACTTCAGAGTAGGCTAGTAAAGTAAAAACATCTTGTTAGACATGGTTACTTGTCCGGTAGTAGGTTGTTACGTGTAAAACTAGTTCACTGAGCTTTTGTTTACTCTGCTTACTTTTTGTGCAAGTTATTAACTCGAATCTTTATGTATTTTCATATTCTGAGGCATTTTCCTTCTGTTTGGATTTGCTTTAGGGTTCGTGACTGCGTCGTCCGGTTCCTGAGTATTTTTCATCCAACTTCAACTTTGTTTGGAGGTTTCATTTTGGTTTGATGTATCAGCAGATTCTATGTATTTTGTTTCAGTTACTGTTGAATTTTACTATTCATGTATTAGTTATCGTCAGACATTTTCTCTTGTATCGTGGACAACTTTTTAGGATGAAGCATTGTACTACTTCAATTCACTTATGATATTTCTACCTTTATGACTAGTTGCATTCATTTAGTTCCAGTACTGCTTGTGGCTTCGTTTTATAAAAGGAATACATGCACAACAACTTTTTATTTATTTATTTGCGGCTTCCGCACCAATTTAAAATCAATTAAATCCTTTTCAAAAATAACAATTTAAAACTAGTTATAGAATCTCTATTTCCGCCTTAGCATACATGACTCCTCTCTGCATGTCTGTGGCATCACGACCCGCCCGAAGCGCACTCTGATCTTGTTAAGACAGGTCGTGACACCACTCACACTAGGAAAATAAGTATAGAAAATGGTGGTGCGTCTCCAAGCCTCATCAGTGCGTAGAGTATGTAGTAAATGGCAGATAATGCCCATCTCAAGTGCATGATCTGCTTTGTCCTCCCAACCCTCTTCTATAGTCATGACAATATCTTCTCAGTTTGCAGTAAACGACGAATACTAATTTGAGTCTTGATCAAATAAATTATTTTGTAAAAAAATATTTTAATTTTTGAAACCCTAACCCGATTCATCATCAATAATGATCTAAAAAGCGAACACCCGCAATACAAGAGTTCCAAACAAATATAAAAAACCAACTTATATTAATAATGCTGAAAATAATAGTCTAATGCAACGAAACTCACCAAGTAGTGAACTAACCAAGACAATGAAGATTTTGGAGCCGAATGCATTTTGGCGGCGGTCTAATGTGAAATCAGAGGCGAGAAAACGACGTAGGTGGCTGTCCTCGGCGGTGGAAGGCGGGATGAGGCCGGAAATGAATAGATCCGGTGGCGTAGGGGTGGATCCGGGCGAGGGAAGGATGGATCCAGTGTTTAAGAGCAGATTCTATCTAGAGAATGAGGAGAGGGTGAGGGGAAATGGCGAATCGGGGCTGAACGTTCCAGATCTGGGCAGATCCAGGAGGGAAAAGGTTATGGGAGGTGGTTCCACGGGAGGTGGGGTTGTGGAGGTTAAACTGGCGGTTGAGAATTTTTTGGCAGGTTGCTGAGAGGGCTAGGGAGGGTAGCAGTGGCTTGGGAGGATGGGGGAGGGGCGGTGGGGGGGGGGGGGGGGCTTCAGGGGGGGGGGGGGGGGTTGAGCGGCAGTGGTTATAGGGGGTAAGAGGAGTGGTTGGCTGGGTTGGGGGGGGGTTGGAGTACATTTAGCCCAGCAGTGGGAGGGGATTAAAGGTGTGACGGTAGGCTGCTGGAAGGGAGGGAGGGCTGGAGGCTGGGTTGCTTGAGGGGAAAAACTTGACCGCCTGCTGTATGGAGGAAAAACAACCCACGACAGGTTGTTCAGGAGGGTTTTGGGCGGTATAAAGGTGGATTCGAGGAGGGAAAATGATGCTTAAGGTTATGAGGTACTTTGGGGAAGAAGATACAAGCCTAGTAGTCGGCACCGTGGGATGATCATGGGAATCCAGGAATCAACTTTCCAAATTCTGTAATGCCTCAAATCAGCCCCCTACACATCTATTTATAATAATAAGAGAATTAGGGCATCCCACCATCAACGACTATGTTTAGCCGGAGGTGGGGTTTCCCAAATATATTAAAATAAAATGCAAAATAATGAAGTAATATATCAAATCGAATCGCAACGTGAATGCCGACGCATCTGCGGAGTCAGACATCGGTCCGGGCATGCTATATATGGTAAGTCGTCAATCAACCCTGAATGGGCCCAAAACTTGTCCTTCGCTGTGGGTTTACGTCTCCGCTCTGCATTATTCTACTCGACTTGAAAGAATTCATCTCCTAATGAATAGAGATCAACATTCTTTCGATGCAAGCCAGATAAGATTCGACGAGGCCCACCAGAGGTCGTCCAAGTGTCGTCAATGAGAAAGTGTCCTTGCCAATCAACTCCCCGCGACTGAAAAGATCATCTCCGATGAATGAAGTTAGTCGTACTGAAGTTGAATTTCAGGGGTGAATCAGTCAAGCTCTGCTGCAAATATTCTGGTGTCATTTGTAGTGGGAACATACTAGTGGAATCTTGTCTTCGTAATTCTCTCAGCGCTCAACTCACGAGTGGTGGATCCCAGCGCGATCGACGGGGCTGTAGGTGGAACCAACGAAGACGAGTCCCCAGGTAGGTGGGTATCAGAAATGGATGAACTGTGGTATTACTAGACGTGGGTGGACTATGAGGGTGGTAAGGCAACGAAAGTGGAGGTGTGGGTGGCTGGGGGTTCCCACTGCTTGGGTCCACATACTCGTGAGGCTCGTCGTATGTTATCAGATCTTCAACATTAAGTACCGTGTGGATACTCATACTTGTAGGGATATCAAGATCATAAATGTTCTCTTCAATTCGTCTCATGATTATATAGAGATCCATTCGCCTAAAGCTCAAACTTTTAGCACGCCTCGCATGGTGTCTCACAATGCGGATTCTCACCATCATTTGCTCACCTTAATGAATTACCTGTCATTGTCAATGAACATCCACATGCCATTAAAAGAATTTATTACCGATATTGATTTTTCGTCGGACCGACTCATGTAACACATGCAAATGATAAACATATAACTCAACAGACATATGCAAATGATGAACAAATGTCCCAATAGATTCATGCCAATTATGCAAATGAAATACGACAGACACAACATGCTCTCTATGGGAAAATCTAATAATGGTCGGGGTGTTTTTAAGACGTGATGGTCTATTAGGAGGCTCTCTATTGTCGAGGAAAACTCATCGAGTGTACGACGAGTTGTCAGGCGACCGTACGAGACATCTACACACAAATACGAGCTTGTAAAAAGTCAAATGTCTCTCAGGAAATGTGACACATCAAGGGGGGTCAGCCAGAGGTAAGTATAAAAAGTCATCGCGAATGCGACGACCACCTGAGTGAAAATCATGTACACCTACTAGAAGACGTGGCTCTATAGTGTGGTGAGTGTCCCCAAAAATAAAGAACTCGTCCGGTGGGTCGGCAGGTGGTGTGTACCAAAACTCATCGCGAGTGTGATGCATAACCAAATAGGATCCCAAAATATCAGGGGTATGCTCACATTTACTCGAGGAAGACCCTAAATACTTGATGCTCCACCCAATATCCATCCTCTGGGGCAAGGACAGAGATGATAATGGAAGAGGCGTCATACATGAGTGACTCACCCAAGTCTCATCCTCACCAGGATGTGGCGGATCATTAGGTGGCTCGACAGGGGGCTCGTCATAGAACTCGTCGCTAGAATCAAGTTCCTCCAGATAAGTACCATCGTAAGGGGTAGTGTCCCCGTGAATGAGTGACATAGCCACTACGAACTCAACCCCAGTCTCTGGGCTCACAGTCGTGATGTTCTCGGAGCAATGACAAGGAGAAAGGGGAATAAACCTACTCTCAAGAATGGGTCTGTCGGCACGGTGTCAAGTGATGAGTTTAGGGTAGGAGGGCTAACTAACCCATGACATGACAAAAGAGGAGGTGCAAGTGAGGGACACAACACTATAGACTCAATAGGTCGCTCAGACTCACTCTCAGTCGGGGTCACAAGAGACAGGTCAGAAACAAGTGACAGACCACTCATCGGACTACGTACCTCATTGGGTTGAGACAAATTCATATCAGGTGTCATTTTGATCATGTCTGATGAAACAATGGTAGGCAAAGTAGTAACCTTGGTGTGGGAGCGACTCGTACTGTGAAGGTCAAGGTGAGAATCTAATCGACCAGCTCTTGCGGATTTCAAAGACTGTTCATAACGAAGGGCGACCTGATGGGTCTGATCGGGGGACTTCGAGCTATGATAAACCACCTCAGTACGTATGTCAGATCGAAGTCCATACCGAAATCGTGAAGTGGGCATGGCTGGGGCCTCTTGGATATCACTCTTCACTACTAACTCATCAAAACGATCTTTGTACTCAGCGACAGAAATGGATCTTTGCTGAAAGGAAAATAATTGTTCGAGCAAGTGACTCCGATACGACGAAGACAAATACCTCTGATACAATACGCTCTCACCTGATCTAAAAGTCTAAGTTTCGCAAACTTAATGTGACGCTCATCGAATAACTCAAAATGATCAAGATGATACTCTATATCCACGGGCCAATATTTGAAAGACTCGGGACTTGATGGGCCGTCAAAAAAGGGGCAATAATACGAAACTGACTTTCAAGTCTCTCTCAAAACGACGATCCTCATAATAATCTTCCCTAGGTAATCGAGTCGTGCTGAATGATCAACACGATCCGCTCGTGTGTAAAGATATGAACGACAACAATCATTTTACTGATTGTCTTCAGAATAGTGGGATCGTGTCGGTGGATCAACACAATCTCTAGAAGTTGTGTGCTGCGATCGAGAACAATCGTCGTAGTAACGTGAGGATCTTCTTGACTGGGCTCTATGAGAGCAGATGTAAGTGGACTCGAAACCTCCAAATTAAGGAGTGAATATTGGTGAAACATAGACATGATGAAAGCCTATAGACTCTAAAACTACGTATCAAAAGTGCGCGCAACCTGGCTCTGATACCAATTGACGCAAGACGAATCTATAAGTGACAGATGTAACGTTGCTCTAACCCTACATGCAATGCAAAATCCGACAGATAATTCAAATTGAGCATTAAATAATTTAATCGCATGTGCGTGATTTATACGAAAACAAAAATAAATTCATTTAAGCAAGCGAGTTAAGCTTTTCTCCGCGCGGAGGGCCATAGCGAGAGCGTGCGGCGAATAAACCCTGCAAATGACAATAATAATCTAAAAAGCAAACACCCGCAATACAAGAGATCCAAATAAATATAAAAATCCAACTGATATTAATAATGTTGAAAATAATAGTCCAATACAACAAAACTTACCAAGTTGTGGGCTGACCAAGGCAATGAAGATGTTGGAACCAGATGCGTTTTGGCGGCGATCCAATGTGGAACCGAAGGCGAGAAAATGACGTAGGTGGCTGTCCTCGGCGGTGGAAGCGGGATCGGGCCGGAATGAATAGATCCGCCGACGTAGGGTGGATCCGGGCGAGGAAAGGATGGATCCGGTGTTTAGGAGCGCATCCAAGCTAGCGAATAAGGGGAGGGTGCGGGGAAATGGCGGATCGGGGCTGAACGTTTCAGATCTGGGCTGATCCGTGAGGGAAAAGGCTATGGGAGGGGTTCCACAGGAGGAGGGCTTTGGAGGCCAAACCGGTGGCTGAGAATTTTTTGGTCGGCTGCTGGGGAGGGCAGGGAGTGTGGCGGTGGTGGCTTCAGAGAGGGAAGGATTGAGCTGCAGTGGTATAAGGGTGAAAGGAGTGGTCGGCTGGGTTGGGGGGGGGGGGACTGGAGTACAGTTAGGCCAGCAGTGGGAGGGGATTAGAGGTGTGGCGGGGGCTGCTGGAAGGGAGGGAGGGCTGGCGGCTGGGGCCTGCCTGTGGAGGGGCGGTCAGCCGAGGGGGCTGGCCGGTCGTGCGGTCCGGAGGGCTAGTCATGCGGCCTTGTGGTCGCGCGCGCGGCCAAGGTGCAACGCGGAGGAGGCCGTCCGTGCACGGGCGGCCTCCCGGCCGCTTGGCAGCATGCGACTGCTCGGCCAGCGTGGCCAGTGGTGTGGCGCGTGCGTTACGTCGCGCGCGGCCCGGCGGTTCAGAAGGTCGTGGCTTTAATGGGTTTGACTTTGGTCAACCCACTGAACCTCCATTTTTCCCACTAAGTTTGTGAAGTAGACAAGAATTCTGACTATCCGCAATCCGGAATTCTTATAAATTGAGAAGCCCTATCAGTATGCAATTTGCTTAAGTTGCTGTCTATAGAAGATTAAAATTTTTAATCAAACTTTATTGATTACTTGGTGTAGAGATGGAATAAACCAATCTTGTATATATGTTTCATTGGTCAAATACAAAGAATGATACATAATTTTTAGAGAGTTTAAAGAGTAGAGGAAAGTCATATAAACAATGTGAGACTAAAGAGAGGAGAGAAAAAACAATTAAATGCTATACAATGAGCTTAGTTTAAGTGGGCTTTTATAACACTCCCCGCAAGCTGGAGAGTATAGGTCATATGCCCCAGCTTGGACAAACACTGGTTGAACAGAGGGTACTTGATAGGCCTTTGTGAGGATGTCGGCAATTGATCAGTTCCTGGTACATGCTTCAATTGAACCTTCTCACAGAACAAGTGAAATTCAACTTCGATATGTTTTGTGCGCTCATGAAACACCGGATTCTTTGCTATGTGTATGCGGCTTGATTATCACAA